>OX101731.1:4185093-5385093 GCA_944452665.1 Stenoptilia bipunctidactyla
TGACCTCAATGTAACCTCTGAGTCTGAGTCTGAAACCCTGAGGCTGAGTGCAACCCGCCGGGGCTCACGGGTAATGCCAATGGCGGTACCGTGAGCTCCACTTATGGCGGATGAGGTACACCTGGAGGTTTTTAGTGGGTGGGTCCGGCCTTCTGCCGGATCATCCCCACATACCCCGCCGCTCCCCCTTGGGCGGTCGGGGACGTGATAGCACGTTTTCCTCCAGTCAAAAAAAAAAAGGGGCAGTAGGGGTATTCTGGGCCGAATTAAAAAAAAACTCACGAGGAGTCTACTCCTAGTTTTTGACGTGTAATTTCTGTTTCAGGAGTTGCGAAGAGCTATCGAAGGCTTAGTGGTGATGTCGGAGATGCTGGAGATCATGTACACTTGTATCTTTGAAGGCCGCGTGCCGGAGTTCTGGCAGAAAGGTGAATTTAATAAATATTTTATTACCAACCAAATTAATCCTTTATTATCCTAAACGTGTAAACTGATTTACATGATTCAAATGCGTAAATTGGTTTAATGGCAAAATCGTTGAGATAGATTAACAACTCACATTTTCATTTTGCTTTCGTAATTATCCAATATGTATGTATATTTAAAAACAAAATGAAGTTTATAGTTTGAAAGCTTGTTTTTCCGTTGATCGTGATTCAATTTCTATAGTATAATATTGGAACAAGTAGAGAAGATATATTTTGAAAAAAATTTACAAAGGCAAAGTGGTAAATTAACAACATAAGTTTAGTATTAGATTACAATAAAATGGCATGAATTTACTTTCTCAATTCAGAGGTCAGGTAAGGTAAAATAAGAGAAAAGTAAAAAGAGTATATTCTTAGGAAGGAAACAATATCTCAGAGAGACTTAAACCTAATTTTGTAGGCAAAGAGTTTACTATCGAACCATCTGAATCATGACCCATTTTATTTTTTTGGTTTTATTTTATTTATTCATCGTCATCACCTTCACCACAACTCTTTATAACTCACCCACTGTGGACATAATACACCTAGCATTGAAGTGCCATTGGATCTTCATCTGAGCTATTTCAGACAGTGGGTAACTATCATTGAAGATTTCATTTAGTTGTTGTATCTCCTGTATTAATCTATTTGCTTTAATAAAATTTGTTCCATTATCACTATACAAATGGATAGGTGCCCCACGACGCGCTGATATCCTGCTAAGGGCAGCTAAAAATGCTGAACTGCTTAAGTCGGAGGGGAGCTTGAGATGTACTGCTTTAGTGACCATACATACAAAAACAACAACATCCTTTTGTCGTCCTGATTCCTCGACCCTTGCTCGACTTTACCTCTACGAAAACGGTATAGTCCACCCCTGTGTGGTAGAAGGGCGGAGCCTCGACTATTCTGTATTCAGGTAAGTTTCCCATCATTTGGGCATGTTTAATCGGGACATGTTTTTTGCATGTAACGCACTTTCTTATTTGATTTTTAGTGACACTTATACCTTTTATAATCGAATAGCTTTTTCTCAAATAAGATAAGCCTAGCGCCACTATGTATGCTCTTTAAATGTGCTTCTTGTATTAAAAGGTAAGCAAGCCGTCCGTCGTGCGGGATGGTAGCAGGATGATCCTTCATTATAGTATCTAAATTTGCCCTTCTTAGCCTACCACCCACGCGAAGGATTTAAATCCTATCAATAATAGGATTTAAATTCAAAACTTTCCTTATACAGTGAAAATGATTGTGCTTTTTATAATATGCAACATCGTTTTTAAATGCGTGCCGTTCATTTATAATTACTAAAATAAGCGCCGTATCTAATTCCTGAAGTGTCAGGTAACCGGGTCTTTGACTTATTATGTTATTCATTGTAAACAATAACCGTGTTGCTCTTAATATCCATGCTAATGTTCTTTTTGCTTTTGTAATAGAGATTATTTTTGTTAAAATATTTTTTATGATGTTTTCATGGTTATTAATAGATTGTACGAGGTTGACCTTTACGTTACGAGTTACGCAATGTAATGCCCAGGTTGTAAATTCTGAACTTTTATGAGAAAAGCTCACTCGGGCCCTTTCCACCACAAGGGTAGCTTCATAAGTTGTGACGCATACAAGCCTCTGCTCGCAGAATCTGCTAGATTTTCGCTTGTATTTACGTACTGCCAACAACGCGACCGGATGATTTTGATAATTTTTGAAACTCGATTAGACACGAAAGTGTCACCTTCCCGGATCACCTTGTAGCCAGCCAAGTACAACCATAGAGTCACTCCATCCAAATAAGTTTACATCTATATCTTCAAGGTCTGTTTACAATTTTTGTTACCAATTGTGATAGTAATTCTGATGCGCTCAGAATTACTATTCTCGAATCGAATCGAGGCAATGATATTTTGTAAATTTTTGATACCGGTTCTAGTTTTTTTTGGCGGCTATCACGACCATGTTGTGATTGGATGTATTTCGGGCATAAACTACGCAGGCTATTGCTTTGGTTTACGCATTACAGAATCCGTAAAGCTGGATGGTATCAGTTTTCGTGCTTCCAATCCACCTAGGAACTTTAAAATTGCTTATATGCTTTAAATCATCCTCCATTTTGCTCCACTCAGCTATTAATGATTCGGGTACTACGTCATCCCGTGATATATTTTCTTGTGCCCAAACTCGCTGAAATATAAATTTGAGTTTGACCACTACTGGCGTCAGCCAGCCTAGTGGGTCAAATATATTTGAGATCTCAGATAATAGTTTGCGTTTAGTAAGTTTATTTGTTGAATTTAATATCTCATAGCGAAATTTAAATTTATCTGCCACGGGGTTCAAACCATTTTCTAAAGTTTTCGTTGTAAAATCAGATTTGATGTTGAGTAATTCTGCGGTTTGATCGTACTTAAAATTTTGTAAGATATTTTTGCTATTTGATGACCATTGACGTAAGATGAAACCTCCTACTTTGAATAGTTCACAAAGCTCAGGCACTAGTTCTATCCCTTCTTGCTCGAAAAAGCATCCTCCGCACAAATTGTTCATGTAAAATTGATTTTCTAGCATTTTCGATGATACAAATATTCGAAATAGTTGAGTTGAATTGCTTACAGGGTTTCATGTGACCCAGGTGTTCATAATCTCTCATAAATACTACATACTGCTGAGAAAGCTGAGTCTGCCTGCAGAGCCTTTTTCAAGGCTTCTGAATTGTGCTAATGCTAAATACTCGGACTGACCTAGCTTCTCCTAGTTTGTTTGCACTGGCATCTTAACTTCATAGCTGCCGTCTGCGAGACGTTTAGTTGTGTTAATGTAAAAATCAACGCAACGTAAGTCATCAGCCGTCATATCCGAGGTTTCTGTAATGCTTTCGATTTCCCAAAATGATTTTATGTAAATTATAATGACTACATTGCATTGAAAGAATTTGAGGATTGGTCCTCACAAAATCCAACCTAAGTGTGTTTGTTGCGCTATTGCCTGGGACTGCTCTTGGCCTCTTATAATTTCACTCAGCATTATATTTGCATAAACGTCTGCTCCTGATAATAAGTCTACAGCCTGCTAATATAAAACTTAGGATCCGCCAGCTCTAAGCGTTCTAAGTACTGCCAGGATGGTTTGCTTAAAGATTGATTAGGTAATTACTTAATAAGATTATTTATAATAAGAGCGTCCGTTTCAAATGTAAAATCATTGTACATAGATTGCCCTATTATTGTTATTATACCCTTACACTGATTTTGCTTTTCGCCTACGCTGAAAATAGAGCCTTTACATTTACGCCTTTTTAACTTAGGTAATTGTGCAGCGTGTTCTATTACGATTGAAAACCTATAAGTGCACGCATGACATGCTGAGGACCATCGGCCGCAGTCATCTTAATGTTTGCTGTCGCTAATAAAACCTCTGAAGCTTCATCGATTGACACGTAGCTAGTCCCAATCACGTTGTCTTGGTTACTTAGTGGGGCAGCGGATGTGCTAGGCAAGCTATAATTATGTTTGGAAAATGCATCGTGCAATAAACTATTGTGAAATTCTGAACAGCTAAGGCAACGTTTTAGTGAAAAACGTATACTCTTATGCTTAAAAAGACAATTTTTACATAAATTCAAATTTGAAACAGCTTGCAACCTCATATCCGGTGTCATTTGTAAAAACATATCGCAATAACAAAGGCGGTGGTCTTTGAAACAAAGTGGACATTTGATATAAGTTGAAATATGTATTGATTTCGGTTTTAATATAATTGGAATTAAAGTGAGGTTTTTCAAAAGTATGCTTTCTTGCTTGAATATTATGTTACCTGAATTTAATAAGATGTTACAATAATTATTTGGTTTATGCAAGTTAAAGCAAGTTAAATTTACCGTTAGTTTATAGTTTACTATAAACTTAGTATTATGTTTAGGAACTATATAACGAAATGTAAATTGTCACGTTAATTTTTTAAAATCATTTTCACTAGATATGTATGTAATATGGGATTTATTAGATTTACGCATCATTATTTTGCAATCTCGGATCCATAAATATGAAAAATTTAATTCCGCCTTGAGTTCTCGAGCACGTTTTAGCAGCAGCTTGTAACGCGGCGTGAGGTGGTCTCCAAAGTAGATAGGTGTGGAAGGACCCGAAAGGTCCAGGTCGCAGTTAGTAAGGCCACGGCGCGCACGCGCCGCCGCTAACAGCTGATCTTTGCTTCGGCGTCGCGTAAAATCACGATAATCGCTGGCGGTCTTACGTTCACTTTGTTCTCAACTACGGTAAGACGTTCATCAAAATGACTGAAGTTGGATTCTATTTCGGTTAACTTTAATGTGAGATTTTGTATTCCCAAAGTGAAATCTTCTCTTGTTTTATTTCTTCGAGCATGGCAGAGTTTTTGTTACAGCATGTTTTTTGACAATTGCTGCCGGTAATAACGGTCGGCGTCTGCGGGGTACGGCATTTTACGCAGTTCCATGCAGATTTTTTCTCAGCACCCATCTTCCGATAGGTTGGTTCAGCTACTCCTGCACAGCTGTAGTGAAGATGTCCTTGACATTGACCACAATTCACTCCTTCGGATACAGTTTTGTTGCATTTAGCACAATTCATTTTGTACGGTCGGTCAGGTAGTACCTACTTTTTTTTTCGCTACGGTGCGTGTGATTGACACGACGCACGATCGATGACGAATCGCGACGAAAATTTTGCTGATAATTAATTAAAAAGTTACCTGTATTCCTACGAAAAGCCCCTAGCAAACTGGCATTTAAACAATGCGTCAGAGCTCACTTTTTCAAGATAGCAAATGAATCATCCTAATTTTCACTTTGTTTATTTTTATATATGTTTAATAGCTTTTATGTATATATTTCATACATATTATAGTATAAAGTATATAGGTATGTATATGTATTTATGTAGTTGTGTATTATTAATTATGTATATATTTTAGTTTTTAATATAATCTGCACCACTTATTTAACTTCTCTGCTTTTGTGGTGGTTGACTGGTAGAGAATGCCAAATGGCATTAAGTCCGCCCATTGTACTCCAATTATTTGTGCAATAAAGTTTTAAATAAATAAATAATTCGTTTGAAATTGTCAAATTCAAATGGTCTATCGCGTATAAGGCTGGATTTCCATTGACGCGGAGCTGGGCGGAGTGGTGCTCAGCGGCGCATGAATACATCAATCATTATGCTCGAAATCTTCGCTCCGCTTCAATGGAAACAGAACGAGCATAGTGACAGGTCTATTCAGGCACCGCTAAGCTCTTCTCCGCTCAGCTCCGCGTCAGTGGAAACGCAGCCTAATGCATTTATGACGTTTTATATACTGTGCGAATTCTGTACTCAGTAAATGTTAGTGCCGAATGAAATAATAACAAGTTCGTCGCCAAGGAAACCTATCTTCAAAAGAAGAATTTACTAGAGTTTTGCCAAAATTAGCTGATGGTGGGTCATGATTCTGTTAGTTCGATAGGTAAATGAATGTCGCTGTGGTGTGTTCGCAGGGCGCGTGTCGCTGAAGCCGCTGGGCGCGTGGTGCCGCGAGCTGGCGCAGCGCGGCCAGCACCTGCAGGCGTGGGCCATGGCGCCGCGCTCCCCGCCCGTGCTGTGCTGGCTGCCCGCGCTCGCCGCGCCCACCGGCTTCCTCACCGCCGTCATGCAGGTACTGCAGCACTGCAGGCGTGGTACTGCAGCACTGCAGGCGTGGGCCATGGCGCCGCGCTCCCCGCCCGTGCTGTGCTGGCTGCCCGCGCTCGCCGCGCCCACCGGCTTCCTCACCGCCGTCATGCAGGTACTGCAGCACTGCAGGCGTGCTACTGCAGCACTGCAGGCGTGGGCCATGGCGCCGCGCTCCCCGCCCGTGCTGTGCTGGCTGCCCGCGCTCGCCGCGCCCACCGGCTTCCTCACCGCCGTCATGCAGGTACTGCAGCACTGCAGGCGTGGTACTGCAGCACTGCAGGCGTGGGCCATGGCGCCGCGCTCCCCGCCCGTGCTGTGCTGGCTGCCCGCGCTCGCCGCGCCCACCGGCTTCCTCACCGCCGTCATGCAGGTACTGCAGCACTGCAGGCGTGGGCCATGGCGCCGCGCTCCCCGCCCGTGCTGTGCTGGCTGCCCGCGCTCGCCGCGCCCACCGGCTTCCTCACCGCCGTCATGCAGGTACTGCAGCACTGCAGGCGTGCTACTGCAGCACTGCAGGCGTGGGCCATGGCGCCGCGCTCCCCGCCCGTGCTGTGCTGGCTGCCCGCGCTCGCCGCGCCCACCGGCTTCCTCACCGCCGTCATGCAGGTACTGCAGCACTGCAGGCGTGGTACTGCAGCACTGCAGGCGTGGGCCATGGCGCCGCGCTCCCCGCCCGTGCTGTGCTGGCTGCCCGCGCTCGCCGCGCCCACCGGCTTCCTCACCGCCGTCATGCAGGTACTGCAGCACTGCAGGCGTGGTACTGCAGCACTGCAGGCGTGGGCCATGGCGCCGCGCTCCCCGCCCGTGCTGTGCTGGCTGCCCGCGCTCGCCGCGCCCACCGGCTTCCTCACCGCCGTCATGCAGGTACTGCAGCACTGCAGGCGTGGTACTGCAGCACTGCAGGCGTGGGCCATGGCGCCGCGCTCCCCGCCCGTGCTGTGCTGGCTGCCCGCGCTCGCCGCGCCCACCGGCTTCCTCACCGCCGTCATGCAGGTACTGCAGCACTGCAGGCGTGGTACTGCAGCACTGCAGGCGTGGGCCATGGCGCCGCGCTCCCCGCCCGTGCTGTGCTGGCTGCCCGCGCTCGCCGCGCCCACCGGCTTCCTCACCGCCGTCATGCAGGTACTGCAGCACTGCAGGCGTGGTACTGCAGCACTGCAGGCGTGGGCCATGGCGCCGCGCTCCCCGCCCGTGCTGTGCTGGCTGCCCGCGCTCGCCGCGCCCACCGGCTTCCTCACCGCCGTCATGCAGGTACTGCAGCACTGCAGGCGTGGTACTGCAGCACTGCAGGCGTGGGCCATGGCGCCGCGCTCCCCGCCCGTGCTGTGCTGGCTGCCCGCGCTCGCCGCGCCCACCGGCTTCCTCACCGCCGTCATGCAGGTACTGCAGCACTGCAGGCGTGGGCCATGGCGCCGCGCTCCCCGCCCGTGCTGTGCTGGCTGCCCGCGCTCGCCGCGCCCACCGGCTTCCTCACCGCCGTCATGCAGGTACTGCAGCACTGCAGGCGTGGGCCATGGCGCCGCGCTCCCCGCCCGTGCTGTGCTGGCTGCCCGCGCTCGCCGCGCCCACCGGCTTCCTCACCGCCGTCATGCAGGTACTGCAGCACTGCAGGCGTGGTACTGCAGCACTGCAGGCGTGGGCCATGGCGCCGCGCTCCCCGCCCGTGCTGTGCTGGCTGCCCGCGCTCGCCGCGCCCACCGGCTTCCTCACCGCCGTCATGCAGGTACTGCAGCACTGCAGGCGTGCTACTGCAGCACTGCAGGCGTGGGCCATGGCGCCGCGCTCCCCGCCCGTGCTGTGCTGGCTGCCCGCGCTCGCCGCGCCCACCGGCTTCCTCACCGCCGTCATGCAGGTACTGCAGCACTGCAGGCGTGGTACTGCAGCACTGCAGGCGTGGGCCATGGCGCCGCGCTCCCCGCCCGTGCTGTGCTGGCTGCCCGCGCTCGCCGCGCCCACCGGCTTCCTCACCGCCGTCATGCAGGTACTGCAGCACTGCAGGCGTGGTACTGCAGCACTGCAGGCGTGGGCCATGGCGCCGCGCTCCCCGCCCGTGCTGTGCTGGCTGCCCGCGCTCGCCGCGCCCACCGGCTTCCTCACCGCCGTCATGCAGGTACTGCAGCACTGCAGGCGTGGTACTGCAGCACTGCAGGCGTGGGCCATGGCGCCGCGCTCCCCGCCCGTGCTGTGCTGGCTGCCCGCGCTCGCCGCGCCCACCGGCTTCCTCACCGCCGTCATGCAGGTACTGCAGCACTGCAGGCGTGGGCCATGGCGCCGCGCTCCCCGCCCGTGCTGTGCTGGCTGCCCGCGCTCGCCGCGCCCACCGGCTTCCTCACCGCCGTCATGCAGGTACTGCAGCACTGCAGGCGTGCTACTGCAGCACTGCAGGCGTGGGCCATGGCGCCGCGCTCCCCGCCCGTGCTGTGCTGGCTGCCCGCGCTCGCCGCGCCCACCGGCTTCCTCACCGCCGTCATGCAGGTACTGCAGCACTGCAGGCGTGGTACTGCAGCACTGCAGGCGTGGGCCATGGCGCCGCGCTCCCCGCCCGTGCTGTGCTGGCTGCCCGCGCTCGCCGCGCCCACCGGCTTCCTCACCGCCGTCATGCAGGTACTGCAGCACTGCAGGCGTGGTACTGCAGCACTGCAGGCGTGGGCCATGGCGCCGCGCTCCCCGCCCGTGCTGTGCTGGCTGCCCGCGCTCGCCGCGCCCACCGGCTTCCTCACCGCCGTCATGCAGGTACTGCAGCACTGCAGGCGTGGTACTGCAGCACTGCAGGCGTGGGCCATGGCGCCGCGCTCCCCGCCCGTGCTGTGCTGGCTGCCCGCGCTCGCCGCGCCCACCGGCTTCCTCACCGCCGTCATGCAGGTACTGCAGCACTGCAGGCGTGGGCCATGGCGCCGCGCTCCCCGCCCGTGCTGTGCTGGCTGCCCGCGCTCGCCGCGCCCACCGGCTTCCTCACCGCCGTCATGCAGGTACTGCAGCACTGCAGGCGTGGGCCATGGCGCCGCGCTCCCCGCCCGTGCTGTGCTGGCTGCCCGCGCTCGCCGCGCCCACCGGCTTCCTCACCGCCGTCATGCAGGTACTGCAGCACTGCAGGCGTGGGCCATGGCGCCGCGCTCCCCGCCCGTGCTGTGCTGGCTGCCCGCGCTCGCCGCGCCCACCGGCTTCCTCACCGCCGTCATGCAGGTACTGCAGCACTGCAGGCGTGCTACTGCAGCACTGCAGGCGTGGGCCATGGCGCCGCGCTCCCCGCCCGTGCTGTGCTGGCTGCCCGCGCTCGCCGCGCCCACCGGCTTCCTCACCGCCGTCATGCAGGTACTGCAGCACTGCAGGCGTGGTACTGCAGCACTGCAGGCGTGGGCCATGGCGCCGCGCTCCCCGCCCGTGCTGTGCTGGCTGCCCGCGCTCGCCGCGCCCACCGGCTTCCTCACCGCCGTCATGCAGGTACTGCAGCACTGCAGGCGTGGTACTGCAGCACTGCAGGCGTGGGCCATGGCGCCGCGCTCCCCGCCCGTGCTGTGCTGGCTGCCCGCGCTCGCCGCGCCCACCGGCTTCCTCACCGCCGTCATGCAGGTACTGCAGCACTGCAGGCGTGGTACTGCAGCACTGCAGGCGTGGGCCATGGCGCCGCGCTCCCCGCCCGTGCTGTGCTGGCTGCCCGCGCTCGCCGCGCCCACCGGCTTCCTCACCGCCGTCATGCAGGTACTGCAGCACTGCAGGCGTGGTACTGCAGCACTGCAGGCGTGGGCCATGGCGCCGCGCTCCCCGCCCGTGCTGTGCTGGCTGCCCGCGCTCGCCGCGCCCACCGGCTTCCTCACCGCCGTCATGCAGGTACTGCAGCACTGCAGGCGTGGTACTGCAGCACTGCAGGCGTGGGCCATGGCGCCGCGCTCCCCGCCCGTGCTGTGCTGGCTGCCCGCGCTCGCCGCGCCCACCGGCTTCCTCACCGCCGTCATGCAGGTACTGCAGCACTGCAGGCGTGGTACTGCAGCACTGCAGGCGTGGGCCATGGCGCCGCGCTCCCCGCCCGTGCTGTGCTGGCTGCCCGCGCTCGCCGCGCCCACCGGCTTCCTCACCGCCGTCATGCAGGTACTGCAGCACTGCAGGCGTGCTACTGCAGCACTGCAGGCGTGGGCCATGGCGCCGCGCTCCCCGCCCGTGCTGTGCTGGCTGCCCGCGCTCGCCGCGCCCACCGGCTTCCTCACCGCCGTCATGCAGGTACTGCAGCACTGCAGGCGTGGTACTGCAGCACTGCAGGCGTGGGCCATGGCGCCGCGCTCCCCGCCCGTGCTGTGCTGGCTGCCCGCGCTCGCCGCGCCCACCGGCTTCCTCACCGCCGTCATGCAGGTACTGCAGCACTGCAGGCGTGGGCCATGGCGCCGCGCTCCCCGCCCGTGCTGTGCTGGCTGCCCGCGCTCGCCGCGCCCACCGGCTTCCTCACCGCCGTCATGCAGGTACTGCAGCACTGCAGGCGTGGTACTGCAGCACTGCAGGCGTGGGCCATGGCGCCGCGCTCCCCGCCCGTGCTGTGCTGGCTGCCCGCGCTCGCCGCGCCCACCGGCTTCCTCACCGCCGTCATGCAGGTACTGCAGCACTGCAGGCGTGGGCCATGGCGCCGCGCTCCCCGCCCGTGCTGTGCTGGCTGCCCGCGCTCGCCGCGCCCACCGGCTTCCTCACCGCCGTCATGCAGGTACTGCAGCACTGCAGGCGTGGTACTGCAGCACTGCAGGCGTGGGCCATGGCGCCGCGCTCCCCGCCCGTGCTGTGCTGGCTGCCCGCGCTCGCCGCGCCCACCGGCTTCCTCACCGCCGTCATGCAGGTACTGCAGCACTGCAGGCGTGGGCCATGGCGCCGCGCTCCCCGCCCGTGCTGTGCTGGCTGCCCGCGCTCGCCGCGCCCACCGGCTTCCTCACCGCCGTCATGCAGGTACTGCAGCACTGCAGGCGTGGGCCATGGCGCCGCGCTCCCCGCCCGTGCTGTGCTGGCTGCCCGCGCTCGCCGCGCCCACCGGCTTCCTCACCGCCGTCATGCAGGTACTGCAGCACTGCAGGCGTGGTACTGCAGCACTGCAGGCGTGGGCCATGGCGCCGCGCTCCCCGCCCGTGCTGTGCTGGCTGCCCGCGCTCGCCGCGCCCACCGGCTTCCTCACCGCCGTCATGCAGGTACTGCAGCACTGCAGGCGTGGGCCATGGCGCCGCGCTCCCCGCCCGTGCTGTGCTGGCTGCCCGCGCTCGCCGCGCCCACCGGCTTCCTCACCGCCGTCATGCAGGTACTGCAGCACTGCAGGCGTGGTACTGCAGCACTGCAGGCGTGGTAAAAAGGAACTATCAACATTCTACGAACTCACACATATTTTAAAAAAAATTGAAATTTTCAATGAAGTTCTCAACCGATTTCGATGAAATCTATATGCGACCAACTCTGAAGTATCCTCTATCGTATAATAATTTCCAAAATGGATTCATATTTGTCCGATTTATGTTAACAAAGAACAAAGAAACAAAAAAATAATGACATGCACACGAATTGAGGACAATTCGTAATTGGAAATCGGTTGAAAATAGAAAACCTCTTGGAGTCATTAAAAATAAAGCAAAGCCTTTTGTGATAAGTTCCGGCAGTGATTAATTCTGTATAATCTTATGCAATATTATACTATCCTTTATCGAATCTTAACCCATTCCATCGGGATGTTTCAACACAACACAGTGGGAGAACAAACCCGAAACAATTGAATCAAACCGTACATTTCCCACCAGACCACCGCCCGCGGCGAGAGCTGGCCCATCGACACGCTCTGCTGGGAGTTCACCGTGTTGCCGCTCGATGAGTCCGCCTTCGTCCGCGGCCCGAGAGACGGCGGCGTCTACATACGGTACCTTGATATGTCATTCAATTTGAATATATCTAGCATTTACACCACATTCCCAACTAGCTCAAATTAAGTATCTTAACTTATTTATTTATTTATTTACACTTCGGTTTATAAAGGTACAGTAAAAGAAAAAAAGAACACTTACATTAAACATAAAAACTTGGCGGTCTTATCGCTGAGTAGCGATTTCTCCTGACTTCCAGACTTAAACAATAAGCTTGATGAAAATATATTGACATACATATTCACTGGTAAATATCATAAAAAATACAATCACACCAACTACATGGCCCCAAAGTAAGCATAGCTTGTGTACTGGGATACCATGTAGCGAACAAGGGGGGAACCTAGAATATAAATACATACATAAATAAATGAAACCCAGACACGGAACATTATTTTTTCTTGTTCTGTGCGAGAATCGAACCCGCAAGCATTGGCGTCTGAGGCAGACAGGTTTACTTCATCGCCAAAGTGGTCGTCAATAATAATTATTATTGAGTGTTCGTCAGACATACAGGCATCCATGATTTGACGGTAAAATAGGCGTATGTGCTAAGATAAATACCGAATTGCTTTAGTAGCAATCTAAGCATTTTTTTCTTCCCCTGGCACCAACCTTCGTATAAATCTTCCGCCTTAATATTATCACACCATAGTTGATGTGTTGCGGAAATATTTTAGAAAGAGTCCAGACCTTCCTAGACCAATGTCTGACGTCATCTTCACTTACCGTCAGGTGTGATTGAGGTCTAACGTGGACGAATACGGACCGTTAAAAGACATGCTCATTAAAAAAAAACTACACACAAAGCGCACAAAATTACTGACACCGCAAAAGTTCCGTCACACAGCCGAGTGCGAGAGAAAGATTTTTAGGTATATTGCTACATTTTTATTCATATCACTTACCATGTGTGCCGTCATTCTTACAAAGTAACTTTGAATCCGCAGCGGTTTATACCTAGAGGGCGCTAGCTGGTACAAGAAAGAGGCTCAGCTTCAAGAGCCGCTGCCGATGCAGCTCGTGTTCCCCATGACGCCGATACACTTCAAGCCGGTGCGGGCCACCGGGAAGAGGCTACGACGTGAGTACTATAGCTCTTAGTATATTTAATATTTATATACTTATTATTATTGAACGTGCTGCCTGCGTCCGTTTAAACAAAACATACGTAGGTCTTGATATTGTTAGAAGTCGGAGAAATATATTAATTTAGGATTAAAATATATCGTGTTTGTTGAGAAGAATTTATGTTATGAATAGATTTAACAATAACAAAAGTAATCATAGATTTTTTACATGAAAAATGAGACCTCTTGTCAATTCAAATATGATCAAAGATATCAATATTAATAATCTCCACAGATCGCTACATCTGCCCTTGCTACTACAACCCTCTGCGTAAGGGTGCGTTCGTTGTCGCCGTGGACCTTCACTCGGGGAAGGAAAACTCTGACTTCTGGGTCAAGAGGGGAACAGCCTTACTGTGCACTTTAGCTTCTTAGAATAAATTTAGTTTTATGGTTTATTTTGGTTTCATTTCATACTAATCGTGTATATTGTAAAAGCTGACAAGATTACATCTATACCAAATTATAGATTTTTGGACAGCTATCTATAGAAAATTTAGTCAGACCATTTTGTGTAACCATCGGTAAAAAAAATATCGATTAGTAACATTTTTTAGTAACGATTATTAATTCAAAGAATCGCTGTGTTCCCGTTTAGTAACACCTTCTTTTGTTAAATCTCGAACTATGATAAATCCTAAGACGTAGTCGGTGTGGTTAGGTGTGACGACCAGCGTAGCATATAAACCACAATTACGCGAGCCGAGCGAGCTAAATGAACCTGGAGAGATTCAAATGGTAAAGGCTAGAAAAAAATCGTCCCATTTTCAGGAATATTTATATTTACCAACTCATGTCGGTTATTCTTAGGATTTACTGTAGTTCGAAATTTTACAAAAAGTGTTACTTAAAGGGTTAGTTGAGTTACACCTGTCACTCAATGGGAGAAAACATGTGGCATTGAGTAGGTAACAGTGTAACTAATCTGTACTTTTTTTACCAATGAGTAACAGTGTTACACAAAATGGTGTGACTCAATTGGAACAAAGGGAAAATTGTCTGTGCGTATGTTTGTGTGATAATAAAGGCAATGTGAGCTTTAGTATTCCAAAACCATCTCTACATAATAGTAGATTTTTAAATAAACAATTTTAAATAAACATCGGTTTAATGTGTCGGTTAAATAAACGGATATGAGAAGAAAAGTTATTGTGCCGTTTAGTTTAACAATTAACGAGGATTTGCTTTCATTGGATTTATACAGAGTGTTAGGGATCGGATTTCCGATACTTCACCCACGTATAGTACATTAAATTTTATCGACAAAATAAAATACAAAGGGGGGTCTCATCATGACAGCCATTTTGAAATTTAATATATCGTATTTCTACGAGTTCATTACTTGGTTGCATTACTTGTTAACAAAAATTACTTTAAACGCTAGCAAATATCTTTCTAATAAGACCACTTTTGTGTATCGGTGCGAAATGTAAATGTGAAGACAATAAGTTTCAGTGAACTCTAGAGAAACGAGATATTAAATTTTGAAATGGCTGTCATTCAGAGGGGTGAGAGGTGCGGAGTATTTTGTCGATAAAATCTAACGTACTACACGTGAGTGAAGTATCGGAAATCCGATCCCTAACACGCTGTATAATATATCCTACTTACATGTTATCTATACTAATATATAAAGCTGAAGAGTTTGTTTTTTGTTTGTTTGTTTGAACGCGCTAATCTCAGATTTAGTTTTTATTGTAGTTTTGCATTTGATAGCCCGACTCTTGAGGAAGGTTATACGCTATATTTTATTCCGAAATTCCCACGGGATCAAAAGTTACGCGGGTAAAACCGCGCGCGGTGGCTAGTGTTAAATGAAAGGAAATAAAATACAACAGTACAGATAAATACGTGTATTTACAAAAATCTTAAACAATTTTTATATCAATCATTAGTAGGAAGGTATGTTAGCCAAAAATGTGCTTATAATTATGTAGTAGTCAATTTAAAGAGTATGTATATGATAATAATAATTTGAAGTTCGTAAAATACACCTAATAAATAAATTACAAAATACTATTTCATTGTACTTGAAATACAAAAAAGTATGGATGATAAAAGACACAAAAACCATCAGAGGTTTCCTTAAAGTTGTATATTGAATTATTATGGCACATTTCGTAAACTTTAATAAATAGGAACGTTAAATAGAATATAAGGGCAAATATTGCAAATATGTATTTTCATCATCATCATCAGCCTGAAGTATTTTCAAACAAAGATTTCCAGTAAACAGGGATTTTATATTTGAGTTTATTTTTATCAACTTCTGATTTGCCAGTAATATATCCCCTCGGATATCAGCGCCATATTTATTAAATAGAATAATTGTCATCCCTTTGTTCCAAATGGTAAACTAAAAATGAAAGACGCTGTAAAGTAAGGCTTTGACTTCTCATTAAAATTCTCATCAACCATGCATCAGAAAAGTCTTAACGCACGTTTCGTAAGCTGCACTATTAAAAACTCACATTGCACTAGGCATAGAAAAATCACCCACAAGTGCATTGAAACAACACAGTCATTCAGAAGTTTGTGCAACAACCACACAAGCAAGGCTTCTTCTAAGCCAATCCACCTCTCGAGTGATACCGTATTCTTCTATATTTCCTCGACGGACACGTCCCCTTGTTTCGATCGTAGAGTCCGAACTTGCAGCTCGGCACCGTGCAGTCGCCGTTTGCCACACAGACTCGGTCTTTAAGGCCGAAGTGCTCCCGGCCTTGGAACAGCGATAGGCATTCTCTCTTCAGACTGTACTCTTTCCAGTCACAGACACAACTGCAGGTGTTATCGGTCATTCTTGCGAGGAATAAAGTTGGACATGTGCATCTAAAAGAAAATAAGAAATACTTAGTAAACGATGATCTAGTTGATATGCTTTATGTATCTATACTAATATTATAAAGAGGAAACCTTTGTATTTTTGTATTGAATAGGCTCAAAAACTACTGGACCGATTTCAAAATTTCTTTTACCATTACTTAGAGGGATTCTTCCGAATCCGTATAGGCTACTTTTTATCCCGAAAATCCCGCGGGAATCGAAATTGCGCGGGTAAAACTGCGCGCAACAGCTAGTGAGTTTATAAAACAAATACATGGAATTAATTTTTGAAACGGGTAAGTTAGGAATTTGGAAGCCGATTAACTTTTTAAGAAATAGGTGGTTTTACAATTTTCGTAACATAATGGACATTTTTATTCGGCATGGTCTACCTACAGGGTTAATTTTAATTACCGCATCACCTCTTGCAGGCTTGCTCTCCACATCAACCCCAACATCATTTGTTCTACAACTTATTAAAATTAATAGTTTTAATTTTTTTTTTCATACAAAAATATTTATAGCCTCTGTTTAGAGGCGTAACTCTATTTACTCTGAGCGTAGGTATGCCACGATCCTAGCGCAGTAAAATATCGCTTCATAATAATAATAGGAACTTCCTAGATAATGTAAAGTAAGGAGAAAACATTCTTCTTTTTTTCTTTTGTGCTATTTATCAAGTTTGGTAAAAAGTTGTAGAACAAATGTTGTTGAAATTGATGTGGAGAGGCTGCCAGCAAGAGGTGATACGCTAATTAAAATGAACCCTGCATAATGTTTATGTCAAATATATTTAACGACAGGAAAGTTTACATTGTGCCCGCTCAATAAAGGCATATCAATTGCCGAGGATCTGGAAACACCATCATTATAGAAATACTCCCCTAGAAGTATTTATTTCCCTTACTAACAGTAACTGCCTTGCAGTAGGTATGTCTATTATTTTCACGCGTACGTTGCGCTTCGGCATCACCAACAACAATCTTTCACACACTTCGTCTAAAATCAAAACTAAGCGTAGTATAAAAACAATTTTTTTTTCAAAAACTACCGAGCAGTTACAACCATTGACACACGTTTCAAGAGCAGGAACTTGCAAAGTTAGAAAAGAAGCAAACCTGCGCATTTGCGTGGCCACCGTTGGTTCTTCGTCTCTTTCTAACCTTGGCTCTTCCGTGGGCACTTTCCAAGTTTCCTTCACTTCTACTTTGGTCGCTTGTCTATCGGCCAGGTGGTGTCGCTGCGGTCGAGGGTGCTCATTGGCCAGAAGTGTGGTTTTTGAGACGCAACTGCAGCGAGTGTGGTTGTAGAACAGCATTCGAGACACCGTGAAGTTTCCGTCGCCTCTGTTAAGCTGTAAAGTAAAAATATTTATAAATACTTATAACTTTCATTAATTACAAATTATCTGTCAAATGAGCATATCGTATAAACTCATGCATAAACAAAAAATCCATACATAACATGGTTCATTAAAGAAAGGAATTGAAAATGGCGGCGCTTATCATATTCTCTCGCTCGCACACTAGTGCCGTTCAAATATTACAGTTTTTTTTTTGTATTGTATTAATTAATTAGTAAATATGTATATCCGTATTAAATATAAAAATGTCCATGAAAGTATTTACCACCACACTAAGAAAAAAATTACGTTAATTCTCATTAACTAAAAGAAAAGAATTCAGAAAAGAACAACTCTCCTCTCTTCAAAAACCAGTTTTGCATTACGTTACCTTAACAAGGTGTGATGTAGGTAAGCGCTTGCCCTTATGAAGATTGAGTGAGGGACAAACCCCCAACCGATCCTAATAAGCCTGCCTACTGTATCTCCATGAAAGCAGGAAAAACGACCAGGTACCTTTTGCTTTTTAGGTACAATGGGCGGCTTTATCGCTTCAGAGCGATCTCCACCAGACAAACCCAAGGTAAAAAAAAATAGGTAAAATCGGGTTTATAGCCTGCGTAAGCGACACAACTACAATGGGAAAATGTGAGTGCGTACTTACATAAAACGGAATAGAGACGAATCGTCCGTCGACAGGAGCGCACATGTCGGTTTCACTGTCACAGCAGCCGGAGTCAGGGGCGCAGCGGTGTAGTAGCACGCACGGAGGCATGTATCTGTAATTTTGCAAAGCAAAGTGAGAAATTTAGGTAACAGTATGGTGTTTTCTTCAGAAGAAGGTGCTTAGAATTTATGATAAGTGTGTTTCATTTATTTGGACTAGTTGTAGGTATCTGTGTTCGAGTCTGCGGCGCACATAATGTCATGATTTTTTCACAGGGCCATGTGATCCGGGCTTCATTTTCGAATATTCAGTGATCACAACTGTAAGGAAGTTCACGTAATGTAGAGAATGCATGTACCTATTATTTGATAACAATTGCATATAGTTTTAATATCCAGATACTAAAAGTGCGTCACAGATAGTCTGTCGTCCTTGCTGCACATAATCGTAACTTCAAAACAAGTAAAAGCGATTGGAGTTTTGTTTATCGGAGCAGATCTCACTCTTGTAGTGTAAAATTAGATTTTTCTAAATCTTGCAAATCGTAGTCTATTCAAGAGGATCGTCATTATATTAAATAATAAAATGCTTACATTATAAATCTTAGTAATTCGATTCCATCATCACTCAAATGTTTTGGACCTTGGAGGCCAGCTACTAGATTGCTCATTGCGTCTTTTCCTTAATTTTGTATTGATTCGTCATAATTGCATCAAGGTCTTTGATTCGTTTATTGTTTATAATAATTCATAATTGATAACAAGCGAGTCAGTGTGTCAATCGTTTTGTCTATACGAGTTCGAAGAGAAATGAGTTATACTCGAACTACCTACAAATAAGTTAGATACACTAGCATTTCAACAATAAATAAACAAAATTTACAACAAAAATCCCGACTGTGTGGTGTAGGTAGGTACTTAGAAAGAGCTTCTAAAACGAAACCGGTAGAATAATATTATGCTCACAATTATTAAAAAAAGATTTAAATGAACATACAGACATCATGATATGAGTCTAAATTATGTTACAACCAGGTACCAGGAATAGCACTCTACACCTCCTGTATAAAAGGCAACATTACTGACCTAGATCACCCTAGATGGCCGCTGCACGATCATAGAAAGTTCCGCACGTAGGTGCATATATAACTGGCAAGTATCTGGAATACATGCTGTAGTTTTTTCGGCTTCAGCATGAAAGTCTCAGCCGGACCCGTTTAGGAAATTAACTTTTCTACACTGGCTCGAGTCTGAGAACTTGGATATCCTAGTTCCACTGTATCCGCTGTCTTCATAACAAGAGCTTACTTACTTTGAGGCCACATAGTATGTCAGTTTGGATAATTTATTATCTACTTACACGATATCAGCCGCCGGAGCCAGCTGCCGCACGGTGAGCCAGCGCGGCTGCGGCGTCAGGCACTTCCCGGCGCGCACCACCATGCCCATGTTTTGAAGCGCCGCGCGTTGCAGCTGCTTCCGCTCCACTGCAGTCAGACCAGCTAGAATTTAATGTGAAGTTCGATTAATACACAGCATTTTACTACCATTGAGGCGATGGGGTAAACCTATCTGCCTCAGACGCCAGTAGTTGCGGGTTCTATTCCCGCACGAATTATAGCACGTTTATATTTGCTATATGTATATCTATTTTATTTTCTAGGTTCCCCCTAGTTCGCTACATGGTCTCACAACACAAGCTTTGCTTATTGCGAGGTCATATAGTTGCTGTGATTGTCAGGTAATTTTTTTTTTAGTTAGTTGGACCAGCTAGAATAAATTAGACTTAAAATTAGACGACTTATATTTAAACACCAAGCATGGTACCAACCATGGTACCAACCACAGGTAGTACAAAGCTGCAGCTAAAGTAAGTCAGTTATAGAACTTGTGATTGGTGAACTTGTGTTATGGATACTAGATATACCATTGAATATCTATAAAGCTCGCAGTAGGAGAATTCAGAAGACTTGGGTTTCGCTGTAGTTCAATGTGAGACGTGTGGGCACTTCAGACCTACATAGTGATTAATCTAGGACTAATATTAATTTCTTTTAATACGAAAAACTCAATATTTACATACAATCATCCAGTATCCTTGGCCGCTCGTTAGTTGCCTCGATATGACTAGCAGCAGAAATCATGTTTTTCCTGGTTTCCCTGATGATCGGAGCTGGTGTGACAGCATCTGTCAGGGTCTTGTGAGTGTTACCAGTGTCTGACTCATCTTCTGTCTCCCATTCATCCATGGCATAGTCCCCTTCGGCGAAGTCTTGAAGCTCCTGAAAATTTTGATTTTGAAATCAGTTCTTGGATGTACGTTTTTGAGCTGTTTCGTAATAGTATATTATGTAACAAGTGAGCGAAGTTGCTAATTACAGTCGAGGCTGTGATTTGAGCCCGAGCCGCAGGCGAGGGCTTAATAATGAGCCGAGACAGTAATTAGCAACGCTCACGAGTTACATACGACGTCTTTCAACACACTTGTGAGTAAAAGACAGACATACGTGATCATAAAATAACAAACACACTTAATAACAAAGCTGTGAATTGTGATTGAAAAATGGCGCCGAACCTCGCGCATGCGCGTAGGTTTTTTTTCTGCCAAATGTGTCAATGTCTGTATAGCATATACAGCCTATTTTATGTTTAATTTGGATGTTTAATTTGGAGTGGTAAATGCAAATATTTTAATGTTTTATAACAAATTATTGTAAATTGTGAACAATTTGTTTGATATACATATTTGTTTTACTAATATAAGGCGCAAACATTTAAAAATGTATATGGATTTGAAGTGGTATAAAACCTCTTTGTTGTTTCTGAAAATATTTAATGTATAACCCGGATCAATAAAATATGCTCTGTTTACTCGCATGTAGGTAATTTGCACAAAGGTACAATTCAAGTTTGTAGGATTCATTATATTATGCACTAGGGTATAATATATTATGCACGCGTGACTTATAGTCCAGTTTATAGTTCTAAATTCAATAGAATAAGGCTCACTTTACGAGCAAGTGTGTTGAAAACTTATTTCTTTCACAATAAGAAATTGAAGCTAACCTATGTAAATTTAATAACTAAGTGTTTTCTTTACGTACCTAATTAAGAAGTGCGTGTCTTCGGTTTTAGAAATCTTTGTTTGAATACTTCGATTTTAGAAAACCTATCAGAGACTCTTTACATTTTAACGTTTCATTACATTAAAATGAAGGAAGGATTGGAAACATCCAATCAAATCATGGGATCTTATGCAAAAATAATTGAATGGCAACTTAAAATAGACTGCACGTCTAAAAGGGAAAAGTGAAAGTAAAAATCTTATATACAAAAAAGTTAAAATAACTGCAAGTCTTCTAGCAAGATCTAGTTTTAAAAGAAGCTGCTAGTAAATTAACTTCGACATAAACGCGGGAGTGCGGCTTTTCCAATAAAAGATGACTTCGTGCCAATAAAAAATTTATTAGTCAAGAAATGTAATTTTTACAATATTCCCATGATAATTAAGTTTGTTGGAAAGTGTCTTATATCATATATCTAACGATATCCGTGTCCGAAGTGAGCTTTTACGAGAGTTTTCCATCTTAAGCTGGTTTCAAGTATCACCTAGAGAGCAACTTGAGTAATAAATTTTACGGACTTTGGTATGTTTCCTCTGGTAGGTAGGTACATTCTTTGATTACCTGCAGTTTTATTGTGCATGTGAAAACAGTCTGATTGTGAGAAAATAACGACCTGACTACAGGTAGATTGTCAAAAATTCATTGATTATAAATGAAATTAATTTAATAGAGTAGCTACTGTTACTTTACCCGGATTTTATCGATTATTTTGAATCTTTAAGAAATTCCTTGCTGCTTCATAAATATATATAATTGTTAACTTATTGGCAATTAGGTTATAATATACAGGGTGACTAGCTGTTCGCTACAGTCCTTTTATGAGAATGTAGTTGGATAAGATAATATAGATACATTCGTGAGCGATAAAATAAAGGGACCAAGTCGCGTATGGCTGTTCTGCATATATAAAAGATTAATACCATTAATCTACCATTTCTTACCTTTGCTTTCATTATAGCTACCTAAAAAAAAAACATTATTTTTTGTTGAATTTGAAGTTGAATTTTTTCCTCTGCAAAAAGTTATTCAAATTAATAAAAAATGGTAGTCTGTTGGACCATTTCCGGGGAGTACGGTGGATGCCTTAAACATTCCAATTGAAGCTCCTTTAATTTGGTAGCAGTCTGTTCTGCAGTGTGTGGTCTTGCGTTGTCCTGAAACAGCAGTCGCCTTGTGCGATTGACCAGTGTCGATTGTTTATCGGTTAGTTTATCCATCATTATTTGGAGCTGACTACAGTAGATATCTGCAGTAATCGTCTGGCCAGATTTAAGGAAGCTGTAGTGCACTACACCGGCACTAGTCCACCAAACGCTGACCAATAACTTTTTCCTAGTAAATTTTCCCTTGGGGCAGAATTTGCATAGTTCACCGGGGTTCAGATATTGCAATTTGCGCTTCCTATTGTCGTAGAGTATCCACTTTTCATCAAAGGTAATGATTCGATTTAAAATCCGTTTATTATTGTGCTGCTTCAGTAATGTAACGCAGCAGTCGACGCGCGTTTATCGGTTTGCTTCACTCAATTCATGAGGTACCCACCTTTCGAGCTTTCTTATCTTCCCGATTTGTTTCAAGTGTAGTAGAACAGTTTTATAACTAACACCGCAGCCTGCAGCTTACTCGGACGTAGTTTGCGATGTATCCGCTTCCACATTAGCCTTCAATTCTTCATTATCGACTTTGGTTGAAATTTCCAGAACACAAACGTTGGAACCAAAAACGCACTGTGCTTTCTCTAGCGACACCACTGCCATACAAATAATTAATTCTTTGAGCCGTTTCTGCAGCACTGGTGCCACGGCGGAACTCATCACCAAAGAGGAGATATTTGAGATTAAAGTGGCCAGTACGACAAAACACCAATTTCATATGTAAGGACCTAATATGTAGAATACGAGACTTGGTCCCTTTATTTTGACGCTCACATACTTTCTCGTGGGTAAATAGTAATCACTTATACAGGGTGACTGATGACAAATTTTAGATACTGATGGAGAGCATTCTGTACTCGATTCTGGTCATAATTATGTATTAAAAGAAGCGCTTAATTTTTCACTAGAATTGGATAATCAAACGAACTTGCAAAGTGAAGTTCGATCTGAATTATCCTGTTTTCGCCGAAGAGATTTATATTAATTTACCAAGTAGTACCCTCAGTACGACCAGCCATTCCGCACACATTTTTAGCGTTGTCAAAAAAAAGAAGCATGTACCTTGTTGGTCTATCTGTCAGTCAACCTGCATACACCCGGTGCTCCTGCTTTCATTATTTTAGAGAACCAACATTGATGCCTAACTTTAGGGGTCAATAAAATATTGAGATGGGATGGGTGGGCACTTATGTAAATCTCTTCGGCGAAAACAGGATAATTCAGATCGAACTTCACTTTGCAAGTTCGTTTGATTATCCAATTATCCTGTTTTCGCCTTCGAGATTTATATTAATTTACCAAGTAGATTTTTAGAGTTAATCAATGTTGGGAAAGAATAAATAAAATGCATAGTAGGTAATTACAAGTGATTTATTATTATTATTTTTTTTTTACAAATATTAAACATTTTAATTCACCACATTTTAAATCACCATCTCTTACATACTACTTATTAAATAGTTAACTTATTGTAACTTTTTAATAAAAAAATAAACTAAGTTACTCAAATGATATTTGTAAATAAATTAGTATGTTCAGTCATTACAGGTCTATTATAGAAATCAGCGAAAACTCTCGAGTGTCCCGTCCACCCAGCACATTGTCTGATGGTATCGATGTTAATGCCCGAGCGAAATGCAGCAGAAGTTGCTGCGTGCCTAGTGCTGTGTGGATGGAATACACTTGTGTCAATGCCACTCTCTTCCAAAGTTCGCTTAATCCATCGACCGATGGTTTGTGCTGAAGCTCCTCTGTGAGGCTTTTTAATTGTTATTAACAAACATTCTCAGAACTTGGTCTGATTGTAGCAGTGGCTGACAAGTAAGTTGTTAGTGTAGCAGCAGGGCAAATATTTGGGTTCTTTTGAAAAAAAGGTAAGTCAAGTACTGGCTGTGCACGGCCAGCCCCAGATGTTTTTATCAAATCTGTTATTGTTATAACTATTCTGTCATTGCAAGTAGAAATATTAGGTAACCTAATAAGCGATAGCGTTTGGATTCTTTGCCCTGTTGCTAACGCTAATAATACAGTACATTTTAAAGTTAACTTCTCTAAATTCAAAGAATCATTAGGGTATAATTTACTTAGGTGATCTAGAACAGTATTAGGATTCCACGTTATGTTATAACGAGGAAAAGATGGTTTTAATTTAAAAACACCTTTAAAAAATCTAGTAACTCTATGATCCTGCCCTATAGAATTATTTGAAATCAAAGATATTGCTGAACGATGTGTATTAAGGGTCCCGTAAGACGCTCCTGATTGTAAACATTCGCTAAGAAAATCAAGTAATGAAGCGATTGAAACATTGTATAAATCTAATTGCTTTTTTGTACAGTATTCCCACCACCTTTTTAAACTAGTTGCGTATTGAGCTTTTGTACTTGCTGACAGTGAAGAAAGCATTATATTCACAGCGGATTCTGGTACCTCTTGATTTAGGATTGATCGCCGGATACAATAGTCGCTACCAGGGAAAGGTGCTGGTGCAATGGGTGTATCTTCCTGAAAACAGACGTAAGAAGTAATTTATTTGGATGAAAAGTAATAGGTTCGCTTCTACAAAGTGATTTAAACAGTGGGTACCAAGGCTGAGAGGGCCAAAATGGTACCACTATTATACCCGTTGCACCATCACTTATTATCTTATTTAAACATTTAAGGATTAAGGCAAATGGCGGGAACGCGTAAAAGTAAAAAGGTTGCCAATTTATAGTGAAAGCGTCTATGTTGAATGCGTACGGATCTCTGCGCCAAGAAATATATTTATTACATTTTGCATTTATACGGGTGGCAAAGAGATCAATGTCCGGTTGACGAAACCGTTCAACAATTTTCAAGTATGCTTTATTTGAAAGTTCCCATTCTGTATCAATATTTAATTGTCTTGATTCAAAGTCAGCTTCTATATTGAGAGAAGATTTTATGTAAGAACCGTGAATGAAGATTTTTCTGATTTCACACCACTGCCAAATCTTTTTAGATATTTCTGTTAGATGCGGGTATTTCACTCCTCCCATTCTATTTACATAAGAAATGGCAGTAGTGTTATCAATACGTAATAGAATTTCACAATCTGTCTTATCGCTAGCGAACGATCTTAGCCCGAAAAACACTGCAAGTAGTTCCAGATAGTTTATATGGCGGTCTCGCTCTTTCATCGACCAATGGCCACCTGTGCGTTCGTTGTTGCATGACGCACCCCAACCTGTTTTAGACGCGTCGGTAAATATTTCTAATTTATAATTACCCCGGCGAATGGGATTATAAGATGAAAGTATGTTATCCCTCCACCAAATAAGATCACCATTTAAACTACTTGGAATTACCATTGTCTCGTCATAGTTATCATTGTTGTTCAATAACGCTAGGTATTTAGCTCTCTCGAATGCTTTTGTATATAACCAGCTATATGCTATAGCTGGGCATGCAGCTACCAGATTACCTAAGAAACTAGCAAAGTCGCGAATAGAAATACTTTTACGACTAATTAAGGTATTTATACGGTTTAAAATAATACGTTTTTTCTTTTGGGGTAATTCTAATGTCATATTAAATGAATTTAATATAAAACCTAAAAATTTACAGGATTTATTTGGGATTAAGTTGGATTTTTCAAAATTTATTATAAATCCTAAATTTGTTAAACAACGAATTGTTTTGTTAGTATTGTCCATACATTCAGTATATGTTTTTCCAATGCATAATATATCATCAAGATATTTAACTGACAAATACCCTCGAGATCTGAGATAAGTTATTATTGGGTTAAGTATTTTTGTGAAAACATACGGTGCAGAAGAGAGGCCAAATGGGAGACAATTAAATTCGAACAAATTCTCTTCGAAAATGAACCTTAGGTACTTACGATGACTTTCGTGAAGCGGAACTAAAAAGTAGGCTTCCTTGAGGTCAATATTAGTCATGTACGAGTCTTTTGTTGCAAGTTTAGAAGCGGTACGAATATCTTCCATTTTAAAATGATTGCAATGAACAAACTTATTTAATTTTTTAAGATTTAATATGAATCTGAAACCGTCGTCTTTTTTGGGTATAAGAAAGATATCCGAAACGTATTGTCCCTTAATATAATAACAGCGGTTAATAGCACCTATTTTTAACAAATGAGAGATTTCAGATTGCATGTACGAACTTTCTGTTTTTGACAGAGTGCGTCTCGGGTAAGCATTAGTATTTTGGTTAGGTAACTCAAGAAAAGGTATTTTATAACCAGATATTACATTTAAAATAAATTTATCGCTAGTTAACGAGGACCAAGACTTAATAAAGTATTTTAAGCGACCAGCGTGTACCTGAATCGAAGTTATGCCGTTTATTGTCGTGCATTCTTGGTCTGCGCCGCCGGTCGTGGTACCATCACCGCGCTGGCTGGCGGCGGGCGGCGCCGCTGCTGTGGCAAATATTGCGACGGCGGCGGTCGACGAGGTGGGGGCGGCGGACCGTACATCCCGGGGCGACGATAGGGCCTCTGAAGACCTCCGCCTCGGTTCACATAATTTTTCTGCGAGCGGCCGCGGGACGAAGGTCCTTTGTAGTTTAAATTAGATGTGGATGTGGGTGTAGATGCTTGAATTAACTGTCCAGTTCTTTTAATGCCGCGAGAATTCTTTACTAATTCGCTCAGTTGATCTCCGAACAGATATGCGTCTCGTTTACGGTCTTTGAAAGGTTCTATTAGATCTTTATCTACTAAGGGTATAATTAACGATCTTCGGGTATCCGTTTCCAAAAAGTGTGAGTCAGCCAGGAGTTTACTAGCATCTGATAATATGGCTAAGACGTCAGATATTTTAGGCTCATGGCAAAACAGAAGTGACATGGCTCTAGTAATAGCGGTCAACGCCCCACCAAGTTGACTTTGTTTATTAAAAAGACGTTTGTCTCGATTGCGGCTAGTTTCACTCAGCATGGCACTAACCTCCGCGTTTAGAGTGGGGGCTTTTGCTAGGGGTATGTTTTTTGGACATGAACATTTTTTTAAGAGTACCTCTCTTTCTTCATTTTTAAAGCCATTAACCAAAAGTGGTTTGAGGCGCATAGCAATCTGTTCAATAATAGGTTCTCCCCAGTCTGTGCTCTCCTCTTCGAACGAGCCAAGTGCTTTTAATAAATCTGGGTTAACGTCTGAATTAGGCTCCTGTTCGGATATATTCGGTAGTTCAGAAAGTGCCGCAACATCACATGGTGTGGGTAGCTCAGGAGGTTCAAGAGGTGGAGGCTCTTCTGAGTGTGGACCCATTACATCCTCACACTCCAAAGTGACACTATAGGTTTCGTCATTTGGGTTAAAATATTGTTCTGAGCCCCAATTTTCTAAAAACAAAGAAAAAAGTACCCATGTATTACTATATATTTAGTATTAGGTCTTTTAAATGGAAACAGGTATCCAGTTATTTATGTATCTTATTATTTTTAAAATTAGTGTTTTTTTTTTTTTTTTATAATTATAATGTGGGTAGGAGGTGAAGCAAATAAAATATGTGATGCTTTATTTCAAACAAAGAAAGTAAAAATGGCTACTGGTTAATATCTCGTATTAACTCGGAGCAAAAAATTGCTACTGGCTAACATCTCGTGTTAGCTCGGAGCAAAATTTGCCGTTGGTCAAGATCGCGTAATGACTCGAGGCATAAACATTTATGAGCACAAAAGAATATAAAATTTGGGGACAATATAAAAATTATAAACTAACCTTCCATTAGATCTTCTTCGTCGCTATAAATTACCGTTGGTTTTCTCCTTCGAAGCTTAGCTTCGTACTTCTTCTTTTTACGTAGCCAACGCTCTTCCTCGGTTTCAACGTAGTGACGTTTTGGCATTATTAATAAAAAATAAAATAACGGTACTAATTAAGGTCTTAAAGTTTGAATGCGTGCGGTCGTGGCAAGCGCGCACAAAGGAATGAAAGCAGGAGCACCGGGTGTATGCAGGTTGACTGACAGATAGACCAACAAGGTACATGCTTCTTTTTTTTGACAACGCTAAAAATGTGTGCGGAATGGCTGGTCGTACTGAGGGTACTACTTGGTAAATTAATATAAATCTCGAAGGCGAAAACAGGATAATCCCCGATAAATAAACAAAACTTTGTTACTATTTACTTTATTTACACCTGAGTCAATCGTCGCACGTGACCTGGCACGCGAATCGCTGCCAATGCTAGTGTAACCTTGCGTTGCGCAATCAATTCTTTAAGTTTCGGTTAAGTTAAATAAATAATTAATGTTTATTTGTTTATTATATTTTTGTTCTCCGTGTATGATCTCAACCTATCATGTCCTCGAATTTCAAAAGTGACCCACCAGTCATCCTGTGTAATTAACGAATGCAAAGCATAAAAAACCGACTTAACCTCCATTTTCAAGTACGTATATTTTTATTGTTGTGTTTTATATTTTTTCTCTGAAATATCTTTTATGAAATAAAACTCGAATCAATAAAAATAAATCATGTAGGTCTCAAACATACAAAAAAGACGTGTGGCACTTGGAGACTGCCGCGGTAAAGCTATTGCATAGCATTTTTTGTCAACTTATGCAATTATAGTTATTTATTTATTTTATTAATGCAGTAATGTTTGATCTAATATAAAGTTCCACAAGTTCCTAGTAGATGGCGCTGAGTGTTTATTAAAGCCCGCATATCACCGCTGTGCCGGTCGGAGTGTTAGGTTTTAGGTGTTAGGTTTTTTTAGTTACGGAATTTCTGGATTCGGTCCCCACGCTCAAGGCCCGCGATAGAAGCTATGCAATAGCTTAAAAAAACGAATTGAGAAGGCGTCCTTTTGGAAGTCAAGTCAAAGGTTAGACTTTTTGTAACGTATGTTAGTAATTTTTAACTTTTTATATTGTTAACTTAGCAAAGTCTAGCTTCATGACATTAAATAAAAACTAAAAACCGAATGCTTCAATTCATTAATCAGCTGAAGTCCAATACTTAAAAGTAATAATTTCTTCCATGCTGGACTGGGAGCGAAAGAAAAACATAGAATGTGCCAGCTGCTTCTCTTCCCGGGCATACTGTAAAAGTCAGTTAAGGGACAGAAATTTTATAGGCGTTTTTTGCTGGAGATTGGCTGACCTCCTGTCACTGCAATATTCTCTCTCCATCATTATAATACCTCCAACGTCAAACGTGACATCAGATGGTTGTATTATAGCGTCTGGTGTTCTGTCTATCCCATAAGGGATACAGGCGTGAAGTTAGTTATTGTGCAGGACAGTGACGATAAGACAGTTATATAAACTTAAAACAGTGTATATAGATAGTGTTATAGTGTTTTATAAGACTCTTAAAGAGCTAAGAACGTTTAAAATAGTGTTTCATAGTGTTTTTATAGTGTTTATAGTGAATAGTGTCACATATAAGTGTTAGATGTTTCATAATAGTGTTTTATAACAGTTTTTATAGCTTGATTTGTATTAGGGTTGATTTGGAAATAAAGAGATGGTTTTGAAAGTCTTATCATTCCCGCACACAGAGAGAGAGATCTAAATCTATACATTTAATAAAATGGTAGGAAAGTCAAAACTGTACATTGAATATTTTTTTAAAAGAATACTTGGGGTATGATCTACAATCGAAACAGAAACAAAAAATATAGTTTTTAGAATTTTTGTCTGTTTGTCTGTTTGTCTTTCCGGGATAAACTCAAAAAGTACTGCATGGATTTACTTCAAATTTGGCATGAAGATAGTTAAGAAGTCGGGTCAACATATAGGCTACATATTATCACGCTAGCAGTGTTATAATCGTAAGTGCGTTTGGTGCTGCATAGCGTTCACGCAGACGACGTCGCGGGCAGCAGCTAGTAGTTAATAGAATTTGTAAATAGTTTTCAAATTAGAATATAGTAAAGATCTTATAAGAATAGTCGAATCTAGTTAGAATCTTATTAGAAAATTTCAGAACGTTCGAATTAGATTCGAGCGAGACAGACATATGTGTGTCCCGCTCGCACGCTTGCATTACTCTCTCTTGTGCGGTATCCTTGCGCGCCCGCACAGAATCACTTAAGAATGCGCCACACTCCGCCAGCGAAACATTCGCGAGGGATTCGCCGAAAAGATCCCGAAGAGTGAAGATCTCCGGAAGAAAGAAGCCTCCGAAGAAAGAAGCCTCAAGCAACAGTGAACAGTGAATCTCTCAAGCCCGAAGACTCTCATTAGAAGCCCGAAGTCACAAGACAGAATACAGAAGACTGAAGGCAGAATACAGTAATAGAAGAGCGCGGGAAATAGAGTGTGCTTGTGGCGTATTCGCGAGTGTAATAGTGCCGCGCGGCTGGACTTTCACGACCGTGTTAAGTGGTGAATTCGCATTTTCCTTTTGCCCCTCGCATCGATTCCAGCTAATAGAGTGGGTGGATAGCGCATCATTTGACTAAATCGTAAACGAATTCATAGACTATACAGTCCACTGGAGCTATCCCCCACATTTTGGTCCTTCGAGCCGGATCTTTGAGAGGGCAATTGGGAGACAGCGATGCCTCTTACACGGTCGCAGTCAGGCCGCGGGGAGCGGGCCGCCTCGACAGGGCCCGCTCAAGAACAGTCTCAAGCTCAAGCCGTGAAGAGCAAGACAGAAACCACAGAAACGACGACGCCAACGACGTCGGCTACAGAAACGACGACGCCGACAGAAACCACAGCGACGACGGATGCCACAGCTACAGAAACTACGAAGACCACCCGTCAAATCGAAGCTACGCAGCCACAGCGAGCTCCACAGAGATCCCAAGTCTCGAAATCGAAGAAATCCTCGAAAATAACGAAGGCGAAGTTGAAATTATTACGGTTACAAGTCGAACTCGCCGCCGCCGAAGTCGCCGCTCTCGAAGACGACGAAACAGACATAGAAGAGGAGTCCGAAGTACCCTCAATAGAAAATACAGAGAAGAGAGTGTCAGTGTGGTTACAGAAGAACCCGACAGAGCCGCCGCTGGCCATCCAGGGCCAGGGCGAAATAGAAGAGCCTCCACAGCAACCGCAACAGAGCGAAGAACCGACGCGTCCTGCGGCGCTCCCGGAACCGGCAAGCTTCATCCCCCCCCCGCTCCAGTACCGGCGGGAGGGGACACAGTCGCCGTGCCGCAACAGAAAATCGACCTCAGCGAGTTGGCCTCAGCCATCGCACTTGCCGCCAGGACGGGTCCGCAGCAGCCGCCTAGAATCCATGCAGAACTCCCTCCGTACAGCGGGTCATACCAAGAATGGCTCATGTTTAAGGCAGCGTATCAAGAAACAGCGGGATATTACAGCGATATAGAAAATACAGCGCGTCTACGACGAAGCCTGCGTTCAAGAGCTCGGGAGGTCGTCGAAGGGCTTCTCCTCTACAACGCGAAGCCCAAAGAAATCCTGCGAGCCCTCGAGTCACGCTTCGGACGGCCCGACGCTATCGCCCTCGCCGAGTTAGAGCGACTACGGGGACTACAGAAGCCTACGGACGCGCCCAGAGACCTGTGCGTATTCGCTACGCGGGTCTGCAACATTGTAACAACGCTGCGCGCCCTGGGGAAGATTCACTACCTGTACAACCCGGAAGTCACGAAGATCACAACAGAGAAGCTAACGCCGGCTATGCGATATCGCTGGTTTGACTACGCTGCCGAGAATCCTCAAGATGAAGCAGACTTAATAAAGCTTGCTAACTTTTTACAGAGAGAAGCGGATCGCTGCGGACCCTACGCGCAACTGGAGCGCGTCGCGGAAGACCACCTGGCGGCGAACAGGAGATTTGGTCAAGGGTGTCCCATATGTGAGAAGAAGGGCCACTACACAAGCAACTGCAAGCGTTTCCTAGAAACGGACGAAAATAGAAGATGGGACCTTGCGAAGAATAAATCTTTATGTTTCAGATGTCTACGTCATCGGACGAGGAATCACACGTGCAAGGGGAAGGCCTGCGCTACAGAAGGGTGCACGAGACTGCATCATCCTCTCCTTCACTACAAGAGGCGTGTGATCGTCGAACAGCCCGAAGAAACAGAACACAGAACAGAAATCGTCGCAAGCACATGGACATCAGTGAACACTCAAGCTTATCTCAAGATCGTACCGATAGAAGTCACAGGGCCGCGAGGAAGCGTCAAGACTCACGCGTTACTCGACGACGGTTCAACAGTTACGCTCATAGACGCCGAGATAGCACAGCAAGTAGGCGCCAAGGGACCCGTCGAGCCACTTCATATTGAAGCCATCGCAAGTACAGAGTTCGAGTCCGAGCAGTCACGCAGGGTCACTATCACGCTACAGACAACAGAAGGGCGACACAAGATTCACGCACATACATTCACCGGGCTGAATCTATCTGCACAGCGCGTCACCCACGAAGACCTCGCGGACTGCGAACACATCAAAGACATCGCCGAGAAGCTCCAATATGAAACAGCGAAACCGAAGATACTCATCGGGCAAGACAACTGGCCCCTACTCGTCGCGTCTACATCGAGAAAGGGACGGCGCGATCAACCTGTCGCCTCTCTCACTCCGCTCGGATGGGTGTTGCACGGAGCGCGCACTCGCAACAAAGGCCAACGAGTACACTACGTCAACGCACTTAACAGGAAAACAGAAAATACAGGGAAAACAGAAAACATAGAACACAGTATCGCAGCCATCGAACAGCAACAGATACAGAAAAATTCATTCACGCGACGTGACAGTGTCGCGACAACTCGCGGGGCGAAACTGGAGGCCAGCCGCCGTCAACGAACGCAACCTCAAACCCGACGAGAAGACAGAACAGTCGAACAGAAATTCGAAACAAGAAAACAGCACCCGCGACGCTGCTGCGCAAGTAGCGTCCCTCCGAAGAGGTCCTGTGACCTCTGCTGGCGGAGGTCAACCCCACAGTCGACATTCGACCCCGCACTCCGTACCGCTCCACTCTGGGCGGGCCGGCGCCGTACGCGCCATCCATGGTCCCGCTCACCGACCGTGGCCTCAGGGGGCGCAATAGCTGGCGCGCCTCCCTACAGCTGGCGAACCACTTCCGGGCCAGGTAGCCCCGGGAGTACCCACCACCGGACATCCATCCCCGCAATGCAGCCGGGAGAGGTGGCGACCTTCCCCGGCCCTGACAGTCGACGCGCGGGCGAGAGATGGGTTCCACGGAAGACCCGTCAGCTCGTCGTGCTGATCTCCGAGTCACCTGCCTGCACCGAGGAAGATGCGTCGTCAACGGCGGTGACAACGCACGGCGGGAGTATGTGCAGGACAGTGACGATAAGACAGTTATATAAACTTAAAACAGTGTATATAGATAGTGTTATAGTGTTTTATAAGACTCTTAAAGAGCTAAGAACGTTTAAAATAGTGTTTCATAGTGTTTTTATAGTGTTTATAGTGAATAGTGTCACATATAAGTGTTAGATGTTTCATAATAGTGTTTTATAACAGTTTTTATAGCTTGATTTGTATTAGGGTTGATTTGGAAATAAAGAGATGGTTTTGAAAGTCTTATCATTCCCGCACACAGAGAGAGAGATCTAAATAGTTAATAGAATTTGTAAATAGTTTTCAAATTAGAATATAGTAAAGATCTAATAAGAATAGTCGAATCTAGTTAGAATCTTATTAGAAAATTCCAGAACGTTCGAATTAGATTCGAGCGAGACAGACATATGTGTGTCCCGCTCGCACGCTTGCATTACTCTCTCTTGTGCGGTATCCTTGCGCGCCCGCACAGAATCACTTAAGAATGCGCCACACTCCGCCAGCGAAACATTCGCGAGGGATTCGCCGAAAAGATCCCGAAGAGTGAAGATCTCCGGAAGAAAGAAGCCTCCGAAGAAAGAAGCCTCAAGCAACAGTGAACAGTGAATCTCTCAAGCCCGAAGACTCTCAATAGAAGCCCGAAGTCACAAGACAGAATACAGAAGACTGAAGGCAGAATACAGTAATAGAAGAGCGTGGGAAATAGAGTGTGCTTGTGGCGTATTCGCGAGTGTAATATTGCCGCGCGGCTGGACTTTCACGACCGTGTTAAGTGGTGAATTCGCATTTTCCTTTTGCCCCTCGCATCGATTCCAGCTAATAGAGTGGGTGGATAGCGCATCATTTGACTAAATCGTAAACGAATTCATAGACTATACAGTCCACTGGAGCTATCCCCCACAGTTATGTATGAAATAATTTTATAAATCGATTATTTTGTTCATAAAGTTTTGACACACAGCTTACGAATTATTTTTCAGACAAACTGGTTAGAAGATATAAATGCAAAATTCAATAAGAACATAAATGTTTTCTCAAAATCTATTTGTAACTGAACCAAAGCTTCTGTGTCCAATATTCCTAGAAATTCGATTTCGTATAAAAACTGTGCCGAGCTGTCAGAAATTCAATCGCAGTGCATTAGTTGTGGAGCAAGCGTATGCGCAGTTGTATTCAGGTCACAAGGAGTGTGAGAAATGTTGCCATGTTCCAGTGTGAACTGTCCACAGAGGTTATCTTAGAGATTTATATCTTTAGGAAAGTGTGCGAATATCTATTGACATCATAGTACTGGTTGTCCAGCTGTGTAGATTGTTTGATCAAATACTTAATACTGTATATAAGATTTTGATATGGTTTTCTAATGATTTTCTAATCTGATTTGAAATGATACAGTTACTACTGTCTGCTTTGGAGCAATCGTTGTAGTGATTGTAAAAGTAGGTATGTGTAATATAAGTTTTTAAACTGGCATGGTCATTAACATTTAAATTAACTTTAGAAACGGGATATTTACCATGTTTTTGATTTATTTTGAGTTCTCGATATTTCGTTACAATCACCATGATCACGACGGTACCGTCGTGATCATGGCGCTTGTAACAGTGCCGAAAGTGTCTAAAGTTAGGTATGTGTAGGTAAGTAGGTACAATTGATAATATTTCCCTGAACTGAGTGGAACTGTTAATAAGCATGGAAATAACCATTGCATTGTTTTTTAAATTAACAGTGTTCATAGACATCTGCAACTTAGGAGAAGCTGACGTGTGTTCTTTCAGGATCACTCTTAGTGGATCTTTGAGGAAGAGGTAGGTTGTATGATTTATTCTTGCAGAAGTTGAGGTTGTGTTCGTCTTTATACCCATTTGTTGTTCTACTCTGAATTAACTGAAGAAACAGACCGTCGAATTCATAAAGCCACGTTCACGCATTTGTAAGGACCTTTTTAGTTGATCAGATTTATGTGTTTAAAAATTCGTTACTTTGATAATTTTCATTCTAGGAAAGATATTTAAAATATAGCATTGGGAAAGCGGGATATGGGTTTATTATGAAACAAACGCCAGCTCTATAAATCTTTCATAAAATGTGCCGTTCGTTTAAAAGCAAACTTTAAGGTTAATCAAAACTTCGAACGACTAATAGAGCTGCACCACATGGGTCGGCATAAAAATCTAAAGAAAATAAGTAGTTTCAAATTGCTTCTTTTCATAAACAAATCTACTACGCTTATTAAAATCTCATAAATATCTATACATATAATAAAATGGTAGGAAAGTCAAAACTGTACATTGAATATTTTTTTAAAAGAATACTTGGGGTATGATCTACAATCGAAACAGAAACAATAAATATAGTTTTTAGAATTTTTGTCTGTTTGTCTGTTTGTCTTTCCGGGATAAACTCAAAAAGTGCTGCATGGATTTACTTCAAATTTGGCATGAAAATAGTTAAGAAGTCGGGTCAACATATAGGCTACATATTATCACGCTAGCAGTGTTATAATCGTAGGTGCGTTTGGTGCTGCATAGCGTTCACGCAGACGACGTCGCGGGCAGCAGCTAGTTTGCAATAAAACTCTCCCAAACGTAAACAAACAAACATAAGGATTTAAGTGCACACTTTTTTATAGTTTGCACGATATCAGTTATGATCATCATCATCACAACTCTTTGCGGTGAGCTCAATGGAAAACTATGAATCTCTCCCCTAAAATGTCTGGTTGTCTGAAAGAAATCAGCCAAGTTTTAATTTCTAAACAAACTGTACCCTTTTATTTTACTGTACCTGTACTATCAACTGAAGTATAAACTAATAAGTGCCGATAAGGTTTTAGGATGTAAATAACCAAGCTGACCCAGTGTTGAAATGAAAATGAAATGAAATTTTTTTTTTTTATTCATCGAATGGCCCCTCAATGGCGTGACAATTTTGTACTTCGGCTTTAACAAGGTGTTGTTATTGATTAGGATATTACAGTAGACCAAGAGACAAAAAAAGCCGGCAAAAAAAACTCTTGGCACTCTTTTTCAGGCAGGATTATACGATTTAATACAAATAGCTACATACAGTACAAATTTATCATGACATGAAAAAAAACAAACACAATGTTGGGTGGTGGATGTCAGAATTTTCAGGGCACCGATTAGGCTTCTGTCAAACCCTGACGACCACTTTATACACGTATACAGTCTACTACTATATATTGAGTACTACCAGACCAATGGATCTTTCTATGCGATCGGATTGGTCTAGTAAAAACTATCGATCGAAGTCGACTAATCCATTCTTCCATTGATCGACGCCCCCTCGATCTATTTGTGAGGTAACACCCTTAACTTAACCCTCCAAAGCACGGAAGACGTCCTTGAGTTTTACTCCTTTGTCGGCAAGCTCACTTCGACAAAGTTTTGTCATGGAATTTGGTATTTAGAGGCTTATAGTTTTACTTATGAATTAATAAGTTAGTATTTATGCTATCGACCGACTTAAACAGTCACCAATCCCATCCCAAACTCACAACAAACTAAATAAAATAAGACTAGAAAGCTAGATAACTAGATGTAAACCTTTTTATTCCAAAACACAAGTCTTAACTCTGCAAATACTTAAATATTTCAAGTATTTCCTATGTCAACAAAAACTAGGCTTGTTTTAATAATGTATCGACGCGTGGTGACCACATTCTTGCGGTAGCTTTGTAATTGTCTCGGACCACAAAATTACAAATAATTGCGAAGCGCAACGACCACACTGCATTCAAAAATATAAACAAGTTCTTGAACTATTTTATGATTAAAATTAAACTCAAGTACAATCAGCATAAAAGTAATCTGTTCTACATTTAGAAGTACTTAATATACTATATAATTCTTAATATAATAGGTACGTAAAATATAGAGGGTGACTGGTGGGTCACTTTCAAAATTCCAGGACAGTTAGTTTAAGATCATACATGACGGGAAACAATAAATTAAAAGATAAATGTTAATTTTTTACTGAGTAAACTTCTCCAAAAGTTAAAGAATTCATTACGCGACGCATGGTTACATTAGCGTAATACAATAAATACTTAGCGGGTGGTGGCGTGTGTGTAGCGGGAACACTGTTGTGTGCGTGTTTACTGAGGCAGCGCGTCGGGAAAAGTGTTGTAAGGTCTTTTTATTTATTCATAGGGATTTCTGGTGAAAAATTAAGTACCTACTTTTATTACATAATTATGACCAGAATCGAGTACAGAGTCCTTCTCCTTCAGTATTGCAAATTTGTCACCAGTCACCCTGTATAATTCTTGCTCTGTTCAAGAAGCTGCTGAACTGAGTCGTCGTGACAATCATCCACCACTAGAAATATCATTCAATGTTTCAATACAACCTTGTTTAAAAGTAAATCATGGATTATACAGAGCCACAAGACGCATAATCATCAGATTATGCGTCTTGTGGCTCTGAATTAAGTGAAATACGTTGGGATAACTGTAAAGATTTAATTGGTGATGATTTTCTAAGTATTATTTTTTTTATATTAACTTGTGGGAGATAATTGATAAAAACAGACCAAAATCTAAACCAAATAGCCCATAATTCATTATTCTTCCCTTCATGGTTATCCAGAGCATTGATTAAAATCTTGAAAGTTAAATTCACATAAAATACTTACAATAAGTTTGGCAACCCTCGTGATTATGACCGCATTTGCTTTGCTTAGAACTAGGGCCAAAAATTTATTCAACAAATGTTAAAAAACTTATCTGCAAAATACAGAGGAAAATATTGAAACAAATTTGAAAGCATTTTGGAGATACTTAAATAAAATCGAAAAAAGTTACAAATGGACTACCAAACCAAATGATATACAACTCGGCGACAGCCTATAATGGTGGTGATATAGCAAATTTATATGCAAAGCATTTTGCATCACGTATCGAATCCGTAATATTAACATCAAAGTAATATACCTACTTATAAATAGACAAAAATAAAAACAATAACATCGTAACTTCAAACAGTAACTTACATTGTTGAAATACTTGGGGACTTTGTTTAATGTTAAATACTAAAGTAACGTGTGTTTGTTTATACTGAAAAACAGTTAAAGTAAATTTATGCGTGTTCGAGCTTCGTGGGCTTACTGCGCAGGTGCACCGGAAGTGTGCGCCGCAAGTTCTGCTTAAACTTACGAGAGAGCTTTGTTCTAGGGTCAGCAGAAAAGTAGAAAAAGGATATTTTGTTCACTACTCCTATGTTTGAAGGAAAAAATGGAACTTAATTAAAGATGGAATACTTTATTCACGGTAAAGAAGTTTTGTTTTGTAAGGTCATCAGAAATAGAGGAAAAAGCTTTTATTTTCGCTAAAAAGGATATTATTTGCGCCCAGTGTTGAATGAGATCTTAATTATAGATGGAATGCATACGGTAGAGAAATATACCTACTTATATATAGCATAGCGTTCAGATCCAAGCATCTTATAAATGTCAAAGTTTGTTAAGATGACTCGAATGAATGAATGAATGACGTTTCTTGCACTTACACGCCTAAAGAATTCTGTACATCGATCTTGGATTTTACTGGTGAGGTAAGAGCCGCCATGACATAAAAAAGTACATAGGATCGTTATCTTAACATTCCCACAGGTGAAGACGCAATTACCTACAGCTAAATTTATAAATATTTACTCGTCCATTACCAATATACTTAGTCCAAAGATAATTTCATAGATGTTATTAAAGAACGCTTATATGCACATGACAAAATCTCAGTGAAGTTTGAAGAAATTTTATAAATGGCTAAACAAAGCTTATAAAATTCTTTATGATATTTAAAAAATCCTGTATCCAAAACTGTATGAATCCAATTTGTCGTCAATAAACCGCTGGACTCCAGTTTAATTGCAACTGTGCAAACTGTACTTCACGTATTTTGACAACTTTATTTATGAGCAACCACACAAGTTGACATAATTTGGTGATTAATGAGTTTTTAGGATTCCGTAAAAGAAACCGTTACAGTGCAGCTGTTCGTCATCACCACATATGATATCTCTATATTAAAATTCCAAATCAGGGGTTAGATTTGAAACTGGGTTAATAAGATTCTTCACAAAATAGCTCGATGTTATGTTTTTTTAAGCTATTGCATAGCTTCTATCGCGGGCCAAATAAACAATTATTATAATTGATAAAAAATGCTATGCAATAGCTTTACTGCGGCAGTCTCCGAGTGCCACACGTCTTTTTTTTAAATATTTTAAACGCAATACCATTTTTCTGTATCTAAAGATGTCCTTGGAAAATTCTGAAATAATTATGTTGTAAATGGGGCAATTAAACTTACGTGTGTAAAAGAAAAAAAAGATGTTCTTATCTTACCGATATTAAATTAAATGACAATATAATACCGTTTGCTGTCATTCTCAACCTCATTTTCACTCCATGTGAGTTTAATAAATAAATAAGAGTTTGGGAGCAAACATAGCTTTAGTCACCCCATACAATCACTTATTAACTGAATTTAAAAAGAATCTAAAATTTAAAATATCTTTAGTAGTTAAAGTTCAGAATTAAATTAAACATACAACATATCAACTTATTTTTTAAACTTATTACATAGATACATACATGTAACTAATACATTCTGCCATCGATCGAGCCCGTCGATCGACAATCGATCGATTGGTGTGGTAACACCCTCAGGTATAGGGTAGGCAGAACACCAGAGGAAGCAGATGGTTGCTGCTTACCTCAAAAGAGGTAAGCAGCAACCATCTGATGTCACGTTTGACATGTTTGGAGGAATTATAAAGATGGATTGAGACTCTTTTAGTTACAGGGTGTCAGGCTATCGCCCACAAAAACGCCAATAAAACTTCTGTCCCTTAACTGTCTTTTTCAACACACTTGCTCGTAAAGGGAGCCTTATTCTATTGAATTTAGAACTATAAACTGGGCTATAAGTAACGCGTGCATAATATATTATACCCTAGTGCATAATATAATGAATCCTGCAAAGTTGAATTGTACCTTTGTGCAAATTAAATGCGAGTAAACAGAGCATATTTTATTGATCCGGGAAAATATGAAAATATTTAATGTATAATATATAAACATTAAATATTTTCAGAAACAACAAAGAGGTTTTATACCACTTCAAATCCATATACATTTTTAAATGTTTGCGCCTTATATTAGTAAAACAAAATTGTATATCAAACAAATTATTCACAATTTACAATAATTTGTTATAAAATATTTGGATTTACCACTCCAAATTAAACATTTTCACGTAAAATAGGCTGTATATGCTATACAGACATTGACACATTTGGCGGAAAAAAAAACCTACGCGCATGCGCGAAGTTCTGCGCCATTTTTCAATCACAATTCACAGCTTTGTTATCAAGTGTGTTTGTTATTTTATGACCACGTATGTCTGTCTTTTACTCACAAGTGTGTTGAAAAACGTCGTATGTAACTCGTGAGCGTTGCTAATTACAGTCTCGGCTCATTATTACCCTTTATTTTTTTTTATTAGCCTCGACTGTAATTAGCAACTTAGCTCACTTGTTACATAATATACTATTACAGTATGCCTGCGAAGAGAAGCAACTGATACATTCTATGTTTTTCTTTCGCTCCCAGTCCAGCATGGAAGAGGCTTTCGCTTCCAATCCAACTTATTCTAAATAAATAAACTAGTAATGCAGTTACACAAGGGACTTTATAAAGTAGGTAGGTACACCCAAGCAGAGCCATTATACTCGTATGTCTCATATTACACGTTTGTGCACTGAATTTTAAAGTACGGAACTCTTTGAGCTCTACGCATTCGCACTTTGCTGGTTTTTTTGCAAGGAATGCGGCAAGCAGTGTAATTACGGATTCTGTAAATTGCATCTTGGATCGTAATAATTTACTCTTTTTATTTATTTACTTGCGAACGATTATTCCCTTTCTATTATATCTATTTAATTTCACATGAGTAAGATCAGATCGTCTCGTTGATTTATCTGATCTTATTTAAACGAATAAGTCAGAACTAAATAAGGAAATTGGGACCTTGAGTAGGCGTTATTTATACATTTATAGGTAAACTATAAACTTTAGTAGGTATACAAACTACAAAGTCGTTTAATACTTGTATAAACAAACAAAGCGGCTTATCATACTTACAAAGTAGTCATAATAATTTCTTGTAAGTATGAAAATAATGAATAATCAACGAATAAAGAGCATTAAAAAAACCGACTTCACGTCAAAACTTTGGCTGAGTTATGATGTCATCCACGTAAACATACTCCGAACTCATAAATATTTTTTAAAACTTTAAAATTTTCAATGAAGTGCTCAACCGATTTCGATGAAATTTATATGGGACCAACTATGAAGTATTGTCCGAAATATCATTTCATCATTCATATCATTGTCCGAGTAACATTTATATAGAAACTTGCATTATTTATTTATGGATAAAAATACGTCATTTCTTTTCTAGATATTCAGAAGCGATCTGATTTTTTCTTGTTGTTTTGTTGTTTTAAGTCTTATATCAAGAATCTAATATTTAAAGCCGACTGTAACTTAGTTTAGCTTAGCTCGCATAGTTGTGCCAGATTTTCATAAATACGCGACCACCGCAAACTATGTTTATTTTTTTGTGGAGGGACAATCTTACTCTGGTTCTAGCTTAGTTTATTTCGCTGAGTTTAGTTTTCACTTAGCTTAGTAGGAAGTGGACGATGGCCTTAACTAATACTGTAAAACTACGCTGGTTGTTATATGAAACAAAATGCAACACTTTACATAATGTACCTATGTGCAAAACATAATGGCTAAACAATATTTCACGAGATACGTCTGTCACCGAAACTCATCCGCCACTGAGATTGAGGACAACAAACCCGCTTATGAACATAATAATAAAACTTAAAATAAAACATAATAATGTTTAAACCACGACACTTGTATTACTGATCTTATTGCAAAATCTCCATAGTTCAGAGGTTATCAGGATCAGACAGACCGACAAGTGCGCTCGATTCATTAAAGATTTTATATGCCCTGATAGTAACAGTTAATAGGTAAGTTTTGGTTCGTAATGTAATTTTATTATCCAATGTTTTCTTGAAGTTGAAATATAGGTACGCGTCGGTCGGTTGATATCCAAATCCACGCGCGAAATAATATCTTGTTTATAAATCGGGTGAAAACAAAGAAGCTGCAGACTCTTTCGAAGGCCTCCGTCGTTCGTTTATCGTGTGTTTAATATTTTTTCAACACACTTGCTCGTAAAGTGAGCGTTATTCTATTGAGTTTAGAACTATAAACTGGGCTATAAGTCACGCGTGCATTAATATATTATACCCTAGTGCATAATATAATGAATCCTAAAAAGTTGAATTGTAACTTTGTGCAAATAACGTGCGAGAAAACAGAGCATATTTTATTGGTCCGGGTTATACCTACACTAAATATTTTCAGAAACAACAAAGAGGTTTTATACCACTTCAAATCCATATACATTTTTAAATGTATGCGCCTTATATTAGTAAAATAAATTTGTATATTAAACAAATTATTCACAATTTACAATCATTTGTCATAAAATATTAAAATATTTGCATTTACCACTCCAAATTAAACATTTTCACTTAAAATAGGCTGTATATGCTATACAGACATTGACACATTTGACGGAAAAAAAAACCTACGCGCATGCGCGAGGTTCGGCGCCATTTTTCAATCACAATTCACAGCTTTGTTATCAAGTGTGTTTGTTATTTTATGATCACGTATGTCTGTCTTTTACTCACAAGTGTGTTGAAAAACGTCGTATGTAACTCGTGAGCGTTGCTAATTACAGTCTCGGCTCATTATTAAGCCTCGACTGTAATTAGCAACTTCGCTCACTTGTTACATAATATACTAAAAATAACGAATCGTGAGGAGTACATACAACCCCACTTTATAGTAGATTAGTAGCCAAGGGCTGTAAGGCATCAAATTGCAGCCCGAGATATTCTCGCTGCGCTCGTGCGCCTATAGTTCGAGGGTGCAATTGATGCTTACACCCGAGCTAACTATTCTGCTTTACATCTCGATTGTGAGGTAAGTAGAAACAAACCGGCATTACAAGAATAAAACATTTTATTTGTTGAAATTTATGAAATAAGAACAATTTTAGGGACAGGTGTTTTCTATTCCCGCCTTTTTTAATTAAAAAGAATCAAGTAAAGAACTTTTTAATTTTTTTTTTCGAGATCGAAATTGAGCTTTTTTGTTTTCACACCATTTGACTTAATCCGCGTTTTACTTCCATCTCACCTAAAGATGAGTTGAAGATGACAGCACACCGGTTTTAGCGGGAAAAGCTAAATATAACATTATCGTAGCAGCGATATTTGACGGCAGATTTTGTACGAGTATGAAAAGTGGTCCACAAGGGCATCGCCCCCCCCCCCCCTAGAGATTCTAAAAAAGTTCTAAATGTTATTATAACTTATTTACAAGTTTTTTATCGCATAGTCAAGAGCTCGTGCTCGTGTAGCTTTACACATTGGACTCTGTACTGTCACAGAATATATATATGTATATAGTACTTAGATACTGCTGTTATTACAATCGCTGTAGATGTAAGGCTCGTAGTACAAATGAAAAGCTTCATGTGCTGTCGACTTTACCTATAATTCATACCTACTTTTCTCATTCATAGAGAATGAGAAAAGTACGAATTGTAGTAGGTAAAGTCAACTTTTTTAAAGTCAACTTTAAAGTCAAGTTCTGTGGCACCGAGGGTGAGCCAGCTGATATAAAATCCCCAGACAATCACACCAACTACATGGCCTCAAAGTAAGCTAAGCTTGTGTTATGCATGTAGCGAACTAGGGTAAATTCCAGGACGTGATAGTTTGAGATCATACATACATGAAGAGATAAAATAAAATAAGAAATAAATATTAATTATTTACTGAGTAAACTTAAACGAAAGTTAAAGAATTCATTACGGAACGCATGTTTACATAAGCGTTATGAAATAGAAACTTAGCGGGTGGTGGTGTGCGTGTAGGGGAACACTGCTGAGTGCGTGTTGACTGAGGCAGCGCGTCCGGAAAAGTGTAGTAGGTCTCTTTATTTATTCATAGGGATTTCTGGTGAAAAATTGATAATTATTACATAATTATGATCAGAATGAAAGTTCAGAGTCCTCTCATTCAGTATCTAAAATTTGTCACGAGTCACCCTGTATAGATAAAACCCGGAACAATATTTTTTCTTGTTCCGTACGGGAATCGAACACGCGACCACTGGCGTCAGAGGCAGATAGGTTTACCCTATCGTTAAAGTGGTCATGATATGCTTCTTTGATGTCCGTTGCAACAAAAATGTTGCCATGGGTAAGGTTAGATTACATTTTTTTTATTGTTCAATTATTATTTGGTGCCAATAGGACTAAAACTACGTCCACCAATATGTATTTGTTAATTTACAAATAAGCGTCATCAAACCTAAAGACATAATCTTACAAATGGTAGCAAAATAAATATTTTGAATCCTATTTAACTAGCTCATCTAAAAATTAATTTACCAGCAATTCTCCGTCCCTATTACAATATAATTAATGTGTTTCTAACAATTGCTGACAGTTATGAGGGCATCGTAAAGCTCCAATATTACAAGCTGTGGTGTAGGTCAAGCCACTAACTATAATTTAAAAGCCATTTCATTAATCGTACCATTTATTTGTGCCATGGAGCTTTTGCAGGATAAAGGAATAATATTATATGCATCATTGATACTTTTTAACCAACAAATGTACTGTAAGAATGTAAATAGTAAATAAATAACTTGCAGAAACATATCAGTGCGTTAACGCAGTAAGTACCTACTAATAAACATTTTGGCGCACCAATAAATACCATATTTTTTATTTAGGTGTTTTGTTTTAAAATAATAAATCCTTATTTAAATATTTACTTTTGTAAATCAAATTATCGTAAAAGAAATTAAAAATATGATTTTAGAAAGTTCATTTAAGTGAACTAAATTATAAAATAACTTTATCAGTAATTTAGTGTCAACGTTTTTACAATACAAATATTCCAAAAAGTAGTTTAATGAATTTTAAAGCACACAAACCGTATTTTTCAAATTATAGTCGAAGATAAATAAAAGTAAATAAATATTTCTGACACTCACACAACATTACCCAGCCCAAATTAAGTTTCTTAAAGAACTTGTGCTATGGATACTAGTTAACTGATAAACTTAAGAAATTTATAAACATACATATTGAATAAATACATATTTTTTATTAGAAAATAAACTTAAACAAACATATAAACGTCCATGACTTGACGTCTAATATCTGTGTTCATCACACAAATATCCGTCGCCGCCGGGATTCGAACCCAGGACCTCTGGCATAGAAGGCAATGTACGTTACCCCTACACCAGCCGGTCGTCGGTCGTCGTTTAAATTATATTAAGAAAAATCTCCAAAAATAATGAATTGATATAAAACTATACTTATACATAAAGCTCAAGTGCTTGTTTGTTTGGTTGAACGCGCTAATCTCAGGAATTACTGGTTCGATTTGAAAAAATATTTTTGCGTGGAATAGTCCATTTATCGAGGAGTAATGCAGGTGTTACTGCGGGGACCGCTTAGTGATTTATAAAATTCAACAAATGGTGCCTTTTTATTTTATTCATGATATTTTATAGGTTTCGAGCTGGTTAAATTCAGCGTTTTAAGACGTAGAGAAATTCTATCAATCTGACTATGCCACCATCACGAGCTTTCTTTCCTTTTTTGCTTGTAATCCGAGACTGTTTATATTTATTTAGGTGATTTGTTTTTTTAATATGGCATGGTCCTGTGATGCTTACCGGAAAATAATTAAGTTAAACGCAAATCAAGTTACACAAATGCCTAAGTCCATGTCAGGCCATCAGTAAGTTTAATTTTCCATTAACTGGTCGAATTGAATGCACGATTATTAGTATGATTTATGTAAATGATTATTAAAAATGTATCAAAACTAAAATATTTCCAAATTAAAATAATCTCAATTAACAAGAAACTAGCGAGAGGAGTCTCCATACAATAGATGCGCAACGTTGGGGTTACTGATTCAATCCAAAAGAAGTTATACTGGTGGCTTATTTTAAAGATAACATAAAGCTTTTCATAAACACTAAAGTAAACATAATTATGTTACTTGTATAATCTTGCAATGCATTAGGTACTTCGATTTTGATGAGTTTTGTTTTATTTTAGTTCGGGATCCCTACAACAAAACTTCAAAAGTCAAATACGTAAATCAAATATCTATTCACTCTGATATTTTGCAACAAGTGGATCTGCTCTTTCGATTTTCCTTTTATTTACGACTTTTTTCGCATCATGGACCTCGATTCTGCTACCTCACAAGACCCCAGCAACCCCACGGACTCGGATTCTCAAAACAATAGCTTATTGCTATTTTCTAGTCAAGATTTTGGACATGTGACTCTAGTGTTGTACGTAAGATTTTCTTTGATTTCATTGTTTAATGAAACTACCAAAAACAAAAAAGTTACTTCAATAACCTTTTAAACATGGTTCATAACCACAAACCTCCGTGTTCATAACTATCTAGTCAATCTATTAACAATAATCATGACGGTATTAAATGCTGAAATATTATCGGCCGACGACTCAAACACTATGGATTTAAGCCTTTCTTTATGATAAAAATAAATATATACCTATACATATAAAGTACATAAGCAAACTAACACTGACTATATTCTTGTATAAGCATAATTTTAAAACAAGTTTGAGCTTAGTTTATTTTATATCAGCAAAACTAATTCCAGTAAAATCGAATATTGTGATTCTCTACGAAATTCTCAAATCCTAGACGTCGTTATTCATCCAATAAGCGTGTGAAATATTCCTCGTGTTTCATAGATATGTACTACATTCCATTGCCATACCCGCACACTTACTTCGATAAAGCTTTGAGAAAAGGAAAAAAGACGCAAATGTGTTTCTAAATATGTATTATATAGGGTGGCCACATAATAGTCAATTTCATTTTAATAGCAGATTAAGAATGATGAGTAGGTAGGAATTTCGATTTTTTTTTCATAAATAAAAAATTCAAAATTCTTCAAAATTTAAGTTTAATCTGTAACTTATGACTACACAGCAAGTAATAAAAACATTTCCATCTTACTGTTTGTAGACTTAAAATGAAGATATAAATCAAATTTTACTCACTGAGAAGAATTTTGAAATTTTAATTTATAAAAAATATATTCAATAAAGATTTTGTTTATTTTTAAAATTCACACAAATTCATCATTCTTAATCTGCTATTAAAATATAATTGAGTATTATAGGCGGACCCTGTATGTTATAAAAACATATATTTTTTATACATATTGGAAGAAGATGACAACTCAGTTAATGTAACTATTTTGCATAATATCACTCTAAGATGTGGCAAACACAACGTTCAATTCGGAACTTAACAAATTATTCATTATTATTGCTTATGAAAATTTTGCAAGAATCATTATGTTAGGTAGGTATATGTATTGAACATATTTAAACCACAGTACAGATAACTACAGTAATTTAACTCGGCCGCATCTTTGAAATAAATACCTATAGCGCCGCGGTCCGCTCACATGTGATAGGGCTGCCCCCCCTTCAGCATTTAAATTACATTTGCCTACTTTTTGTTTTCTTCCATTTAGTTTTGTGACTACAAATGTACTTTTTTTTTGCAAACAAATAAAATACTTTGTGAATTGAATTGAATTCATCAAAAATACGTTTTGTGTCAAAAAACCATGTTTACGTTTGACAAATCGGTCTTATAAATTAGCGACCGAAAAATACTTGCGAAGCTGAGACGCACGAAAAGATTTAATATTAAATTTTAAAGTATAAACCACCCGCATATTCACGTAAAGCTCAATCAGCAATTATTTCGGCATGCAGACAGACACTCGCGACTGGCCGCATGCCGAGCGAATGCAGAGATTGAGCCGCGTCCGTTTGTATGAGCTTAAATTACTTTAGATATCTATACCGTGTTTAAACCGTCGTCGTCGCGTCGTCGTGACAAAATACAATTTAAAGTCTAGTAAACTTGTAATAGAATATTAAACACGGTCTTTTAATAATGGGTCATTTAAAGTTCCATTAGTTTTATGGTTTATTCAATTGCCTAGAATATAGTTATTTTATTAATAAAATAATTATAGGACTGTATTTAAATAATACCTTTTAATGTTGATAAATTCCACTTTATAATTAGGTAATTAAATTTATTTTGGAATGTTTGTTAATTTAATTGTTTATATTAATAAAATATTAGAATTTTTTACGGAATCCAGGGCTACACGGGTGTGAAATTGTTTAATACAATTCAAAATAAGGTAAAAGAAATAAACGTCATTTTTATAATTTATGATTTATAAAAATCATAAATTGATACTAAAAGTTTAAGCCAAGTAATTTGTTAATACATAGGCAGGACAAGTATAAGGTTCGAGTTCTTAGCAGTACGAAATGTTAATAGTTCGTTATTGATTTTGTTTGTGTGTATTGAAATTTTGCAAGCATGAAGATGAACACGAAGGTGTTCAAATGTTTGATTAGAAGTTTCTTCTCATAGAGACGTGTGAAATTTCACATTTATATTTGCATAGCAACACATCTAAGTACTCAAACAACTTACGATAACTTTTATTCAATTATCATATTATAATCATTTTAATCTATCCTCTTTTTCTTGGGCTTTCTTGGGATCTCAACTGAAGGATTTTTAATTTTATATGTTAATATTTATGCAACCCAAAGAAAGTCTTAAAGAAATTACCTTGTTTATCAGAAATTGCAGACTTTTCTAATTTAAAGTTGCTAGTGTAAAAAAAGCATTAAGCCTTGTGTACAGCATTATGTTGCGTTTTGTGTTGAAAATATTATGATTGTAATAAAACAAGAATATTACCGCTATGAGTAATTCTTTTATCTTTCTTATAGACGCATTCGTGCAATTATAGAGCACTTAGCAAACAAAGTGCATACCTATGTAACTGCGCTAAATAAAATACGAACGTTAATAAATAAAAACACTTTAGTATGTTCTATAAGATTAATATAAACAGATCATAACTTTTAATGTTTATTGAATTAATAGATGTACGAATGTTCATATGATTAAACACCTAAAAAATTCAAAGTATATTTAGGTTGTTTATTTTTAAATAAGCGATCAAAAGCTAGCATCTAAATAACTTAATTGATTTATGAGTCTGCTGCTCAAAATATAGGGCACATTTGTTTTAGTATCTCTTCTGCAATATTTTGTTTGCTCGTTAAACATGGAAGCGCAGCAAACGATTTTCTATCTTGTGAATATCTACGGCAAACAATAATCACAAAGTAACACCTGATTTATTAGACTAATCTTCGAAGAAAACTTTCGTATTATTTATTTTTGAGATGAAGTTATTCCTTTTATACCTGATAGAGCAGGAAAAAGTTTGTTATATTTGATAAATAGCTCATTAATTTAATTGCTAGTAGTGTGTTTACCAATCTTTATGTACTCACCTCTTCATTCCAATCGTAATCGGGATCAGCACTTTTTTCACTTGCACTTTTCTCATCTTCCGAATGCTTCAAAGACTTAAGGTCTCTCATCACATCGTCCAACTGATCAGCACTTAACATTCCCCACATTTGGATCCTGTGCAGCAGCTCCTCATCCTCTTCATTCAAATCACTTTCTGGTGACAGAGAATTTAGCCTATCCAACTTCTCATACAATTTAGAATCGCTACTTTCATCTAATTTCTCATGTTTAGTATTAAGTCGTTCTAGCTTTTCATAGAGTTTGTCTAAGCGTTCTGAGAAGGTTGGTGTATCAGCCACGAGCGCTGTTCGTATGGGGTAAGAGCAAAGCGCAACTAGGAGAGTAAGTCGCAGCATGGTGCGCTCGCGTTGACGTTCCGTAACCGACTGAAGCACATGGCGAGCAGATGCCCGCGCCGCAAACTCTTGCGCCGGTCTACCGAAAGCTTTTAATAGTACACCAACCGATATAATGTTTGTATAGCAGACGGTTATCGCTACTGAATTGTTTGCGTTAATTACAGTAATCTGTATTTCTTAGTAGTTATTTTAAGACATTATCTGATAATTCTAGTTAATGAAAGTGCTTGAAATAATTGTGCTTATATTAAAGTTAACTACTGATAACAGTGTATCTATTCGCTGATGACGAATAATGATTTGATATGTAAATGTGCAAAAGATATAAAATGTAATCTTTGAAACCTGTATCTATCAAACGCATTTGTAAGATCAGTATTAACTTACTCGCTACTAATCAAATGCAGACGAACTTTGATGCGTCAATATCTAAATTTAGTTCTTTTCGAAAATAGTCGCCCAACGTCTCGTGTATTTCATTCATATTGTTCTATTAGTGGCTCCATCAGAGAGTCCGCCAGGGCAGTACAACAAGGTGACGGATAATGCTGATTTTCCCCTCGTTCGACTGCACAATGGTAGTTTTGCAACTAAATTGGCTGTTAAACGGTTTCAGTTAACCTAGTTGACTGCCTATTTATAAGTTTATTACTTTTCAGCGTACTTGCAATTTATTTTACATAAATTAAGTACGATTGGAAAATGAGTGCCGCTCTAAAATAGTCTTCGGCTTAGAATCGAAATTAGTTTTACCGTTAATGTTTATACTGAGCTGTATAACAACTCAACTGCAGTAAGTCAGGTAAATAGATACTAGATAATAGTAAATAGATAGGAAAATCTGAAAGAAACCCCCTTTTGTGGTAACAGTTTGCGGTATTATTTTTTTGATTTGGAAATTCATGAAGCTCTCAATTCCTAACAAAATAAAATAATTCTTTTGACTATTGACATCATTTGACTATTGCAATATCAAATTTTCTGAATACTGCAATAAATATACACACAGTCTGCGGATTTCACAGCAATGTATGATGCATAAAATAAAAGAATGACTTATGTTAATGAGATTATAACAGAACATTCAAAAATTATAGGTACTCGGATAAAAAACTTCCGAAGTCGACTGTACATTCCACAAAAGCTTGAAATTAAGCTGTCGTCAACGAAGGTATGATAAAATTCAAAAGAAACATTTCGTATGAAGTCGAGATTTTAATATTGGTCCACTTTTCCTTTTCTCAATTGAATCAAGGAAGTTTCATGATTTCTCTCCACAAGCAAGGTCGATGAATCACTAGTACACTCAGAATTACGTTGTCCTTTATATTTTTGAAAAAAACCTTACCTCATATGTTTTTAATAGAAGCTGTTTTGGTATAAATTGTACAGCTTCATTTGCGCGTGAGTGTACACATTATTGCATTTCTTTGTTTTGTTGTTGTTTAATACCATTTAGTCGTGAAGCTTTCAAGTCGCAAGCGCATCATATTTATACACTTCTTGAGTTCTGTGATGTGCTTTGTTCTGATGTTTTTTGTTGCGAAGTAATTATTTGTACTTACATAAAGGTCGAATGTTAAGAATTGTTATTTTTCATGTTTATTGCTTTTTTAGTGGCTAATTTTATTTTAAAGTTCTTTCTTGCAATGCCTTTAAATTTAGAAATTCACTTTTATGCTAAAAAGGTGCTGAAGCCCTCAACAAAATACTTGTTTAAAAAAACAGGGTACCATCATCAAGCATACATTAAACTACGTCTCAGCGTCGATGCGTTTATCGAAGCTTCTATATTTGAAGTATTTTAATGTCTACTAAAATATTTCTTTATTTTATTTAGTAAATAGTACTTAAGACATTGACGATTTTGTCATCAAACCTAGATTTTCTTCTGCAAATAAGTTTTATCGCAGCATGAGCAATACGTATCATTCGCCGTGACAAACTGTTAAATAATTTATCTAATCTCTTCATAATCTGACAGCTACAGGGTGAGAGGGGGAACTATGAGATGATGGGTCATTGAGCTTGACTTAGATGCATCATTGCTCTTTGCAATAAAGCATTAAACAGCGTCTTTTTATTGTGGGCGTGCGGGATGGAATGCAATAAATTAATTGGTGAAAGAAAATATTTAATTTTATACAGGGTGTTATGGAATTGTTGAAGAATACGTAATTATTAGAATGTATCTAAGTTTATAGAATCTGGCTCAAAATTTCGCTTGTCTTAGCTTTGTCCGTTCAGAGATTACTGATAGCTGATATCTTTGTATACAATGTTCTGGATAAAGCGGAGTGGACGGTAGACTTATTTTTTGTTTGCTTCTTCAGCTAAGCTCGATATCTTGACTTTTATTGTTTTTTCTTATTGGTTTGCCTACTGATTGTACTTGATCTTATTATTTACTAGAATAAATTCAATGGCACGAATCTCAGAACAGAAAATAATATATTTTTCTAATTAGTATAGTATGAGACGATCATGCGATGGGACGAATCACTGAAGTAGTCTGCTTTGCATTTGTAGCGCTTTATCTATCGATTTTTTTTAAATAAAGATTAAGCGCACGTTAGACCTCAATCTCACCTGACGGTAAGTAAAGATGAGGTTGAAGTCATTCAACACGGATTTAGGAAAAACCTTTTCTTAAAATATTGCCGGAACATATCTCCGCCGGAATTCTTGTGTTTGGCGGCAGATTTTATGTGAAGGTTGGTCACTAGTCAGTTGAACGGTTTATTCCACTTTGATCACCTGGGTGCACAAAGAGGAATGGATTAGTCTACCTTAGTCACCTCGGAAACCCGACGGGATAAGTTTTATCGACGGGACCAACAAGCGGGGGTCACTTGGCTCAGTCGCCTTTTACGACACGCTTATCCAGGGGTCGTAGGGTTATTCTAAGTCGATCCTACACGGACTGATTGTATTATCTACAGACAATCTCTTCCAGACAACCCTGGATGATAAGGCCGCCTATTGTGCACTGTACCTATTACATTGTTAATAAAGTTATGTCTTACTCCATGTGTACAATGAAGAATGAATAAATAAATATTATATCTATTGTATCTCAAATCTATTATGATAAATGATGTTCATGCCACTTATCATTAGAAAGATCAAGTATTATATCAAATCAAATATATATTATATCAAAGAAGAAGCTGAATTTATTCGTCATACGATTTGTTCATACACAGACCTATTTCATATTTTTATCAAACACATAGAAACAGGATTGTCGTCAGATACTTATGCAGTGAAAGTGTACCTAAGTGATCAAAGAGCTCACAAAGGCTCAATAATAGTAACCCTAAAAGTAGGTAAGTTAGAACATAACATTCCTTACGTCGTACCTATTTCTTCGCATTTTCTCAGCCCCCTGTATACATTTATTTATGGCCATGTTTAGAAGATTGCAATAAAAGTATAAGTATACATTCCATGTCTTCTTCAAAGGTAATCACATTGTATAAATGTATGTATACGACACCACTATAGATACATTAATATGTGATAGAGTTATGTGTCAACGTAAGTTACTGCTATATCGCTATAATGTTTTTTGGATATTCACATATTAGTGCAGTTGATTGTACCTGTAAGGTATAACAAATAATTTTGAAATAAAAAAAATAATAGGTACTAGTTTCTGACCCCGTGAGAATCTTATTACTTTCCTCATAAAGATTCTACCAAATATTTTTAAAATGGAATCGGTTTATAAGTTGCTAACAAAGGTGCGACCAAATAAGAAAACGAATCAATTATTCAGCTTTATTATTATTATTAGTGTATTATTGATAACAAATGTGAAAGATTGCAGTAAAAGTAAAATGTCAGTTCCAGGATATTAAAGAATAATTGTACCAAGTTTTATCGTAATCTAACCGGTAGTTTTTGCGTGATGTTTGAACAAACAAACAGAAAGACAGACGAAATTTTTAGTCACATTTTTGAGTTCAGTGTCGCTCTAGTAACACCCCTGCAATTTATTTTTTTGCACAGAATTTTTAATTCTACAGATTTATTATAAGTATACCTAGATATAGATTTTAGTTTTTTTAGCTCTACCTAAATGAGTGACGAAGATAGCACCTACTCGTGTACTGCTGCTAGTAATCTGTATTTATTTTCGGTTTTAATCCGAAATATATTTCATTATTTTCAATTAACTGTAAATTCACGTTGAATTGTTGAAGAATACGTAATTATTAGAATGTATCTAAGTTTATAGAATCTGGCTCAAAATTTCGCTTGTCTTAGCTTTGTCCGTTCAGAGATTACTGATAGCTGATATCTTTGTATACAATGTTCTGGATAAAGCGGAGTGGACGGTAGACTTATTTTTTGTTTGCTTCTTCAGCTAAGCTCGATATCTTGACTTTTATTGTTTTTTCTTATTGGTTTGCCTACTGATTGTACTTGATCTTATTATTCACTAGAATAAATTCAATGGCACGAATCTCAGAACAGAAAATAATATATTTTTCTAATTAGTATAGTATGAGACGATCATGCGATGGGACGAATCACTGAAGTAGTCTGCTTTGCATTTGTAGCGCTTTATCTATCGATTTTTTTTAAATAAAGACTAAGCGCACGTTAGACCTCAATCTCACCTGACGGTAAGTAAAGATGAGGTTGAAGTCATTCAACACGGATTTAGGAAAAACCTTTTCTTAAAATATTGCCGGAACATATCTCCGCCGGAATTCTTGTGTTTGGCGACAGATTTTATGTGAAGGTTGGTCACTAGTCAGTTGAACGGTTTATTCCACTTTGATCACCTGGGTGCACAAAGAGGAATGGATTAGTCTACCTTAGTCACCTCGGAAACCCGACGGGATAAGTTTTATCGACGGGACCAACAAGCGGGGGTCACTTGGCTCAGTCGCCTTTTACGACACGCTTATCCAGGGGTCATATCTTTGTATACATTTTTTTTAAATTTTATATAAACCTAACGAATTAAAAAGTACCATTTTATTCAGTACAGAAGCCAGCAAATCAAGCGTTACATTACCTGTAAAATTTCCCCAACCAATTTTAACTAAATGTCGAGGGCATAGAATTCAGATTAAAGTAAAAAATTGTGACAGATTTGTACGATTGTCGTGCTGACTGCTGGCTTCTGTACCTTACATTACGAAGATTTTAACTAGTATCATTATTTTTCTTTCGACGATCGAACTTTCAGTTTACTGCACTGAATTATTTGCCTCGGTTTAAACCGACTTCTTTGTAATGTTTACGGTAGATTGTAGTTTAGGAGAGCTTCTTGCCGGAAACCGCCTGGGTCGTTTCTTTTGAAATCTCCATAGCAGAAGTTCCTTCTTTTATAAGTATTCATTTCAGCACTCTTAAGAAATCTGGAATACAGTATTACTTCCAATTTTGCTTAATTCTAATTCATTATTACGATGATTATGTTTGAGAGCATGGTTGCTACTCGCCAGTAAGTAGATACAGGTCAACTTTAAGTTAAAAAGAAACGAATCTTAAATAACAATAAAATTGTCGCTTATATTTGCCTTCATTATACTAGCTAGAGAACAGTGGCAGCGGACCATACATGATTTTAGTTAATGTTATTTGGTGGCGTTTAACAAACAAAAACATATTAGGCTATTCGGAATTCATTCCTGAGTAACTCAGTGCAAAAAATACTCATAGACGAACGTTACACGAAAAGATATTACATTTTGAATACTATATGTTTTGTATGTCTTTGGCACTTACAAATCCAATTTTTGGACGAATTTTATTTATTTTGAAAACTAAACACTTTAAACCAATGTGTTAAAAATTCGTAGAAGAATAAGTTAACTAAGGATCCGCCTTTGTTCTGTATGTTTAACCGCTAATTCGTCTGACTACGAGAGATGATATTTGGATAATTTTGAGATTGGTAAATGAAACTGCAGCTTCAAATATGCTACAGCGCAGAATAGTACCTATTGCGATCAAAGTAGTCACGAAACGACGACAGTGAAAAACCCAAAAAAATGTTACCGAGATAAAAATGATTATCTAATGAACGTCTTTGTTTATACAACAATTGGAAGCTCTTTATTTATATTTTAACGAAATATGTTTTACTTTGCAGGAAAACTCAGAAGAGTTTATTGAACTACATTGCCTATGTTTTAGAATAATTAAATCACTTACTAAGGACTATTAATATTCTACTTTTCCTTAAATCGATAGTAAAACGTCTAATTTAGGCAACTGTTATTACAAATTTGTCCTCAATTGCCCTCCTATAAGGCATAAAATATTTTACAGTTTCCGTCGTATTTCTATAAAGCGATAAATCCCTGAGGCGACTAAACTGTATTTCTTCCCGAATGTAAAATTTACACAAGACTATGAAGTTTCAATTTAATACATTTACTAGATAGTGTGTATAAAAGCCACGAAAGCTGAGCACTGGAGCCACCTGAAGGTAAGTAGCATTTCTGGACATAGACATCAATATACAACGTGTAACATAATGAAGAGATAATACTTAAGGGAATCGTATATTTGGTGATGAAGTTTATAAGTAACAGTAACATAGATTTGTTATCCTTACGGTTCGGCCGAAAAACGACTTCAAAATTTAGATCAAAATATCTAAGTGTCAACCCTAAAAACAGCAGCTTTTGATGAAATCTATTCGATAACAGATGGCGTAAAAATAAAGTGATGGGTAACTAATGCTCGTATTACAGAACGAGACTTAATACTCGTTTCACGTAAGCGTTGTTCACCAGCTGATTCTTGACTTGAGCTTTCGTCTTATTACAAAACAATTATCAAAACCAGATTACCTGAAACTAGTTTCAAATATCTGACTCAGTTGATACTGGGTTTTCTTTGAAAAAAATTTGTTTCCCATTACATTTAAAAACAAAAACTAATGGTCTGTTACGTTATACGCAACGTTTAGATTATAATGTCTTATAAATTGCGTTAAATTCTATATGATATATGACAAAATTGCAAAATTGTCAATATCTGTTTTTCGATAGAAGCAGTACCGTTAAATTATAACTGTCGCTTCTTTTTACTATGAAAATATATTTATATTTATCACTCAAAAATAATACGAAACGTAAAAGCTAAATGTAATGTTGCCAACTACTAAGTAAAGTCACTTAAAATTATAAATTCCAATATAGTTTTTATTTACGAAAAGCAAGTTCAAACTTGTTTTAAAAAGTTCAAAAAATATTATCGTAATGGTCAATATCACTGAAAGGATCTATTGTAGTTAATACAGATCACTATTAAAGAAGACACGAATCGCGTACCTATCTAGCCACAGTTCACAACATCAAAAACTTATTTTGAAGTACGCTCAAGTATGGTAGACAGCACACTCAAGTGAATACAGTTGTGAAACTAGTTTCAATCATTGGCATATGCATAAGTAAAGTTCTATAATAAGCGTGAACACAGTTCAAATCATTTAGTACTCAAGTGATATCTGATCATTGAATCTAGTATTAGGCAACGTTTTGTAATAAAGAAAGTCGTTGATACTAGTTTCAAAACTAGTATCAATACATGAGTACTGTTCTGTAATACGACCATAAGAAAGATACTTCAAAGTTCAGCCGGTGCGGGAAAGGTCACAAGGCCACTGACTGCGACACAAGTCTTGTTTAAGCTTATAAGGTTGACTAGGGTTGTAAAAATATTTCGGTGTAAAATAATTAAATAAATTTGTATGAAATTCTACACCAGCACTGGCTATTGCTAATTATTTTACTGTATATTCTACGTATGGTATAGAAGCTAACCCTTAAGTTTTATCTCTCCATTTTGATGTACGTTGTATACAGGGTTAATTTTAATTAGCGCATCACCTCTTGCATACAGCCTTTCCACGTCAACCCCAACAACATTTGTTCTTCGACTTTTTGCAAATCTTGATAAATTACACGAAAATTAAAAAAGAAGAAAAGCGTTTCCTCCTTACTCTACATTTTTGAAGTGCCTATTATTATTATGAAGCGATTTTTCCACGCAAGGTGCGTGGCATACCTTAGCTCAGAGTTAATAGATATATAATAAAGAAAAATAGCCTGTAACTCAAGGCAATTTTCAACCCACTTCCAAAAAAGGAAGAGGTTCTTAATTCGTCTGTATATTTTTTTGTGTCTTTGTTACACGATATTTCGGACAATTAAGGTTCGATTTTGAAAATTCTTATGATAGAGGATATTTCATATTTGGTTTCATATAAATTTAATCGAAACCGGTTGAGTACTTCATTGAAAATTTCAAACTTTTTAAAAAGTTGGTATGGTCTCGGAGAATGTTTTCGTGGATGACATTCTAACAGCCCGTTCACACATGATAGGTTTTACTGGATACCTTTTTTATCATAAATACGTATACTGAATACTGTGCCATATGTGAAGTTGCTCATACAACTCCATGCGCCATGGATGAAAAAAAAAACGTATTCGGTAAAAGGTATCCAGTAAAACGGACCATGTGTGAACGGCCTGTAACTCAGGCAAAGTTTTGACGTGAAGTCGGTTTTTTTATTGCTCTGCATTCGTTTATTATTATTTTTGTATGGGAAATCTAAAATTTTAAAAACTATTAATTTTAACAAGTTGCAGAACAAATGTTGTTGGGATTGATGTGGAGAGGCTGCATGCAAGAGGTGATGCGCTAATTAAAATTAACCCTGTATACATGGTGATGATACCGAAGACTAGAGCTGACCTAGGTGGTCATAGAAGAGGGCCAGTCAGGTATTTCTATAGGTTTTTCACTCTCAGATATAGAAAGACTTGTTCTGCAGTGAGCTCTTTTCAAAGAATTGAGATGATGATGATGACACCCAGATATGTGTATTGTAAAAGATCAAGTAAACTATCTGGATTGCGGAAGCATAAAAAATAAAGATTGCATATCACCCTGTATCAGGAATGCAGCGGAGATGACGGTGACGTATCATGTACCTATAATGTAGGTATCGTGAAAACTTAAGATAAGTAATGACATTATATATATATACATAATGACAGAGTACCAAATTCTCTGACGTATTATGGTAGCTGGGGAAAAATGTATTTATGTGAATTCATGTAAATAATTATTTCATAGTATTTATTTATTTAAGTAGTTTATTACCTAAAGTCTCTATTTTCAGCTATGTCATAGTATCAAGATTTGTCATTTTTAAAATATCAAGGTTTTTCACGAAAGCTTTCCTTACGTATAATATCGTTGCTAGGCAAAATGATGTTCCGTTAAACATCGGCACATTAAGATTTTTTCAAACTATCCTTGTTTCAGTTTACATTAATATTTGCAACCAAAAGTTAAAAAAAAATCGTATCAATAAACTAAAATATCGATGTTTATAATTATGGCGGTTCTGCAGGAATTCTAAGATATCCAAAATGCTGGCAAATATTAATAAATATAGTTAATTAAATACATTCCAATAAAGTAAAACTAAACTTTATGCAAATGGCAACATTGGTTGTCTATTAAGTCACAGGTCTTATCTAAGGGCTAGGTTGGAATGTTGAGCACTAAGTTCTACGAGACCTAAGTTAAAATATATTAAGCTAATAAATGTAAGGTTAACGCTTGTGCAAGAGTATGTTTTGCAGTCGTGACACTACTTATTCTCTGTGTATAGGTATACAAGGTGTTAATTGACAATATTAAATTTAATTGCTTACTAGCTTTTACCAGCGTCTGTACCACAAAGCAGATACATAGTAGAGCTGCTGTAAGCAAAGTTGCACAGCTTCAATTTGGGTTGTCCTGACGTCACAGCCTTTAGTTCAAGCTATTCCTCGCTAGAGGCACTGGCGTCAATTCGTCGCTGACTTCGGTGAAGTATGTACACACACGCGTAGATATTAAAAAAAAATTAAATCCTCCATTGTTTCTCGATGTAAAATTTAGTTTTCTATACTTTTATGAAGAAATTACATTGCCAATCTAAATAAAATTAACTTGCCACGAAGATAATTTCATTCATATTATTTTTTTTACAAATTGTTTGTTTTCCAATTATTTGTGTCCCAAATTCCAGATTGTTATTTGTTGCCTAGGTGATTTTTATGCTGCGAAAAAAGGTTCCGCTATCTAGCGTCAAGTAGAAATACTTTTATATCGCGGTTTTTTCTGACAGATTTGGAACGTATGAAATTTCGTTAAAAAACTAGAGCCACCTAGTAAAGTATAGCTGAACTTTTTTGATGATCATGTGAATATTTTAACCTTATGTTTCAACCGGTTTTTACTACTCGCTACTAGGTGACTAATGCCATCGCCTGTTTGGCTATGATTGGCCATAACCCACCGCTTACCCCTCCCGCACCCCGCGCGTAGGCTTCACTTGAGTCCCTAGAGAAAACTGGACAGGGCAGCTCCTCTATATATTTCCTCCGTGGTCTGTACTCGGGAAGAAAAATGTCGAAGTAGGTACTTGCCGGATAAAATTGCTTGCTTTGCTTTAAATATGTTATTCACCTGTTTTCTCGAGTGACTACCGTATCTTAAACAAAGTCAAAGTCAAAGTCAAAAGAATCTTTATTTTGTAAGTATTTAAATACATTTGAAATAAGTCACAATTTACAAATTGAACTGAATCTACCACCACTTCGGAAAGTCGATCTGTTGAGAAGAAGTGGCAAGAAACTCAACAGCAATCATCTTACCCAATAACAATAACAATTTACAATCTTCTTGCATCCGGATATCTTATAATAAAACTTTATACTTATCCTTAAATCTATCGAAGAATAAATCTATTGGAATTTTATTATAAAAACACTCCGAATCGTCGAGGTTATACAGGGTTGTGTTTTTGTCACCAGCCAAATTTAAATGTTGGTTTCTTTGATACAATATAAACGTACCTGCATAGTTATTTTAGCGTCGCTCAGTACAAAAAAGTAGAAATATGGAACCACAAACGTTTTTGAAAATAGTCGCTGTTGATGAACATAGCTACTACGACGCGGCATTTCATTGTTAATAAATAGTACGACGTAGTACTACGAGGTGTTTTGTAGTAGCGCGTAGACGACTTGTTTTTAATGGTAATTTAGAGTGACCATGCTTAGCTTAACATGTTAGCGGATATATTAATTTCTTTGTAAAAAAAAACTTTTTTTTGCAAAAACCGTTTCTATGACTGATACTTATTGTGTAAAAAAAATTTGGCTGATGACCACAAATCAACCCTGTATACTAATTAAAATTTAATTACGCGTTACCAAATCAGGTTTAAAAGTCACTTCATAAACGTAAACTTCAAATGGCGCAATGGCAACGTAAGTACTAAAGAACTATTAATCCCCCTAGGATACGTAACTTTTTTTTCGAAAAAAATCTTAGATGAGGCCTTACTAGACTGTGAGCATTCTTTGTTGCTCTTCATTATTTAACATCAGCTCTCTTCTGACCACATCACAAAACATTAATTTCGACTCGAACTATCTACCTACTTTAAATTATTTAATAGAAATGCCGTTGCCGAATGTAAACAAAAGACTTGGGGTAACTAGGACGTAGGCACGTAAAATGACTAACAATATACTTTCTGACTACAAAATTGTTGTGCTGTATATGTCGCAGTCATCTGGATGAATAAGCCACTCAATTGGACGCCTAGACCGAATCAACGGCCTAGGCCGATAGTTGATTGAACACGAAAAACTCAACGTTTAACAACTTGGCGTGTTGACAGTTAGCCCCTTGAAGATGGCTGACCAAAATTCAGCCAAGTGATTTAAATTTGGTACAGTTTTGGATAAAGTAATAAAACAAGTAGGCCATGGTAAAATTATCTGTCATGACGGAAAAACCAGTCAAGCAATATTTCTTTTTATAAGATTTTTTTTTATTTTTTCAATTACAAGGAAATAAAATCCATTGTGGCGCATCGCTGGGTGCTGCCGCACTACGCTCGCTTCACTCGCTCGGCGCGTAAATATAAATATCATAAATATAATAAAATAAGTTCCGTTTTAATGTTTTAATATTTAAACCTAACATCATAAATTTAACAATATCCAATTTAACTAAATGGCTAAACAACGTTTAGGCAACTGGTTGAAACGGCCTAGGCGTCCAATTGAGTGGCTAATTCAACTATATAACTGCGACATATAAACACAGAAGTGTTTATTGTTCTTCAAACTGCACTTTATTTCTTACTCATAGCTATGCTCGTGACTCCTCCCGGGCCAAACATTATAATGCGTAGGATTAAAGCCTGCTTTTCCATCTTATCTCCCAGGGTCATGTTATTCGTGGCATTTTTTCATTACAAAACAACTCGTTAGGTACCATTTGTTAACAAAAATCCAGGTTAGCAAATTATTCAATCTTAGAAATTTTAAAAAGCAATCAAACTTGGCAAGTCCATTATGGTTGCCAATTACTATACGATGTGCTTACAACAAAAATAGTGGAGTAGGTAAGTATTCTGTCCCTTAAAATGAGTTTCCTAAAAGATCGATTTACACGACTCTCCTTTCGCCTTCGGTTACCTCCTTTTTACCACCGGACTACCAGACGCAGACAGAACTTCCATCTCTATATAGTGGATTTACCAAGAAGTCGAACAAAACGCTTCGATATTTCCTTTTTGGTACGGATTGCCAAGGTGTGGAACAATCTGCCTGCGTCTGTTTTTCCTGACCACTACAGTCCTGGAACTTTTAAGTGTCGAGTGAATAGGTTTCTCGTGGATGGACGTGTAGCACCATAGTCTTCATGCGCACTTTCCCTTCGGTGGCATGGAAGACAAACGTCCTATCCTTACAATATAAAAAAAACAACCTACAAATCTACAAACCGACATACATTACGTAATTTATTTTATTTGTTAAGTAAATGTGCAGTAAACGTTTTTTCCAAGAATCAACAGCAACTATGTATCACAAGAAGGGCAAGTTTTGTTAGGTTTATAAGAACCGATGTTTCTAGAAAAACACAGGCGAACAAATTAAGTACTGTATGTAAGAAATGGGCTGAGTGGTTATGATTAACTTATTTCTTGCAATTTATTAAGTTCTAGGGACGCCTAAGTTGTTTTCCACTTCGCATCTTATGAAAACATGGTAACAACTGAAGCGGTGCACTAATAAGTTTTCGCATATGGCACGATAATGTCGTGAGTTTGATACCCAGACAGATCAGTTCCATTGCCAAGATACTTAAATCTCACGTTTATTAAGTTTAATAAGGTACTTACATTTAATCTTCAAAACGCTGATTCACTTAGTGGATTATTATATTTATTATTATAGTAACTCTCATAGTAGATTTATTAACTGGTGAATTGTAATATTTAATCTATACATATAATAAAATGGTAGGAAAGTCAAAACTGTACATTGAATATTTTTTTAAAAGAATACTTGGGGTATGATCTACAATCGAAACAGAAACAAAAAATATAGTTTTTAGAATTTTTGTCTGTTTGTCTGTTTGTCTTTCCGGGATAAACTCAAAAAGTACTGCATGGATTTACTTCAAATTTGGCATGAAGATAGTTAAGAAGTCGGGTCAACATATAGGCTACATATTATCACGCTAGCAGTGTTATAATCGTAGGTGCGTTTGGTGCTGCATAGCGTTCGCGCAGACGACGTCGCGGGCAGCAGCTAGTATAACAATATTTTTTATATTTATGTAGAGTTCATCTGATACAAGAAAACTAGAAAACTAAATGCTAATGTACAAGTTACGTATTCATTCTACTTAATTGATTGTTGAACTTGTTTTATTTATTTATAGTTATCAAAAAAGAAACCGTGTAGTTCCCTATTTTATTTTATTACTTTCAAAGTAGAGTGAAATCCCGGAGCTTTGATCTCCATACAGGATAGTATAACCTAAACACAACAGAAACTGAAATTACTCATGTAAAACTTATGAGTCATGTAACAGGGTTTACTTGCGCAGAGAAAGCACGGTGCAGGTATCTACAGTATTTCAACTCGGCCGCATCTTTGAAATTAATGGTAGTAGGTAATAGGTCAGCCCGCCTTCAGGATTAATCGCCTACTTTGCGTTTACTTCCATTTAGTTTTGTTACTGTAAATATACTTTAAATATATAAAGATATTTAAAATTAGTGAATTGAATAGGAAGTGTTTAACAAAAATGCGTTTTGTGTCAAAAAACCAATGTTTACGTTTGAATAACAAATCGGTCTGATAAATAAGCGATTGAAAAACACATGCACCTCGACTGAGACGTACGAAAGGGTGTATTATTAAATTTTAAAGTATAAAAAATCGGTATTGTAACGTAAAGCTCAATCAATTGTTTCGGCATGCAGACACTCACGCACGACTGGCCGCATGCCGAGCGCCAGTTCCCGGATTGAACGGGCCAATCTCGGAAAATACCACCCAATATGAATAGGTACATATTATATGCATTTGAAGGACAAGCTCTTGGGGAAGGGTTTAAAGTAATATTTTATCGGTTAATACTTATGGGATCAAAAGTTACATGGTCTACAAAGTTACAAAATAAACTACAAATAGTCACTGTGTCGAGAAAAACTGAAATCTGTAAGGACACCGAAACGATGATTTAAAATGTAAAGTATTATTTTACGCAATTTTAAAATTCAGTAAAAAAACATATTTTGTTTAATCAAGACACATTTTCTTTTTAGCCCCCACGCATATTGGGGTGTTTCTTATATGTAATTTTTTGTGTCTGTTCGTTGAATTGTCACTCTTTAAACATTTTGATTGTGGGGTTTTTTAATCAAAAGTCTTTTGTCGAGATGGTTCTTAGTTTTATTTAGTGAACATGAAAACTGTCGTCTCCAAGATATTAAGCTAACTTTGAAACTAAAATCTCAACCAGTAATGAAGCTTAGGTAGTACCTATTAAATATTTTGGTTGTATGTTTAGTGCCAGTACTAATTCCTATAGCAGTCTCTTTGTTGAAAGTTTTATATTTTTAGTGCATATTTGTTCTGGCGATTCAATTATTGTTTTCTTTTATTTTTAATTAACTATACCTACAAAAGCAGTTAAATTTATTTTTTGAGCCGAAATTTCTTCTTCTTGGTTCTTAGTTTAATCAAAAAATATTAGTTTCTTTAAAATCTTATTATTATTTTGATGTAATTATAAACCTTTGATATTTATCAGTGAACTCTGCTACAAACATTACTTTTGAAATATTGCTTACGTAAGTATTTCTTAAATTTCCAAATCATAACTAACAATCCATATTAGTATAGATATATTGCATCTTTAACACAAGCTTTTGAACTTTAAGGTATAGTTAATTTGTCTTTTATGACACGTACATGAGTGATGTACAATTGATTGATGTTCGCCGCCGTTCGGCGCAGGCGCAGCGGCGCTGTGTGACGACGTTCGTGGAATTTTTGAATTGTCTTTAGTTGCACTTAACATTGAAGTAACAAAAGCATTATTTAAAGGACTAGTTTGAATACCTCGCAATTTTAATAAGATAAGTAATCAATAAATTCATTTACATTTATTTTCACCGCTAGAACTAAAAATTGTCTTAAGTTTTCACGATTACATTTTAAATTTTAACTCGATGTTTCGGTGTCTTTGCCGGAGAAGGAGATACGCTCACCTTCTCCCTCCCGATAGCCAACCTGCTGCGGCATAGGGCTATGTGAGGTGAAATGGTCTCGTGTACTGGACTACGTGGTGGGCGCTCGGCTGAGACTGAGCTCCATCTATGGCGGGTGAGGTACACCTGGAGGTTTTTAGTGGGTAGGTACTTCTGCCGGATCATCCCCACATACCCCGCCGTTCCCCCTTGGGCGGTCGGGGACGTAATTGCACGATTTCCTCCATTAAAAAAAAAAAAGGCCCCGAGAGAATTCTAAATGAACTCGGTTTTTCACTATCAAGATGGACCTTGAATTGACAATGAAGAAAAGACTTGTCGACTTTTTCTAAACGGTGGTAAGAGACGCGCTGGACAGAAACCAGAGGTAGATCATCCCCTCCAGATGCAACCTTGATGCCGCCCACGATTCTCAAACGTGAGAGATTCTTTTGAGAAAAGAGAAGTATGCCAAGTGTTTAGAGGCTCCCGGATTGGAATACGACAGGTTTTCTTATTTCATCCATCATAATAAGCGATGACTATTAGTTGCAGTGTTCCGTATATAAGAGGAAGACGTTCACTCAGTGTTTCTACATAATTTTCCGCATATTTTACAGTAAGTAAATCATAATTGCCTGTCATAAGGAGTAATTTATTGCTTTGTTTTTAGCGGATAAGTGCTACATTTACTTTCTACTAGTATTTTAAAGTGAAAGTTTGTGAGGTCGATGAATGTTTATTACTATTTGGTGATAAAGCTGTTGGTTCGATTGAGTTTACATTTCCCATACCTAGGTAGGCTAAAATTATACACAGGTGAAGTTTGGGGAAAGCTCCTAGTATCCAAAAAGGTTAAGGTACATAATGTATCAAGTTTCAGATTAGAAAACCTTTTAAAGTATTTATGCTTGAAAGTAAAATGTAAGTCAGCAGTACAAGCATTTTCTTAAATTTGTATTCTTATCAGAAACTTACCTTCGAAAGATTTTGCGACTTAATCTTGGAAATGTATCAGCTATAGGGAGGGAGATATATTTGCTTCGGAGTCGTCGATGATCCCGAACGCTGTAACTATACTTACTTGTATCCTAACTAGGTCATTAAGGTTCGACAGAAGACAGATCATCCGATAACAACATTAATATAACAAATAATTAATAAATAAAATCCCCAGTCAATCACATCAACTACATGGCCTCAAAGTAAGCGAGAAGCTTGTGTTAAGAGATACCATGTAGCGAACTAGGGGGGAATCTAGAATATAAATACATATATACATATAGATAAACACCCAGACCCGGTAACTACATTTTTTTTTCTTGTTTCGGGCGGGAATCTAACCAGCAACCACTGGCGTCTGAGGCCGATAGGTTTACCCCATCATCGCCAAAGTGGTTGTCAAATATGACAACATATGTAGGTATTTGTTTTAGGTGCATGCAAAATAGTGTTTAAGCGAAAGGCATTTGCGAGATCAATAATTGCTTCGAGGAATCATACCATACTACTGACATATAAATAACTATGTAACACAACAAAAAAATACGTTCATTCATAAGTATTACAAAATCATTCTCATAATGATATTCTCATCCGCAGTAGCCGCACGATTATTTCCATACAATCCTCGTTAGTGTTCTGTCGATGCCTATCTTCAAATACTATGAATGACAATCACTCTCGCGCCGCCACGTGACTCCATATGCTGAGGTCGACAGCCTTCCTTCAACCAACTCCTGAGCTTTTTTCATCCTTAGATCTCAAGGAATAAGGTATATATTTAAATAAGGCTTTGTTGATTAATTAAAACTATCGCTTTCAAGGCAGACATAGCGGCGAGTCTGTGCTGGAATTTCTCAAGTGTTGGCTCGCTGATTTTGGTACAAGTGCTGTTTAAGCAGCTTTGTACTTTGTGTTAAGACTTCCTTAATTGAAATACAATTTCAGCTTTTATTTTAGATTTAAATGATAAAATGCGATAAAAGTCGTTTAAATGATATTTTATTTAAATAGGTGTATGATCATAATAAATATACTGTTGAAGAATTTTTGTCTCAAAACAAGAATCTTTGATGTGATTATTATAAGTATTTTTACATAAGAGAAACTACATTTGACTATTCAGTACTGAATACATAGTACCTATAGTCAGATAGAATGTACATCTCCTGTGACAACATAAACTTAAAAGTAGTGTACCTACGTTAAACGATAAATTAGTCGAAAGATACCAACGATAAAAATGGTCGAGATACCTAATCTAAAGTTATATCATAGTCCCTTATGCATCGTGTAGTAAGTAGTGTCATAATGTAATAATATACACTATTGCTTAAATTCCACAAAACAATACGAATTTAGCTTTCAACCATGTAAACGCATGTCGAAATTATATTAGGACAATGTCGAATTTTGATACAATGGAAGGACGTAATATTATTTTCAACACACTTGCTCGTAAAGTGAGCGTTATTCTATTGAATTTAGAACTATAAACTGGGCTATAAGTCACGCGTGCATAATATATTATACCCTAGTGCATAATATAATGAATCCTACAAAGTTGAATTGTACCTTTGTGCAAATTAAATGCGAGTAAACAGAGCATATTTTATTGATCCGGGTTATACATTAATTTTTTTCAGAAACAACAAAGAGGTTTTATACCACTTCAAATCCATATACATTTTTTAATGTTTACGCCTTATATTAGTTAAACAAAATTGTATATCAAACAAATTATTCACAATTTACAATAATTTGTTACAAAATATTAAAATATTTGGATTTGCCACTCCAAATTAAATATTTTCATGTAAAATAGGCTGTATATGCTATACAGCCGTTGACACATTTGGCGGAAAAAAAAACCTACGCGCATGCGCGAAGTTCGGTGCCATTTTTCAATCACAATTCACAGCTTTGTTATCAAGTGTGTTTGTTATTTTATGACCACGTATGTCTGTCTTTTACTCACAAGTGTGTTGAAAAACGTCGTATGTAACTCGTGAGCGTTGCTAATTACAGTCTCGGCTCATTATTAAGCCTCGACTGTAATTAGCAACTTCGCTCACTTGTTACATAATATACTATTACGGGACAGTTCCTTGCGCTTACGAACTAACCGTTTTATGTAGGTTGCGAATTTTGAAATGAAATGAAATCGTCATAAAAAAAACAAGTGCGTCAACGGAATTCGATATTAATTCGCGTCACGCGTTCCTGCGAAACAAACGAATGACGAGAGAGACGGTCGGACAAACGGACAACAAAAGTGATCCTATTAGGATTCTGATTTTTCCATAAAAATGAAGCAAAAGATGATTTAATTAAGAAAACTTTTAGTACACTGATTAAGAACCTTTACTTTCACTCACTGCATGGTATGGTAACCTGATGGTATGAAAGAAGTTGCTGAAAGCTGGATCACATCACATTAGAAGCTATATTTCACGGCAGATATAAAATAATACTGTCTAAAGCCATAACTTTAACGGCTTAATACCAAGCACAATTAGATTAAATATAATGATAGTTGAATTGTAAATAAAACAGAAATAAATCGGTCAAAATAGCTTTATTAATCAATGTAACTAAATATATAGCCTCGTTTTTAACAGTCAAAAATTTGATGGTTCTCACACTAAAATTTAATCAGTACCGACTACTAAGTATTCTAAAAACAAAAGACTACTAAATAAAATTCTAATGAACTCAAGTACATGATATTTAATGCTTCTTCACATTGGCGGGGGGTGGTAAATGGAGCTTATCAGCAAGGTCATTTGGGACATCCAGGTAGGTCCTTTCCAGGCCGACTGTGAGGATGAGAGCCTTCAGTCTGTCAACTTCCACGGGATCTCCTTCACTGGACCAGACCGTCATGGAGGAGTTGAGGGAAGATGTCTCTCGGAGGAGGTCCAGCATTACGGGTTGACTGTTTGCAGCTAAGCCAGCGCGGACCTTTGAACATAATGAACATTATTTTTTGGACACTTCAACTCTACATACCTTCTGAAAATTATATGTAAGTATGTAGTTGTAAAACTGCCTAAGCGTTAGAGGAATATTACTGAAATATCTTTCACTTTTATATCATTATCTAACTTAAGCCTACTGTACGTACCTACATGTAAAATATATGCAGCTTGACTTTTATTAGAAAAATTGCTATTTCTCACATTTTTACAAACCGCTGCAAGTGAATTTTGATAAATGAACCTACAATAAACCAATTACAATTTTGAATCTGCACGTAAACAGTGAAAAAATCTTTTCTACATTTTTTAGTCATTTTCAATTCCCATAAAATCTTGACCACTGTGGATGAATCAGATTTAAACGCATATCTGCATTAGATCAGATTTTAGATCCATTTCGCATAAGGGTTCCTAACATTAAGAAAAAAATATCCTAAATCTTTGCTCGCATGAGTAATAAGAAATCAACTGATCATCTAGGACACTGGCAAACACAAATGAGTCAGAAACCAGAATCTCGCCTGATGCGTCTCCATAAGTGATGATCTAGCCAGAGTAAATACCAGCTTAGTAGATTGGGCGGTTACTCACAATAAAATCCATATCAGAACAGTTATTTTTGTTTCTATCAATATTAAGTACCAATTCAAGTGCATTTACGCATAGACATCTTCAGATATAAAAGATCAAAGGTTGAGTATCTATTTAAACAGCTTCGTTTTAAACACTTATATGTGCTTCAAAGTCAAAAAAATCTTTGTTTCGTAGGTAGGTACATAAATACCCTTGAAATAGGACAATTAAATTTACAAATTGAACTGGATATTACCACTTCGGAAAGTCAATCTGTTGAGAAGAAGTGGCAAAAAACTCTACAAAAAGGTAATAGAACTTACCGGGAACGTTACAGTTTGATTCACATGGTTTTCGTTTATAAGCCTCAGCATGGATCCGATGTGATCACGACTGTACTCTCCCTCCGTGATGTTTCCTCCGTACTGGGTGGTCCAGCCGATGGAGAGGACGAACTTGGGGTGTTTGCAGCCGAGCCTCAGGAACCTCACAGGGTCTACCGGCTTCGTGGAGGCTTTGACCGGTCCAGCCATGATGTCCGCGTTCAGCCATATTGGGTAGTTAATCTGGAAATATGACAAGTTATATTAATCTAACAATACACGCTTTTATAAATATGTAATATTATTTTTAAATTCTTCAGGGGTTTGTAGCTAAGCACGATTTTGCCAAATGAAATAAGCTGGACTGGGAGCAAAGAAAAAACATAGAATGTGCCAGCTGCTTCTCTTCCCGGGCATACTGTAAAAGTCAGTTAAGGAACAGAGGTTTACTGGAGGTTTTTTGTAGGCGATAGGCTGACCCCCTGTCACTGCAATAGTCTCTCTCCACCATTATACTGCCTCCAAATTTGTCAAACGTATCATATCAGTATCGATATCAGATGTTTTTTTTTCATAACCTCTGTTGTTCTGCCTACCCCATTAGGTATACAGACGTGAAGTTATGTATGTATGTAAAAATAAAAGATGTCTAATACAAGCGAAACATCTGGCAACCGTAACAACATTCTGCAGGCTATAATGGTAGATTCCTGTAGGTAGTGTTTTATTTAGAGCCAGTTTTATTTTAAGCCTATTTTCGACAGCTTTCCGACCTCTCTTCCATCATTGCCGTAACTTTTCGTTCATAAGCCGTAAGCGGGCAGGAAATAGAAAATTCCATCTACTTGGTATCAAGAAGGGCTATGGTGAGCAGATGAGTATTTGAGTTCAATTAAATAATAGGATAAAACATAATGCAAAACAAACTTGATGCACTATACATTTCTACGTTTACAAGAAAGTCTTTTTGGACATCTTTTAGTTTTTTAGTTGTTCAAGGTACCTACTAAGACGACAATAAATAAAATTAAAAAAAAACATTTGGAACTCCTATAATTCTAAATTGAATGTCTTAACTCAAATAATTGCAAAATAAATAACAATAATAAACCAACAAAATATCCCACTTGAAAGTTGCCGTTATTTTCTTCAGTAAGTTACGATCACACATACAAATGCACCACCAATGCCGGTCCGTGCAGTCCGATACTCAAACCTGTACCAGGAAATCGGCGCCGGCGCAGGCGGCGGCGCGGCGGCTCAAAGCGCACGTGGCGCGCATGCGCTAACACCGCGGGTACAGGGTGATCAAGATTGGCAGCTCTGTTTTGTATATTTCAAAGGAAGTAGTTACATAGTCGATTTTGATAGTTGATTAGGCTTCAGCTGGTTTTAATTCTAAGCTAAAGTGAGTAAAGCTCGTTTTACTTTTAACAAAGTGCAACTGGATTTTACTGCATTCTCTCAAAAATATGTATTTCTCCTCTCCTCTCATCTTTTCTGTTTATTGAAATAGTTAAATATTGAACACTTTGATTTAGTTATAAAGTATTTTTGCAAATACTATCGTGCTTACTTGCCACAATTTTCACTTTATTTTAGGCTGCAAACTGGACAGCAGCGACAGCGACAGCGAGAGCGACAGTGGTGCGGGCAGCGGCGCGGGCACCGATTTCGGTGACATGATAGAAAGTATTGAGTTTGTATGAAACCGCGACAGCGCCCGCTGGCGGCGTCGAGGACGGCCCAGATTCCCCGCGTCGCTGCCCGCGTCGCTGCCCGCGCCGCTGTCGCTCTCGCTGTCGCTGCCGTCCAGTTTGCAGCCTTATGAAAGATTATAGAAAAAAAAACATTGAGCTAATCAATGTAAAAACTGTCTTAAATCATTTTATAAAATTATCAGCGAAGATGACAATTATTCAAGATAGCTGTGGTAAGCTTACATACAGCTCAAAATCAGCGTGTGATTTCTTCAAGAGAGAAATTAAGCACCATTCTCAGGTTATATTTTTCCACAATGCCTATTTCTTGAATAACTTATTTAATAGCCTTATTCTAAAATAATTTTCTTTAATAAAAAAATATTGAATTCTCTTATTACTTTAAACGTGTACATAGTTTGTCATGTAAATTGTGAAGTTTTGCGTCGTTTTTATATCGTCTAAAAATTTTAACGAACCCATCTCACTATTCAAATAAAACGTGATCCCCTCATACACATTAATAAAGTTACTTCTGTCAACTTGCCCAGAGCTTAATTGATAGACGTGAACATTAACGGCTGGTTAATTGGTACAATTAACCGCGAGCACCCTGAGTACGGTCTGCATATCATGTGGTTATTTAATGAAGACCACACAGAGGGCACTCTCGCGCATTATGTCATTCTCGAAACATGCCCGCTTTTGTCTTTTGTTTTCTTTTCTTGACAGGCTTGACTTTTTTTTTAAATTGTAGGTACGGTATCTCAATGAGGTTAGGTGATGATGGTGTCGTATATGGTAAGTATATGTTGTATAAAAATATTGCCCGGGGATACATTTTTATAATGGGTACCTTACCTATTGTTTTTTTACAATAAACTGCTGACCACGCATTATTCTTAGTGGCCAAAAAAATCAAATAAAAAATATATGCTTATTTGTTAAACAGCGTCCCGAACTCTTTCAAAAACACAAAGATCAACGAGAAAGACGACAAAGGAGAAAAATTGATGATAATACTTCCAAAATGTAACCTTAGACTCACTTCAAAAAAAGGTATGGCTATAAAAATCTACAATTTTCTCCCAAATGACCTAAAAGACCTGCCTGGAAATAAATTAAGCATAGAATCCACATGTGGCTAATGGACAAATGCTTTTACAAAATTAGGGAATATTTCAAATATAAAGAGAGTGAGAAATACATCTTCTAAAACATGACTTAAAAAAAATCACTATTATTTTGTTTGAGTAATGTTTTGTAATGTACCTATAAAGAATAATTCGTAATTTGACTGACAAATGAAAATGCCTCATAATAGCATTTTTAAATTGTGACATAATAAGTTATTTATAAGAACTAAAGCGCTAAATTAGTGTTAAATATTGAGTTATTTTCTTAACAATGAGTATTTAATTTCTAATTTGTATACTTTTAAAAATTTGAATGTTCAATTTAATTGAAAATGTGCTTCTTACTATCGGAATAATGTAAGAAGTACTTACTATTAAGAATTTTCAAATATAATATTTGAACGCCTTGAGAAGGCAGATTTTTCTAGACACAAACCCTTTGTAAGACTTCTTAAATTGTGAAAAGTCTTGCAAAATAAATATAATTTCATTTCATTTAATTTCATTGATTAACACCAAGTTTATTGCTATGATTAACGAACTCGTGGACGATTCAGATTTGCTTACAATCTTTAGCTTCTTTTGTATTTTAATTAATACAAGTATCTACTTATACAGGGCGAAATTTTTGAATGCCCCCTGGAGGTTAAGTACTCCGAATAATAGAGAAGGCAAATTTTACTACAAAAAACATTTCTTTATTTTGGAAAAGAAATAAAACTCAAAGATTTTTCGAAAGTTTGGTTGCTTTACCCAGAAATCGAACCGACTAAAATTTAAAAATTAAGATTTCATGGTTACTCTTTTATTGAATTAACCTATTATGTTTAATTCTTGTGATCGAACCTAACGACCGATGCAATAAAATTACAGGGTGTCATTTTCACAGATTTTAGTCGGTTCGATTCCCGGGTGAAGCGAGCGAATTTTCGAAAATCTTCGAATGCAGTTTTATTTCTTTTCCAAAATAAAGGATAGTTTCTTTGGAGTAAAATTTGCTATCTCTATTATTAAGAGTACTTTTCCTCCAAAACTCCACCCTGTATACCAAAATATAATCTTACTTACATAGTTACTGCAATATTCGAATAATTGTTAATTGCAAACTGAGCCCCCCGTCGGTTTCGTACAGGGAGCAGACTAAAGTTAGCTATTAGCTAGATAAATTAGGAATGTGTTTTTTTAGATATGGCACATGCATCAGACATCGTCTCATTTCAGCTAATTAACAAAAAAACTATCTAAACCTCGTAACCCCATTTACTGCGCGGTACATTGCCCAGAACGTTATCTAACGTTGTCTAACCTCACAATTTCATGAAAAAACTTAATTTGGAATAAAAATATGTACTTACTGTGTAACTGATTCTACTCTACAAAAAATATTGGTGAACACTGAACATAACACTCACCAATATTATATTGTCTAAGGTTTTCACGATTCATAATTTAAATAAAACTACTTTTTAACCGGATTAATCGAGTATAATTTATATTTTACATTTTATCTCGACGTTTCGGTGTCTTTGCAGACCCCGTGGTCACGAGCGAATGAGTCGCTCGTGACCACGCGATTAATCCGGTTAAAAAGTCATTTTACTCATATATTGTTATCACTATGCAGGCGGACCCTAAAACAGTCTTACGACCAAGCGGGGCCTTTCCTTTTACAACAAAATTATCTAGGGAGCGGTCGCGGTCGCGGTCGAGTTAATTAAACGATCATATGCAGTCACTCACATTGACTTCACTATACAACCAACAATCTCCAATTACTTACCTCCGGCTTATTGTACTTTGCGAGCAAATCCTGAGCCTTTTCAAACGCCTCAATAGTCTTAAAGTCCAGTTTGACGCCCTTCTGCTTTGAGTTGACCCCGTTGAACTGCTTGACTTGAGCCAGGAACTCGGCTAGAGACAGGTCGGAGGTGGAGGCAGGTGGATGGGCCATGATGGGGATCGGGGGACCATCTTGACCTTTGAGGTGGCCGATCACGATGTCAGCCTCGAGCATCGAGACATCGCCTAAAATAATTCAATAGCAAATGTGTAAATTAAACTATTTGCGAGTACACATGATAAGTTAAAACTGTCGCCAAGATGTGTATTAATGAAAACTTTCTACTGTATTCAGAATAAAAAAACACAACTCAGAATAATAAGGCTAAGAAAAAGAAGTTATAAAAGTATGACTATTTTACTTCAGATATTATCTACTACACGTTCGTACGTTACGTACCTACCTAATCATTTTAAAATTCCCAGTAAACGAAAAGTAAACTACAATTTTCTAAGGAAGTGTCAACTACCGAGTTAAACAGCCATACATTTTAATGTGTGAAGCCCGATTCTGTCATACACCGAGCAAGTAATTGTTATTAATTACGGCGTTCCTAGAAATTGTTTTGTAATTATGCTTCGTAGGGAAGCCGAGCTGCGCGCGCGCTATTTTTGGCAGTTTTAAGAAATACCAATGCTGCATTGCAAAACGGTTTCTGGAATGTAATTGGAGCGTAAAATATTTTAATTGCAAATGTGATTTAGGTAGGTATGTAGTAAAATAGAATTATCGAGAAAAAGTTCCCTTTTTGAAATATAGCTATGTAGTCGTTACTGTGGTCTCAAAACAGCTACTCATATCTACTTAAATGTGGTTAGTTTATATCAAATTGTCGCATATTCGTGTTACTGAAGCTACTTCAGCCACGTTAATGTCATATAGGTACATATTTCCTTTCCTGTACGTAGGTATATTATAATGAATCTAGTATAAATTAAAAATAGCACTTAGGTATATTTTTTATTTATCATTAAATCCAATCAATTATAATTAAGTCTATATTTGAAGAAACTGCCTTGTCTGACTTGGAATACTTTTATTATTTAGAAGTATATACTTTTATACAAATATAATATAGCCAGTATAATCTAATTTTTTTTTATAACATTTGTGAACATGATGAAGTTATATTATCTAAGTTACTATCATGCTTACTTACCTACTCATGAAACCAAGTAATAAAAATAGACACTTACTTGCTAAAGCAGCTGTCAAATAAGTTTTGTTATTCACAGCATGAGCCCAGGTCACCGTCGTTAGGTTTCTCATGTTTTCCTCTTCTCCTTGTACTGTCCAGGCTACAACAAAAATTATGTGAATTTTAGTTTTCCACTAATGGCAACACTAAACATCTGTCAACATAACATTCTCTCTTGCTGTCATGTCCTTGACGTGGTGACGTATAACGCGGCTAGTATTAGCTTTGTTTACATTTATTGTTAGTCACTGTTAATAGATTAGCTGTGTTTGTAATGAATAATTACCTTCAAATGGAACTCGGATGTAATAAACTGTTGATTATCTACTTGCAAAACAAAATATAACACCCAATTTACATAATTAAACCAATAATCGGCTTATGGGTTGCGCATTGCGCACAGATCAACAACATTCACTGACAACTACAGAGTATACCTCTTTTGTTTTTACAAACAGCACAGACTATTAAGAAACAATTTATGTGAGTTTATTCATTATAAAGTTAGCATTGATGCATTAAATATTACAATACTTAGAAGAATACAGGGTAGGTACAAGATTGAAATTTTTATTAATAATCGAAAAGATACTTATCCAATCTTAATAAATTATTATAAATTCCGTTCTAACCTAACCTAACTACTTATCAAATTAACCTAATGCTAAATTGTTTTTATCTCGTTGGATAGCCAGAGAGTTGCAAATGTTTTTTTAATACAGTTGCTCAAAAAGTGGTGTATTGCAGGGACGTATAGCGTTCGGAAAGTGGGCTTTTACGCACTCGTGCTTTTTCTTTCCCAAGTGTCAAAATAATGTCTATTATAAAGAAAAAAACCAACCACGAAGTTTTTACTAAAAAAAAATCATAGAAGTTTTAAAGATTCATGCAAATATTTCTGAAAAGAAGCTACTAATTTGTTTCAATATCAGATTTAATGATTTGATTCAATGTGTTAGGTTAGGTTTCATCTCATTACATTTAATTTTCATTACATAGTAATAAAAAAAAACTACTAAATACTTGGCTGTATGGGCATAGTTCCCTTGCCTACCCAGACAGGATGTGTAAAGAAAACAAAAAAAATCTTTGCTTATATTCTTTTACGGTTTGGCGCCATTTTGTTTATTGTTGAGTTTGTTGTGTTTTTATTATTTTATTAAATTGCTTAATTTTTTCGCAACTGTATTAAAAATAGTCGTTCAGTACACGTGCGGAACCGTCATTGCAACTCGTTCCGACTGTCAACCCTCGCCTTCGGCTGCGCCTCGGCTCGTGTAGACATTTGTCGGAACTCTTTGCAATGACAGGCTTTCCGCACTCGTAATGAAATATACTATTTTATAGTAGACGCTAAATATTTCAGCACTTTTTAGGAAAAAAAAATCGTTAGCATAGTATAGTATATGTAAGTATTCCTAAAATGTTTTGGCAAAGTGAATTTAGCATAATTTTTTGGGCATTATTATACTTGGTCATAATTGATTTTTAGCAGCATATCTGAATAATTATCCGCGGGAAGGGTTCCCGCACCGGAAGATGGAGTCGGTACGGTTAGGTGCGACAACGAGCGCTGCGAGGAGAAGCATGTTAGGCTGCATATAGGATAAAAACAATTATGCTAAATTTATTATGGATAAAAAATTATGCATAAATATCATTAGTCTAAAAAAAAGACGTGTGGCACTCGGAGGCCTCGCTCAAGGCCCGCGATAGAAGCTATGCAATAGCTTAATTAAAAAGAGCCAGGTCCTTTCTAAACCCTTGTGCTCATCTTCACTTACCATCAGGTGTGATCGAGGACAAACGCGGGTTTATTTGACAATAAAAAAAAACTTGTTATTTTTAATCTGACTTATTTTTAATAATGACTTTATAGGTTTTTTGGAGCTATTATAAAGATGGAGAGAGACTATTGTAGTGACAGGGGGTCAGCCTATCGCCCAAAAAAAACGTCTTTAAAACCTCTGCCCCTTAACTGACTTTTACAGTGTGCCCGGGAAGAGAAGCAGCTGGCACATTCTTCCGTGCTGGACTGGGAGCGAAAGAAAAACGTAGAATGTGCCAGCTGCTTCTCTTCCCGGGCATACTGTAAAAGTCAGTTAAGGGACAGAGGTTTTAAAGACGTTTTAGTGGGCGATAGGCTGACCTTATAATATCTATCTTTCTAATACCTCCAAATTTGTCAAACGTGACATCAGATAGTCTTGTAACCTCTGGTGTTCTGCCTACTCCATAAGGGACACAGGCGCCTAGGCGTGACGTTATGTATGTATGTACTTTATAGGTGAGAAGTTTTAAGCAGTGACTGAGCAGACACCGTGGTAACGAGTGAAAAGTAAGAAACAATAAATTATATCTGATAAATCGATCCATAATTACTAATCTGTCAATTGGGTAACTGAGCACAGTCTTAATTAAAATACTTTTTAATAAATTTTATCGCATATCATACTTTTCCTATATTTATACATACCTATATACATACATAACGTCACGCCTGTATCCCTTATGGGGTAGGCAGAACACCAGAGGTTACAAGACCATCTGATGTCACGTTTGACAAATTTGGAGGTATTCTAAAGATGGAAAGAGACCATTGTAGTGACAGGAGGTCAGCCTATCGCTCACAAAACGCCTTTAAAACCTCTGTCCCTTAACTGACTTTTACAGTATGCCCGGGAAGAGAAGCAGCTGACACGTTCTATGTTTTTCTTTCGCTCCCAGTCCAGCATGGAAGCTATATTTATATCAATACTTATATTATTATAACAGGAAAGTGTGTCTGTCTGTAACGGTCTTACACTTACAAAGATAGACCGGACCCTAAGGATATAGACATAATTATGCTACCTTTTAATACAAAAAAGGGGTTGAGGGGTAGAAATAGAGGACGGAAATTTGTTTGGAAATCCACAGAACCGGTTTTAATGATATTTGGTACAAATATAGACTTAATCTTGAAAACGGGTACAGATTACTATTTATTGCTAAAAATAAATAGGAATAGGGGTGAACTTTGGTATGAAAATCCTCTGAACCGATTTGATGAAGTTTGGTATAGATAAAGACTTAATCTTGAAAAAGGTTCTAAACTACTTGTTATTGCAATTGTTTTTTAAATCCTTGCAACCTATATTAGGTACTACCTAACTGAATGTGGCCCTAGGATAGTTTTTTTTTGTTAACTAACTCTTCAATCGGTAAAGCACGCTTCATCGCAAAGTTTCCGCCCCGCGCCGCGGTTAAAAGTTAATTAGACTTAAAAGCTGGTTTGAAATACTTTGTTATTTTTTTATCGTATTTATTGGGACCATAGAGAAATATATTGGGACTAACAGACCTTTTAAAAAAAAAAAAAAAAAAAAAGGGACTAACTGACCTAGCGTCACCTGATGCGTCCCTTTCTGGGACCTTATATGCGGATTGATTATTTTTTTAAAATTAATTAAAACATCTTTTCGTACGTCTCAGTCGAGGCGCAAGTATTTTTCGGTCGTGAATTTATAAGATCAACTTGCTGTTGCTTGCGGTTTTACCCGCGCAATTTCGATTCCCGCGGGAATTTCGGGATAAAAGTAGCACTATGCCAAATTTCATTAAAATCCGTCGGGCCGTTTTGCCGTGATTGAGGAACAAACATCCATACATCCAAACATTCACACTTATAATATTTGTAAGATTTGGTACTGGTATTTTGACACAAAACGTATTTTGAACACTTCCTATTAAATTCACAAAGTATTTTATATGTTTATATAAAAAAGTATATCTGAAGTCACAAAACTAAATGGAAGTAAGCGCAAACTAGGCAAATGTAATTTAAATGTGAGCGGACTGCGGCGCTGCTGTAGGCATTTATTTCAATGATGCGGCCGAGTTGAATTACTGTAGATATCTGTACCGTGCTTATATGGTATGCCCCGGAGTCAGTAATACCATGCATATACTGCACTTCTATTTAAAACACAGCAAATCTGTTGTATAGTAGGAAGAACTGCTTAAAATAGTGCCGCGAGTAAAACTGCACAGGGCTGCCATTGAAACTATTTTGACTTAGTTCTGGTTTGTACACATTTGGTTTGTACAGACCGGTCTGTTTTGAAAACTTGTCTTACATTTGATGGCTTAGTTCGTGGACACGGTTTATAGATCGGTATACAGGGTGTTTTGTCCATCGCCAAATTGATATGGCCTGTAGAACAGATTATCTGCTAAAAAAATACAAAATTCAAAAAGAAATGTGGCTTTATTTTAATAACATTTTTAAACTTTTTTTGTTTATCACCCCGAAATCATCATAATAATGTAAAACTTCAGAAAGTTTTCAGTGTAGGCAGCTAATTTTGATTTCGTTTATATGTGTACTGTTTTAGGCTTCGTTTGACACCCACCATCACACCAATGGATTGGTCGACGTCGATCGATAGTTTTTACTAGATACCTACACTAATCCGATCGATTGGTCTAGTAACATCCTTTTTTTTTTTTTTTTTCTTGAGGAAAACGTGCTAACACGTCCCCGACCGCCCAAGGGGGAGCGACGGGGTATGTGGGGATGATCCGGCAGAAGGCCAGACCTACCCACTAAAAACCTCAAGGTGTACCTCATCTGCCATAGATGGAGCTCACGGTACCGCCATTGGCATTACCCGCGAGCCCCGGCAGGGTCTAGTAACATCCTAGAACAATGGCTTTGTCGTATTACTTGACTACGGATTTGTAAAAGCTTCCTTGTGTAGCTGTATCTACCTAGTTTGCAAAAATTTTGCAAAATATTTTCTTTGATTTCATTTCTTTTTAAGAATCGGCTTTCAAGAATCTTATGACTTTGAAGTGATCTGCTTTATTGTACTGCAGTTCGATGTTTCCGAAATTTAGAGGAATGATTATTCATATCTTTTTCTTGTGGTCGTTTTAAGCAAATTGTACTTTTTCTAATTTTTGTTCGATACTTTTTTTATTTGAAAAAGAGGTGTTTTTTAGAGATTTCTCGATATATCTCTTAAACTGCCGGAGCAAACGACGTGAAATTTTTCTGAGTGTAAGATATTATATCGTATTAAAATGCTGTCAGAAAATATTTTCAATAAAATGCACACAATCTTTACAAAAAGCAAAAACAGGTTTTGAGACTTACGTCCTCTAGTTCCGAGTTAAAAGTGTTAAAACAGATCAGGCAATTCTAACCTTTACGTCCACTGAAAAAGACCTTATATTGATCGTTCATGGGATCGACAGCTCAGTGCCGCTCGGTTCGTCGAAGGGGGAACACGTATCACTTTGTCGTCGGCAGTGCTAAGCTTACGTTACGATAAAAGATTAAAATACATACTAAAAATTTATAATTGAAATAAAAACATTATATCTAAGCGGCAGGGATAGCGCGCTAGTCTATTAATCGGTTCAAAAACCAATAGTGGGTTTTGAAACTATTTATTTTAAAACATGATAACTAAATTTACGATGCAGGATGAGGTATTGACTGACGGAGGTCTACTTATAATGGACGGCATGTGAATTTGTATGAAACTGTCGATCGCAACCAGATTATTCTGACCTCTGCCTCTGTCGAAAATAAAGCGATGTGAGTAGGATGCAAATATAAAAATGCGATGTAGACATACATCGCCGTTTTTTATGCAATTCGTGACGATTTAGCCTAGTACGAAATTCAATGTATTTAAATATTATGTATCAATATTACGATATGAAAAAAACAGTTTCGATTGCCTTATCAACAATATTTTTCAGAAATAAAAAGTCTTTGGCACAGATTGAGCTTCGCAACAGTGGAGTCGTCATCTGAACTAACTAATTTACTTACGGTTAAAAGGTTAATCTATTTACTTATTTTATACTTTTACTGATATCACTAAATAATACTGTTTTCTTTTTAATTCACCGTACCGGTTTGTAAGGATACAATTAATTTTTTGAAAAATATATTCTTATATCAAATTAATTTTTACAGAAAGATAATAAACGTACCTACAAATAGTTTCATAATGCCTAATAATACCACAACTCCAATGAGTGAACAAGAATTATAAGACATAATGATTTTCTCTGTAGTTTTTATATTAGCTCGTTTCTCTAGTTTTAGCAAGTTTTTCTCTGTAGATTTGATTTAGTTTAGATTATATACGTACTCTATTTGGCAGTGTTAATAATTTTAATTTTTTTTTTATATTTATAATTGTGGTCATTACTATAAAGGGTTAATTTTATTAAAATTTTAAAAAAAAATTGTTAAAATTAACCTTGTAGATTATTTATTTAGAAATTTTATTTAGTGTTATTTAGTAACTTAAGTCGAAAATAATCTTTCATTCAATAATATTTTATAGCCTTTTAGTTATACAGGGTGGATTTTTTTTATTCCACCTGGAGGGAAAGTAGGTACTCTAAATAATAGAGATAACAAATTTTATTAATAAAGCCACATTCAAAGATTTTCGAAAGTTCGCTCGCCTCACCTGAGAATCAAACCGACTAAAATCCGTAAAAATATTTTTATTGCATCGATCGTTAGGGTCAATTGCAAGGATGAAATCTCTCTAGCATACTTGGTTAATTGAATGAATGGAATACCATGAAATCTTCAATTATTTTAATTACTAACAAAATTTACAAAAAATGGCAATTGAAAATTTGTTATCTCTATTATTTAGGGTGTTACCAGACCAATCGATCTATAGTCGATCGAAGTCGAGAACTGATATGGTAATTTAAATTGATAGAAGGATACCGTTCCACTAACCAGCTGATCGACGGTTGGTCGACGTTGATCTAGTAATCCCAACTATATTCCATTAGCTCGATTGACGTCGACAAATCTATTCCATCATTGTTTTACAAATTAAAGTGAATTTTGCTACAGTAAAAATAAAAGTATCTGCAGACTGGCAGGGTTTTGGATTTGAACATCCATACGTGGTATTTTCATCGATAAAACTGTTTATAGTGCTTCTCTAAAGTTTTATTACTATATGTCAAGCCACACACTTCATAGTAAAAGTCTATCATCGTCAGTGTAAAATATTTGTGTTCTCATATAATAAGTTGTTTTTTAGGAGATCGCACATTTGGATACAATAGATAACGATAATTTGCTTCCCGAAATCTCGTTTCAAAACAGTGGCAAAGATAATATTTGTATTTGTACTCCTTATTCCTTATATAATCAAGATACAATTTTTTTTAGATCAGTTAAAATCAGTGGCTGACCATTATTGCCTTTTTAATTACGGGCTTGGAACAGTGCAGGTTATTGCCGAACATCAGAAGGGTTTTTATTCTAGACAGTGTTGAATAAAACTTTAGTTACGTTTTTGACATTTAAGAAGAATAATTTTTCAAAAATTACTTTCCAAAAACTCAATTAAATTCAAGAACATAAGGAAATTTCACTCTTTTTCTAAACATAGTGTTCTCGTTATCAGATAGTCCTAAGGTCCATCCATCTCCGGTGTCATCCAAACGAGTAATTTTTTGGACACCCTGTATATACAAAGTATGTCATCATTAATATTAATATTTTTTGCTGATTTTTCACTCTTTGTTTATTTTAAGAATCTGTAGTTTTATAAAAAATATACAATTATTTGCGTTAGATGTAAATATGACTGAGTTTTGATAAAAGTTACTACGTACAATGCATACGGAAGGTTGAATTCATGCTAAAAATTAATGTTCGTCAAAACTCTCCTTTCTTGTAGGGATACAAATTATAAATCCGACAAGACTCATCATAATCGCCTGTCCTAGAATCTATAATTCGATTTTTTATTACAATAAAATAGTTTTTTTCTTCAATATTTTTTAATCTACATTAGGTAAATATTGAACATTCCAGATATTGCTTAAATATTTAAATACACTTCTTAAATAGACATGAAAATTTTGGTATTCATACCTACACACTTACAGGCAAACACTTATAAATTATTATAAAAATGTTTGCTTACAGTATTTTTGAGTTTCAAATATTTTGATTCGATTCTTATTCCACGTAAAAATAAACAAAAGGTCTGATTGGTACTACCAAGTCCAAGGTTAAATGCATATTGCAAAGAAAACTAAATGTCTCTTAGCTATATGGTATGGGGACAATAAGTTAAAAATTGAAGTATTAGAAAAGGACGACCAGTTTTGGAAGACAGAAATGGAACCCAAACTTGTCTCATTTTATATGGAGTGTTTGTTGCCTGAATTGGTGGATCCTCGCTACCCTACAACAAAAAATTTTCTAGACCCATCAATAGTAAATGTTTCCACACCTACCTTGTCGACGATCAACGATCAACCATTTGAAGTAAATAATAGTACTGATGACGTTTTATTTCTTCATAGTCAACCAGTTCGACAACGAAGATTGGATTTTTCGGAATTGTAAAAGATTGTTTTTTTTCTTTTGTAAAATACATATTACCTTTATACATTATTAAGTTCAAACTCCGTTTTTTAATATAATAGTTACTATGTATAAGTAATGCCATTGAATTCAACATAAATATCAGACGTAAATATAACAAATTATTAAAATCGATCAAGTTTAATAAAGGAGCAACAACTGCAATTAATCACATTAAAAAAAATACAAAAATATAACACGTTAGGTACTTATAATTAATGAAACACTGACATTCAAATATTTAACATTTTTTCACTAAACAATATTAAGAGATTATAAAAATACTTTTAATAACAGTTGTTGCGACTCCGTAGATTTCTTGTTCCTTAGCATTGAACGCTGTTGACCTGCGATGGCGCCATTGGCGCGAAATTCAAATCTTAAATGTTTAACGACGAGTGTAGCGTGAGGGGCGCGTGAGGGGCGCGCGGAAAAGGGCAGTGCGTTTTGAAGTTATATTTGCTGACAGTGGGCTCTTAACCGACAAAAACAAAAAACCAAAACAAAAATATATTAATTCCATATTTATCAGTTAAACATTTATTGTAACTTTATGTATATGTACAGAAGGCAGCACATCAAGCGTTACAAATCTGTCTTTCTCCAGCCAAACCTAATGTTTGAGTAATCGAGAGTTTACAGTTCAGATTCAATTACAATTTTTTGACAGATTTGTAACACTTGATCTACTGAAATCTGTAAAATCAGATTATAAATTAATTAATAAATTTCAACGCGAAAGACTGCGACAAGCGACTGATAACTACTTACCATGACGTTTAAGCAGTTATCAGTCACTTGTCGGCTTTCATAACATATCACCTCAACTTAACTTACACCTCATGGTAAGCAGTTATCAGGCCCATGGACATCAATAATTAAAGATAAAGTAAAATTAATGATACGATGCCGACCAAAGACTTCAGTTGTTGAAGCCTTTTTTTCCTGTAATTTTACTGGATGTTCCTCCCCTTTACCTCGAGCGGACCTACACTTCACGCAATTACTACGGCAGGTAAAATATGAGAGACTGTAGTGCCGCCTAAGTCGTATCCTGTCCCATGGACACTACTACATCTAACTGGAAATAATACACCACTCATATGCATGTATTCATCCAGTGTTTTTTTTTAAATAGATTCACTTTCAAAGAAAGAATCGCTCGCTAGCTAGCTTTGGAGTACATTAAAAAGAGCGAAAAATATTTTTGTTTATTTAGTTTTTTTTCACAAGCCATATTACAAATTCGAATTAAATTTATGCCCGACTATTTATACCAAAAAATTACTTTTGCGTGATTATTGTAATTTTAAGCGATCTTGCATCATTTTGAATTACCTCCTTGTCCTTGGTATTATTTTATGGTTTTGCACTAAGTTCCGTAAAAAGTCGTAAAAATAAGAGTCGAGTTTAGCATTTTTTTATATTTTTAGAAGTGCCCTGGCAAATGGGGTTTTATGATAAGAAATTCTTTGCTTTAGCTAATTCAACGATATAAACTAAACTTATAAGACCGGGCCGAGTGATAAATAATATAACTCATTCCAGCAGTTAGTATGAAATACAGGGGTATAAGGTACGGGCGCCAATGAAGGCCCACTAAATTTCCAAACCTTGTAAAATCTAACCGTTGAGTAAAGTAAACAAAAAACATAATGGAAGTTCTAATATATTTATTTGAACAAGATACCCAAAAAAGTAGTACTGTTTTTGGCATTTTCACACAAATAAAAACACTATTAAGAAACTTAGTATTGGGCTATTAAGGGAAACTGGTCGTCCTAGATGGCCTTAAAAATATTAATGGAATATGCATTATAAGGACATTTTACATAAAATATCAAAATAATATCGCAGCCTTCTCATAAAATTATTCATAAAGGGTTATAAAGTAACCAAAAAAATATATGTGGGCTATCTTAAGTCTATCAAAATAGAAATCAACTACCTATACAATAAAAACAAACTACTAAATGTCATTAAATTTAACTTAGAAACTAACTTTGAACGTAGGTTATCGAACATTTAAATAAATCAGTTCTTTTTCCTAAAATATTTTTATTTTAAGGTCATTCTAAGGGAATTATAGCATGGGCCATGATAGGGACTTACACCCGGGTTAGGTATAATCTCGTAAAATTACAAAAAGAAAATTAAATTATAACATTCATCTTTTATTCGCTAGTAAATAGATTAAATATGAATGCTCACTGTTAAGAGCAAAAAAAATCTTTTAACTTGTTAATTTACAAAAGGATTCAAAGTTTAGTTGTGGAGTTTATAAAACGTGTTTCGTCTTGACATGACCTAGCAAATTGTCATGTGTGTTCAAAATGGCGATGCCCCGATAACGAAATACACTTGCACTATTTTCTATAGTACTAATAGCATAAACCTGCGAAATTTCAAATTTTTCGGATAATCATAACTGCATTTTTTGTAAGTGGTCTCTCTTAGGAGCCGGGACGTCTTCGGCGAAACTGCCTTATATTATTTTTAAATACTTATAATATTTTAGAACGGCCTTCCCACCAATCACGGCTTAAAGCTTTTGTTACCTAAAAGAAACACCATTTAAATAATGTAGGTAATATGTTCACGATGTTTATATTCCAAATAAAGATTGTTTATTAGGTGGTAGGCGGCCATACAGTGTCTGACCTGGCAAACTACTGTTTGACAGGTATGTGAATGTCTATAGATGATATTGCCATTGAAATGTTGTCTGTTTATATCTAAACTATTGGTGCAGACTTGATTTACTTAATTTCTTAGAAACGATATCGAGATTATCATTACAAGTGGATGATACTAGTAATCTATTGAGTCACTTGAGAGGGTAAAATATTAAAATCCTTGCTGCGGTTTCTAATATAAGTAAATGATTTGGAATTAACCGAACATATGTTATTATTTGCACTATATTTTGTTTTAATACATTTTATGAGTTGTCAAAAATCTGACAGGTCAGCTATGAACATTACTCTTTGACGCATATTGAGACCACAGTACTTAGCAGTATCAAAAAAGCAGGTTTGATTTGGTTCGTACTTGCGATCGTGATGGCAATCTTTAAACTGAAGCTTATCACAAACAGGCCTAACTTTTGCTCAAAACTTACTTAAGTAATTACTCAGCTGTAATAATGAGTGACTGCTTTGTCGCCTAAATAATAGAGAATTAGGCAAAGTTATAACAAAATATTTTGAAGAATTTCACTAGGTATTGAATGTGTTCTTTTTTCGATAGTGATCGATGAATTTAGTGTTTATTAACTGTTAGAAACTTTCAAACTAAGTCTTTTAAAATGTATTGAAAAAGGTAAGACTTAATAAAGACTCAATTTTGAGCAAAGAAGAAAATAAAATCCAACGTCCCACTCGTTGCGATTCCAACCAAACACTTAAGTTTCCTTGGCTAATGGAAAATTTTATTAGATGAATTTTATTGACTTTAATTTTCATTCAAGTTGCAAAAAAAAATCCGAAATTTACCATTAAATCAATGATTTCCACGGAAAATAGTTTGTGAACTTCCAAGAAAAAACAAAAAGAAGGTGAGCATTTATTAGTCTTCTGTTTAATAGGCTGCGACAATACTTTGAAAATTTGCTGCTACAGTTGCGTCGTTTAAATTAACAACACTCTAAAAAAGTCTTAATAATCCAGAATTTCACAGATAACTTACCGGCCAACGATAAAACAATGAGAAACAGCATTATTCTGTTTTTTCTCTTTCTTTTCACAATAATAACAATAGTTTATAATATTAACTTCTGTGTCACATTGCAGTGGGTAAGTCCCCGGGTTAGGCGGCTCGTCTGTCCGTGGCTACTGAAGCGGCACCTGTTATTGCTAAATTATCCAATTGCTCGATCGTATGAGATTGAATATACTAGACTTGACCTATGACTTCGTTTTTTGGGTTAGAATTGCAACAAAACACAAAAAATAACCATGAATCTGTTCCGATTTTCTCAAGATCTGAGCAAACTATATTGAAGTTCAATATTCTGATAGATATCGTTTTTATCTTTTGATAATAGTGATGTTAGTTTGACTAAATGTCATTCAAACTGATAAGTTGATTCAAGCAGTTAAATAAAGTTAAGAGCATTGGTTAAAATAGACAAAAGTAGTTAGGAAATGGCTCAAACGGAATGTCCAGGAGAATTGAAATACCTATCTTCTTCTTCTTCCGGTGCGTTTTCAACTGTCATCAGTATCTGTCCCTGACCTTGGCGAGTTGAAACAATTTAGCCTCGCTGTGTATCCTAGCCCACGCCCTGGTGTGAAATCATATTTTTTTTCTCTTCCTGACACTTTTTGGACAATCTTGTACCACTGTCATTGTAACACGTGACTCAAATATCACACCTCTCTTCTTGACGGCGAATAGCAGTTTGTTCTTCTAACCGACCTGCCCAATAATTTCCTCAGGTCAAGTCACGGATTGTTTCTTCGTGTGTGAGAGCCATGATCAGCTTGCAGGTTGCATTTGGAGTGGATCTCTCTGCAATTTTCTGTCCAGCACGTCTCTTTGGCGCGTAAAATTAAGAGTTTGACAAGTATTTTAATGCGTCGATTAAGGTCAATACCCTTGTTATCGCGTCAAGTATTGGTCCGTAAGTATAAGAACCAAAGGATATGAAATCTTGTGTAAACAAGACTGACAGTAAATAAGACTGAAATGGCCAAAATTTAATTAATTTTCAAAATGTAGTGAATAATTTGAATCATCAATTATCTGAAGAGACCACAACTCTTATCTGGTATTTATTTAAAACTAGCTGTATGGCGCGGTTTTACCCGCGCAATTTTGAATCCCGTGGGAATATCGGGATAAAAAGGACCCTAAGTGCTATTCCAGACTAACCTATCACCATGCCTAATTTCATCTAAAGCCGTTTTGCCGTGATTGAGGAACAAACATCCATATTAGTAAGATAAGATTAGAACGAAATTCAGCGGGCGCGCGCCAAAACGTTTAAGATTTGAAAATGGAATAGGTACTTCTTTAGGAATAAACGCCATATTTTAAACAAAACGAGCCTTTTCATTAACTCTTCGTTTTGATTTTAGATAGATTATTATTGTTTTATGTGTTGTGTACTAATTGTATAATGCGTTTAACGAATGAAGAACAGTTATTGGAAACTTATTTTATAAGCGATAAAAATAGCACAAGATTATTGGCCAGGTTCGATTCCCGGCTATGAATGAGAGTTAAGAAATCTTGAATGTGATTATTATTAAATCCAAAATCGATGCCATAGTTCTGACTTCTCCATACTGACCCATTTGAATTGTACATCCTGTATAAATAACAACATTAAGGTTTATTTTCAGGAAGATTTACAAACAAACATTGCAATTATTACTGCCTGTGTTAATTCTAACCAATTCAACTGACAACACAATCCTTTAACATTGACAACATACAGACAGGCCGTCTCAGAATGCAGCTATATTTGCAGGCGACCAAGGACTGTATTTTGCGATAACCGCCTCACGCTTTCTGCGCTAGCGCAAGTAGATCTTTGCACGTGAAGTACTTCGCAATAAATATCAGTTTCATGATATTTAGCTGCTGCTGTTATAACTGTTTAGCTTCCTGCTTGGAATAGGGACGTCATTTATCATCTACTGACGTTGGAGTCGACTAGGGGAGGAATTACTTCTGACCGCATAAACGCAAAGAGTATAAACGTTTTACTTTTGTTATCTCTTAAATAGAAGTCTGTAGTTTTATATGTAAGTACATACAAAACATTTGAGGAATCCTACTAACACTATTAACGAATTTTTAGGCCCAAGAATGGAAATGTGAGTTATTTTCTCAATTATGTTCAGGTGGCTTGAACATTTGGGGTGATACTCTCCACACAGGAAGAGCATAGTTTGGCATAGTAGATAGATAGATAAAACATTTATTTTCCAAAAACAGTATCTCGCACAATTTGAAAATAATAAAAAGTAAAAGAGTAAACCAAGATAAAAAAAAAAAACAAAAAATCAAAACTATTGAATTATGAACTATTGAAATAATTAATCGGAAAGGAAAAGAAATTGCAAGCAAAACTATTTTAAAACACATTAACAAACATAATAATTAAACAATTTCATTTTTGACCACTAACCATACATGTATAAGTACTGGCTTACATTTTAAAACTTGAATAAATAATGTATAATTTATACAAACATTTTTATTTTAAAGAAAAGTACATAGGATACGATCAATATCCCCAAAACATTTTTTTTGCGGATAAAACCGTTGGGATCAGCTCGTAACAATGTGAAAGTATTAAGATTGGTACTGCTTTCTTTTCATATTACATCCAGCAGACTTGTGCTGGGAAAATATTTATCCTGTTTAAAAATATACTTGGCATGTCTACACATTGCAATTGCGTTGAAAAATTACTTTAAAAACTTAAATTAGATTGTAGGCTCCTCAATCCTTACGGACATTATGAAAGCCGTTTATTTAAATTACATGCATAGGTACATAACTTCACGTCTGTATCCCTAATGGAGTAGGCAGAACACCAGAGGCTAAAAAACCCTTTGATGTCACGTTTGACAAATTTAGAGGTATTATTATGATGGAGAGAGACTATAGCAGTGGCATGGGGGTCAGCCTGTCGCCCGCAAAATCGCCAATAAATCCTCCGTCCCTTAACTGACTTTTACAGTTTGCCCGGGAAGAGAAGCAGCTGGCACATTCTATGTTTTTCTTTCGCTCCTAGTCCAGCATGGAAGTTTATTTAAATTGTCGTTTAGTATTTCATTAAAAAAAACTAAATTAGAATATTTTCTAAAAATTACCATTCACAAAATAGTACTTTATGTACTATTTTCTATGTTCTTCTACCAATAAGTAGAAGAGTTATTTATTTCTCGCAATATTGGCGACAAGATAAAAAATGAAACGGCTTTTGGGGTTCCCCACGAGGGCGTTAGTAATTTAGTCGATGCCATACTGAAGTGGAACTCGGATTTGCATTTCTTTTGGAACGTACCAAATTTTTATTGGCATGATATATTTTCTGTAGAAAATGTCAGAAATACTTTGATGGCTACAAAAAAAGACTTCACTAAAATAAAAAATAGAAATAAAAAACATAAAACCAAAATGAAAGCAAACTCATTATTTCTTTTTCAGAAAAAGAGCCTTCAAAAAATCGATCCACTAAAAATATTTAAATAATTTTTATAAACGCCATCCTATTCCGGTTTCTATTCCGTCCATATTACTACCCCGTATAGTAAATTTCTGCCAAAAATAAATTAATAATTAATAATGTATTACAGAACATTAATAATTTATCTGGGTAGGTATTTACATATTTTTTGAAGTCGGTGCCAAACATGACAAATATTTTTCTGAAAACCGCATCCAAATCGGTTCCGCCAAATGCGGAACAAACTGATAACCTCCTTTTTTTGAATTCGGTTAAAAAGACTTAACATTAGGTACTCTCTCAGTCGTACCGTATTTTCACAGTGGGCGTGGTAGTTCTGTTTGATGGCTTACGCGGTACGAGTACCGCCAGGTGCGCTCGCATAGTCTTCGTTGTCTCGCAAAGTTAGGGTTCCCAGTTTTTTTTGTAGAAATAAAGTATTTTTGAGTATGAAAAGCATATCAAACAGTATTTTGTAAAAATAAACAGTATCCAATTTATTTAATGTTTTAAACACTTATTTTTTGTAGATTCTAGTACAAATTATTAATTTAAGTTAAAATAAAGTTTAGCATTGTCTACTAGACAACGATTTGTATTGAAACCAAGCATGCCGGCTTTTCAACACCTTTTGTGACGTCACAGCTGGTATTTATTGCTGGTATTAATACAAAACGATTCAAAGACACCGATGCCGCCGATGAAATCGATTATTTAGAAAGATATCAATACTGTGAAATCAATTTTCTAACAGAATACATATGCGCGACTGAATCTAGCGGCAACCAACCTTGACGCTTGGTCGGGGTTCGGACACGCGAAGTGCATACATTTTCGTTGTTTATCTAGATGTATGTCTGTGCTGAAAACAGTATTTTGTTTACTTGTCAACAAAAAAGTATGATGTTGTGAAAAACAGTATAATACTGTTATGGTTGGCAACTCTACGCATAGTCTTAGGGCCGTATTTTAAAACGATAGGTACTTAAAACTAAAACTAGTTTTAAACAAAGTTTAAATCGTTGAGCTTATTATCAAACGTAACTTAAAACTGCGAAAACCAAACGAATATCAGTAGAACAAATATTAGTTTAATCACAGTTTAGCTTTATTTTAAAACTTAACTTAAAACTCTATTTGCGTTTGCTTATTATTGAAAGAATGCCAATCTACACTTAAACGAATTCAAATCTAACATACAAAAAGAATACGTAAAACGAAGCTGATTAATTTTTTTATTAAATTGTAAACGAGAACAAGTGTTATCCATAGAAAAAACTGTTATATGCTATATGTAAGTACGGATAAGTAAGTAAGATTCAGCTAAACAGAACTTAACATTCATTCAATAATACGACGCGTACTTAAAACTGGAATCGTTATTTAAACTCAGATCATCTAATCTCAAATTAAACTGCTCTTAAGTTTTGTTCTAGTTGGTTGTTTTCGGTTGGTTGTTTCGGAACTAACTAAAATCGCTGGTAATGAATGACCCTAATTTTTTACAGATTCGCTGCATTGTATGTGTGAGTGTCAGAAATATTTATTTACTTATTTATTTTATTATTCTATTTATTTTTGTGAGAACATTCTGGCGTGTTCTTCTGCGTAGATGATTTGATTAGGTCTGTCCGTCGAGGGGGTCTGATGAGCTTCTGTCCTCTATATGAGACCCCGTATTACCAGTCTTTCAATTGAGTACTCTTACTTGATGTACCACTGACGCAAAGATAGTATGCGCAGATCTGTGATGGAACATATTAATACAGAGTCTATTATATTTGGCAGATAGAATTTAAGCAGTTGCTAAAACCTAACGAGAACACTCGTTTTTATTGCCTTCTGTAAAATTTTTGCCCAGAGCTTGCTTACACACAGGATTCAAATAGGTACATACAGCTTTTATAGGTTGTGCAGCTTATTTGCAGCAGAGAAAGGCAAGAGGCTACATTTCTAATAAATCAATTTCGTATTCTATTATTAAATGCTTACATGATTTCTGTCAGGTACTTTAGAGAAACCTTTGATGAAAGAATGTTTTTTTTTTCAATTAACTTACGAATTTTTACATAACTCAATAGAATCACCCTATAACAAATTTACAATCTACTTTTGTACCCAAAATAACTGTCTATCATGAGTTTTGCTAGATAGCCCTTATGTCAAAATTCAATCAAATTTTTTTTATATATATTTTTTTTTTTAATTTATTTGTCAGTTTAACAATTTATAGAATGCTTAATTAATTAGCGACAAAAATCCACTTAGGTTTATACTTGCGCTAATATGAGTTAGGTACATACATAATTACATCTTAATATAATAATTATTCTAGTAATACTATTATTATTTGTGTTCAGGATTTTAAGCTCGGTATTACTACCGGTTTTAGTAGATTTTAACGGGCCTTATTATTTAGTTTTTTCACTTAGTCCTACTTCCAAACTATTGAGAGGTCATAAATAAATCGGCTTTCTCCAGATTTACAGGACAGTTTTAATCAGGGTAAGTCCTGTACTAACCAGACCTTTAAACGTGTCCAATTTATAAGTAGAAGATCTACTTACACCCATAAAGAAACTGGTACAAACCAAAGTCAGATGTTAAATGAATTCAAGCATGTTTGTCGTTTTATTTGAAATGCTTTTTCTATTACCATATTTCCATAATTTCTTTAAAACATTAACTTTTTACTCAATTAAATTATTTTCGGTTCATAAGCTTCTTCTAGATCACTTTGTGGCTACATTCCTAGCTGATTTGACAATTTGGGTTACTGATTAGGTTCCTTCTATGCTGGACTGGGAGCGAAAGAAAAACATAGAATGTACCAGCTGCTTCTCTTCCCGGGCATACTGTAAAAGTCAGTTAAGGGACAGATGTTTTAAAGGCCTTTTTGTGGGCGATAGGCTGACCCCCTGTCACTGCAATAGCCTCCCTCCAATATTACGATACCTCATTTGTCAAACGTGACATCAGATGGTCTTATAACCACTGGTGTTTTGCCTACCCCATAAGGGATACAGGCGTGAAGCTATGTATGTATGTATGATTAGGTCGTATTTTAAAGGAAAAATAACAATTTGATTGAAAGATTGAAAATTTGAACGATTTACTGCCCTATTATACAGAGGTCGAGTCTGCAGGAAGTAGAATTAATGGTAACCTAAAAATAGATGTCTGATAGATAGACAGACAATCATTGTGATTTCCCGGGTTCGTGAACCATGTACTATCTAACCAAGTGAATCATGACTCACAACAAGCTCATTTTGGCAAATCGTCTAAATGCTAATAGGTCGAAATTTGCTTGCAGATAGGTTTCCTTGGTGACTAACTTGTTATCATTTCATTCAACACTGACATTTAATGAGTACAGAATTCGTACAGTATGTAAAAAATCATAAGTGCATTATACGCTATAGACCTTACAAGTTTTACAGTTTCAAACGAATTTTCAGAAAAATTGGTCATGATTATACATACCCACTTATCTACGTTTCCTTAACATTAAATAGTAATTTATAATAAAATATTTCTATAAACGGATAGAAAATTGTATAGAATTCTATTTTATTTTAAATTTTACTCGTTTTTTCGGTGTCTTCATATACCGTTGCCCCCTTAAAAAATGTTTTTTTTTTTTAATACGAAGGGGCGCATTACGAAAGCTTACTCCAATTAAACTCTACTTAAGCATAGATTTTTGACAGCTTTTAATTGACGTTTTTATCCACGCTTAAATTACAAACAAAGCTTTCACAAATGCCTGAATGTTTCCTATTCTGCTTTTATAGTTATAAAAGCTAAATCTCAGTCCACAAATACACATGTCCCAGTATAATTGATGAAAAAGAGGTCGGAGCTGAAGGTCAGCTGTGATTGCCGGGTCCTGTCGGATCAGCCTGCTCCCCTCGTGACGTTGGACAGTAAACGACGGCAATCGACTTCAAGGTTTGCTGCTCCACTGCATATTGTTAAATAGAGGCGTAGATTCGCAAGTTATATAATTTTTTGTCTTGTAGATTGTTTTTTTTTTTATGTTAAATTAATTGCGGGTCCCTCTAACACAGTCATTCTGAGCTACACAGAGGGCCCCAAATGATAACCCTGTATTACTTGTTTTTTAATGAAAATAAAGTTATTATTATTTGGTATTTACCTATATTATTTATATTCTAATCATTAAGTAAATTATAAGATATTTGTGTTTAGGTGAGTAAGTGAACATAATATATGAAATAATAACGTTGAAAAAAAAAACTTTATCGAGTTCAGCGTCTTATATTACGTGAAATTGTATCCGCTTAAAAGATTTTGTCACTATTTAACATTGCGAAGTACTTAATCTCAATCGTCTTGTTTCATCCTGTGGGTATTTTAATTCACCCTTCATCTCAGCAAGACATTAAACATATGACAAGATAAAAAACAAGGTCTCGGTAGCTTCTACGGTATTTCATTAGTCTTAGATATCGGTGTGATAGGTTAACTTAACATAATAAATCTTTATTTCGGACCAGATCCATAGTGTGTTAGTAATACAATTCCTTAACCTAGTATTAGTATTATTCTTATTATTGAATTTATGGTAATTTTATAATTATAAATTATTAAGATCAATTATGACGACCGGCTGGTGTAGCGGTAACATAAATTGCCTTCTATGCCAGAGGTCCTGGGTTCGAATCCCGGTGGCGGCGGATATTTGTGTGATGAACACAGATATTAGTCGTCAAGTGTTGTTTACGTCATGGATGTTTATTTAAGTTTATTTTAATAAAAAATATGTATTTATTCAATATGTATGTTTATATATTTCTTAAGTATATCAGTTATCTAGTATCCTTAGCACAAGTTCTTTAAGAAACTTAATTTGGGCTAGATAATGTTGTGTGAGTGTCAGAAATATTTATTTATTTATTATATCAGATTAATAAGATAAGATTTGACTGAGTCATGAGTCGTGGTGGTAGTATGGCTACTTCCTCAAATACCCACTGGCCAAAATATTTTTTTGTTAAGAAGAATCCTTCTGTTATTGCTCGGGCCCTAAGGGTCAGCAACCTATGGACCTAGTCAAGGGTAATGAAAGGCCAACTATGATCGCTACAGCACTGATTTAATCTGGCAATATTTCATGAACAGGTATTGTTAGTCAACCTAAGCTTGGTGCCCTTTTTATCGATTTCTTTGCTGCTTACCAACACGTGAAACGAAGGTCATGATAGGTGGTTATTACCATAAATAAAAAAAGGAGAGTTGATGATAAGGTATAATTTGAGTTTACTGTCAAATATTTAAGGAACAGACGTTTAGAAGTTGCAGAATACTTATATCCAATGAGAAAGTCAATATAAATCCATTTCCCGTTTGTCCTTTATAAAACATTTTTTTAAATAAAATATTAGGGTAGAGCCGGTGACGCCAGAAATTTCAAAAAAGCGGCCAGTAACAGACACCTTCTTAGCAGCGAGAGATTCATCATAGCTTTTCAGCTTTTGGAGCATCGTTGTACAGTTGCATTTATTTTAATCATTTGATGACAATTTTAAATCATCATCATCATCATCACGACTTTTTGTAATGAGCCCAATGTAGGGCTATGAGTCTCTCCCCTGGGTGACGAGGAGGTATAGGCCATAATCCATCAAGCTGGCCCAGTGCTGGGTGGTGGGTGTCAGAATTTTCAGGGCGCCGAAAATGGCTTCTGACAAACCACTAACGATAAACCCTAACGACTACTGTATACAAGTATACAGCACCCGGGACCGACTGCTTAACGTGCCCTCCGAAGTACGGAAGTCGTCGTGAGAATGGTCGGCGGTCACCCATCCAAGTACCGACCGCGCCGAACGTTGCTTAACCTGTGATATCGTTTGATACACACAGTAACCTCTGCGCCACGACGACTTCACAATTTTAAATGGTAAACCAAAAAACTGGTTAGTAGCCTCGTTATATTAAGGACGTCACTTTTAAACGTCTTATTTTTTATGAGCCCACTGCAAAGCAATGAACGTGATCGACTTTGTGACATAGAAACTTATGCCGTAAGCCATGAAGCTGATCCAAAGGCTGGTGGATGTCAGAATATTAAAAACCCAAGACCGACTGCTTAGCGTGCCCTTTGAAGCGGCAGTCTTCGTAATAATTTATGTTGGGCGGTCACCCATACTTGCTTTGCTCGTACCCATCGGTTCGAACGTTTTTTTAGTAACTATGTCGAATGATAACGACTCAAATCACGTACTCGCTTATTTTATACGTAGCTGTGTTCTAAATGAACGGAAATATCACTTAGGGAAACAACAGGAACAATAGGCTATTCCAGGGAAAATGCCATAGTGTTGTGAATGGACTTAATCCATACATCTGTAAGGAGGCGTAGATATATGAGATAAATAAAAAATAAAACGACTTGATATGTTAACTTATAAAATGTTTATTTTGTCAACTAAATTCTCAAATATGGCACAATCACTTCGTCATACCTCTGTCAAATGTCAAAAAATGTAATATCGATTTATTCCTATTGTAACGACTGGTTAGATTTCGCCACCGCGGGGATGCTCAAGCGCAGTGATAGATAACCAATCATCAAACGTAGGATACTAACTAACTAACTTAATACTAAAGAATTTAATACATCATTTTATTTTTATCACTAAATGGAATGGATAAGCTAAATAAATAAATGGAAGCAATGGAATAAAGCTGCATTGGTTTGATGAGAAAATGGCAGGATATGTCAATCATGGAGTCTGCAACTGTGTTCTATACCTACATATTAACATAGGCTATCTGATCCGTAACTAAGGTTTAGTAAAGAAAAATACAAACTGGAACTATGGGTTACTTGTTCTACACCTTTACTTACGTGAACTTACATTTGTTTTAACAGATACATTTCATACAATCAGTATAATGTACAAAGATAGTTTTTTTCACCCGGGACCGACGCGAGGGCATTAGGTACATGCATGTTTAAAGAAAGGAGTTATGAGTATCACTGTGTCACTGACTTCGAAACCATATTTGCAACAGCATACCCAAACCTAATATACTTCAATACTTTTTAAATTAAATAACCTTGCATCTCTTGCGTCTCCGTTCTCTATTTTCCTACTGAGCTATGGAGAACTTAATGCCTGCCACCTGATACAATACTTATACAGGGTGTCCCACTTACCCTATATAGTACCTTCTCGGAGGTAATTTAGTACCCATAAGGATAACAGAAAAAATATTAAAAAAGAAAAATTAAAAATTTATTTTTCAATTTTTGTATGAAAGAAAATGTCGAAATTTATTGCTGACATACAAAAATTTAAAAATAAATTTCGAATTTTTCTTTTTTTCATATTTTTTATGTAATCCTTATGGGTAAAAGAATACCTCCGAGAAGTTATTATATAGGGTAAGCGGGACACCCTGTATATAATGAAGAGCCAGTGTAAAACCCAGCCCGTACCTACATCACAGTCCATCGTCCTCCTCAGTTTACATAAGGGTCAATCAAATCAAACCGCCGTCTAGTTAAGAATGCGGTTTGATTTAAGAAATATCAATAAGAAATATTCCATGCTGGACTGGGAGCGAAAGAAAAACACAGAATGTGCCAGCTTCTTCTCTTCCCGGGCAAACTGTAAAAGTAAGGGACGAAGCTTTTATTGGCGTTTTTGCGGGCGATAGACTAACCCCCTGCCACTGCAACAGCCTCTTTCCATCATAATAATATTTTGATTTTCTCCAAATTTGTCAAACGTGACATCAGATGATTTTAAAGCCTCTGGTGTTCTACCTACCCCATAAGGGATACAGGCGTGAAGTTATGTATCTCTGTAAGAAATATAAATAACTACGGCCCATAAAGATTAACTTCATTGCAACAAAAATTGGCTAATTTATTAGATACACCAAATTGTCAAAAATTAAACTAAATTGGCATTGTTTAATTGGAAAATGATTCTTTATAATTGCACTATGTCGTTATTATTGTAATTGGAGCTTTTAAAATTGTACAATTAGCTTAGTGACACTGATCATACTTCGTACGATATTTATTTTGTAAAAAATGTTTTCGCAATAAAATTATCTATGAGTATTTGATTCTTTACCTTTAATGATAGATATTTATTGATGATTTGTAAACTATTACGTACATTAGCCATGGCAAATGCGTCTATAGTAAAATCTTTTTTAAATTTAATTTTCGCCAACTTTCAACGAAAGAGCTCAACAAACCTTTTCAGCTTTACTATAAAAATTATAATGATTATTTCTTGTTGCCTTCAAACATACATATTGCAAGCAACAATATTCCAATATGTATAGAACGAATAAAATACTTATAATAACAAAAGCTATTTTCAAATATTCACAGTCACACAAAATCGCAAAGTTGTTTCTATAAGTATTGCACTGTATGTTCGTCTGGCGCTTGGCTTACGCATAGATGAGAAAAGTTATAAACTAAATTTCACAGATATGTTATAGGTAATACTAAATACTAACAAATAATAAAAAAAAGCAATTTTATCACAGAAGATACATAATTCGTATTTTTAATTTATATTACGTACGTATTTTCGTACGACAAAAATTTACAATTACAAAAAAGATGTTAACTAGATTACAATAATTTTCATTACATACCTATACACCTAATATTGTCATAAAATGATATGGCGTCGCTCATGGAATGATAAATGATTCCATAAATGCAATATCAAATATATGTATTTTTAAACTTACAAAAATAAACTAATCTTACTTAGGCTTACGAGAGTTAAAGTGCCCAGGTATACAGGAAACTATATAAGTCTATATACAACGTGTAACAAAATGGAGAGATAAACTTAAGGGTTAACTTCTATATCATACGTACTATATACAGTATAAGAATTAGCATGATTAGTGCTGGTATAGACGTTCATACAAATTTATTTAATTATTTTTCCAAAAAAATATTTGGAAAACCCTAGTCAACCTAATAAGCTAAAACAAGACTTGTGCAGACAGTGACCTTATGACTTTCCCGCTTCGGCTGAACTTTGCAGTATCTGTCTTAGTTACCCATCACTTTATTTTTACGCCATCTGTTATCGAATAGATTTCATAAAAAGCTAACAGCTGTTTTTAGGGTTGACACTTAGATATTTTGATCTAAACTTTGAACCTGTTTTTCGGCCGAACCGTAAGGATAACTAATTTATGTTACTGTTACTTATAAACTACATCACCAAACATACAATCGCCTTAAGTATTATCTCTTCATTATGTTACACGTTGTATAGGTTAATAAAATAACATGATTTCAACGAATTTCGTTATCATCGAAACTCCAGAAACGGCCCTCAGGAGTGACGAGGTACAGAAGGCATCAAGCATTACATTACCAGTCAAATTTCCCCAACCAATTTTAACTTAATGTCGAGCATTTAGTTCAGATTCAAGTAAAAAATTTTGACAAACTTGTAACACTTGATGCGCTGCCTTCTCTACCTTCGAACATAGGTAAACCAACAAGCTGGTTTGCTGGTTTGAGGATATCCAACTTATTCAACGTTTGTATATTTCTCGTAATGGTTTTTTCTTCACTTTATATAAATGTTCAGGATCGGTTGCTTTTAAAGCACAAAAGTTGACAATCTAAATTTTAGTTAGGTGAGGACCCATCCTTGTACCAACTTGCACAGGAGTGCAAGATATACTACTTAGATACGTAACCCTGGTAAAATAAACTCCTTAGGTACTCCTGGGCACGTAATGGTGCGTACAGATTGCTGTAATGGAACTATTAATGTAACATTCTGCGCATTAAACGTCCAAATACGCAACGTTCGCATAATGATACATTACTAGTTCCATTACAGGAATTTGTACGCACCATAACATTGCTAAAGGCAAAGTATCACCTTAAGTTATGCTACAAAAGATTTTATATCTACCGCAATACATTATTTTAAAAAGTCTGTACTTATAATCAGCTACTTATTTGCTTATTACAATTACCATTTCAAAAAACTTAACTAACGTGAATATTATTTACATGTTATTGTAATAATCTGTTTTGAAATGGATCTTTATAAACGAAAATGTTTAATGTCGTTTTAATCCACATTAACTTTTTCCTAAAAAAAAGTCTTATTTAAAATGGATACATAATGCATCATTTTCTGGTTCCTAATATCTGGTTCCTAATAAACTTAATATCGCTTTCAAATCCAATATTTACGAGTAACACTCCTCTTCGAAATCACCACATTTGAAAATATCATCAAAACTTATCCACTTCTAAATCACATTACCTCAAAAGTCTTTAAAATCCATTTTAATATCAATGAGAATTAGGGTTGAGTTTGATTTCGGCTTCATCCTTGATGTCTGCCTTGGTTGTCTTGGCGACTTTTCGCCGCAGGACGCAGGCGGCGATGGTAACGCTAATGGCGCTGACAAGCGCTGCGCAGGAGCATACGATGGGCCCCCAGTCGCAGATGGCCCGCACCATGCGCAGCTCCGCTAGGTTCTCCTCACTCATCACGAAGCGTTGCTCCACCCAGAAGATAGGCACAAGCATGCGTGGGACTTTCTCGTAGATGCTGCAAGAAGGTTCGGTGTTAGTGTTATGAGGGATTGAATCCGTTTTACTTCAGTCAAACCTGATGGTATTGATGAAGGAATCGATAAAAAAAAACAAATAGATTAGGGAGAAATACAGGTTCTATGGAGACTATCATAAAACTATTTATTATTTATTTATGGAAACAAAGTCTTCAAAATTATCTAGATATCGAACTTGGGAGCCATGGCCCCGCAAGCGACCACTACAACTGTACAGCATTAGGGTGTTACCATACCAGTCAATCAACCGTCGATCGACGGACGAATGGAACAGTCGACATCGATCGATAGTTTTTACTATGCCGAAAAATCCGATCGACGTAACACCCTCAGAGCACCTAGCTCCACCCTTAGAGCACCTAGCTCTTACCTCCACCCTTAGCATATAAACTGGCGGAAAACATCATCTTCCAAGCAGTTGCACGTCGACTTTAATTAAGGGTAGAAAGTCAGGCAGTTTTATTTCCAAGAAGTCGCTCAAACTTTTCTCCTCTCTAGGAGCTTCTTCTGGGCCCTACAAGACATGGTCAGTATTTGTATCAACTTACGCGACATTCTCATTGGGCTCTATGAAGATGTTGAACTGAAACCGGCCGCTGACTTCAATGGGAACACCCAGTCTCTGTTACAAAATATAAAAGCATATTTTAAAAGCAAAATTTTGTTCCAGAAAATGTATTAACGGAAAGAAAGGAATAGCCTGTGTAATTTTTGATGTTGAAAAAGAAGGAACTACGTTTTAACTGTAAGTGGTCAAAGTCAAAAAGCTCTAGAAAACTTGTGAAAAGTTAAGGCGCTAGTTTTTTTATGATTTTGGCCAAAGAGAAGCTGAACTCTTTTTTATCGGTGACTCATCCCGCGTCTCATCCCGCATTTCAATCCCACATGACGGTGATTGAAGATGGTAGGAAACGGACTCAGGAAGGAACTGGCTATCCATAAAATATTGTCGGAACACATCGTTTTATATTAAGGGTGGTCGCTAGTCACACGGACCCTGAAGTGGTCCTTCCATCAAACGGATCACTCGAATGGGAAATCATTTACGGCAAGTTCATCCAGCGGCAGAAAGTTTATTGCAAGCCTACGCATCTAACGATTTTATATTTAGTTTTATGAAAAATTAAAAAGATTGGGCGAGTCAAAACTATTATTTGTTAAACGGCTTGCAGAAAAAAAAACTCACGGGTTCTATAGCAAAGTAGAAGGAATGCTTGTTAACATCAGGGCTGAGTCCATCCACCATGTCCAGAAGACGCGGGTCACCGTGTAGATAATGCGGCAGGGACAGGAATGCCGGCGAGCCGAAGCGGCACGCTGACACGTTCATCACCCCGCCCCACGCGCACTCGCCGTTGCAGAAGCACGTGTTGGATGGTGATGTCGTCGCTGATTGGATAGATAAGAGGGTTATGGTTAGTATAATAGTATGGACATGTGTTCGCTGACTAGGCGAATAAGAAATGATGTCTGATGTTAATCCGATATGACCCAAACTGATACATTCATGATGTACATTGTCCCAAAGTAAGGTTGTGTCTGGTTAATACATCATCCCAAACCCACACAAGATTTATAAAAGTTCGTTTCCAAAAACTTGCTGTTGGGATTCGTTGGCTCGTTTCACACCGCAAGATAATACCTGACCAATACTTTTGCACGTAATACCAAATCTCTAAGAAATTCAGCTTTTAGACGTCAAACGGCTTATTCGTAAAAGAGGAACAAATATCCGTCCATCCTCTCAAACTTTAGCACTTATAATGTATCTAGGTCTTAATAGAATTAATAGAAGAAGAAATAAATAAATTAAAACGTAATTCTTAAAAACACTTCCTTTGCTAAAAAAAAACATAATTCAATGAATTTATATTAAGATTTTTAATTTCTATTTTTAATTTACATATTGATATGACTGATAAATATGCTTTGATTTAAATAATTGTTCTATTTTTACTTTATTTGATTTAGTGTGTTAATTCAATTAATTTATAATTGTTTTTATTTATATGTAGGTAATATTTTAAAGTATAAATTACCACTTTAATTATTTAATTCCTTTAATTAATTTTTATGTGTAGTCATTATTATTTTTTGTGACTTAAAATTATTTATAAATTTAACTTAAATCTTTTATAATTTATATATGTAATGTAGATTGTATTTTTTTTTATTGTAAAATAACTAAGTTAGTCAATTCACCCAAAGACATATTTGTAGCATATTTATTTTTTTAGTTATCTAGTGCATGCTGTGCTCTTTTGTAATTAATGGGGGCATTTAGATGAAGTTAAATTAGCTTTCTTTGTAAGTGTACCATTGTTCCTATTGTTAAAGAGCCAATTATAAATAAATATAAAAAACATCATAGCTTAAAATTCAATTAAATTCAAATAAAACGTGATAACCTATGGGAAAAATAAACTGACTCAACAAAACTAGTGGGCTTTCAGTGAAAAGACGAGTCCCTTTACAAGCTCAGACAGAAATATTGTTTTTGTTTTCAACCGACTTCCAAAAAAAGAGGAGGTCTCAATTCGTCTGTATGTTTTTATTTTTTTGTGTCTTTGTTACACGATATTTCGGACAATTATGAATTGATTTTGAAAATTGTTGTTTCATATAATAGAGGATACTTCATAGTTGGTCCGATTTAAATTTCATCAAAATCGGTTGGGTACTTCATTGAAAATTTCAAACTTTTGAAAAAATATGTATGATTTCGGAGAATGTTTACATTCTCAACTCAGCCAAAGTTTTGACGAGGAGTCGGTTTTTTTAATGCTCTGCATTCCTTGATTATTATCATAACCTAACGTCAAAACATTTAATACCCTTGCAGAAATCACTTACAATTATCGAAACTGTCCTGGAAGAAGGCGTACTTGTGGTAAGGCACGCCGCTGCGCACGCCGCTATTGTCGTAAGCGAGCCGCACCGTGCGGCAGAGCTCGGGCACGAAAATCGTCAGAGTGGACTCCTCTGTCAGGTTCTGCGGGAAGAAACCACCCACGCTGCCTTCGAGCTGAGGAGAGAAAATGGTTTTGTTTTAATTAGCCTTACTGACATACCAACTATATGATCCCAAAATAAGCTTGCTATGAAGATCACACAGCGAAAGTAGGGGGGTCATAAGCCAGTTCAGTTTTTTTTTTCCCAAATCAGTTTTTGGAATGTTGGTCAATGCTACTCGGAGGCTGCCATTATAAAGCCATCATTTTTAATAGTGACTGAACCAATTAGAGTTAGAATAGTGAAGTACTGCCTACATGTATTAACACATTTTTCCTTTTTCTAGATATGTCATTATTATGGCTATTTACGCTGCAGCTGAATAATATGAAATAATCAGCAAAAAAATTAAACTATGTACTATCGAACCAATTGAATCATGACCCACCATAATCTTATATTGGTGTATTTGCTAATAACTTTTTTAGATATTTTTAAAAGAAAAGTAAACTGTTAAAAAAATCTTTGATTATTTTAACTTTCAATCGCTCAGCACTTTGTATATAGTTATTTTAAATAAAATATTGGTTACTAAGATCATAGAGCATCAAAATCTGCATGTAAGAAATAAATAAAAAATTCTAATAGTAAAGCGCACCAATTTCAAAATATGACATTTAATAGCAAGAAATCGGCAATTTTTATAAAAAAGTTTAAAAATCGATTATCTCGAAAACGGTTAGCTATGGGGTAGGGGGTTTCATAGTGAAATCAGTTAGAAAAGACGGGTATTGCACGCTCTTAACGGATCTAGGTCGACTTAACCAGTAACCCTGTATAGACGCAGATGTTATATGAAAGCTTACGCTTATCAATCATTAAAAACACTCTATCTCGAAAAGCTTATTATAAAACTAAAATTACTTAGATGATAAAAAGGCATGGGATTAAGCACAACAGGATATTTCTAAAAGTTTCTAATTACTTAATAATTTTTTTTACGGCTTGGCTGTGCTATATATATATATGACATACTGTTGACTGTCTCATTCACTTATTTTCTTGTCAAGACAACAGCAAGAACGTCATGCTCCCTCAGGCGGCATGGCTGGTGGTAGCGTCGGGTATCGGGTCTTCCCTAAAATATGGTTGAGGAGGGTGATGGCTGGTGCTTGCGTTATACTCGTGAACGTGTGCTACTAGCAGTGCCAGGTCGTTTTGCTAATGATACTATGATTATTTTATTCCATTCTTGTTCAAATACTCTGGTCCCAGTTTGTCATGTTTGTATTGTGCATCCATAGCTCATTGCATCTGCTATGTAAGCAATTTGGTTGTGGCATGACATTGGTTCTCACAATTAGCTGTCTTGTGTTTGTTTTTTTTCATGTCACGGTCAATTTGTACTGTACCTATTTGTATTAATTTGATAATTCTGACTGAAAAAGAGTGCCAAGAGTTTTTTTCCGCCGGCTTTTGTGTCTATTGGTCTACTGTAATATCTTATTTAACAACTATCAACAACTAGTTAAAGCCGAAGTATGTGATGACTGACTTCATCAAGTGTATTGTGAAATTCCTAAGATGAATAAAACTTTTTGAATTTTTTTTTTGAATTTTTTTTTTGTTTTTTTTTTTTTTTATCCATGGGCATTCTTAGCCGACCCTACGCGGCTAAAGTGATGAACACGTACTTTAGAGCAGTCTCCTTCGTAATAAGGTAGATGGTCGAGTCCGTTCCACTTGAGGATCTGTCCCGGCAGCGTCCCGTGCGTGCCGTCTGTCACTTCCATCAACCCGTCCATGTCTATTGAGTTGTTCAACTGGAAATGACAATCACAAATAATTACAATAAAACAATGAAGTCGACGTGGCGCAATGACTTTTGTGTATACAGTGTGACTGGTGACAAATTTTAGATACTGAAAGAGAGCACTGTGTGTTCGATTCTGGTGATAATTATGTAATAGAAGTAGGTACCTACTTAATATTTCACTACAATTCCCTATAAATAAATAAAGTTTTGTACTATTTACTTTACTTACACCTGAGTCAATCGCGGTACGTGACCTGGTACGCGGATCGCTGCCAACGCTAGTGTAACCTTGCATTGGGTAATCAATTCTTTAAGGTTAAGTTTACTCAGTTAATACTAAATATTTATTTTTCATTATATTTTTTCTTTTCATGCATGATCTCAAACCATCACGAGTTTGAGTTTCCTCGAATTTCAAAAGCGACCCACCAGTCACAGGTTATGCAGGTAGGCTACTCGTCACGAAAAATGTGAGGTTAAAGGTAATATCATAATAAATAAATGTTTCCCGCTTTCACACCGCATAGCTATCTATTACTATCTAGCTCAAAGTTAGTTTCTATAAGGAGTTGTGAGACAACGGATTTTAAGAAAAATAAATAATCATCATTGTTACAGCGCTTCGTAATGGACCTACTGCAGCCGTCTTTCCCATGGTAAGGAGGGCGCGTTGGGTGGACCAACTGCTTAATGCGCCCTCGGGAGTTCCGCACTTATGTATGTACAGTAGTCGTAAAAGTAGGTAAAAAACCATTTCAGCTCCCTGACATCCGCTAACGAGCACTGGGTTAGCTAGGTGGATTATGGCCTAAAATGAATAGTGCAACGCCCACAGTAAATATATAAAAAAAAAACTTTATAATACTGACCCCGTAAAACAGTCCGAATCTGTCCACTTGTGGTGCACCCCCTGTCGCACTGGCTGGTAAACTTTTAGCCAGATCTAGTAAGGGGTCTTCATACCCATCGTACAGTAGCTCCCGTACTAGTTTGCTTACTGAGATCTTCTGGCCGAACATGGAGAGACCCATGGACAGGCCCTTTTGGCCGAGGTAGTTCCAGTAGCGAGAGCGGTACACAGCTGACTGCGGAGAAATAACAAAAATATGATCAATTGAGAAGGAAACAAAAATATGTTGTTTGCAAGAATGTGGCGCTAAGTTGTATTTAAATGGCAAGACACATTCACTCTGCTAAGGTATAAAAATAATGCGAATAACTGGTTATGTATGAAAGCTTCTATGCTGGACGCGCTAAGTTGTATTTAAATGGCAAGACACATTCACTCTGCTAAGGTATAAAAATAATGCGAATAACTGGTTATGTATGAAAGCTTCTATGCTGGACGCGCTAAGTTGTATTTAAATGGCAAGACACATTCACTCTGCTAAGGTATAAAAATAATGCGAATAACTGGTTATGTATGAAAGCTTCTATGCTGGACGCGCTAAGTTGTATTTAAATGGCAAGACACATTCACTCTGCTAAGGTATAAAAATAATGCGAATAACTGGTTATGTATGAAAGCTTCTATGCTGGACTGGGAGCGAAAGAAAAACATAGAATGTGCCAGCTGCTTCTCTTCCCGGGCATACTGTAAGTCAGTTACGGGACCGAGGTGTTATGGGAGGCTTTTTTTTGGGCGATAGGCTGACCCCCTGTCACTACAATAGTCTCTCTCCACTATTATAATGCCTCCAAATTTGTCAAACGTGACATCAGATGGTTGTATTACCTCTGGTGTTCTGCCTACCCCATACGGGATACAGGCGTGAAGTTATGTATGTATGTATGTGTATGAAACAATTATAAATAACAATCATATTGTTAGTGGAACAATTATACGTCCACGCCAATTTTTTACGAATTAAAACTAACGTTGTTCTTCTTTAACTTAAGGTTTGAAATTGAGTGCACCTTTGTGTTTGTACCTATATTCTTTTGTACTTCCCCTAATTGCCCAAAGTCCAGCCCCAGAGAAAGAGACCTTTCCTTTAACACATTAAACTGGAAGTTATTCCTATGTGGTTATTCTCAGAATAGAACAGTCATAACTAGATTTCAGACTAACAATTTGGATCAAACTTCTAAACCTACATACAAGCAGTAAAGTTATCATCGTTATATAACATAATGCTGCCCTTTACGTTCATCCCTAGAGAGCTTTCGAAGTTCAAACGATCACATAAACTTGTTAGCGACAGATTAAACGATAACGAAGGGCGTAGTTGCGTAAGGGAACATTTTTAGCACACAATAGACAAGCTAGGATGTTTTGTCGAGAATATACTGGCCCTTAGGTAGATACTGTTACGTATTCAAAGCCCAGTGCAAGGCCACATGTGACTCGCGCCTAGCGTTGCTGTTAACAACATGATTAGGGACTCTTTGTGATTTTGACAATAAAGGGAAGATATTGATAGAAACTTGTAAAGAATAAAAAATGCCCTGCTTTTGGAGGAAGTCTGTAGTATGTTTTATTTATGTCAAAGTTGGAAAATTAGTCGACAAATTTTTAATTTTCAGTTAGATACTTGAAATTTGGCAACTGTCAGCAATGACTTTGAGTAAAGGTGACGAATCTGCTTTTCCTTTAAATAATAAGAAAGTCAAATAATTGTGTAGCTTATGAAAACTTTTACAGTTCACTTTCTGTGTTGTTTAAAAAAAAATAATCAACATAAAAGCATGATAAGCTAAGAGTAAATAGGTGATATTCATTTGTTTCGACATGCAGGACGTACTCATGTTGAAAAAAATTCCTTACTAATCATTTGCATATATGTGCAAATGATTTGTATGAGGAGTTTATAATACAAGGTAATTTTGTCTGTACAGAGATTGATGAACTTCGAAAAACCACCGCCGGTGTATAAAATTTGATGCCATCAGAAACAGTTAAGAATAGCCAGTAATCTAACTGCTTATCCTGCACTTACCCATCCTTAAAGCAGTTTAGGGATGAACTCGTAATAAACTATGGCGTATGGCAAAGAACAGAAGAAATTTATTTTCGAAACCAATCGTTTAAGTACTGAAATCTTTTGAGAGGCTCAACTATGTAGGTTGCAGATAAAGGGTGTTCTTCTCGGTACCTATCTTAAATACAATCAGTTAAGCACTTTCTGAGGAATCCCTTGATAAATAAATGACCTTACTCAATCGAAATCTACGTTCAATGAAGCTTTCAACAGACGAAAACTGACACAGCCAAGAAGCTAAGAACATATGAAATAATCGATTGGTTCTTACCGCAGCTATAACATTCAGGATGGTAATGTTGTCATCCAAACTGCTGGTGTTGGAGCTGACGAACTCCCAGGACTTGAAGGTCTTGTAGGCCAGCGAGCCGTTATTGGGGTGCAGCGTCACATTGACCTGGTGCCGGTGCTCCTTGTACCGGTAGGGACCTGGAACGTGGAAAGGCAGGTGACTTAAATGATAAAATGAAAATGAAAACTTTTTATTCACAGTATATAAGCTTATGAACGTCAGACGCTGGATGAGGGCGGCGCGGGTCCGGACGACATGACGAATCCTGGGGGAGGCCTCCGTCCAGAAGTGTGCGTCTCTCGGCTCATGAAGAGAATAATCTCCCATTATCCACCAATGTCTTGGTGTTGTCTACTATTCGGCTTTAAAAAAGGTTAATTAATATTGTCTTAAGTTTTCACGATTCATACTATTAAATAAAACTCTTTTTAACCGGATTTATGGCGTATCATTTTTATTTTAACTTATATACGCGATAAATCCGGTTAAAAGTGTTTTATTTAAGGTTAATTAAATTAAACTTTTTGACGTCGATTACGAGTGTTAGGTTATAAGTAGAGAGATTTCACGGGTAATGCCAATGGCGGTACCGTGACCTCCAGTTATGGCGGATGTACCACCTGGAGATTTTTAGTGGGTGGGTCCGGCCTTCTGCCGGATCATCCCCACTTACCCCGCCGCCCCCCTTAGGCAGTCGGGTACGTGATTGCATGTTTTCCTCCAGTCAAAAAAAAAGGTTATAAGTAGATTAGGACAATAGACAATGTACCTACCAACCAACGCAGCGGCTACACGCTATTTTTCGCGTGTTATTTTTTTATCTTTAAGACTTTTGATATAATGTAGTTTCAGAGACTTGTGCTTTCAAAATTCAAACTCTTCAGCTTTATTATTTTAATTTACGCAAAATATGAACAGCATCAATCGATTTTAACCGCGTAGTTATTGAACCCTCGCGACAACATAACTATCCAAGGAAATTCAAGCGTTTATATGAATCGATCGCTAGCAAAACACCTTTAGATTTTACCCTTTGTAAGCCGTACAAATTCAGTTTGGCATTGAACTCTTTTGGTTCTAACGGCAGTCTTGCCGCTCCTAGATAGGCGACTAATCCATGTAACCTTGTCCTTCTGTAGTAATTAAATTATTTTGATATCTTAAAATCGACCTTTTTGACTTGGCCGACAAAAGTTAAGGAAAAAAAATCGTGTGCCGGTGATTTACCGTGTAAATGCATCAGATACTACACACTGAACAAAGGTTAATCAGACTAGGTACATCTATTTATGTTTCCTTTTGATTTCCCATAACTCTAGGGTATTAATGGGACCTGTAATAGAATCAAATAACATGTGAATAATTTTATTTCTATAATTTTAATACAAAATAATTCAATAAAGTCAATACATCTTATGTTAAACACATCTTATGACAACGTGGCATTTTCTTTCCCTATTTTCAATCACTATGTACGGGTACAGTTCGCAACGTTTCGCGTTGTACATTGTATGCAACGTTCCTCAAAGTTTTAAATGTTTTTGTTGTTTATTGCACTGCTTCAGTGACACGCGTCTATTGATTGATTGAATTAATGTTAAAGAGATTTTACAAGGGTGATAATTTATGAACTCATTATATTAAGATTAATAATATCTTGGAAAGTATGCACTTTTGAACCACATATTCTTTGGCACAAAACCTCAATGTTTCGGGATCTCAAAAAGAACAACTTGTACATATTGATAGAAAATAGATAGAAGGAACCGGAGTAAGTTTCTGTCATTAATTTTTTCTACACAAAAGAAATATACATTTTAAGTTATCTAAATGGCTGCGATCACGTTTTGAAAGACAATATTTATAAAAAAAAAACCCCAGACATTTACACCAACTAAATGGCCCCAAAGTAAGCATAGCTTGTGTTATGGGATACCATGTAGCGAACTAGGGGGGAACCTAGAATATAAATACATAAATAGATATACACCCAGACACGGTGTATATCTATTTATGTATTTTTAGTTTTTCACGGTTTATTTGTTCCGTGCGGGAATCGAACCCGCAACCAATGGCTTCTGAGGCAGACAGGCTTACCCCATCGCCAAGGTGGTCAAATTTATGCATTTCGACTTCTAGCCACGCGCAAAGGAACCCTCGATGGGAATAGTGAATCCCCATTTCACCATCGGCAGGTGAAACAGTATACCTGGTATTAATATACTTTTTTTATGACAGTGAGAGTAAGATAAGGAGCTCACTTCAATGATTGTTTTTGTTTTCTTGTTCTTTATTCTTTGTTTATATGTTACTAAATCCGAATTTACTGTGACTTTTAGTATTTTGTAAATTTCAAATTATTCTTCCCCCGTATTTTTACAACGTTGACATTATTAATTTTATTTTTATTATTAATTTTACCTATTCGTCTTTTTATTTTAAGTATTTTGATTATTTTTGATGACAATTGTTTTAAATATTTGTGCTTATATTTTAAAATCAATTTGTAATTTTATTTAATTTTTTGAATCAATATGTAATTTTATCATTTTTTTCTGTTCTATTATTTAATTGTTACTTTTCGCAAAACTTTACTGCATGCTGTCTTCACCTATAAGTGTGGTGGCGCTAGAATTGTATCACAATGTCATATGTTCTTTGTTAAACCTTGTTTTGGTGACCACTGCGTTGGTGAACTATATATAAATAAATAAATAAATATGGAGCTAGCTACTATGACGTAAGTCTGCCGCGTATGGACTCTCAATCTATATCGTTAATGTCTAAAATAGATTGAACGAATGTTTAAGACTGGTCTTAAAAGCGTGCGGTCCCGGTAGTCTTTAATTAGCACATTTAAATAAAAAAAGTGGTGAACTTTATAATAATAGTAGTATAAATAGAATTATGCATAGAACTTGAAAATTTATGCTAAAAATAATTATTAATTTATGTATAAAACGGGCACTATTTTTTTTCTACTTTTCATCCTTGGTATAATTATTGGCGAATTTATAGATCTTTAAACTCGTTTAGCATGATAAGCCCAGTGCCTACTTGCCTACTAGCCTTGTTTCACACACAGGCAAGCTTTTATTAATCAGATGGCAAGCGCTGATAGCATAACCAGCTGCAACTGTCCATCAGTTTTTACATTAGCGGGGAAGATAGCAAGGTATATATCAATTAATAGATACATAATTTATGGCCTCGCGGCCACTTATTGGCTCGGTTTGATTCCCCACTGGTTCACTTTGTGCTGACACTTGGTATTGGCCAGTAGGTTAACATAATGCACCTTTTAGGCACATTTTGTCAACATGTGGTAATTACAGAATCGGGGCCCAGGTGTGTTAGTTCACAAGTTATTAACGATATTTATGTCGTTTTAAACTATCGCGGTTATTTTCACTATTATTTAATGTATTTACGGGATTCTTACCACGATTTTCGATTTAATTTTCGCACGTCCGATATTTTGATGCTGTTACGTCGATCATAGTGCTTGTAACAGCATCGAAATATCGGACGTGTGAAAATAAAATCGAAAATCGTGGTAAGAATCCCGTATACATTAAATCATAGTGATATTTATGTCATTTGTAGAATCGGCTTCAGATAAAGCTGACACTACGTATAAAGTAGAAATTCATATTTTCAATAAGCTTTATGTTTAACAAACAAGTAAGCTCTTAATATATTGAAATTGAAGTTATGATCCAGTCCGGTGTAGGTAAATAAATGTATTTTTCGAAAAAAGAAACAGTAGGTATACCAAAATTTAAATTGAGATCAACCATCGCTTTTAGTTAACTCTACAAAAAAATGTTTCACTGAAGCTCCCGATAACTTTCTAGTATCAGTGAAAATCCCTTTGTTTGAGCTTAAAACTATGTGACAGTATAACTTTTGATAACTTTTTTTGTGACTGTTTTACTTTAAATGCTTGCGAGACATGTGACTTTGGTTTGGCATTAAAGAATTTAATACTTATTTTATGACTCCATAATTTGTTTTTTTATTAATCACGGACCGATTTTATCCTAAAACTGCCTTGTTCTTTTGCCATCTATCTTTTAAAAAAACGATAAACAAAAATGTGGTTCTCTTTCATCATTCAACATAATGTCATCGGAAGGTACCTACGAAGCTTACTGAGTTAGAATCGAATGGTCATAGAAAATTGATTGAATGTATCATCAACAGAACAATGATATTTAGATACAGTAGATTTATATGAAAAGTAACGTCACTAGCCAGGCGAAAGGCGTTTGTCACGAAAAAAGTTTTTGTTGCGCTTTAAAAAGTTACATGTCACTTGAACGCAAAACGCTTTAAAAAAAAGCGTAATTGCTGGTGTGGGCGCCGGTGCTGCTGGACTCTGGGGAATGCTGCATCAAAACCACAAACTATTAAAGACTTCTACTAAATTTTTGTTTGTAAGTTGAATTTCACCTTATGGTTAGTCAAGAAGAAGTCGAAGATGGCATGGGTTTATGACAGACATCATGTCACAACTCTTCTATCACAACTCTTAATAATGAGCCCACTGCAGGACTATGAGTCTATCCCCTGGGTGACGAGGAGATTTAGGCCATAATCCATCAAGCTGGCCCAGTGCTGGTTCATGGATGTAAGGATTTTTTAAGGCACTGAAATGGTTTCTGACAAACCCTAACGACTACTGTATATAAGTATACAACACCCGGGACCGACTGCTTAACGTGCCCTTCGAGGCACGGAATTCGTCGCGAGAAATGAATGGTCGGCGTTCACTCGCCCAAGTAACATAGTAATAGACTACATCGTTGACAGACATAGCTATGATAATAATGCGTATTATAAATAAATTGAATTGATCGTTATTATATCAAACTGACCTAACTGCACCATCCGTGGTTTCTCCTCCGGGAACTTGTTAGCGTTGGTCCAGTTGAACATGTACACGTCCTGGGTCATGCTGACCAGGGGGTCCTTCCAGTTCGCGAAGGTCCGCGATCCTGGGACCAGCTTGATTTGCTGAAAGAGGAAAGGAATATTTTCATTCGAGAGCAAGAAGTTGCGGATTCGATCCTCGTTATAAGAGAGAATTATATTGTTAATAGTAGTATGAATGTAAAAAACAATAAGAATTGTTTGACATATTAGAAACACATTATTTGCCGCCAATGGTATCTCAAAATTGTTATAATGTATTTCCTTTTTTGAACTTATTAATGGCATACAATAAAGTGTAAATAAATAAATAAATTAGAAAACATCTCATAAAATCAAATTTGTTCGCCAACAAACTACTTTGTAGTTTGGCGACATTTTGTGTTCTGCAACTACTTGTAATATTGCTATGAAAATAAATTAAAAAAAGAAATCAAATAGTATTTAAAAAAAACCCCAGACAATCACACCAACTACATGGCCCCAAAAATAGCAGAGCTTGTGTTATGGGATACCATGTAGCGAACTAGGGGGGAACCTAGACTATAAATAAATAAGTACCTACATAAATAGATAAAAAAAAAAAAAAAATCTTGTTCTGTGCGGGAATCGAACCCGTTTGAGGCAAACAGTGTTACCCCATCGCCAAAGTGGTCGTCACGAGAAAAATATTATATTCTTCATTGTATGGTACAAAAAGGTGGTTACATTCTACGATAATCAGCATAAGTGTCGAGTTATTATTTTATTTGCTTTCTGATATTTCTCGTGTCTGATATTAATTTAATTTATTACTTTGCACTGCATGCACCAATAATGAGTTCACTCATTCCTTTCATTTGTGTCGATGGTATCGGAATAAAAATATCGATAGATAGTTGCAGTATCGGTTATATTTTATCTTAGTATCAAAGTAAGTAATGTTATTATCTGTAAAGGTATTTACTATCTATTGGTTGTATTTCTGGTAATATGGAAGTAATCTAGACACGTGGCAGCGTGTCAAGCCAAGTTTAAGCAAAGAAACTGGCTAGCCAGCGCCAAGTGTAATATTACACGAACCACTTGATCCTAATTTTGACCCTTCTATAACTCAAAACGACTTTAACGTAAACACATAAAAACGGTTGGTCAAAAAGTCGTAAATTTTAGTATTGACTGACTGACTTATAGTACCTAAACCTAACCTACTACCATATCTAGAAGGATGAAACTTGGAACCCAGCTCGGTAATTGTGTGTAAACGTAGGAAAAAATCAAATAGTCAAAAAATTAGTGGTGTCCCCATACAATGAAACACCATGGTGTTTTCATTACATCAGTCATTTTATATAGGTGTTCAACATTTTAATTCTGATAAAAACTGGCCAAGTCAAATCTTACCTACTTTTAGATATCACATTTTAAATAACTGCAATGGTTCTAGGTATACAAATAAAGCAAAAAAAATAGAGTTCAATACTTGTTCGTAATTTTATTTTATTCCTATAATTACATATTTCGATTTTGCATAGAATTGGGCACTCATTTAGATCTCCATTCTTTTTGTATTGAACTTGGCTCACCTTTTTTACATTTATGTTTTTGGTGGGATTTATTTATACCTAATATTATATTACAGCTGAATAGTTTTTATGTTTTTTTAATCTCTTTTATGTCTTAAAACGCGTTTTTGAACGGATTCATAGAGTCTGACCAAAGAAAGCTGTCCAAGAAAAATGGCGGGAATTTTAACTATTTATTTATTTATCGAAATTTATTTGATGTGTGTATTAATAGTATAAACTTGCTTTAATAAACGTGAAGACAGGGTTAACTGCATTTGATTTTTTAAAGTTCCCGCCTCATTTCTTGGTCAGACATTGTACATTTTTGACGTTATAATATACCTATTTTTAAAGTATAAAATGAAATACATGCAAAAACTATCAGCTTTATTAAATAAGTTACGCTAATGAATCGTGAAAACATAACACAAATAACACAATAGTCCAATTATTGAAGACAATGATACCACGCGGCGGTGAGGGTGGCAGTGAGGGGCAGTCTTAAAGCAATTAAGGCTTCAAGTACAGGATTATGAATAGTCAAAGAAATTTTTATTTAGAACACCATTGTTCTTCATGTTTTTTATATTTTTTTTTAATCACAGATCTATGATACTTTTACTATTATTTATCAGAAAAAGGATCTAACATAAAAACGCCTAGGCCTAGCTAAAATTTTACCAATAGGTAACCTGCTCTAAAGGCAGACAAACACATTTCCTGATTTCCATTCAATATCGTATATTGCAATGAAGCGTCTTTATATGAATCACTTCTTCATCATCATCATCATCATCCACAGCCTGCAGACTTCAGAACGCCTGGCATTGCGACTTTGATCATTCATTACCATACATCTGTATTTATTTAACTGGCAATACCAACTAATTGATCTTAGGTCAAATGCTTCGTTTACAGGCTTATCCCTGCCGGTTGATCAACCGAATTATTGTCAATCAGTCGTTGATTGACTTGTTATATCAATACGTAATAAAAATGTTTTGCGTAATTTGACCAAGTATAAAGTGGCAATGGACGTTCCAATGTCATTTTGTAGCGACCTTGTTTTTGTCCTTTCGTTTAAGTTTTGAAAGTTACACAATTAATCGTTGAATGGTTAACATGAAGAATGGTAAACATGATGTACATATTTTTATACCGAATTTGACGCATCTACGAAGTGTTATGTTTTAATAGCTTGTGTTATGGGAATCGCTCAGCGGAACTAGGGGATTTTCTATATACAGGGTAGATTTTTATTCACCAGTTAAATTTAAATGTTAGTTTCTTTAATACAATAAAAACGTACCTGCATATTTATTTTAGTGTCGCTCAGTACAAAAAAGTAGTAATATAAAACCACAAACTTTTTGAAAAATAGTCGCTGTTGATGAACATAGCTACATTTTAATGATAATACTACGACGTAGTATTACAAGACGTTTTGTAGTAGCGCGTAGTCATCTTTATTTTATATGGTAATTTAGAGTGACCAAGCTTTGTTTAATATGTTAGCGGAAATATTAATTTCCTTGTTAAAAAAATAACTACTTTATTTTTGCAAAAATCGTTTCTATAAATGATACTTATTGTATAAATAAATTTGGCCGGTGACTACAAATCGACCCTGTATACAACTAGAACCGATCTATTTTGTAAAGTTCGTTTCCCAATCTGGCTTTGCTGGGAGCTCAACCAAGGGCTTCTTGGACTTATTCCTCAAGCATTCGATTTATAAACGTCAGTTTATAAAAACAATATTATGATAAAAAATAGCGAATGCATTTTTATTGTGGGAATAAATAAATCAAGCATATGGCGCAGGACAGACCCACAGATTTTTAATACTTATTGTAATAGTTTAGCGGGCCAGACGCGTCTATCAAAGTATTTATGTATGATAAGTAAAACCATCAATCTTACAGCCAATTTAATGGTACCTACCGCATTTTTGAAAATCTCTTCCAATTCTTAGCTTTCTGTGGGTAAGCAAGAAGAGATCAGTGAGGCAGTAAATTAATCAAACACCACCAAAAATTATCACAAATCACGATTAAAAACCTTATCGTTGATGGTTATTGCTGTGTCTGACCTTCATCTCACTGAAACTTCGACCACTTTGGCGCACGGAACAAGAAAAAATAAATTCCGTGTCTGAGTGTTTATCTATTAATGTATTTATTCATTCTAGGTTCCCCCCTAGTTCGCTACATTGTATCCCATAACACAAGCTATGCTTACTTTGGGGCCATGTAGTTGGTGTGATTTTCTGGGAATTAAAAAAAAATAAAGATAAGTCCCACGTATGTCTAGGATGTCAATAAAACATTTCCATAATACATCAACACCGGATTGCTGGTATTTGAATCATTTATCATCCGTTACCCTTTCAGTTATGACATCACACAATCATGATGCAACAGGCCTAGTTTTGTTGCTACCTTATGCCTATAAGGTCAGTGCAGGCTGATGCAAGAATGCCTTGCTTTAGCAGCACTATGGGGGCTTCCACTAAGTAGGATTAAGGCAAATGGCACGTTCACGGGTAGATTTGGGCAGCCCTGTGCGTATTTTAGCGGGCTTCGAGTGGCACGTGGATTTGGTAGCACCTTGAGCTGACTTTCTGTTTTAAACTGAGAATTCATTTTACAATTAGGTAATTTTTTTGGTATACAACCTCTATGTTGTAGGAGATCTTATCTTTATCAGCAACGGCAAAATCAATTCGCTGCATTTATGGACAATGTCACAGTTTTCGGTAAATAATTATTGAGAGTTGAAGATGATTACTTAGTGAGCAACTGATAATAATAATCACTGAGCCCTATTTAGCCCTAAAACTATTGCATTTTATACGTGCTTCAAACCCTTTCGTTATTCCAGCGTCAAGACGGCCGTCAAAGTTATAGTTACCAAATTATTGTTACTTAAATTATTTTGCAAAATTTAGTTATATTGTTATTAATGCTTAGTTTTTTTGTTTTTTATTTTCATTAATGTAGGTACACATATTCCTAAGTTCACACATCTTCGCACACACACTTTATCAGTAATACACATCACACTATAACAAACTACACATACACCTTGATACATAAGCACCGCCGTCATCATTGTATTTCTTTTTATTTATTTTTTTGTTTTATATTGTTACCCATTTATTTTTAACTAGCTGTGACCCGCGACTTCGTCCGCGTGGATACCGGTTGTTGGAGTTGGATAAATACTATTATTATATCCTCCTTGAAGTTTAAACTTACCTTATTCAAAATTTCGTCAAAATCGATTCAGTAGTTAAGCTGTGAAAGCGTTACTGATAGATAAACAGACAGTTACTTCAAAAACTGTTACAACAAACAAAGCTATGATCCGCAGTATCACCTAGGTGTTTTGTGAAAAAGTACAGGTAGGTAGGTATATTACATAGATGATGCCTGCGACTTCGTCTGTATTAAATTAGTATTTCGAGTAGGTTATTTTCTTCTCCAAGGTCCAAAGTACTATCTATAATAACAAAAATAAAAATGAAGAATCTTCGCCCATATAATATGTATAACTCCTAACCACAAACATGGGTAACTATATTAGGTACATTACAAACATAGGTAACTATATTAGGCACATTTCGTTATAAACAAATCGGGTGCCAAAGTGTCTTAAATTTAACATATTTCATGCAATACCTATCTTCATTAATTATAGCTTATTGTTATTTTAGGTAAAGCTATATTACTGTAAAGTATCAGAAGAATACATTCGACAGTTTTTGCGCGAAAGAGTAGCAAAGATCCATCCATCCAGCCATTATCAGTGTATAATGTGTATCTATCTATAGTTATGATTGGCTACTTTTCACGGTAAAATGGCTGAGCCAATATTAATGTAATTTCTTTTGGTAGTTAACACATACCTACGGTACTTTTTATTCTACTTCTAAATCTACGGTTTTTAACTTCCAAGAGCTAGAAATGATCACCAAATAAATAAAACCTTGAGTCCCATTATTTTAAGTTTAATTTTCTTACAATATTATCTCTGTATGTACAGGAGGCAGCACATCAAGTCTTACAAATCTGTAATTTTTTTTTTTACTTGAACTTGAAATCTATGCCCTCGATTAATACCTACCTGTATTAAATCGCGTAAGAAGCTTTATTAATGATTTAGCCCTATCAACATAGCAAAATTTTCTACTGCATACCAACTATTTTTCAGATTTATTATTTTCAAGCCCCTAGTACTTTTACCAGGAGTGTTTCCTTAGAATTCTTATTCCCATGTTTATTTTTAGTGTAGTTCAGTTTTTTTTCTTCTGGCTATCCGAACGCTTTTACATCTAATCTACTAATGCCACGTTACAATATCAAAAACACTGTTCGTTCGTTGCTTCCACGCTGGACTGGGAGCAACAGAAAATCATAGAATGTACCAGTTGCTTCTCTTCCCGGGCATACCTTAAAAGTCATTTTAGGGATAGAGGTTTAATTGGATAGAGAGTCTTGTCAAATTACTACTTACTATTCTTATAACTACCTACCATTCGTTTGTAAAATATGTAAAATATTGAAACCCAGCATTCATTGATTTTGAAGACAATTTAGTTATAATTTAGGTACCCCTAGAATACCGCCTCTGAATAATTGACTAATCCGAGTGAGCCCCGCTTGGTGGTAAACTGACTGTCTCGGCTGACTGAAATTTGCCGTCAAACATCACTACTGCCAGCGGTGACGCGTCCCAAAAACATTCTATAAAGAGCCAGTTCTAGAGCCGCAAACGGGTTTATGATAGAACTGGCTTGGCTTCGGTATTCGACCTCATTTATACTTACCATCAGGTAAGTAAAATGAGGTCAAATTCGGGCTTATTCACTGATTTGAAAAAAAAACTTAGTATTTTTAATATTTTGGAATAGAAAGTTATAAAATTAAACTCGTGGGTAGTCTGACTCCCAACCGTTACAAAAATTTGGTGGTTCATTCAGAGAAATCTTATTTCCAAGTGAAATAATAAAAGTTGGGTGAATATGGTCATAGGCACCCAGAGTTTGGTAGGTATCTCGAACAATTTACAGCGTGAGTGGCCGGCCATGCCAGCGAATCACTCGCTCGCCCGCCCGCGTCTTATCGAACATACCTTCCTATTTTATTACGGAGTTATTTATTTATTTATTTTATTTATTTTATTTTCTTTATTTTAAAATTATTACGATATCTCTTTGGATCTTGATTGAAATCAAGTGGTGTCAAAGACAATTTTGTTCACAATTAAATATTTATTGTAAACAAAATAAAAAAATATATAATAAAAAAAAAATACGCGAGCAGAATCGAACCCACGACTTTAGACTCATGGTCGGTTTACGCGCAACTGAGCAATGAGTACTTCTGATCTGTATGCCGAACATCTCCACCATATTCTAGTAAGTTTTAGGCATAACTCTTAAAAATCTATTACAATTTTTTTTAGATCCTTGATTTTTTTATGTCTGCAGAATCTGCTCATCATTCTGGACAACTTTTGTTAAGGCATCATATCAATATTTCTTACGGTTTTGATGATCCCTTAAGGGTTCTGCATCAGGTGTTCCAGTAACCGAAATAAAATACACCCTATATGTTGCCCCGGCTTCACAGCTATACATCAAAAAAAGGTTCATTCATATCCGTCCAGCGGTTCCAGAGATTAGCGTGTGCAAACAGACAAACTTACAAACAAACAAACAGACAATTTTTTTTTCAGATTCTTACTCTTTTTTCATTTCTTTATAACCCTAGATAATTTTTTTTGTAAAAATATTAAATGTACAGACACGCTTTTTTTACTGTTTTATTATATGTATTGACTAGCTTTATCCCGCAACTTCGTATGCACTTAACTACCCTTCTCGTGGAAATTTCAGAAACTATACAACCAGACACCCACTGAAAGAACCTTTATACCAAGTATCACACCCATGCACTCAAGGAATAAGTTTTTTTCATACAAACTAAAAATCATATATTTCCCGTGCCCATGGGAATTTTGGGAATTTTTTTCGTAGCACAACCAGTCACTCTTTGGAGAACCTTCATGCCAAGTATCACATCCGTACACTCAAGGAATAAGATTTTTCATACAAACTAAAAAGTCCAACCCCTTCCCGTGGGAATTTCAGGAATCCCTTCCATAATACAAACAGACACTTATTGAGGAACCTTTATATCAAGTATCACATCCGTGCACTCAAGGGATGGGATTTTTTCATACAAACTAAAACATCATATATTTCCCGTTCCCGTGGGAATTTCGGGAATTCCTTTCATTACACAACCAGACACACATTGAGAAACTTTTGCACCAAGTTTCACATCGGTGCACTCAAGGAATAAGATTTTTCATACAAACTAAAAAGTCTTATATTTCCCGTTCCCGTGGGAATTTCGGGAATTCCTTCCTTAGTGCACCCCTACATCCCCTAAAGAATGTATGTTCCAAATTTCAGCTCTCTACGCCCAGTAGTTACGGCTGTACGTTGTCTGTCAGTCACTCAGTCACTCAGTCACTCAGTACCTCAGTCACTCAGTCACTCAGTCACTCAGTCAGTAACGGAACAGTTTTATATATATTGATAACCACTTGTCCGGAGCATGGAGAGGCTGGTAATCTGTCATACAGGTCTCCTAGTACAGATACCAGTCTCTCGCATAGATATACCGTAGAATTACACTTAGATTTAATTTGGAACTGTTTAGCTGTTAGTAAAATTATTAATATAAGTGGCTTTTTGTTATAAAATTTTTAATTGATTTTAAGTTTAAATACTATGTGAGTGAAATAATAAAACATGTTAAGTCTAGTTTGAACTATTTGTAGTAGGTTATATAAACTAATCAGCTTTTGCCAGAACTACACCCACTTAAAACTAAATCCCATGGGATATGTGTGGGTATTAAGTATATGTGTTATTTCAAGCTTTGCTTTATCTGTGTAAACTTCAGCTTTATCTTTATTTATTTCAGCTTTGAAAAGGAACAAATCCTCTCCCTTAAAATTTAACGTTACAAATATACTGTTAGCTTTGTACGGTTTCACCCGTAACAATTGACCCCAATAATGCTTTAACCTGCCTCAAGATTTGGACTATAAAATGCAAAAAAATCCGACCAACGGTAGTAGTTTCTGAAATTACACGCTCAAATAAACAATTAGCTTTTTAAAATATATAATAATAGATTTAGGGAATTCATTAATACAGTACGTTGGATGATCAGTAACTTATCTGGGTTACAAACAAACACCCGCGCAGCGCTGAAACATTTAGTTGCCATGCTGGTTTTACCCAGAGACATATGATATGCACATGATACTAAAATGTTTCAAATTATTATTTATTCATACATTGATGCACTCATTAGTATCGTAAAGATTGTTATCTTTAATGATGACATGTTTATGCTTAATCCGAATAGAATTTTATACCTAAGCGATTAGATACAGTCAATGTCAAAAGTCAAAGTCAAAATATTCCTCATTTCGTACTGAACTATGTACCAATTGAAATAAGGCCCTCTCGTAGCGCGGTGTGTACAGTCTACAACAGAATTATGTATACCACGCAGTCTCCCGCACCCCGCATCCATACAACGCGTATGCATATTGTATGTGTGCGGGAGACTGGGTGGTATACATAATTCTGTTGCAGACTACGTATTCAAACGCGTCATACTCCCTAAATAAATAAATACATAAATAGATAAACACTCAGACACAGAACATTTTTTTTGTTCCGTGCAGGAATCGAACCCGCAACCACTGGCGTCTGAGGCAGACAGGCTTACCCCATCGCCAAAGTGGTCGTAGTCGTGGTATAAATAGAGTATATCAAGTGTTAGTGGGTGAATCGGTGCTTTGCGAACAAGATGTTGTTGCTTTGCGAACAAGATGTTGTAACAAATTGTAAAACTGATTGGGATAATCTTACTAATTACTGATTAGATTTTCATGTGGCTTGCACCATTTTAAGAGTATTTCTTGGGGTTCTCTATACGCTATCAAACATCCCGACACATTACCTACCAGCCATTATTACGGTTATTATCAAAAAGTGAATATTATATCGATTTGATAAACTAAATGCCAAACTGCAACCGAACAAAAAAAGGGTAGGCACTACATTTAGTATGTACATACATAAATTCACGCCTGTATCCCTTATGGGGTAGGCAGAAGACCAGAGGTTATAAGACCATCTGATGTCACGTTTGACTTTGACTTTGGAGGTATTATAATGATGGATAGAAACTATTGCAGTGACAGGGGGTCAGGCTATCGCCCACAAAACACGCCAATAAAACCTCTGCCCCTTAACTGACTTTTACAGTATGCCCGGGAAGAGAAGCAGCTGGCACATTCTTTGTTTTTCTTTCGCTCTCAGTCCAGCATGGAACATTAAATAAATAAATTCTTTATTCATGCCAAGTATTCTCACAACGTATTTTACATTTCATGCTTAAACAGTTTAGGCTTTATTCGTTATGATTACAAGTTATTTTACTGTTGCCCTAACTAGACTATGAGATAATCTGTATTTAGGGCCGCAGTGCATTCGACATTAGATGGTTAGATAACAGGTTTTTTAGTGGGTGAATTTACAGTTGTTGAATAAGCATTTTAGATTCAATTTTCTTATTATAATAAGTATCAAAAATTTTCAAAAAAATTGTAATAAGATTTATAACAATAGGATTTAAAAAAGTAGTTGTTTTATATAAGTAATAAAAATTTATCATTTGCTTCATGCCATCAGAATCCATTTTTGTTTGTGTCTAATAAATTAACATATACCTAATTAACATTAACATTTAGTACATCTTACTTATATTATAAATGTGAAAGTTTGGATGGATGCTTGGATGTATGGATGTTTGTTCCTCAATCACGGCAGAACGGCTTAACGGATTTGGATATGGCGAACAGTCTGGAATAGTATAAAGGCTACTTTTTAATCGAATTACGTGAGTAAAACTGCGCGAAACAGCTATTTTGTGGCCAGTGTGAACGCAGCCTCTATCTGATCTGAATCTACTGGAGCAGTCGTCAATTGGATCATTGCTCTGGCTCGTCTGTTTTAATTCCCATTTCCTCTCGCTTCTTCTTATTGAGCTTCAAAAAGGATAATTTGAGATAACCACTGTCATGCAACGGGAGTTATTCTGGGAGTTTTGATTGGCCATTTGATTTGTTTGAATCTTTTTACATTCTACTTTCAGCTATTATTAGTATATACATAACTTCACGACTTTATCCCTTGTAGGGTAGGCAGAACACTAGAGGTTAAAACCATCTAATGTCACATTTGACAAGTTTGGTCGTTTTATAATGATGAAGGGAGACTATTGCAGTGACAGGGGGTCAGCCTATTGCCCACAAAACAAATCTCCAATAAAACCTCTGTCCCTCTACTGGCTTTTACAGTATGCCCGGGAAGAGAAGCAGCTGGCATATTTTGTGTTTTTCTTTCGCTCCCAGTCCAGCATGGAAGCATTATTTTTAGTAATAAATTATAATAAGTATTATGTATTATGTAAAAATAATGCCACAAAACGACGAAACCATGGTTGCTAGGCCCATTCCATTGAATCATCTGATTAGCAACGTAATTCTGGCAACAGCTTATGGTTTGTGATAATGCCTATGCATGGAGCATACTAGTTTAAGAAGAATTTGAATTCACCATCTTTTTGTGCCCAATATAACACCTTGGACGGAAATACTTAATCAATAGGCATTTCCGTCATAAGTGCACTTAAATCTTCTAATTTGGAGTCAACCGTAGTCAGATGTAAACCAGGTCAGGCGGGGAAACTGATACCCAAAAATTACAATAAGTCATCCTGTGTTATGATTCAGATAGAGAAGGTTGGATACTTCAAATAGGATTTCAATTAAGATAAGAATTCAAATATGTTGTGCAACGAGTCATTATCTTAATTTATGGTAATATACATTTAGATAATATATTTTGAAACTGCGTTCTTTTAGAAAACAGGTCATACTTGATTTCAAATCTTGAAAGATGCAAGTTGTAGTGATAAAACGTAAAATCATATGCAAGATTTTTATCCTTGTTTGGTGCCAGACCTTTATTTTTTTTTCGATATTTTTTTGGTTACAGCTAATAACCCAAGTGCGGCTTCATCTAATTTGAGAAGGCTACAACTAAGTGCAGCCACAAACCGGTACGGTGGTACCTATTTATTTTTGGCTGGAACTGGGTTTTCAGCATTTTGGATTTGAAAGTTGCCTGGAAGAGATCGTATTTTGATGATAGGGTTACCTATTGTGCTCTGTACTATAAAATTGTAGTCAATGTATTTGCCTGCTCCACGTGTACAATGATTAGAGTTGGCTAGCGATTGCAACTGCTCTCGGTAACTGTGAAACATCGCATAGAGGTTGGATCGCTTGCGGATGTAAACATAAAGCTACAGTGAAAGTGGGAATACCTTCGTAGTAAAGTCTTATTAGGTTACATTTTATTTCTAGACTTAGGAGGGCTCCGTGGCGCAGTCGAGTAGTAGTCGACTGATTCACCAGAATTTTGGGGGATTTTGGTCTCCGCTGTATAATAAATATCGGTGTAATAACTGAGTGACTGACAGACTACGTACGGGAACGGGAAATATAGAAGTTGCGGGCAAAAGCAAGCATACATACATACATAACCTAACGCCTGTATCCCTTATGGGGTAGGCAGAACGCCAGAGGCTATAAAACCATCTGATGTCACGTCTGACACGACGTTTGGAGGAATTCGCGGGCAAAAGTTCGTTTATAAATAAACCACCAAGTTATTTATGCTATTTCTTCATGTTATTTTAAGTCTTTTTTCGCCGCGTAGGTCGGCTTGGAATAGTATTGAAACCTTCGACCTTATCTTTAATTAGCATCAGGTGAGATTTCTTATAAAATCAAAAATCAAAAAGTTTTATTCATCTTAGGAATTTCACAAAACCCTTGATGAAGTTAGTCATCACATACTTCGGCTCTAGCTAGTTGTTGATAGTTGTTAAATAAGATATTACACTAGACCAAGAGACAAAAAAAGCCGGCGGATAAAAACTCTTGGCACTCTTTTTCAGTCAGAATTATCAAATTAATACAAATAGGTACAGTTCAAATAGACCGTGACATGAAAAAACAACTAACACAAGACAGCTAATTGTGAGAGCCAATGTCATGCCACAACCAAATTGCTTACATAGTAGGTGCAATGAGCTATGGATGCACAATACGAACATGACAAACTGGGACCAAAGTATTTGAACAAGAATGGAATAAAATAGTCATATTTTATATAGTGCTAATATACTATAGTCATAGTATCTTTTGTTAGATATGGGTTTAATACGTATCTAATAATAATATGCTCGTCTTACACTTCGATGCATGTTTAATATATGGTATCTAACAAAAGACCGGTTTCCCAGCGTCTCGGTTTCATTAATGTTTACAGGTTTTTTGTTAAGGTCAAAACTGATGAGGATACATCAAACCCCTTGTAATCTAGGTAACACTTAGTGTCTTTCAGAACCGGATTGAAATCAGACTCTCAGTTGATATATGCTGATTCGGTGTCCATTTGTATTTATTCTTAGATAACATTGAATTTCAGTTGGTTCCGTTTATGTCATCGGTATTATTAAATTTAACAAGGCGAGTTATAATTGCTATTGGACCAATAAACTTTTTTAATAAAGGTGGCAGAACAACAACGGCCTCAGGAGGATGCTGTTTGGGTTGCCGATGCAGTAGTGCGTCAGCAAAGTTCGCTCTACTAGCTGCAGTTAACGACTACGTACATATTATGCTACCATTAGGCAGCGTCCCCAGTAGGCAAACAGCGGCCGACTGAGTTTGTGGCGTATCGATTATGTACGGTTTTCCATATATTTGAAATCGAGTGTCCACAGTTTCCTAGTTTCGCGCTCACTGTACGCAGTTTGCAGCGTTACGCGCGCAGACAATCTCGTGAGCGGCCGACTCCCATGCGACGTACGAAAATTGATCTGAGTTTGCAGTTAACTCAAATTTCAGTTCGCCACTTTGCGGCTCAATCATTTGGCCGCTAACTGTTTGCCTACTGGGAACGCAGCCTAAGAAAAATAAAACATATAGCGCTCCAGCTCTTACAGTATTTTGGCATTTCCTATTTGGGCCTAGATTATGAATATTTTAATTGTGTCGTAGATTGAAATTAAATATAAGATTTATGATGAAATATTTAGTAATGTATTTAAAGATATTCAGTATCATAACTGTTAAATGCTTAAAGCTTACATTTGGGCCATTTTCCCATACTAAGTACCTAAAAAACTGGATAATCATTTAATATATATTTCATTCATTTACTTACACGTAGGTACATAATCTACCAACCAGCTACTTGTCAGTTTAGTAGATTATGGTCTAAACCTCTGCCCTGCAGTGGGCTCATTACCGAGTCATGAAAATGATAATGATGATAAACTTACAGTACTAAGCACAGCATCAAAGAGAACGTTCCAGCATAGAGCCGCGGCGAGGCAGCAGAGGGTGAGCAGTGCGCCCACGCCGAGCACCAGCCAGTGCCAGCGGGGAGTCGACCCCTGCATCACGCCGCGGTTGACGACCCCTGGAATTATTCACTGTCAATAAACTAATACATATATACATAACTTCACGCCTGTATCCTTTATGGGGTAGGCAGGACACCAGAGGCTATAAAACCATCTGGTGTCACGTTTGACAAATTTTGAGGTATAATAATGATGGAGAGAGACTATTGCGATGATAGGGGGTCAGCCTATCGTCCATAGAAACGTCAATAAAACCTCAGTCCCTTAACTGACTTTTACAGCATGCCCGGAAAGACGTGACCATGGGGTCTGTAAATCCTGTACCTACAGCGAAAGGTAAAAAAATATACTTGTTAAAAAAGTTATTTTATTTAATATTTATTATTCCTGAATAAAATTTATAATTTTAAGTAAAAACTTAAGACAGTTGAATTACTAAAACACAAACACAAAAACTGTAACAATCTTAACTACTACATCAAAGTTATAAAAAGAAAAAATAATAATAGTATAACAAATAAACAGTAAGTACCTACGGTTTTTAGTTTGTCTAGCAACCTGTGCCTTAAGTAAGTTCAGAGCTTCCATCGTACACGGTTCAGGTACTTTACTTGTAGCTAGTTCATGGAACTCACTTTCTTCTTATCTAAAAACTAAAAGCCTTCTACGGCAGTTTTGGATACCTATCGTTTTATTAAAAATAAAAGAATTTGTGTAATTCTTCTTATCACGTACTTTCGATATCAATTGAAAGACTTTTGATAACTCTTTGAGTTATGGTATAATGTAATATGCAATTCGTAATGTACCTATACACTATACATATCTTTTGCAGCGATAGTACAGAATTTTTCCAAAACTTTTACCTAAAGCATTTCGATGTATTCTTAGGTTTGGCAGTCGAATGTATTAACCATCGAACCAACGGAATAATGACCTATTTTGCTGATAATTCGTTTGAAACTGTCCAACTTGTAAGGTCTATCGCGTATAATGTACTAAGGACATTTTAGTTACTATACAAATTCTGTATTCAGTAAATGTTAGTGTCGCATAAAATGGTACGTTCAAGCGAATTTCCACCTACTAGCATTTAAACGATTTCCAAAAAGGAGCTGATGGTGGGTCATAGTTCTATTGGTTCGATAGTACTTTATATTTTAAATTACCCAAACTAGCACACCAACCTTGTGCTCGCATAGTACGCTTTTTATACGAGGTCAATTTTAAATAGTGCATCAGCTCTTGCAGGCAATCTCTCCACGTCAACCTCAACAACATTTTTTTACTTATAACTTTTTACAAATCTTGATAAATAGGTAGGTAACCCATAAAAGAAAAACAAAAAATGTTGCCTCTTCTGTCATTTATAACTCTGTATTTATAAGCACGTACACTTGGCTATGTTTTGCCATCTCAAGGTGCGTGGCAGAGCTACGTTCAGAGTAAATAAAGTAAAACGTCAGTTTTGAGGCAATACATATTTTTTGTATGGGAAAACTTAAATGTTTAAAACTATAAATTACATACATACATACATAACGTCACGCCTGTATCCCTTATGGGGTAGGCAGAACACCAGAGGTTACAAGACCATCTGATGTCACGTTTGACAAATTTTGAGGTATTATAAAGATGGAGAGAGACTATTGTAGTGACGGGGTCAGCCTATCACCCACAAAACCGCCCTTAAAACCTCTGTCCCTTAACTGACTTTTACAGTATGCCCGGGAAGAGAAGCAGCTGGCACATTCTACGTTTTTATTTCGCTCTCAGTCCAGCATGGAAGCAAACTATAAATTTATACTATAACTATAAATTTTAAAGTATAATATAATTTTATCGTAGAACAAATGTTGATGTGGAGAAGCTGCGAGCAAGAGGTGATGCCCTAATTAAAATTAGCCCTGTATAAACTTGTGTTGAGAGCGGAACGAGAGTTTATCCTACTAAGTTTGACCTAAACTGGCCTGGCTGGGACTCGAACCCATGACCTCTCACCAAGCAGCTAAATACTAGACCACTGCGTCATGGAGGTCGTAAATTTAATATTCTTAAATTCAGACTATACCTAACATTTGGAAAGGAAACGTCGACCTAGTTAACTGTTGTTTATGAATTAATTTAATTATCTTAAATGATAAAAGAAGCGATTTAAAAAACGATAAAAAAAAGGATTTGTCTCGTCAAGGTTGCTTCGAGTTGCTCATGAATTGCATAATAAAATGCAAGAATATTTTTAATGAATGAAATCTTATTCATTCATTTATCACAAGTCTTCTGAAAGAGGGGGAACATTTTTTGGACGGATGAGAATTCCAAATTTACAAAGGGCAATTTCCCAAGGGTCCACCGATCCTTTGTTCTCAATAAAAAACAAAATAAAAATTTTGAAAAACCCACGACGCGACGGTTAAAAAGTAATTGAAAAAGAATAAAATAATTTAAAATTCCCCGACTGAAATGATTTATGTGACGAGAGATAATGAACGTGAAAAGCTTTTTTAAAAGTTCACTTAATCTCACACAAAGTCGGTCATATTATGAACAACATACTATTCGTTTTCATAGCACTTCCCTACGCTTACCTATTCGGTTCTCGAAGATGTAGATGTCGCAATAACATAGGTATTCAACTCCCTATGAACTTTATAAGAAGAGCAAGAAAATCCGTCGAGGGCTGCCATCAATATTTTAAATTTCAATATAAAACTACAAAACGAATTCATTCAATGGCAGCCCCAGACGGATGCACCAAGCAAATCCAAAGCGATTACTGAAAACCGCATTAAAATCGGACCAGTGGTTCTGGAGATAAATGGTAAATTGGTTTGCACAAACACCCTCTCACCCCAAACGCATATACCGTCTCCGTTCCGTCGTGGGTAAAAAATGCCGCCCATACAAGTATTCCCAAGCGGGTCCAAAGCAATTAAAAATCATTTTCAGCTTTTAAAAGTACATTCAGCTACATTTGTTTGTATGAGGTTTTATTAATTTAAAAGGATTCTTTACTTCTGTAGGATTTTAATAAAACATAAAAAGTGCATAGTAAATAAGTAGTTTTTTTTCTTATTTATATCTGAAAATAGCTATGAAGTATTAAAGAAGGCAAAGTGTGTACATTATGTTCATTTAAAAGATATTATCACAGGAAATCAATCTTACGACTCAAGGAAGTCTTTGAAATAGAGAAATACTAAATCATATAAACAATTCACTTTAAAAAAATTATAATATATTTTCATACAAATAGAGGAATGATTTCCTCTGATTACTTACTACCTAGCCTTAAATAGAGATATAAAACAAAGTGAAATAATTTTAATTGAACTATCACCTATTATTATTATTATTTATTACTAAAAATATCAAAAAATCGGATATAAAAAAATATTAAAATTGAAAAAGCTTTGAAGACCTGAATCATAACATTTTAAAATTTTTCAATTTAGTTTGATAAAATAATTACAAATTCAGTAAAACACTGTTAAGCCGTGTTAATTGGTTAAGAGCTTCTAAGGTGCTGATGATCTTAGTTCTTTATTTTTCAGAAATAATTTTAATTTTAAAATCTTTATTTATTGAATTTCTGCTTCGGTTTTCTTTGCAATAATGATATTTTTCAACACACTTGCTCGTAAAGTGAGCGTTATTCTATTGAATTTAGAACTATAAACTGGGCTATAAGTCACGCGTGCATAATATATTATACCCAAGTGCAAGTGTAATATAATGCATCCTACAAAGTTGAATTGTACCTTTGTGCACATTACATGCGAGTAAACAGAGCATATTTTATTGGTCCGGGTTATACATTAAATATTTTCAGAAACAACAAAGAGATTTTATACCACTCCAAATAAAACATTTTCACTTAAAATAGGCTGTATATGCTATACAGACATTGACACATTTGGCAGAAAAAGAACCTACGCGCATGCGCGAGGTTCGGTGCCATTTTTCAATCACAATTTACAGCTTTGTTATCAAGTGTGTTTGTTATTTTATGACCACGCATGTGTGTCTTTAACTCACAAGAGTATTGAAAAACGTCGTATGTAACTCGTGAGCGTTGCTAATTAGCAACTTAGCTCACCTGTTACATAAAATACTATTTCAAAACAGTCAGCTTGAATTTTTAAACATCTAAGATCCCTAATAACCGAGGTTTATTTTTTAATTCTTTATTGATGTTTTTATGCCAATTTTCAATCTAAAACGTTGTAAGTTCTTATGATGGCTTGCCAATTTGATACTCATAAGATTTATGAACAAAGCAAAAGTTCATATAAAGGTAAATGTCTATTTTTAATCTACTGCCGACTGTACTTTTGGACGTTTTCTTGGACCCGTGAAACTACTTGTATGAAGTTATAAATTTGCCTTAAAACCCTGCTGGTACCTAAGCCATGGACCCGTGGGAATGTACCTTTCAATGGATCGGAATTACTGCTGTCAAACCCTAAATACTGTAGGTAATTGTATTAACGCATTAGTTTTTTATTAATTTGGGCAAAAAGCGAACCTGCAAATCTTTTTAATTTTTCGAAAAAAATATAGAGAAACTCTTAAACTACCGTAGAGCCATGGGAGTAAGACCATTCGACGCAGGATTTTTTCTGATCCTAAATCTATACTAATATATAAAGCTGAAGAGTATGTTTTTTTTGTTTGTTTGTTTGTTTGTTTGAACGCGCTAATCTCAGAAACTACAAGTGGGATTTGAAAAAATCTTTTTGCATTTGATAGCCCAACTCTTGAGGAAGGTTGTAGGCTATATTTTATGCCAAAATTCCAACGGGATCAAAAGTTACGCGGGTAAAACTGTGCACGGTGGCTAGTATAAAATAAAATAAAAAATGTGTGGGTTACAGCAGGTTCTCTTTTTACCGTCGATATGTAGCTTTGCTTAAGCTTTGGGTCGGCAAGGCATCAACTTGGACATATGGCCATGGTCCAGGACGACATTTACTATGGGTTGGTAGCAGTACATCTCTGTCGACTGTAGACATAAAAAGACTAGTATACTGTATACTACAGAAAAGATTTTCCAGTCTTTTACTGCTGTCATTGTCAACTGTCAATTATAGTGGCTACTGACTGGCATTATCGGTAATTGGCATTTTGAGCTTACGTGAATGTGGGTACTTTTCTTAGAAACCTGTTTTTATTTACAACTTCTGCTGTGCTTTTTGATCTATAGGTACTTTACTTTACTTTAATGAGTAAATTAATAATTTATGTAATAAAAGAAACTCCTTTTTCTACGCTCATTCTGTTCCTATACAACGTTAAATTTTGTAGATTCGAAACCTAGATCAAAGGTGTGCTAGGTCGCGCATGAATGAAAATGAAAAAATGAAAATGAAAACTTTTTATTCGCAGTAGGTATTTTTATACACTTTACGAACGTCAACCGCTGGATGAGGGTGGCGCGGGTTCGGACGACGACATGACGAATCCTGGGGGAGGCCTCCGTCCAGAAGTGTGCGTCTCTCGGCTCACGAAGATAATGATCGCCCATTATCCACCAATGTCTTGGTGTTGTCTATTATTAATTCTTCGGCTTCAAAAAAAACGAAATGAAAGTAAAACCCTAGGTAGACCGAGAGGAAAAAATCCGGCGGATAGAAAACTCTCGGCACTCTTTTGTAAAAATTGCTTATTATAGGTACAATTTGGCAGAAATACAGCTCTGCTATGTCATGAACAAACAAACAGAAGACAGCTATTCGTGCTTACCAATATCATGTCACAACCAAGCTGCTTACATAGTGATTAATGTTTTATAAGTATTCGGTAATAACCTGTGGAGACATCAATCCCACGCTCTTTTATCATCTAAATAAACTCAATCTCAAATAATCTTTGAGTGTATAGTAGCCTTTTTTGCTTAATGTTTCTTTGACAGTTCTTTTAAATTTATTAAACGTTAGGGATTGAATTGACTTTGGTATTTTATTATAAATACGTATTGACATTCCCAAAAATAATTTCATGCTTTTAGCCAGCCATAATTTGGGAAACGCTAACTTATGGTCGTTCCTTGTCCTTACGGAATAATTTTTATCATTTTCACAGATCTTTCATAGTATTACTATTCTTACATAAGATTCAAGGGTCAAGATAACAATCTCCTTAAACTTTTCTCTTAGAGATTCTCTATTTCCAAGTTTATGCATTCCACGAATAGCCCTTTTCTGCAGTGTAAATATCGTGTCAATATTTGCGGCATTGCCCCAAAGTAGGATGCCGTAGGACATTATACTATGATATTTACTAAAATAAACCATCTTCGCCGTATTAAAATCAATCAATGTGCGAATTTTCTTTACCGCGAACGCTGCAGAACTAAGTCTACTCGCTAGTTGCGAGATATGGGGGCCCCATTGCAATTTAGATTCTAAAGTTATTACAATATTCCTAATTGGGAGTCCTAAATTACTTCAGTTACAGAGCTGTAGAAAAACTCAACTAGATATTGGTATCAGCGATACGCATATTTTCATCTCATAAAGACTACAATGGGCCAACGTATAAGAATCTCAAAATGGATATCAGTATTTCATCATAATTTTAATCGATTAAAAATTTAATCCAATATAACATTGGCAAGGAAAACATCAGTCTGGTGAATTTACAGGACTGTACATACAAAAACCGTGTTATTGTGGTGGGTGAATGTGCCAGTCGCAGTAGTCCACGTGATCCACAACAATACTCAAAGATAATACAATCAATTGTTTGTTTATCGACATCTGCCTACTATTTGAAGAGCACTTAAATAGGCATAAACATTAGGTTGTTCTGATAACGTCCTAATCGGTAAAGTTAAATAGTTAATATTTTTATCTTCAAGCACATAAAACTAGTTTCGCTTAGCGGAAAGAGTAGGTACACTTAGGGCCTTCGCTGCGTTAAGCGGGCGCAAGCGGCGGACACACATTATGGTGCGTACAGATTGCTGTAATGGAACTAGCAATGTAATATCCAGCGCTCGATGCCTGCGCTCGCTGTATTTGGACGTGTATTGCGCACGAACTGATCATTCAATACGGGCATCCTGAGAAAGATTTTTCCGTATTTCGTCGCGAGCACGGTCCGTCGCCGCACACGTTCTTTTCAACCGACTTCCAAAAAGAAGAGGATGTCAAATCTTGTGTATGTTTGTTATTTGATTAATTGGTCAATTGTTGGTTAATTGGTTAATTATTTGATATATTGGTCGATTTTGATCATTCTTGTTTCATTTGATAGATCAAAATAAGTCAGAGGAGGCCCATAGAAATTTAATGGAAATCGATTCAGTATCTACTTAAAAAATGTGTATAAAAGCGGAGGATATATATCTACATAGATGACATTTCACTTCAGCCAAAGTTTTGACAAGGATTTAAAAATGTTTTTTAATGTTCGGCATTTGACCTCCACATCCTCTCTCCGCGACACTTCACAAAACTAATAGATCAGACGAGAGTTTGAAGACCTCATTCGTGCTCTATTTTTTATCAGAGCTTCATCAGTATCATACATGCCTATATTAAAACTCACCTGAGTGACTGATAGACAACGTACAGCCATAACTACTAGGCGTAAAGAGCTGAAGCTTAAACATACATTTCTAGGGAGATTTAGGGGTAGGAGTGCATCAAAGAAAGTAACCTGAAATCAATGGGAGTCTGGTTAGGTAAATTAAAAATAAATTAATATTTCCAACATTCAACATTATCTGGGCCAAATAAAGTTTTCATAAGAACTTATGCTATGGATACTAGATAGACAATGTTTATTCGATAACGGAGTCATAAGCAAAAGCTAATCGTTGTACTCATGAAAAGCCTCCGAAGGCCTTGATGCAGCGACGTTGGTCACAGAATTGTATAAAAGGACTACAGGTGATAAAACAAAAACTTTAAAAGTTTGGGTGTTTAAAATTTCACGATACAAATTAATTCTTAAATTATCTCCTAAACTAGTAAACTGATTTATATGATTCATGGATAAATTGCTTTTATACCCAGAGCTTTCATTTGACATCAAAATCGTTACGATAACTTAACAAACAAAAAATATCATTGCTCTCGTAATTATCCAAATTGCAATCTGAGTCCCTTTGATATTGTCTAAAAATCCGACAATTCATGGATTGCGTCGGGCAGGCTACGAGCGTCACGCACACAGGAGCAAGTCTCACTCACACAGGCGCAATTCGTGCTCGCGAGTGGTTCCTGCGCAATTAGGCCGGGCGTCCAAATTCAGCATCTAAAATTTTTTTAGTTTATTCAAAAACAGATAGATTGGACCAGGCCACGAGCGCGCTCTACTGCGGCTCAGTTCGAGCTCGAGAGGCTGTTCACATCATGGGAACTTTTTTGCAGGTTACATTACTAGCAATCTGTATGCACCATTAGAGCAGCGCTGCCCGCTGCGTTAGGCGGTCGCACGTGGCGCGGGCGGGCTCGTTCGTCCGCGCGACGTGGTAGGCGTTCGCACGGCGCGGACATCTGCGTTGAGCGTCCGCTCCGTGCGCCCGCTTAACGAAGGCCCTTAGGGTAACGCAGCAGGCTTAGTTACCAATTAATAATAAGCGTCGTCGTGGCTTCAGTGCATAGCATACATTATCATACGACATAGCAGATAAAGCAACGATGGGAGACCGACCATCATCGTTCAGATGATTTCGGAGATCACGTTAAGCAATCGGCCTTAGGTGCTGTTTAATTGTATAGTCGTAAGGGTCTGTAAGAAACCATTTCGGCGACGGCACTCTGAAAATTCTGACATCCACCAACCAGCACTGGCCCAGCTTCGAGGATTATGGGCTAAACCTCCTCGTCACCCATGGGAGAGACTCGACACTGCTCATTAAAAAATAAAGTTCCGATTACGTTTTATCCTCATTCTAACTTAAATATTTGGTGCAGCCATGATAACGCTTAGTATTATATAACATGGATACGTTTTAATTTAAAAGTCTGGGAATCTAACCATAAACAAAGCACCTAGTAAGTTGTTATCAGTCATCGCCAACTTGTTCATTTTATCAATCGTACCATCGTCTCACTTGTTGATTAATTAATAATAATACTTAGGTACTCAGTATCCGATAAGATTCAGGTCATTCTTTATCCAAAAACTACATTAGTTTCATCAAAATATGTTTTTGGATTTTATTCCGTTTGAATGCATTCTATATTTTTTCCTTTTAGAGTCTTTATGCACGCCTTCCACTAAAAAAGGAAAATGAGCGGGAAATAGGTAGGCGGAACGGAGGTAGGCAGAGTCAAAATAGTTTTTGCCTTCCACTGAAATAGTTTTTCCAGAAAGGGGTGTATGCCTTCCATTGGCAGCGAGGAATTGCGAGCGGAAACTAGTCGGGAAATGAGCGGAGGCAGATGAGCGAGGCTTCGCGGACGATGTCGGGCGCAGTGTTCGTCAGACCTTTGTGGATGTGTTGTGTGTTCGGAATTTCGGACGATTCTAGCGACGATGATTACTTTAATACAATAATTAAATGTTTGCTACTATATCACAAAAAAAAGAAGCATTTCAGGCGAAGAAGCATTTATTTCCGGTATATTTAAACGTACACTATTATTCCAAGCTATTTCTTTTTTCTCTCCATGACGATATTCTTTGTCGTTTGTATTCCACAAACATGGATACTGGCACACGGCTTCTATGAAGAGCTCCATGTAACTACCTATCAAAGCAGCGTCGCAGCGAAAACTGAGCGGCGCATGACGAACGAGGGGAAGGGTCGGCCGGAAGGGGACAGGGTGGCGGCGGAGTCCGTTCAAAACTAGTTTTCAAGACCATACGCAGCGGGCTCCGTTTACACCGCTCACACCGCTCCGCTTTACTCTTTTTCAATGGAAGTACTTGTATGGAATACAGTGTTGCTAGTCGAGCGGACTACGTAAGGAGTCCGCTAGGAACCCGCTCAACTCTGCGACCTCGTTTGAAACTCTTTCAACTCGCTCGCTCCGCTCGGGCCACTCTTACTTAGTGGAAGCACTTGTATTGACTTTGTCGTTACGAGTTAAACGGAGTCATTAATTGGTCCGCTCCGCTCGCAGTGGAAGGCGGGCATTAAGAAGGTGAATAATCAACGAATGTAGAGCATTAAAAAACCGACTTCACGTCAAAACTTTTGCGTCAAGGTAAACGATCTCCGAAATCATACATATTTGAAAAAAAATTCATGAAGTACTCAATCGATTTCGATGTAATTTATATTTGACCAAATGGGAATTATATGATTCTTGTTTTATATTTTATCATTTAAAACAAGAATCATCAAAATCGGTTCATCCAGTCAAAAGTTATGCGGTAACAAACATGAAATAAAAAAGAAACTTACAGACGAATTGAGTACCTCCTTCTTTTTTTGAAGTCGGTTGTAAAGAATATTATTTATTTTAGATTATAAAATCTCAAAAAGAGATTCATCATCCTAATTGATTCATCGTTTTTATGCGATCATTGATCATTACATATACAATGCATGTATTAGATTACCTTCAGGAAACCGCATCAAGCAATGTTACATTGTAATTGTTGTTGTACGTATTTGATGTTGTCGGCAATTAAGTCTATTTGTTATAATAACTTAGGTCAGTGGCAGTGGCAGATCTGTCTGATAGTTGTTGCAAGGGCAGATTTGATCTCGGAGCGCACCACAATAGAAACTCCTTAAAATAAAACATTTGAATATTTAATTTACGGAAGATACCTATTTTGTTTGTGACGAAAACAAATTGATAAAATGCAAATATAAATTAAGAATCTATGGCAAATATTCTTACAATATCGATAGGTATATTTCGCAACATAAATATACTAGACATTAATTATTGGTACATTTTACATTCGTTTTATTTAAATTGTGACATAAATACATAATATGTTTTTAATTTGTTTCCAACTTAATAATAGAATAATTTATATCTACTTATTTGATTTTAGATAATGAATAAAACTCTTTTTAACCGGATTTATCGCGTATATTTACATTTTAACTTTTAACTCGACGTTTCGGTATCTTTGCAGATCCCGTGGTCACGAGCGACTGAGGTGTCAAGCGTCGGATTGATAAATGGAAAAAGTCATCTCCATCTACAAACACACCGAATCGTGGAGTTAAAATTTAAAATGTAAATATACGCGATAAATCCGGTTAAAAAGTGTTTTATTTAATAGTATGAATCGCAAAAACTTAAGACAATATTATTTAGATAATGATTTACTTAGAATAATTTTGGATTATGATATTGATATTTTTATTGATTGGTAAGGAAACTACTTTTTTTAATGTAATAAAGAGCAAACGAGCACGTATATTGTATTACCTAATAATAATTAATCAACAAAACGCCATGAATACCTGCAATTTCGGAGGTATAGTCTGGCTAATGAAAGTAGGGACTGGGAAAACCTGGCGAATCAGAAAAAATGCATCATTGTAACCCCGACAATAGTACGAAATAAATGGATAAAACAAACTTGATACTTGATTTTTTTTATGAAATTATCGTACAAATAACAATATTGGTACTACCTTTTGATGAGAAGAATATTTTAAAATGATAGGCTTCTTAGTATTAATCAGGTTTAAAATCAGGTTTAAATCTTTATGTACTTTTCTTAATTTTCCATGTAAGTTTATTTGTTTGTGAAAACTGCCTTATTGGCCTTATTTTTCTATTGTTCAAACTATATGTATAATAAATAGCTGTAAGTTTTCCGTAAATAAATAAATAAAAATAAACAACAAAATACAATAATTATTTTTATTCACTGTATCAAAATCGGAATCCAGCAATTCTATATATTTTTTTTTTATAAGTGACTAAACCCGCGTTTGACCTCAATCTCACCTGATGGTAAGTGACGATGAGGTCGAAGATGAAAGCACACGGGTTTAGGAAGGAACTGGCTCTTTATACAATATTGCCGGAACACATTACCGCCGGAGCGGTAACATTTGGCGGCAGACTTTATATAAAGGGCGGTCGCTAGCCAGGCGGACCCAGAAGGGATCCTACCACCAAGCAAATCTGGAATGAATCGTCAGAGTAAGTGGTAACGCTGTTTCCCACATTGATTATGAAACGATCAAATTTTTTATTTATTATTCATTTTCAAATACGAAAATTCCTAATTCTCAATTACCAAAATCACAAACAACCGTTCGATTGATAACAGTGACACCAGAAAAACGACTTTGAAATTCATGCTAGTACTGACATCAAAAGTTTGCAAAACCCCCCCAGTGTCTACACTCGTTAGCCAGACTCTATTACTTATCCATTGCCATCGTGACCCTAGATGGTCAGTCCAGGTGGTGCCAGCTACCTATCCTAAATACTTAAAGTATAACGTATTGCTGTTTGGCCTGGAAATAATCAAGACGATAGTACGGTGGCACCTACATACAGGGTTGATTTTATGTCACCAGCCAAATTTAATTGTTAGTATCTTTGATACGATATAAACGTACTTACATATTTATTTTAGCGTCGCTCAGTACAAAAAAGTAGAAATATGGAACCACAAACTTTTAAAAAAATAGTCGCTGTTGATGAACGTACCTACTACGAAACGGCATTTCATTGATAATACTAAGATGTAGTACTACAAGATGTTTTGTAGTAGCGCGTAGGTGCCTTAATTTCAATAGTAATTTAGAATGACCATGTTTGCTTAATATGTTAGCGGATATATTTTTTTCTTTGTAAAAAAAATTAATACTATTTTTTTGCAAAAATTGTTCCCATAAATGATACTTAATGCGTAAAAAAAATTTGGCCGGTGACCACAAATGAACCCTGTTTATGGCAGCGACCACGCTTTACGAATTGATCATACAATACCACGAGTGTGCTGGTGTTCCTACACCCCTGTGCTCTTCGACCTCATCTTCACTTACCACAAGGTTAAATTAAGGTCAAACGCAGGCTTAATGTCTATTTATACAAAATATAAAGTTTCATTTTGTCTACTTATAACCTGTCTTTATTACTTAAGTACCAATATAACATTGAATCTGTGATCCTTTGTACAACACATGCTTTGATATCTACATGATCATCAATTTGTTTCAAGTACATAAATTATATTCTGACATTCCTACTGTATAATTAAAGAAGTTATATATGTGCAAACTGTGATTTACATTTTATCTTTCAGATTTAGAAAGTTCCCACATTAAAATAAAACAGTCTGGCGAATATTCTATAGTATTGAGTCATAATGTCTGGTCAATATAATTATATCTCTAGTCGCTGACCTCTCGTTTAGGCATATTTTAATCAGCTCTGACGTAACTTTCATGACCTGGTTATAATTTGGTGTTATCCATAGGGTGTATCTAGAGTTGCCAACTTTTTTTTCTAGTAATAAAGTATATTGAGAAAAGAAATATCGAACAGTATTTTGGAAAAATAAACAGTATTCTATTTATTAAATGTTTTAAACAAATATTTTTAGAGCTTTTTGCACGAGTTTTTAATTAAAGCCCATCATATAAAGTGTTTAGCCTTGTATGAAGAAAACAGTATTTTGTATACTTTAAACAGTATAATGTCGTGAAAAACAGTATAGTTGACAACCCTAGGTGTATCACAAAACACTTTCTTCAGAATTTTTATATCAGAATAGGCAATATTCTAGATAAAGTTACTCTGTTGTGTCCGATACAGCAGTGCGATCACAGAACTTTATCGATTCGTGTTTTCACGAAAGTATAGGGGCCCATAGTATGGAGACGGATGCAAGTTTTGAGCAACATTGGAATATATTTATTTTACTATATTCCATCAACTGGTGTGGTAACACCCTAAAATGCTTACAAACAATTAAAATTAGCAAGGCACCACATTTATTTAAGCTTTTCACATAATTATTGCTTACATACCGACTCCATACTAAACGAACTATCGTGAACACACGAATCGATAAAGTTCTGTGATCGCACTGCAGAATCAGATGTAGAGCATAACCGCTCTTTTTTCATCCTTCATCATCATAATCATCACAACTCTTTGTAATGTGCCCACTGCAGGGCATGAGTCTCTCCCCTGGGTGACGAAGGGGCCATAATCCACCAAACTGGCCCAGTGCTGGGTGGTGGATGCCAGAATTTTTAGGGCGCCGAAATGGCTTCTGACAAGCCCTAACGATCATTTTATACAAGTATACAGCACCCGGGACCGACTGCTTAACGTGCCCTCCGAAGCACGGAAGTCGTCGTGAGAAATGAATGGTCGGCGGTCACCCATCCAAGTACCGACCGCGCCGAACGTTGCTTAACATGTGATTCGTATGAAACACACAGTAACCATGGCGTCACGACGACTTTTTTGACTTTTTCATCCTTGCTCTACCTGTATTCAAAGCTTTACATGTACCCACACACAACATAACACAGGATATCCGAATATGCTTAAATATTTTGAGAGCTATTTTGTTTCTTTAGTTTTTTTTTCTACACACCTACATAATTTGAGAAAATAAGTATGATACTTATATTAAAATATTTATTAATATAACTTTCCTCCGACTTTTCGCGATCTGATATAGGTACAGAATGACTCTAGTCTGTGTCAAAACTTTATCAGGAGTCCTAGATTTCATAATCTACTATACAGTACAGTACAACATACAGTACAATATATTAAACAGCGCATTATCATCATCCACATCATCATCCACAGCTTGTAGACGTCCACTGCTGGACATAGGCCTCCCCCAAGGTCTTCCACGTCGCTCGGTCCCGCACCGCCCTCATCCAGCGTTTACCGGCGACTTTGACCAGGTCGTCGGTCCATCGTGCGGGGGGCCTGCCTACGCTGCGTCTCCCAGTACATAATACATTGCGCATTAAAAATAAGATTTCGCCAAAAGTATATTGATTAATATTTAATAAACCTTCGTGGTTTATTTATGTACTATGAACATGTTTATTTTAAAATTGTTTTTGTGAAATGATTATAAAAGAAAAAAAGAGATTGCTTTCATATAAAACATATGGGTTTTTTTAGTTATCAATTGTATTTATTATATTTTATAATAGAAAGTAGTAGTTTTTCGAACAAAAAAAGTCTTAACAGTATTTTTTTTTAATTACTGGAAAAAAAATTAAATCACTCCATGCAAATACCCAACCTATTTGGCTTCTTAGCCTCCAAACACGCTGAATTATTTAATTAAAAATTAATATATTTATGTAAAATCAAAAGGAATGTGTATTTTGCGTAAGTGTAGCAATCTTAGAATTTTAAAATATTTATTGTTTAAGTATATGATATCGATTTTTCGAGGTCGTACTTCGCAATCATTTCATCATTGATAATTAATGCAAATAAGAGGTCCTGCCAGCCTACTAGAGATTTTGACATTTTGACAGTTTTCTTGAAGGTGGGTCTCCTACGTCATAGTGACAGATGGACTGTCTTCGTAATATAATGTTACTTAATTATTAAGAAGTTTCAGGAATTTAAACTTTATGAATTTCAACATTTTAACATTATTTTATGTTGGCAGGTATATCATTTGAATCAACCACCTATGACAGTAATAGTTACTAAAAATACCTGAACACTCTTATCGCAAAGTTGGTCAATTCTTCCAGACACTCTTCTGATTCGGAGAAATGAACCAAAAATATTAAAAAATTGCGGATTTCGTATTGGTACATAATAAAATTATATATCATCAAATACATATTAGTACGTAATATTAAGCAAATACGCATACATTACATAATTACACCCCTACAATATGACGATTCCCACACTGCCATTGACGCATCTACGCGCATACCTACTTGCGGAGGTGCGGATTCGCATCATCGTGCGGAGGTTACAAAAAAGAACCTAATTGTACTATCGAACCAACTGACTGACCTACAACGAGCTCATTTTGGCAAATCCTCTAAATGCTAGTAGATCGAAATTCGCTTGTAGATAGGTTTCCTTGGTGGCGAACTTGTTATCATTACATTTGATACTGACATTTAATGAGTACGGAATTCGTACAGTATCTAAAAAGTCATAAGTGCGAAAAATACACGATAGACCTTACAAGTATAACAGTTTCAAACGATTTTTTAGCAGAATGGGTCATGATTCAGGTGGTTCGATGGTATAAGTAAGCTAGTCTGCAATAATCAACAAATGCAGAGCATTAAAAAAACCGACTTCACGCTGAAGTATAAGGTCGTCAACTTAAACGTTCTTCGTACTCATACATAATTTTTCAAATTTGTTTTTTTTTTATGAAGTACTTAATCAATTTCGATGAAATTTACATGTGGACCTCTGAAGTAGGTATCTATTATATGAAGCAAGAATAATTAAAATCGGTTCATTACTGTCCGAAAAATCGTGTAAGAAAAAAACACATGCACACGAATTAAGAATCTCCTCCTTTTTTTATATTGTAAGGATAGGACGTTTGTCTTCCATGCCACCTGATGGAAAGTGCGCATGAAGACTATGGTGTTACACGTCTATCCACGAGAAACCTATTCACTCGACACGCAACAGACGCAGGCAGATTGTTCCACACCTTGGCAATCCGTACCAAAAAGGAACTATCGAAGCGTTATGTTCGACTTCTTGGTAAATCCACTATATAGGGATGGAAGTAATGCACCTATGCTCCCAGTCTTCGTAAAAAGGGGTGGGTTCAATTTGGTCAAAAAGAGCACTCGCACACTCACCAAAATGTAGCCGATAAAATACTGTCAAACAAACAACCTTATGACGATGCTCCAGCGTCTGCAATTTTTTATTTGTAAGGTTGTTGTTATTTATGATTTTACGGGCTCTTCGGTCAACAGAGTGTAGCGCTTCGAGCTGGTATTTGGCAGAATCATCCCAAAGGTGACTACAGTACTCCATGCACGACCTCACTTGGGCTGTGTATAAGTTGAGCAGCCGTTCAGGGCTAAGGCCTTTTGGAAGTCGGTTGAAATTATGTCTGAATGCCATGCTATGTCAGTCAGTCCATGGTTCTAATCACGATGGAGGTATATTGTAGGATGAATACATATTATATTAGCGGTCAAGTTATTGAAATTTTATATTATGTTTATTAAGTTTTTTTGTTATATTTATAATATGTAATTAATATGTTTTCACCCTACCAAATATTGTACTTACTCTATTATATGATTTCCTAAAATAAAAACAAACAATCTTGTATACCTATAGGCACTTGATTTAGTAAAGAAGTACATTATCTGTAAATTGTAATCTCAACGTTGTCCTCAAAGGAAGTAGCGAGTCATTCCCAATACGAGTGTCATTCGACTACTCACTGGGAAGTCTCTGTAATTATCAATCAATCAATATATATAAAACTGTTCCGTTACTGACTGAGTTACTGAGTGACTGAGTGACTGACAGACAACGTACAGCCGTAACTACTGGGCGTAGAAAGCTGAAATTTGGAACATACATTCTTTAAGGGATGTAAGGGTGCACTAAGGAAGGAATTCTCGAAATTCCCACGGGAACGGGAAATATAGGACTTTTTAGTTTGTATGAAAAATTTTATTCCTTGAGTGCACGGATACGATACTTGGCATAAAGGTTCTTCAAAAAGTGACTGGTTGTTTTATCAAAGGAATTCCCGAAATTCCCACGGGAACGGAAACTATATGATGTTTTAGTTTGTATCAAAAAACCTTATTCCTGGAGTGCACGGATGTGATACTTGGTATAAAGGTTCCTCAATAAGTGTCTGTTTGTATTATGAAAGTAATTCCCGAAATTCCCACGAGAACGGAAAATATAGGACTTTTGAGTTTATGCGTGTACGAAGTCGCGGGCAAACGCTCGTTAGTTATAAGAAAACTGGAAGTAAATGCCTTTTTTATATATTTATTATTATCTGTTTGCTAGATTCCATAAATCAACTTGTTTAAGGTACCTAATTAAGTTGGGCTAGATAATGTGTAGTAAATAAGTATAGTAAAAACATTGCTTTATCTATTCTTTATTATTTATTTATTTTTCGATCCATTTACGACTACATATTAGTAGGTATAGGCATTAATCATAATTATCAATGTGATAAATGTGACTTACTTTGTAGTAATCTGTCAGAATTTTAATATTTAAGTAGTTTATAAGTATTTAAGTAGTTTATACGATATTATCGATTAGTACACACTATTATTGCATCTTAACCAAACTCTCCAGTCTTGGGTCTGCTGGAAGAAATTTCATAAGAGATAAGCAGTACCTTTGTACTTATTTTTGTTCAATGTGTTTCTAAACTTTATCTAAACTTAAGTGTACATAAATTGTTAAATAAATAAATCGATTAGACTCTAATTCTACAAAGTACTAGAGTCTAGCTAACGAAAGTAGACATTGGGGGATTTTGCAAACTTTTGATATGGCAGTAAGTACTAGCATGAATGTCAAAGTCGTTTTTCTGGAGTCACTGTTGTCAATCGAACGGTTGTTGGTGGTTTTGGTAATTGAGAATTTGGGATTTTCATATTTGAAAATGAATAAAAAAATGAAAATTTCGATAGTTTCATAATCAATGTAGAAAGCAGCTATACCAGTGACTGACGATTCATTCCATATCGAATTGCTGGATTCAGATTTTGATTACAATGATTAAAAATAATGAGTGTATTTTGTTATTTTATTTTTAAACCTGATTGATACTAGTTGCCTGTCATTTTAATAATATACGTCTCATCAAGAAGTAGGACAGTACAAATTTTGTTATTGTTTACGACACTTTTACAGAAAAAATAATAAAGTACTTATCAAGTTTGTTTTATCCATGTATTACGAACATATTGTCGGGGTTACCATGATGCTATTTTATTAAATTCACCAGGTTTTTCCAGTCTTTACTGGACTTACTTTCATTAGCCGGACTACAGTACATTTATTTATTTTAACCATGTGGTCCTAAAGTAAGCTTATGCGTATAAAGCTTGGGTCATGGAAATCATAGGGGTCCTCCTAGACCTCCATTTTCATTGTCACTTAGACCTGAACCTATTTCCTTTAAAAGTTCCTTTTTCAAACTAACCCGGCTGGGAATCAATCCCAAGAGCTCCATAATAATAAAAACGACCCCAGACAATCACACCAACTACATGGCCCCAAAGTAAGCATAGCTTGTGTTATGGGATACCATGGAGCGAACTAGGGGGAACCTAGAATATAAATACATAAATAAATAATCACCCTGACAATCATTTTTTTTTTCTTGTTCCCTGCGGACTCGCAACCACTGGCGTCTGAGGCAGACAGGTTTACCCCATCGCCAAAGTGGTCGTCAAAACCCCATTACAACTTTGGAGTTTTCACACCCCAAGAAGCACTCGACCATTGCACCAGGACGTCATAAGCAAATAGATATCTATCTAATAAAAGGATACAACAAGGGAATGTAGAGTCTGAAGCATTGTATTTAAGGTGATTTTTTTTTTTATTTAAGACTAAGCACGCGTTTGATATCAAGCTAATCTGAGGGTATCTAAGAGACAGTCCTGGAAGAAACAACTGGATTTTCATGTATGGTGCAATAGTATACGAATCAACGATTTTAAAGAGTAATTTATTGGTGCATAGGTACTTTAAAGCATTAAATGACCCTTTGAAGTACTTATGCACTAAAAAACACTTTTACTGTAATAATTATAAAAGAACTGGATCTGGCTGCTAAAATGCTGCAAAACTTGTTTTTTTTTTGGAAAAAGTTGCCATTCACCTTGAGAATCATTGTAACGCTTTTTAAGTTTTAAATGAGATTTAAATAAGAGGTCAAATTTAATTAATTAATCATGTAATACGTCATCTAGTATCATCAGCATTTGATACAGGGTGTGATACGATTCTATAGTGGTATAGTTAAGTAACTACTTATTATAACTACAAGAGCTTTTGGGTTCATATTCAAAAGTGGGTCCGATCTAGAATCTATTGGTTACAAACAATGAAAACAGTGTCTCCTTACAAAAGCTGGAAGTTAATGTATTCAACTGTTTTAAGTTTTATTTCTACCACCCTTTTCAGTATTAGAATGAAATTTGAAATTCGACAGGTCAAAGGGCACAAAAATTGCACTAGATTAAATGTTCATTTCTCGCCAACTTAGGACTCTAAATATAAATAATAAATTAACTTTTATTAAAAAAAATCATTGCTTATTCGCGCCAAAGCGTTTTCTATAAAAAAATACACGAGCCATAGATAAAAAATGAAATCTAAACCGAAGATACAACTTTGTAGTTGCATTACCCCTGACCACACGCTATCAGGTCAGATTACTGCACGACAAGGTCAGTTCAACGATCCACTTGATAACATAATCCTTAGGGAAATCAACGACGTCCTTAACTCGAGAAATATTGCTATTAATAGGTATTAAATCTAAAACTACTTAACCTATAGGGATAGTTTTAGTTGCTTTTAGTGTTATTAAAAAAGTATTCCTGAAGGTTTACGAAATTATGCCTGTCCTTGTTGACAAACTCTGGCATCGTGTTTATATTAGTATAATGTTAAGGGTGATTTCGTTCATATGAATGAAAGGGTATAAACAAATTAATGTTCCTAACATTCACCCTTTCTTTCTTTTCAGACATGTCATCATCATCATCACCATCATCACTGCTGAACCAAAGCCCCTCTAAGGTTCTCCACGTTGCTCGATACCGAACCGCCCTCATCCAGCGTTTACAGGTGGCCTTGACAAGATCACCGGTCCACCTTGCCCACCTACTACCCTTACCTATGCTCCCAGTCTTCGTCTTCTCAAGTCAATAATGACTGTTTACCATTGTGGTAACAAGATTGGTCAGCATACACACTGAGATAACGTGTCTAGCTGGCGGGGTGGTTCCTTCTATGCAGCCTTGAAAACTTTACTGCCCCAATGGCCATCTGTTCTGCGAGCTATGGGCCCTGCCGATTGCCACTTTGCTTTGTTATCCTGGCACTACATGATCTGGCGTAAATTAAGGCTCGTTTAATGAAAACTTTGTAACCGTTGATCATAGATTCCCTATTAATTCTCCATAGAGAGAGAACCGTCAAAATCTATGAGTTTCAAAATCTTTTTAGGTAGAGTTTAAGTTTTTAAAATGGTAACGCATAATATATTTTTTAAGATACAAATATCCATGATTTGAAGTCCAATATAATTCATCATACGAATAAGTATTCATATCAAACGGAATTCAAACTCATGAAGACAAATATTAAATAATATTATTAAATATACCATACCATACCTTCCATGCTGGACTGGGAGCGAAAGAAAAACATAGAATGTGCCAGCTGCTTCTCTTCCCGGGCATACTGCAAAAGTCAGTTAAGGTACGGAGGTTTTTTTGACGTTTTTGTAGGCTATAGGCTGACCCCCTATCACTGCAAGTCTCTCTCCATCATTATACTGCCCCCAAATTTGTCAAACGTGACATCAGATGGTTTTATAGCCTCTGTTGTTCTGCCTACACCATTAGGGATACAGGCGTGACGTTATGGATGTAACCTACAGTAATCGCAAACATAACATTTATTAATATGAATAGTTAAAATATTTTTTACGGTTCAAAATATTGAAAGTATCATGATACACTCAAAAATCTCCTCCTCTTAATCGACGCACGTCACGAACGGAATCTTCAAAAGACTAGTGTGCCTAATAAATTCACGTGTAGGAGATATCAACGATGAGTTTGATAGGAAAGTGTATGAACATTGATGCTAATTGCACAATTAATAAGGAAATATGACTGTGTACTATCGGTGCAGAGCTGCGAGGAAGTCAGAGGTTATCTCGTGAAATCGAGCGTGCAAGTTGATCAATAAGTAATTTTAACAGGCTTTTATACTGTGTACTGTTTGAACTGGCACATGAATGAATGAACTGTTTTCAAGAAACCTTATAAATAACATCTTCTTACACATATTTAAAGTGAAATCGTGCTGGTGTCACGAGTTTGTTTTTATTTTCTGCGATTTCGCAGGCTAAGCAATGTTCCGGATCGGCGAAGGACGGACAACCGCCGACCAATATATTAGTGATTGGGATTGTAAATGAAGTTAGGGTTTGTCAGAAGTAATTTTGATGCTCTGGAAGTTTTGCCATCTACTAACAATAGTCAAGAAACACAATTATCGTCCTAAAAAGGCGCTTCGTGGAGATACCATGAACTGCGGGCAGGTTTAAAGAGCTTTTGGTGCTGGCATGGGGATTTTTTCAGGGTAAGAAGAGTATGGATTTGAAACCAGAAAATGGGCAGCGGATCTTTAAATTTGGAAGGACATAATACTTCGATCGCTGGACGAATGAATGAAATGAATACACTACTAAATAGGGTTAAACTAGTTAAAACCCCTAAGGTAGTGTTTTAATGCCATAAATTATGGTTTTGTAAAAGAAACAATAATGTGCAGTTCGTTATTTCTCTGACATTCAATGCTGCGAATTTGAATGTCTTAGATACGTTTAAATTTCATTACTTTTCATTTGTGTGATTTTATGAAATAGGTCGAATTTTTTATTACTTATTATAAGATTTTCGGTACCTAAATAAATCGATCCGTTCTCTTACAAGAAAAGTACTTAAAGAAACCATTCGAACATCTTCACGAAATATCACCTCCACATCAGTCTAAACTGATATTATTAAAATAACTTTTTGTTTGTTTGTTTCACGGCCCATAAGAAAAATAAATGCAGAAAAATTATAATATATCAAATATCTAGAACATAATAATTATTTTTTCAACACATTTGCTCGTAAAGTGAGCCTTGTTCTATTGAATTTAGAACTATAAACTGGGTAATAAGTCACGCGTGCATAATATATTATACCCTAGTGCATAATATAATGAATCCTACAAAGTTGAATTGTACCTTTGTGTAAATTACATGCGAGTAAACAGAGCATATTTTATTAATTTTTTTCAGAAACAACAAAGAGGTTTTATACCACTTCAAATCCATATACATTTTTAAATGTTTGCGCCTTATATTAGTAAAACAAATATGTATATCAAACAAATTGTTCACAATTTACAATAATTTGTTATAAAATATTAAAATATTTGCATGTACCACTCCAAATTAAACATTTTCACGTAAAATAGGCTGTATATGCTAAACAGACATTGACACATTTGGCAGAAAAAAAAACCTACGCGCATGCGCGAGGTTCGGCGCCATTTTTCAATCACAATTCACAGCTTTGTTATCAAGTGTGTTTGTTATTTTATGACCACGTATGTCTGTCTTTTACTCACAAGTGTGTTGAAAAACGTCGTATGTGACTCGTGAGCGTTGCTAACTTGTTACATAATATACTATTATCGTCGTATTCTAATGAATCATGTCAATTAAGTGAGTAAGTCTTAGATGGAAAACAAAATAAACCACTGATACGAGTATGAGCGCTTTAATACCTATATTGTGAGGATGAAGAAATGTGTTACTTTATTATCTAAACGTGATGATATAATCAAAGAATAAAGTATTAATCCCTTAAATCGAGTTATGACTTTTATTTGATTGACCGAATTTGAATTTTAGCTTCTATGCTGGACTGGGAGCGAAAGAAAACCATAGAATTGGCCAGCCGTGTCTCTTCCCGGGCATACTGTTAAAGTCAGTAAAGGGACAAAAGTTTTATTGGCGTTTTTGCGGGCGATAGGCTGATCCTCCGTTACTACAATAGTCTCTCTCCATCCTTATAATACCTCTAAATTCGTCACACGTGATATCAGTAAGTTTTATAGCCGATCGTGTTCTGCCTACCCCAAGGTACTATAGGAATTAAAAATGATTTAAGATTTCTCTAAAATATAAATTATTTAGGTATAATTCACCTCGCCTTAGTCGCATTTTGCGACACACTTACCCAGGGTTTGTAGGGATATTTTAAGCCGTCTTGTATCTTTAATTTGTATACATTCATTTACCACATTTGATAATCACTATATATAAAACTGTTCCGTTACTGATTGAGTTACTGAGTGACTGACAGACAACGTACAGCCGTAACTACTAAGCGTACAGAGCTGAAATTTGGAACATACATTCTTTAGGGGATGTAGAGGTGCACTAAGGAAGGGATTCCCGAAATTCCCACGGGAACGAGAAATATAGGACTTTTTAGTTTGTGTGAAAATTTTTATTCCTTGAGTGCACTGATACGATACTTGGCATAAAGGTTTTTCAAAAAGTGACTGGTTGTTTTATGAAAGGAATTCCCGAAATTCCCACGGGGACGGGAACTATATGATGTTTTAGTTTGTATGAAAAACCCTTATTCCTGGAGTGCACGGATGTGATACTTGGTATAAAGGTTCCTTAATAAGTGTCTGTTTGTATTATGGAAGGAATTCCCGAAATTCCCACGGGAACGGAAAATATAGGACTTTTGAGTTTATGCGTGTACGAAGTCGCGGGCAAACGCTCTTTATAGATATTTGATATTATATCATTAGGTGTAGCTACTTTAATATTTATATATTTTTTAGGTTTTTTCCTATTCATGATGACACTTAAGATTTGGCGATAAGCAAATGCGAACAAAGTAAAATTTTGTTTATGTTGAGTCGAATCATAGAGATACGGGATTATGTTTCAAAAAAAGGTGCACTATGATTATAAAATTACACTTATTTCAGAATGAAACTCGCATGCGTCGTTCGCTAAACAGTTCGATGACATTGAGCATGCTAAACAGTGAAGTAGTAATGGCAGTGACGCTGTCGTATTGATTTAATAGTACGACACGTGGCATGCGCGCGCGCATCTACTTAATACGTCGTTTGTTTTTGAATCATCAATGTTTCATTACAATGTAGCTGGATATGTTTTTATTAAGGTTAATTTAGTAGAACAATGTTTTGCTAACTATTTTTGGTGTTTTGTTTTTTGTAGTCTATTTGTGTGTCACTAAGAGATGTTAAAAAACCGGAAAGCAATTTGAATGTTATCTTTTTGGTAAACTTTGACTGATGACTCAATGACCTTGTTGTTAATTAGTACGACTCTTGGACGATGTTAAAACGAATTGTAAGTTATTCTAAGCCCGCTATTATTGATTTCCCAGCTGATAATAATGAGAATTTTGTGAGAGAATTTATTGATATGATAGCCGTGATGCGTGATGCGATGCCGTGATGCGATAGAACGTCTTGCATGCTCAAAACGTTATAGGCCAGAATTTTGCACACTAGAATATATGTATAGCAGACGAAGCGTGGAATAACAAAGATTATTTATACTTTTTGCCATGCTATTCCTCATCACCAGCCATGTCAAAGTTCTCCGTATTACTCGGTCGCGCGCTGCCTATATTCAGCGTTTACCAGCGACCAATCACCAGGATCGTTGCCTTGTTGATACCTCACCGCGTTCTCTCCCGAGTACCTTTCTGCCCCAACGGGCACACGTTTTACGAGGTCCTCAGCCCATTGACACTTCTACTTTGAGATCCTTCTGGCTATGTCATGATATTCCTATGAGGTCGGTGAGCAGTGACAAAAATATATAATACATACATAACTTCACGCCTGTACCTATCCCTAATGGGGTAGGTAGAACACCAGCGGTTATAAGACCAACTGATGTCTGGTTTGACAAAGGAGGTATTATTATAGAGAGGAGAGAGACTATTGCAATGACAGGTGGTCAGCCTATCGCTCGCAAAATCGCCAATAAAACCTTCGTACCTTAACTGACTTTCACAGTTTGCCCAGGAAAAGAAGCAGCTATCTCACAATTACGGAATTTTCAGTGCATGGCATTGTAGAGCTGTAATCTGGATCTAGGGTGCGCTTTAGGTAGCGACTGCGGAGATAAAACCATCTTGCTTGTTTACAACCCCAAAAATCCTTTTTTATCTTTCCGATTTATCAGTAGCTAGACTGCGTATTGCTGATAAGCAGTCTAACTACTGATAGATAGGGACTTACCGTCTAATATCCCAGGGTTTGTTACGCATTTAGTTGGTAAATGGAATTATGCCACAAATAAAAAAACTAATACATGATCCTCTTATTTTCACTTACAGTACTTAACTGTATAGAGCTTATCGAAAATAGTAATTGTTCACTATTTAAATAGTCCGTGTTTTGTTTTGAAAATAAATTCACTAGCATATATTTTGTCAGCTTTGTTAGCATACATAATAATGTAATAAATAGTTACTTGTATTTTTAAGTTTGAGGGAAATATAACAGGATTCCATAAAACAACATTCGTATTTTTTTGCATTATTGTGCCGTTTCATCTTAATCATCATATTCCTATAAATCATTTCCACTGTTGTAATATGATTCTACGTAAAGAAGAGGTTTTTGGGCATTAGTGCAACAAATATGTACAATATTATAAATAGGCGCATGCTCAATAAAAAATATAAAACCCGGTGATCAGTAATCTTAACAAACGTCCCTATGTTTCAGTCATTGTGTTTAGTTAGAATAATTTTAAATACACATATGACGTTGGTAATTACGTTCTAAGAGTTCATTAAGTATGTATAGAGTAGCAAATAGGTACTTAAATCAAAAACAAGTATTTCATTAATCATACAGGCTTTTATCCATTAATTCTTTTCAATTGTCTAGATACATGTTATTTAAAAAACCCCGCGCCGTTCGTCTGAAAATAGGTTTCCTCCATCGCAAATATTTTTTGTAAAAATTAATGGTTTATTGAAACAAATATAAATAAGATTGTAAAAAATCGTGCAGGTCGACAGTAAAACTGTTTCGGCAATCTTTCAGAAACCACTTCTGATATCGTGCTACAATGATATCATAACTTTAACGTAGAAACATAAAATATTTTATGTATGAATTAATGTTAGTATTTCTATAATTCTATCTATTATTCTGAAATTCTATTAATCTGAAATTTTGCACACTGTGTAGGAATGGCCTTATATAACATCGGCAGGTAAACGATCACTGCTTAACACGATATTTCCATGGGATACAGTTATACAATTTATTTCATAATGATTTTATCAAACGATTCTATTGAGGAAATATGGCAACGTATCCACGGTCCTAAGTTAGTAGGTAATTAGGTACAAAATGTAATACTAACATATAAAATATGCTTCGTAGTATCTCAAAATAGAACGCCACGAATGTGAGCACGTGTAGTGAATCATTTTGTTTGTTTTGTGTTTTTGTTGCATCTTACGCAGTTCTTCTCGGAGCACGCCGATCACAATGCAGTCTGCATGAAAACTTCGTTATTCGTAAGTTACTGTTTTAACGGTTTTATGACAAGAAGCATAAAAACATGCAAAAAGTTTTTTTTTTTACAACAGCGACAAACCCGCTTTCAACTTTAATCTCTCCTAGGGCTAAGTGAAGACCAGTCCAAAGAGATTCGCCTTTGTTACATGTCCAGAAAATAAGCAATAATCATAGTTGTACTAAAAACTGAGCCAACGCAATCAAAAGGTGGCAATCAGTGATCTAGACGAACTAACAGACTAATATTGTTTTTGTCGAACTTTAATTAGACTGGTTACATCACTTTTACCGACACAACAAATCAACAATGTCTCTACTAATGTATAAGTGCCATCTTCAAGCTTAATAATTACTTTATAGTGGCCATATTCTCGTCAAAAGGCTATCCTAGATTTATTTAGATGGCTCGTGTGTACTAGAAATTTGCTTCCAATGTAGTAAATATTTTTGGTTTGTATTGGGTCTCGTGCTTGACCTTTTCACGAAAGTCTTATGATCTTATTGGAAGTTCTAGATAAAATATAGCCTTGCGAAAGAAAAACATAGAATGTGCCAGTTTCTTCTCTTCCCGAGCATACTGTAAAGATCAGTTTAGGAACAGAGGTTTTATTGGCGTTTTTTCGGGTGATAGGCTGACCGCTTTTCCCTGCATTAGTCTCTCACCATCACTATAATACCTCCAAATTTGTCAAAACGTGTCATCAGATGGTTTTACAGCCTTTCGTGTTCTGCCTACCACATAAAGGATACAGGCGTGAAGTTATGTATGTATGAATTGAACTGGTAATTTTAGACTTCAGCGCGTTCAGTAATCAAACAAACAAACTCTTATTTTTCATAATATTAGCATAGATAAGTCATTAAATATTGCAGGAGCGTTGGCTTTTGAAGGACTAGAGTTGGTTTTTAGTGTAGAGAGATCGTGACCCACGCGAATAATGACCCGGTCGAATTAGTCGCCTCTATTGACACGCTTACCCTGGGGTCGCAAGGCTATTCACATACAAAGTACAAAAAAAACATATTTTTCACATTCACTTTCCCTTCGTTTTTTACATTGAATAGCTGTATTTCAAGGCATTTTATTTTATGCTCTCAAAATACTATAAAATTGAATGTAGTCACCCGTTAGTTCATATACCAGTATGTATTATCAAATCAATTTATTGCTTAAAAAATTAGGTCAAATTTATTTTTTGCATTCCACAATGGTAATAAGGTGTTTATAAAATTTATTTGGCTGAACAAACATTATGGACCCTGTTGGGCGCAGCAACTTGAAAGAGGAGAGAGGAGGGCCACTTATTCATAATTTTCTTTTATATTTACGTTAGCTACTTCATTTTATTATATAGGTATTATGCTAGGCTATTTCATTTCATTGTATTGTTGGTCATTAAAAAAATAAAATTTAAGTAGGTACATCCATGGTAAAAAAACTTTTTAAGTAGATTTTGTGGCGCATAAATTATATTTTCAATTACTCATGAGCACTGTCCACGCTAGGTTTCTTAGGTTTTTGTTTTTATAAGCAATTCTTGCATGTCTGCCGAAATATTAAATCTTAGGAATGTTCCTCCGTAGTTGACCTATTTGAAATGTACGGGAAATACTATTATCCAATTGAATTCGGATGTCGTAACACTCTACTTACAGTCAATAGCCGTGGTTAGCAGTCAGTAATAAGATTAAGTGCGCTAAATCGAATGGTACCTACTCGTACATCAGACGGAGAGATATAAATAAACTGCAGTGTGTTGATCTTCCTTATCGAGCCTTGAAGGCTGTTTTATTGAGGGCTGAGTTATCTTGCTTATCCCAGCAAAGAGTATTGATTCCCGCACGGAACAAAAAAAATGTTCTGGGTGTTTCTCTACATGGTTAATTTTATTTAGCGCATCAGATCTTGCAGACATCTCTCCACATCAATCCCTGTATGCTCCAGGACTTTCTAAAATTAATCATTGAAAAAATTTTAGTTTTCCCATACTCACAAGAAATATTTATTGTCTTTAAACTTGCGTTACTCTATTTACACTGATGCTACGCACCTTGGGTGTCACCACGTGCAGCGGGGTGCGGGGTTGCGGGGTGATTAACAAAATACAGAGTAATTAATAACAGAGGGAGCAAAAATTTGTTTGTTTTTCTTTTTTGTGTTATTTATCAAGGTTTGTAAAAAGTCGTACACTAAATGTTGTTGGGATTGATATGGAGAGGACGCCTGCAAGAGTTGATGCGCTAATTAAAACTACCTCGGTTAAAATATGTATTTATATTCTAGGTTCCCACCTAGTTCATTACATGTTATCCCATATCACGAGATATGCTTGGGGCCATGTCGTTGGTGTGATTGTCTGGGGATTTCATTATTTATTATTATTTAATTAATCGTGTAGTATTTTTAACCCAGTAATTTGCTCCCATGGGTAAATATTGGGATAAGTAGGCATATATGTAGCTGTGCATATTATAAATAAGAGAGTTAAAGTCTCTCGCTATAAGGTCACGACAAACTCTACATACGTCCGACAAGAATCTACGATTGATTTTCTGCAATTTATTTTGATTGACACAATTCATGAAATCAACCGATGTCCAGTTTACTACACGAAAGTCCACCTCATTCTTGAGAGTTTCAATTGTATATTATGTGTTGGTAGATGACGTGTTCAATATTTAAATATATACACGGCATTGACGTCTATCAATCATGTTTTGCAGCGTAAATTGTCGCTTCGTAAATAGCTTGACAATAACGGTAAGTATGTTTTAAAGACATTGTAAGGACAGAAGTATCCGTTTTCTAATGTTGAGTTTAGAGGAATAAATGATTTGTTAGGAACTGGACTAGTATTCTTCAATAAATGTTCATTAGTCTAGAGGTATGTATATAGAAGGGCTTTTCCACATTAAAGGAGTCTGATAGGTACTTGATGAATAAAAATCTTGTGTTGGCCACTTATTTCATCATAGGTCTTGACGACACATATTTGATTCATAATATAATGAACAGATTTCACAATACATGGAAGTCTTATTGACTGTTTGATCTATTCGAACATGTTGGCGGTCTAGTGAACCGTATAAAAATATAACCAGACCAGTACGTATCCACGCTAGAGGACCTAACAAATGATTGCTTTAGAGTACCTACTTAGGTCGTCAGGTAGAAATCGCTTATCAGCGATAAGTCCGCCTGGATGTACCACAGGGTCAATAAATAAAATATTTAAGATTTCTCGTCATTACCGAAAACCGCATTTGGTCTGTATACGTAATACAACAGATCCAGGAATCAGATTAGAAGGAAAAGACGTAAAGAAGGCCGCAGATCTACAAAAAATTCAACAAAAAATTGTAATTATTTCTGAACTCTATGTCCTTACATTAAGATAAAAATTGGTTGGGGAATTTTGACTATTTGTAACGTTTGATCTACTGCCTTTTCTGTACATAGACAACGCCGTCTATTTCTTTGTGTTCTTATCTTGAAGCGTTCTGCGGCTGTCGAAATTCATTTGTTGTCAATGTCTTATCTTGAATTTGGCGTCTAAGACTTAGAAGTAAATAATAATACCTACTTAGTATATCGGATGGACCATTTAGGTCGATTATGGGAAAATCTGGAACTAAAAGTCATGTTCTGTTCAAAGGAACCATTTTATCAATTTTAATAACAAGAGAAACTGCATTCAAATTAAAATTAAAATTTATTTATTTTGGTTATCTGCACATTTTTTTTAAATCTTAATCTATAAATATCATATGAAAGAACACAATTATGTTTAAGTGCCTGAACTAGCCTAACCCTGCTTTTCAGGCGAATTTCAGGCCATCCGGGAAAGTAATCGAACTTTTGATTAATAAAACTAACACTGCTTGTATTAAGATATTGATTGTGTAGGGTAAAGCAGTAAATTTTACTGTGATACGAATTATATTGAAAATAACTAATTTTTTTTATTTTATTTTATTTTTAGAATCTTAGGAAAACTTACAGCTAGGTTTTTTTTTTTTTTTTATAAGTGACTAAACCCGCGTTTGACCTCAATCTCACCTGATGGTAAGTGACGATGAGGTCGAAGATGAAAGCACACGGGTTTAGAAAGGAACTGGCTCTTTATACAATATTGCCGGAACACATTACCGCCGGAGCGGTAACATTTGGCGGCAGACTTATAGGTGGTACATTTAAACATGAACATGAAAAAATAACAACACATGCAGGACATGAGTTGGAAGCTGAAGGCCAATTACAAGTTTCCACATATAGTATTATTTATTTTCACAGTAGCCTTTATCAGTTTTTGAGATATTTTTCAACGAACAGCGATTAAGTGCAAAGGGCACCCTTATCTTGAGCAATTAAAGAAATTGACCTAAATTTAAAAATAAAAGCATTTTTTTATGACGATGCTTATGTTGTATGTAATCGAAAATGACGTAAAGTTATACAATTAACAAATGCAACACGAAAACTTCGGAATATTCATGTTTTACGTTCACTGTGCCGAATATTGTTCTACAGTTCCAAGCCAATTTCTAAACCACTGCGCTTAAATGCATGCCCAACGTATTCTTGAATTACGAACAACTAATTTTATGCTTAGCAGCCTCTCCATTAGGAGCTCTCCCTATAAGAAAAAAAGTATCTCCTCTTTTTAAAAACTTTTGAGAACACTTTATCTTTAACTAAATTAGTCAATTTGTAAATAATAAAGGATTAATAAATAGAGCCACTGTCTGGACCGTTTTTTTATTTGTCTAATAAGTTTCGTTATTTTAAACAAATCCAGTATTCGTCAAAATAAGCGCTAAAGGGTAATATTTAAGGGTTATCTACCCAAATTATAGTTCTCACTTCATCCAAAACAAAATTATCGTCTCGAAGATCGTTAATAAAATTTGACATGAGGTCGAACGAGTATGTGGTTATATTAGGTCGGCACGCGCATGCCACGATAAAAAATAAAAACAGCATGCGACTAAGTTTTCCTTATTTCGTGCATGCCACCATCGATAAAGACTCGAATCGACAAGTTGAATATTATTTTGTTATATTAACCTATCATGTTAGCTACGAGTAACATGCGCACCAAAATAGATAGAATTATAGTCCATATAGTTGCTTCCATGCTGGACTGGGAGCAAAAGAAAAACATAGAATGTGCCAGCTGCTTCTCTTCCCGGGCATACTGTAAAAGTCAGTAAAGGGACAGAGGTTTTAAAGGCGTTTTTATGGGCGATAGTCTGACCCCCTGTCACTACAATAGTCTCTCTCCATCTTCATAATACCTCCAAATTTGTCAAACGTGACATCAGATGGTCTTTTTAACCAGATGGTGTTCTGCCTACCCCATAAGGGATACATGCGTGACGTTATGTATGTATGTATGTTAGGTACTCGATTTGATACCATGAATAAGCCCACATAACCAAAAATGTTATATTCTTACAAAAACACATTATCTAAGTGCCAAATTCTAAGAAAATATTGATAATGGGCCCGATTTGTCGTTGTCGATAGTGGCATGCTAGCCCCGCTGACGATATCGGGGACATGATTATTTATATCGCTTGGTGGAAATCGTGCAATTTAGCGCCTGTGGGTCTTCCTTTAGGACTATCATCACAGCTGAGCCGTGTAGAATGTAGAGTCGGTTCTAGTGGTCCAGAAAAAAATGTTATTTAATAATAATAATAAATATTTCTGACACTCACGCAACATTATCTAGCCCAAATTAAGTTTCTTAAAGAACTTGTGTTATGGATACAAGATAACTGATATACTTAAGAAATATATACACATACATATTGAATAAATACATATTTTTTATTAGAATAAACTTAAATAAACATATAAACATCCATGACTTGACGAGTAATATCTGTGTTCATCACACAAATATCCGCCGACGCCACCGGGATTCGAACCCAGGACCTCTGGCATAGAAGGCAATGTATTTTACCGCTACACCAGCCGGTCGTTTGTTTGTTTGCTTTACCTATCTTTATTTTGATTTTGTACCAGTATTGTTGGAAAGATATTTTTGTATCTTTCACTTTGGTATACTTATTTCATATATTTTGCGTTTTGAAATTTTCAAAAGTTTCGTTAAATCAGGGCTCTTTACCCTCATAAGTTTATTTATTACCTATCGACATGTAATATTTATTGTTTTTCGAAGTCCTTAACAGCCCATGTAGCTTGTGAGATATGAATAATTAGATTTACCACTTTTAGGACTTACAGGACCTCCTTGGCTAACCTTGGAATATATGTGTCTTGAATTTTCCCTTGCTCCATCTTCTTCCTCATCAACACTTAACAATAAATAATGTTGAGTTCAAACCCAAGAGCGGTAAGAAATAAAAAAATAAAAATGTATTTAAAATCTGGATCTCCCAATGGCGACCTATAAAATCCATAGTATATTTATATAATATAATATACTATGGATATTATACAAATATACTATGTCAAAACCAATGTCAATAAACAATAATTAAGTGGACTATCTTCCACACAACTCGTTTTGTCTCCGATCTTTATTTGCATACGCGACGGCACTATCAAACTAGTTCCTAGTAAGTCCTATTATAAATGTAGCATTATCAGGGAATTAGAATACGTCTAATTCAATTAGGTAATTTTTTTTTTTATTTATAATCCGGTCAAGTACTATTTTAACTGGCGCACCAGGTTTCCGTATCTAGGACATCCTTCGATTCCTATTGGGTATATTATGCGTACATTGTAAAGTGAAGTATTTGATTATTACTGCAGTTTATCTCATAGAATATTTTGCTTAATAGCCCAGCTCCGGCGTACAGTCACCTGTAATAATATGTATGCATTTTCATTGGACTTAGAGCCTTATGACAACGGAATAAGTTGCGAAGTGTATACATATTATTAGACGTGACTGTACTCTCATCCTAAAAACATAAAGCAATAAACAATATAATAGATGATTAAACGAACTTCTAAGTGAAGTTCTATCGCTATTATATGAGTCGCTTCATTCGAAGATATTATATAACAGGTAGTCCTTTTTAGGTACTAGGTAACTTCGCACACTTTAAAGTATCATAAAAAAAAACACTGTGGTGGGGCGCCGCGTGGCATGATCCACCCGGTTCGCGCCAAGCCCTCATTCTTTAGAGACCCTAAACGAAACTTTTAAATGGGTTCTGGGGTGGGTGGGTACGTCATATCTTCGAATGAAGCGACTCATATAATAGCGATAGAACTTCACTTAGAAGTTCGTTTAATCATCTATTATATTTCGTCGCTTCATTCTTCAGATATTATATAACAGGTAGATTTTCAGAGATAGAAAGTTTTGTTTAGGTATATACTTGGAATTGAAATAAGTAAAGATATAAATATGTAATTACATATTTTATTATTATAGTACTTAATAATTAGTATTATTGCATAATGAGATTCAAATAATCTTACTTTATTTGAGTTGCTAGAAATTATAATCAGCTTAAATTAATGAAACTTAGTGATAGTCTATTTATAGACACATAATTTTTAATGTAGTAATTTACTTAATATCAAAATACGTAATATTCAATAACTATTTTTAATATTAGGTTAAGTATTGTTCATGTCTCGATTAAGTATCGACACAGCAAAGTTATTTTGTTGATCATCTAAAGGCCGATGGTAAAACTTTGCGAACACCTGTGAGTTTTGTGTCCACCCGGCCGTTTTTCGAATGACATCGACACTGATACCGGCCGCGCGCGAGGCTGAGGTTGACGCGTGTCGTGTGCTGTGCGCACTAAAACGCTCATGTCAATGCCACTCGTAGCGAGCGTTTGCTTAATCCATCGACTTAGCGTCTGACTTGATGCAGTTCTGTGGGGAGCTTTGAATGTTACGAAGAGATTCCCGCAGTTTGAACCTCAGATATTATTTGTAATAAAAATATATTCTTTTAAAGTTAATACTGGGCATATGTTGATATTGCTTTGAAAGTTTGGGAGAGATAATAAGGGCTGTTCACGATTTGGAGCGGAAGTCTTGATTATATCTGTTATAATAATATTTACTTTATCAGATTGAAAAACAATATTTTCAAATTTAATTAAAGACAATGTCTGTACTCTTTGACCGGTACATAAAGCTAATAATGTAACGAGTTTTTTGTAATATTTTCTAATGATAAATTAATATTTGGATACCAAGAAGACAGTTGATTTAGTACTAAATTTGGATCCCAAGTAAATGAATATTTAGGCTTAATATGTTTAGTTTTATAGGCTCCTTTTAAGAGGCGTTTAACACAACTATTATCACTTATCTCTTCTCCTAATAAAAGAGATAATGCAGATCGATGTGTATTTAATGAACCGTAAGAACATCCCTTATTAAATTGCTCGTTTAAGAATCAAAGAACTAATGGAATGGATTTTTCGAAACTATTAATTCATAACCACACTTCTTGAAACCATAACTTCAATGAGACGTTGTACTGGCGAACAGTAGCGAGCGAGGCGAGCATCAACGTGAGAGCCTCTGGTGGGCAGCCGCGCCGGCTGAACGACGCCCGGAGAGCCTCGCGGCACCCAGGGTAAGGCTGGAGTGCAGTGGGTGCTGACTCCATGGCTGATAAGGCCAGAAGGGGAATACAAGTACCCCTTCGGCTTTATCATCAATGATTTTTCGTATACATTTTAATACAAGAGAAAAGGGAGGAAATGCATAAAAATCCAAGTCAGCCCAGCTTATTGTAAATGCATCAACTGCGACTGCATCAGGTTCAGGCTTCCAGGTGACAAATAATTAACATTTGGTATTGGCTCGACTTGAGAACAAGTCGATCTTAATGGGCCCGAAACTATTTACAATAAGTTGGAATGCGCTATCCATTTCTGGACTCGAAATCTGCTCGATTTTCTTTGGTGTTAACATAAGAAGCAAATATCCATAAATTGCGTTTTTCACACCATTGCCAAATTTCTCTACTTAAAATATTCAAATGTGGGAACTGAATACCTCCCATCCTATTAATGTAGCTAATGGCGGTAGTATTGTCAATACGTAATAATATTGCACAATCTTTTCCTTCACTAGCTATACTTTTGAGAACTAACATAACCGCGAGTAATTCTAAAAGTTCATGTGATTTTCTTTTTCACTGTTCGTCCATGAACCACTATATTTATTATTTTTGCATACTGCTCCCCAGCCTGTCCTAGATGCGTTGGTGTAAATTTCTGACTTATAATTTTGAGTAATGATTGGACAAGAAATAATATTAATATTATTTTTCCACCACCATAAATCTTTTAGTAATATGTTATTAAGATTCATTTTCGCCTCATAGTTTCCTCCGAACTTATTTAAGGCTAAAAAATTTTGTCTCTCTAATATTTTTGTATATAAGAATCCATTATTTTGTGGCTGGACAGGCTGCGATCAATACACCTATAAGTTTAGCGAAATTTCGTATTGAACAAGTTTTAAGATTAATGTACCTATTTATTAACTGTGCAATGTTATTCCGCTCATCGCCAGGTAACGTAATAGACATCTGTTCTGTGTTGAACATAAAACCTAAGAATTTGATTGACTTTTTTGGTACAATGTGACTTTTATCGAAATTTACAATAAAACCTAGACAATGTAATAACTTCAAAGTTTATCTTACATTAATCATGCATTCTTCATATGTATCTACTAAATAGGTAGTAGACTTAAAAACCTTGTTTTCTCAAATGACTCATTACTTCACACATAATTTTTGTAAATACCCACGGAGCTACCGATAATCCATACGGCATTGCTGTGAACTCGTAAGTGATCGGCTCAGACGAATCATTTTCTTGGAATTCGAATCGTAGGTACTTTGTGTCACTAACAAAAAACGGTATAAGTAGATATGATTCTTTCATATCTATGTTGGCTAAGTATCCATTACGAGGAATTAATTTCAAGGCTGTTTTATAAGATTCCATTTTAAAATGTACTTTTCTTACGAACTTGTTTAAAGATTTTAAATTTAGTATAAACCTTTTTTCTCCGTTAGGTTTCGGAGCTAAAAATATATTTGAAATAAATTGATCATTTGAAGGAGAACAAGGTTTTATAGCCCCTAAGTCTAATAATTTATTTATAGCTATTTTCATGTCTCTTTTTTCACATGATGACAAATTATTTTTAGGAATAGAATACTGACAAATTTGAGTATCAAATGGTATTCTAAATCCATAATTTATCCACTTCAATATAACTTCGTTTTTAGTTACTTTTGTCCAACAATCATAAAATAAATTAATTCGACCTGCATGTACCTTGATTAATGTTGGGTCGGAGCACGCGTCCTGGACGAAGTCTGCGGCTGGAACTTGGCGTTGAACGCAGAGTTCGATTGAGGGCGCCGCTGTGTTTGAGCTGCTATCGGTTTCCTCTGACCTCCCCGCCCCCCCCTGAACGACGGGTAACGAGGTGGTCCTGTCCAGTTTCCCTGCTGAGACGACCGGTTGACCGTTGATATTTGAGAGGAGACTGTTTTGGCTGGGCCTTTTTTAATTAGGGCTCCCTACTTTTCAATGGCTTTACTTGCCTTTATTTTTTCCGGCAACGAACTTCCGAATAAAGTTTCGTCTCTTTCGGAGTCTTGTATAACATGTTAAAAGTTTGTATCCAAATTAGGTAAAATCAGTTTCACCCTATCTTTGGTGAACATAAAGTGGAGGTCTGATAATAGGCAGCATCCATCACTTACGTGACGGAGGGCCTTCATTTTGTTTTCTTCCTTCTCAAGGAGGACGTCCATCCCTCGATTTATGGCGGTAATACCGTACCCCAGCTGTTGCTGAAAGTTTTGGTTTTTTTTTTTTTTTTGTCACGTGCTCGTGCTATGTCAGTTATGGCTGCTGAGATTTCAGCATTTAATTTTGGGGCTTGCAAGTTTTTGCAGTGTTCGGGTACCGTATTTTCTATGGTTAATTTATCTTTGTCTTCTTTGGACAGTCCTTTTCTTAGTAAAGGTGTCCATAAATTTGAGAGCGTATCGTGTATTTTAGCGCCAAATTCGGGTGTATCGGAATTTGCAGCTCCAAGTGCAGTAAGCAGCTCTGGATACAGATCGGGATTAGGTTCTCCCGATATGCCTGGTGCGTCTTGTGATATTGACGGCTCCGGATTAGGGAGCGTCTCTGCAGATAGCTCTTGATCCACAGTGAATGACGCGGCAGTCTTCTGGTTATCCAGGTTTACATCATCCAGTGGTAGCGGTAACTCATACCTTGGAGACGACATGTTTATGTTTTAACAAACACATAATTCATATTAATATAACGCCCATAACGTATTACAGACAACGAGATAAATCTCCTTGAGATTACCCGCATTTTCTGTAATCGTATTGAAAACAAAAGGTGATCGATAAGATCAGATAAAATTTATTAAAGTTTACATCATTACGATATTGAGCAGTTAACGTGATATATCTATTATAGATTACACGCATTTTCTGCTCTGATTTTTTAAATAACATTTTTAAACCGAATAAGTAGGTCTTGCCTTGTAAGATTTCTTCTTCATCGGTAGAAATAATTCGCTGTTTCCGTTTTTTTATATATTTTTTGTTCCAACTTTTTTATCTTTATATTATAATGTTGAAGCTGTTCTTCTGCTGTACGTTTAACATTTTGTAAAAACTTAAGTAAATGATTAAAGTAAATGACGTATGCTTGTTACCACGCACGAAAAAAGAATGAGGGCTTGGCGCGAACCGGGTGGATCATGCCACGCGGCGCCCCACCACAGTGTTTTTTTTTATGATACTTTAAAGTGTGCGAAGTTACCTAGTACCTAAAAAGGACTACCTGTTATATAATATCTGAAGAATGAAGCGACGAAATATAATAGACAACAGCTTTTGTTTACTTTTTAAAAAGCAATATCTACAATTTAAATTTATAAAAATTAAACGGCGTAAATCGAACGTGTCTCGCTCGACGCGAGGACCTTCCATGAATCCTTCCATGAAACGATCTTTCTATTGAAAACCTTATAAGAATCCGATCGGTAGTTTTCGTAATCTATAAAAGTTTTGATAATAAAAGTTTAATTTGCTTTTCTTTTTATTCCATTTTTTATCATCATTATTTACAATGGTGTTTTTTTTTCAATTTTGTCTTCATATGTGCCATTACCTATGCGTTTTGAGATTCTCAACGCGCGAATCTCTGAAGTATAGCATAATATATTTGATTTGATTCACCTTTTTTATGTCAATTTCATCTCATAACTACCATTTTGATGCGAAATCCTAGAGATACAACAAAAATATAACATTCATGTTACACTTACCAAAAAGAATTATTTCTCTTTATAATAAGTATAAAAATCCACTGTTTAATGATTTACAACATTTACGGGTTAATATTGATATTTTCGCACATAACTTATCCATATCGATAATTGCTACGTGGGCGATGTAAATATTTAGACTAATATCGACTTGAACTTTATGCATTGTGTCAAACTTATCGCTGAACTAATTTATTCATTGGACATAAGTTAATAATAAACATTTATGAATGAAATAGTTTAATCTTATTAGGTATCTCATTATTTTCGCAAACGATCTCGTTAGCGCAATAATGGTTTGAATCCACGTTTGTAGCTTTACGCTACGTGGATTTGCAGCAGGGCCAGTTTGGAAAACAGAGACTCACATTCCATCCATAATATCTTAGATCGGAATTAATTTTTCGATTAATTCCACTATGTAGACTCTGTGGGATGGTAGACATAATGAAAGTGGACTTTTAATAAAGATCCAGACACAAGCCAGCTTAGAATATTATTATTATTATCCATTATCAAATATCATAAATGATTTCTTTATTAGTTTGCTGGATAATCCACCCAGAATTGAAGAAATTATAATCCTAAAATATTTGAAAATACTTCATAAAATAAAATTCTCAAAAAAGTTCCACAAGCAATAAAACCTCCTTACTATTATCCCCAACCTTGGAGCCATGCTGTAACGAGAACGAGATAAAATAATAGAACATCGTTTAGCTGTTTCTACGTGGCCAGACTCCTTCCCAGGACCGACCGGATGTGGTCATTACTGCTCAACAAGATGGAGTGGGCCTCGCCGGTACCAGAGCACTCAGACTCGGAGAATTGTGATGTTTCTGACCCCAGAATCGAGATGACCATTGTCATGAATCTATTTAACAACATGGACACTTCCATTTAAAACTTGTTTTTCATTTCACAGACTTATAGCCTCGAATCAAAGCTATTTGACTAAGGCGTCGTTTTTTCTCGAATTTACGAGATTCCTACCACGAATTCCGAATTTAATTTCGCGCGTCCAATATTTCGATGCTGTTACAAGCACCATAATCGCAGACTTGTAAATTATGGTAAGGATCCTGTAAATTCATTAAACTATAATGAAAATAGCTGCGATAGTGTATGAAATATTAGGATTTAATTTTTGGAATTAGATCTTCAAAATCATCAAAACTGTCCTGAAGTAACAGGAACGACCTTCTTCTGTATTGGTATGGGGTGTTTATTAACTTCAATGCCTCTTAATATCATTCTAGTCATGATGTTTTTTCCCTGAACAATTTTCGGAATTCAGAATACTGTCTACCTACCTAAGGTTAATACTTTGAGTAATAATTGCGTGAAAGAGCAACAGCTATTGTAAAACCAACAAGTATAATCATTAAGATAAGATTTATTAATCGCCTGCAATAATAATAACAAAATATTATGTAATGCTGAGTAGAAACATAATGCGTTATGTCTATAGATATCTTCATTTATTGCTATCTACGTATTGACTATGCACTCGTACTGGTAGCCTATATATCGGTTTACAATTATTTTATTGTCATGAAGCATTTGAGTACATACTTGCGTATTTTCGCTTGCAATTCAATGTTTGATAGATTTAAGACTGACAATCAGTTCAATATATAACGAGACTTTTATTATTCGCTTCATATATGAACGTTTATTTCTTAATCTAAAAAGTTTCCGTGAGTAAATGCACCACTGGTGGTGCAGGGTCATGTAGAGGGTAAGAGATCTATAGGCCGGTCATCCACTCGATTGAAAGACCTAATCAAATCGCCCATTCAAACTACCATGATAGAAAGTTCTCGTAATGCAGCAAATCAAAAAAATGGAGAGACATTACTAGTAAAACTGTTCAAGCCAAAACGATTGACTACACATGAGTCGATAAATTTCAATCTTGGCCTTCTGCAAGATAAGTAATTTTTCAGAAAACGGTGAAATGTACTTCACAAAGATTTTTAAAGATAACTTTATATGTTTTGATTTTAAATACAATGTTATTATGTTAAATTCGTAATTAAACAGTTTATATATAACTTTTGGATATGGCTCTTTTTGATTTGCACCTACAGATATGAAATTATCTCGTGGTGGAGATGGCTGAATTAGATTTGACTTCGACCAGCCGCTATGCAAAGAATGCTGTTCAAAATGGCGCCTAAAATATGTATACTGCGTTATCATTGGCCGAACGGTCATGGCGTGTTATGATTTGATATTATTTCAGGAGATAGCCGAATTTGAAAAAAAAATTGAATTAAATCTCCTGTTTAGATAGGATATGGACTATTTTGATTTAACATGCTCATTTTGTGTCCTGCGCAAAAACTCAAAATTGTCGGAAAGTGGAGATCGCCATGTTGGAAATTTAACGACTCACATTTACGCAAACTGTCAACTTTGTACGCCATCAGAACAACCACGACCACTCTGTCAAGAGTGTTCGACTGGGAAGAAGTGAATGCAAAAAAAGCAAATTTTGTTACAATAATGAAAAATCAGTTTCACCGGTATCTTTTTATCAAATACCTATGAGACACATCATCGTCGAATATTTGATATACAACGTGTAACTAAATGGAGAGATAAAACTTAAGGGTTAGCTTCTGTACTATACGTAGAATATACAGTAAAATAATTAGCATGATCATTGCTGGTATAGAATTTCATACTAATTTAATTATTTTACAACAAAATATTTTGACAACCCTAGTCAACGTATAAGCACAGAATAAGTAATAGTTGGTACAGAAGAATTACTCCGCAAGAAGATCTAAATAAATTCGAGTCTTGCTACGACGCGATACGGTGGAATTCAGCTCGCACAGCATTACGTACCTGCAAATTTATATACCTAGAAGTTTTGTCTCTTTCTATCGCATGCCTCTTATCTTTTCTTACGCTGTTAGGGTTGCTGCCTAGTGAAGAATAATTAATCTCCTTATTTGTAATTAAGTATCTACCGATGTAGGTATTACTGTTATTCTACCTTTGTAAAAAATATTGTTTAAACTTACCTACAGTACAAAATGAAAAAAAGTGACGACGAATAATTAGTAATACTACATATGTTTTGTTTGCTAAATTGAACATAATCAAATCCAAACATAATCTAATTGAATATTTGTTTCTTTTTATGTCCATTTTTAAATACTATTTGCGACCTCGATCATAGAATTACTGTGAGTGCTATTAGGTAGGTAGGTATCTACAACGTCCCGATGGGCGCGCGCGTGATACACGACCCATTCGAGTAGCGCCGGCGGTGCGCTTCGCTGTAGGTAAATAACGGATGTACCGCGCGGAGTGAGCCAGGCCTGGTATAAGCTAAACAAGACTTGTGCCGAGGTCAGTGACCTTATGACCTTTCCCGCTCTGGCTGAACTTTGTAGTATCTGCCTTAGATACCCATCACTTTGTTTTTACGCTATCTGTTATCGAATATATTTCATCAAAAGCTAATGGCTGTTTTTAGGGTTGACGCTTAGATATTTTGATCTAAACTTTGTACTTGTTTTTCTGCCGAACCGTAAGGATAACAAATTTATGTTACTGTTACTTATAAACCACCTCAACAAATATACAATTCCCTTAAGTATTATCTCTTCATTATGTTACACGTTGTATAGCTGCTGACTCTTTATCAAGGGTGATGGCTTGAATAGTGCTAGTAGTGGTAGATAGACTATAATCAGACTATTAATGATAAGGGTTATTAACCTTTGTAAGACACTTATCCAAGGGTAATTGGTTATTGTTTTGCGCCTTAAACATAAGTATACTTAGTCGTCAGTCATCATCATATGAGTGTAAGATGTTTTAGTTAATGACATATTAAGAAGTCGATTGCGGCAAACAAGGTCCTCAAAATGGTTTTGAAGATTATATCTTACGTTACCTGACAATGTGGTTTAAATTGCTGTATCAAAATAAACAGGTTCCGGACTAATTACTGCCTCAATTATGACAGTAAAAGAAATTGTCGCCAGGATGAATCCTACTCAATAGAACTGTTGATTTAAAAATATCAAAAAAATACAAAAATGGGGCATTATTTTCCACTATCAAACGATTTTTAAATGATATAGATAAGTCCATTTTTAAGTAACGCACGCAGCGTTACTTAAAAATGGACTTTGACACTTGATTGTCTTAGATCTTTGTATGTACGCAGAAGTTTTGACTCTATGTATTTATTTGTGAACAGAAATGTTTTGATAACAAAGTGTTCACCAAATAATAGGATCATGTTTTCCATTACGGAGGCGATAATATGTTCCGCCAGTGTTCATGACAATCGAGTTGCTTCCTAGACCTGCATTCTTCATAAATATTTTTTATATGACCATGTGCAGTTCAAGTTTAACGTAGGCATATAAATAAGCTATCAAGTTGGGGAAAATTAGAATTTTCAGGGTGCCGAAATGCCTTCTAGGCAAGCCCCAACGACAACCGTATACAAATAATAATAATAATAATAACAACCCGAAACAATCCAACACATAACTGGAGCATGCACAACCCTGACGCAAACGGACTATACCCATAGACACAATCAAATTGCAAATATTATTCACCAACATCTAGCTCTTAAATTCAACCTCATACAAAATGCAAACACCCCATACTATAAATACATGCCAGATACTATACTAGAGAATACGACACACAAGCTACTTTTTGACCGCGCCATACTTACAGACCGTACTATACACTATAACAGACCAGACATAACACTAGTAGACAAAACGAATAAAATCACATACTTAATAGATATCGCAGTCCCAAATACACATAATATTCAGAAAACTATCACCGAAAAAATTAGTAAGTACACTGAACTGAAAGACGAAGTAAGCAGGATATGGAGACAAACTAGAGTCTATGTAGTCCCCATAGTTTTGTCTACCACAGGAGTGATCCCTAAACACCTGCATCATAGTTTAAAATTATTGGACCTAAAACCGTTTATTTATACTCAATTACAAAAAGCCGCAATTTTAAATACCTGTCGTATTGTGAGAAAGTTCATGCAATTAGACACCACATCACAAAACTGAACTCTTTTATCCACTGCATTTACTTGGTGTAACCCGTAAATGTAGTCATAACCAGCCTAGAGCTGAGAAGACAAAACATCTCAAAAATAATAATAATAATAAAATGTTTATTGGCCAAAAAAAAAGATCATACATGGATTTTTTGAAAAATAGTAAGTAATTTACAATACAAATATAATCTAATAAGTAAACATGTATTGGTTTATAATTGTCTAATATTAGTATTGCACAAGTTCATCTTAAATTAATTGGTCAGCGAATGCTTAAAAAGGTCGAAACCTGTGCTTAAGCATTAGCTTCCTTACTAATGACTTGAAGGTTTTAAGTACACTAATTCACTTCACAATCCAGTGCTATAGTTTTCAAACAAAATTAAAAGTAAAGAGTATGTGGGCTCAAAGTACAATATAAATGGAAAACAAAAACAAACTATAGAGTAAAGGAGTTGAATTACAAAAATTACAAAAATATGTAGTAAAAACGGAAAACAAAAAACAAATTATAAAGGAAAAGAGTTGAATTTAAAAACGTAAGGCAGACCTACTGTAAGGGATGGAGCATACTTTCGGTTTCTTGATAATTTAAAGAAAGTAACCTACAAATAACACAACGTTTACATTCGTAATATGTTTTAATACTAAGTTCCTGGATTTTGCTAAGTTTTTTATACAGGAAAGGGCCGAGGAACAGGAAAAATTTTTGGGCAAACGATGTTTTGATATTCTGAGGATATTTTATCCGGGGTTCTCTACGTGATGAGTAACAAAACAGGGAAGGCATGTCTTTGATGAGGGTATGTTGTTTAAGAATAATTTGCAAAATAAAGAGCTGTCTGACTGATAACAACTGTAGCTCTCTGTACAGAATCTCAGTAGGAAATCTGAAGGGTTTAAAAGTTGCAACTTTTAACACTGTTCGTTGTGCCCGCTCAAGCCGCAACATATTAGTTTTAGAGGAGCCACCCCATGTCCCAATGCAATAGGACAGCAAAGACTGGCCCAAAGCAAAGTAGACCATCTTTACTATTTCCCATTCGGCTACATGGCGCAGGTGTTTGAAAATAAAAATAAGTTTGCGAATACGTCCGGTAAGTAATGAAATATGAGATTCAAAATTTAGTCTGGTGTCTATGATAACCCCTAGGTACTTTATTTTATCAACCCTTTCAAGTTCTGGACATGTGCAATTTGTGTGGTCACTCGAGGATATTGTGTGGGCTTTTATGTTAAGAGGTATGTTATTTGCAATATTTCTTATAGAGTATGCCATAAACTTTGTTTTATTAACATTTAATGTAAGTTTATTATGTTTCAACCAATTGACGACTGTATCGAATCCGGATTGGGCTGCTTTCCATGTTTCCTCCCAAGTTTGCGCTGTAAAAACTAATGCCGTGTCGTCCGCAAATGCAAACAATTCTCCGGAACTTATTTTCAACTCGCACATTTCATTCACATAGGCCAGAAATAATGTAGGTCCTAGGACGCTTCCTTGTGGGACACCGTATTCAATATTTAGCTCATTGCTAACATCGTTATTAATTTTTACGCATTGTACACGACCCGACAGATAAGATTTAAATAATTGTAATTGATTGTCTCTAACGCCTAATTTTTCCAACCTGTTAACAAGTATCGGAATTGAGACGGTATCAAATGCTTTTTGCAAATCAAGATATATAGCGATACATTTTTTTCCAGAATCTAAGGTACTAACTATCTTATTTGTCAAGTCATGTACCGCGTCAGAGGTCGATCTTCCCGTACGAAACCCGTATTGTCTATCCGATATTAGGTCATTTCGATCCAAATATTGTTTGAGTCGATTATTTAGTATTCGCTCCAATATCTTGGAAATAACAGGTAGGACAGAAATTGGTCGATAGTTAATGATTAGTAATCTATCACCTGCTTTAAATATGGGATGTACAATAGCTTTTTTTAATTGATCAGGAAAAATACCTGTTGACAGACACAAGTTAAATATATATGTTAAGGGAGGTACCAAAATATTCTTGTAGGTCTTGATAAAAGATGTAGAAATACCATCAACTCCAACAGCACAGTTCATACGAAGGGAATTTATAATATGCAGAACCTCAGCTTCATCTGTATCGAGAAGCACTAGTGACTGAGGATGTTGAGCTCCAGTATCTTTATTGCTAGAATAATTTTCTGCATTAAGTTGTGGTGCATGAGTTTGACTTGCGAGATCTTTACCAATACTAACAAAATATTGGTTTATTTTATTCAAGGAGTCTTTAGGAGTATCCGCGACTGTAAGTAATTCGTGAGCTGTGTTTTTGTTTGTATTTGTGTGTGTAACATCCTTGATAACCTCCCATAACTTTTTTGAATTGTTACCAGCCTTTGTGATTCTGTCTCGCTCGTGTTGTCTTTTAATCTTTTTTAATAGGTTGTTGCAAAAACTACGATATCTAACAAATGTTGCTTTAAGTATTTTATTTTCTGGATTACATTTAGTTTGTTTGTACATTTTATCTCTATGTCGGATACATCTTAGTAACCCAGGAGTGATCCAGGGTTTGAAAGTCTTTAGTTTATGAGGTAACTGTTTAGTAGTGCTGCAGTCAGAAAGTACATTACTAATGTTTTTGTAGAACACTTCAAGCGCCCGATTAGGATCAACACAGTCGTAAATGGGATCGAAGTCGATATTTTGTAGTTGTGTTTCTAATTTATCGTGATCAATTTTAGTGATAGTCTTTTTGTGGTAAGAAGTGGTAAATTTCTCTAGATGAAGTAATACTGCGCTATGGTCAGTTACCACCGGCTCAATTATCAACGCTGTTACTTTCAGGTGTGCTCTTATCATCATATGATCAAGACAAGTCTTATCATGTGTTGGTGATGTACTACTTGGTAATAAACCATGACTAGCCAGTAAGTTGAGGTAGTCTACACTGTTTAAGTCAGTATTATTGTCAGTGATATCAATGTTAATATCGCCCGTCAGGACAAGATTTTTTGTTGATTTAATGGTGGTTAGGATAGAATCTATTGAATTAAGGAAATTTGCTGTATTTTTATAGGACGGTGGACGATAAATAGCCAAGACTCCTAATTCTTCCCCTATCTTTATTAATAGACCAGACGCATCTTCAAGTTTCGGTTCTGTGATAGAACAGTTAGCGATTCCTTTGCGTACATAGACTATAACCCCATCATTTTGGTTATTATTATTTGATGTGAAGAAGTGGTCATAGCCATGTATGGATGGGATGTTGGGATTAACAGCAATCCAGCACTCTGACAAGACAATTAAGTCAATGTCAATATTAAGTCTATCCATCAAGGTTTGAAATCCAAGTATGTTTGCCGACACACTGCGAATATTTTGATGAAGAATTTTATAGTTATTATTATGTGTTGATATAAGTGATTTACATAGTTCTGGTTCACAGTTATAGGTAGTTGCTACGCTCAGATCATCGATTTGTTGGATGAAATTATTAGTTATAGAATCGAATTTTTATACAAACTGTCTAGTGAACTGTTTGATACTCTCGAGCATGGTCCAAGGTTAAACCAGGTACATAACACTATAACTCCCAATACATTATAATATAGATACAAAATATCACAAGCTTCAAGCTTACAGATAGACATACTAATGTGATTTTTTATAGAGCCACATGAATCAAAACTAAAACTAGTATAACTTATTAAAAAATAAATACAAAAGCAAAGTCAAGGGCTAAAAATCATCTTAAATATAATAGATACTTCACATGAAACTAGTCATTCTTTTTTAAGTTTCTGGAGAATGGCTTCGGAATCAACTCGGACTGCTGGATCGTTTTCTCTCTTCCTCAAGTAAATAATTCCTTTGGATGACCAACAAAAGTTGTAGTCATTCATTTTGGCAAAATTTCGAGCCATAAAGAAAAGTCTTTGCCCATTGAAGGTTAGTGCCTCTGATACAAATATGGATCTTTTACTCCCAGGTAAATTCAAGTGTTCAGAATTTAATTTTGATTCTTTCTGATTACCCTGATTGAATTTTTTTACTGCGTCGAAAATCTCATCTTTTTTAAGGACCGTAGTAAATTCGACTATTATTGGGGGTGGAATAGCTTGGTCTCGGGAATACCCACGACTAACATCTTTAATCTCCGATCTATTTAAATCAATGTTAATGGCCTTGACCATATATATAGATATCGTATAGAACTCTAGGAACCAACTGATTAACGTGCCCTCTGAAGCATAAAAGATGCTTTAATGAAAGAATAGCCGGCTGTCATCTATATTGGTACCGACTCGGCCAAAAGTTACTTCACTGTATTGCGGCATTGCCAGGACAAATTCGTAAAGAGATATTTTTAACATTGAGTAAGTATATTAAACATCATTTAATAAGTGTACTACAAGACTGTTACATTGACAATTTGTTTCCTAAGTTGAAGTAGTGGTATGGGGACTACACAGCACAGCTGTTTAAGTAGGTGCCTGATATAGATGTGCGTCAAAACTAAATAGGAAGGTAGCAGCAAAATCACAAAGAAATTCTAGCAACTATGATATGATAACCAAGGATTATATTTATCGGCGCCAAATCACAACAACAACAACACTTGGCCGATAAAATGACAACAATGTTTGGTTCTAATTAACTTTATCATGCGCATGATCAACTAAATCAATCTCTTCGTCATATCCTTTAAGTTTCAGGTTTTCTGTAGTCATATTCATATCTTGCCTCAAAATATGCACAAAAGGTAAAAATTGTCAAAACTATTAATGGTCGCCTCGTTTTCATATTTATTAGGATACTTCTTTATCTTATCTTTAAGCCAGGTGAAAATGAGATCAAAAGAGGGTCAAGAAACTATTAAAATAAATCGAACCTTTGAAAGCTAAAGATAATTTCGTATTTAATATTCCAGATATATGCAGAAATATTGTAATTTTTTTCATAATGACTGTTATTTTTTTACATGACGCCATCTAAACCTTAACTTATTAATGCTCTATCATCCATCTAAAGGGCAGAATATAATTGAGTTTTTACGATTTAACGTGACGTGAAAAAAAAACGAGTTTCATTTGAAAGAATACTATTTTTAGTTAAGTACTTCAGGTGCCTAAAATCTGTAGAAGAAGGTAGTTGACATATTTTCAGAGAATATTAACATTTCAATCGCACGCATGGAGTTTGCGCCGAAATTAAATTGTTGTTTCGAGCAAGGTTTTCATTGTTGTTGTTTTAAAAATAACTCATGTTATTATACTTACAAATCTCGATAGTATACTCGTATTAATCCTGCTCGGTGTAAGTACCTATCATAAGTTCTGGCAGATTGTAAAAATTGAAGTTACAAAGAGACAAAGGACTTCAGCAATCCAATTTTTTTTTATTTTTTAGATCGCATTAGATTTTATTTGTATTAATTTTTTTTGTGTTTCATGATGCACGACATCGGTTGTTCCTTCCTGTACAACTTGGCTAATATATTTTTACTATCAGCAAAAATCATAATAAAACCTCAATTAAGATTCATACTAAAGTAGTTGTTGATTATTTTCGTATTCAAAACAATGGATAAAAAATACGTTTTGTACATAAGAACGAAGAAAATTTGAACGTTTTATGTTCTGAAAAACATTGCAGCCGAAAATTACGCTACTTTTACTACATTTAGGTACCTTATATGAATCTTATAATAAAGGCATTAGTGCCTCTTAGATTGTGATTTTAAAATTAAATACGCCTTTAGCTTTAAATTCATCATGAAGAACTTTACAAAATATGGTGCAACATAGAGCTGGTATATAGAAACCAGAGTGCAGTACGCTGTTTACATTTATAGGAGATTAGGGCTGTGGAAACTGGTCAGTTTTACATATTATATTAAGAAATAACTATGTAACTGTATAACTCACTTTTTTTTTAGCGAATGGATATAGCCATCTGTCTCATCGTCTATAAGTTTTTTAAGCAAACACACTAACGATTTCAAAGCATTTATAAAGTAGTAGCTGCGCGCATTTCTATCCGTATAACTTTTGATCCGGTAAGAATTTCTTGATAATATTTAGTCTGTAACCTTCCTTAAGAATAAGGCTACGACATGACATGAAGAAACGAAATTTCAAGTCCGACAGGTCGGCAGTTCCTGAGATTCCTGTGTTCAAACAAACAATAAAACCCTTATTACAGGTATTAGTATAGTCCCTATACTCATAACACGGCTAATACACGTACATAAACGTATACGTAACTCAGATATCGTTCAGGATATAGGTACTAAAGTGGGGTCAGAAAGACCCATGAAATAATAAAATTTGATCAAAGAAATGAGAACCAAATCATGAAATGACGGCCGATTGCTGAAGCGTTAAAAACATCGTTGACTTTGTCTGAGATTCTATGATATTACCCGGTTGAGGTGGATATTCGTTTGAAGAATACGGATATTGACCATCAAGTCAGGGATGTTTATTTAAGTTTATTGCTAATATTTATATATCCATTAGATGTATCTTAAGTTTATTTATTCCTTATCTAGTATCCACTCAACAAGTTCTTCGCTATACTAAATTTGGGCTAGATAATGCGATATGAATGTTAAAAATATTTGTATACTTACCTATTTTTAAATATCAACGAATGCAGAGCATTAAAAAAACTGACTTCACGTCAAAACTTTGGCTGATCTAGAAGGTCGTCGAGGTAAACTATCTCCGAATTCATACATATTTTAAAAAAATATGAAGTACCCAATCGATTTCGATGAAATTTATATGGGACCAAATGGAAAGTATCCTCTATTATATGAAACAAGAATCATCAAAATCGGTTCACCCAGTTATGAGGTAACAAACATTTAAAAAAACATGCAGACGAATTGAGTGGTACCTCCTTCTTTTGTTGAAATTAAACCGGTTGAAAAATAAATGAAAACCATTCCAATAGGTATTGGAGACAGATAAAGAAATAGGTGCTGGATGCATTAAGGTATTATTACTAAAGTAACTGAATGGCTGGATGTCGTAATTACATACATACATACATAACTTCACGCCCGTATCCCTAATGGGGTAGGCAGAACACCATAGGCTATAAAAACCATCTGATGTCACGTTTGACAAATTTGGAGGTATTATTATGATGAAGAGAGAGACTCGTAATTACTCATTTATAATAAATACGACGTTTTTGTGAATTTTGCAAATACTGTATGCAAATTAAGTTTTAATTATAGAGGGTATTGTATTTTAATAAACACTCATATTGAAATATTAAGTAAGTTACGCTGAGTATTTCAAGACTTCTTGCTTTTTAAAATAGAATCATTATACCTATATAATATTATAAATATGTTTGAATTTGAATTTGAATATAACAGATTATTTCTAGTAATCTGTTTTGTAAAAAAACATCCGTAAATTTATGACTGCCACATCTTGAAAACTTAAACTTAAATTGGACTTATGATCCTTGAACCTTTAAACCCTATTCTTCCCTTTTCACAGAAAAAATGCGTATTAAATATTTATTTTCCTTCTCTAAACTAATAGTTTCATATCGTCACTTGTATTAAAATGAACTTAAAAAAAAACAAGCTATTGTTTTCAAATAATATTGAAGCAGAATAGATAACTTTCATGCTATTAAATAAAACACTCTTTAACCGGATTTATCGCGTATATTTACATTTTAAATTTTCTGACTGGTCGCTCGTGAATTTAAAATGTAAATATACGCGATAAATCCGGTTAAAAAGTATTTTATTTAATAGTATGAATCGCAAAAACTTAAGACAATATTAACTTTCATGCTATTTTAAATTTACAAAGTTACTTTAATTATAGTGAAATACCAAAGATTAGGTACCTATTGCTTTTATCATTGTATTGGAATTTATGTACCTAAGCTTATAGTTTGTAAAATTGTAGATCAATTTGTTGATTGTCAATTAGCTAAGTGTCGCATAAAAACTCAATTATGATCCTCTGTTATGAAACGGTCCGCTACTTTAGATAATAGTTAAAGAAAAAGGACTCAATTAAGTAAAATACCTAATTGAGTTTTGAACATTTTCCGTTTTTATCAATATTAAAATTAACCTTTAAAGTAAATATAACAAAAAGTCTAAATAATCAATAAATTGGCTATTTATCGAGTATAAATAGAAATAAATCACATCTCTAAACCTCTTAACAACCGATATTCTTATCAGATAGACAAACATTATCAACAGAAAATACCTTACCTTATTACAAATTTGATTAACGGTCAAACTTTTGTCACTAACACAAAAACAAAGTCACTTGGATCTAAAAGCACTTTTTTATTTTCTAAAAAGTTTAGAAGGATTAAAAACTTTTTTAACTTTTAAACTTCGAACGCACGTCTTCGAACACGTTCGGTCCGTTATCAGTGAATGATAAGATACATGCTCTCTCCACCGGCGTGCGATGTCTACTGGACACAGGACATTGTACACTAGATATAATTACTTATATGAAACCTTACCTTTTAACTGATAAAATCCTTAAGCAGATTATGTTTTATACTTAATTTGCTGAATTGATTTGGTAATGGTAATAAATTGTTGTTGTCCTTTGTTTTTAAGTAACTTGTCAAAATAAATTTATTTGATTTTCATTTCGGTTGTTGTTGAAAATTGTATTTTTGGGCTTACAAAATTAATATTATATCTATCCAGGGTAATTTTACACACTGCTTATATAAACTTTCAATAAAAAAAGACTTCATACAATGTATATCCTACTTACAAAATATATTAATAAATGTGAAAGAATGCAAGAATAGATGAATGGACTGTGGTAGCACACTAAAATGGCTGGGCGGATTATGCTGAAATTTTGCACGCTGGTAAGGCAAAGCTGCGAATAAAACATTCGGTACACGACGGTAAGTAAGGAGTGAAGCCGCGGCAATAGCTTGTTTCAAAACAAAAACGTGAATAATTTAGTGTTGTGTTGTGAAAGTCGGTGTGACGATAATCGCGAGCTAACACTTTCTTTGTTTTATACTTCTTATATTAAATACTTTCTTATATTATATAATCTTCCATGTTGGTCTGGGAGCAAAAGAAAAACATAGAATGTGCCAGCTACTTTTCTTCCCGGGCATCCTGTTATAAGTCAGTTAAGGTTTAATCGGAGGTTTTTTTTTGTGGGCGATTGGCTGACCCCCTGTCATTGCAATAGTCTCTCTCCATCATTTTAATGCCTCCAAATTTATCAAAGTGACATCAGTTTTACAACCTCTGTTTTTCTGCCTACCCCGTAAGAGGTTTAAGTGATCTATGTATGTATGTATTGAATATTTGGTAGTCAAACACCCGTATATTACGTATCTGCATGATAATTTTCTTATCTGGAAAACAAATTAAAATGTTTTATCTGAGGTTTCAATATTTCCTTTCTTAAAATTTCATTTAAAACTCATTTTTTACACGTTTATGCATCTTTTGACACTAAAGCGTCGATTAAAATGTAGGTAAGTATACCTAATGTAATCAAAATCGAAAAAAATAAGTTTCTTATGTAGCAAATTTTATTTTTTAAAAATAAATCACTTTAAGAAGATCCGCAATAAAACGTCAGACGCTTTAGTTTCATTTTATTTACATCCTTTTTTTCTGTTTTATGTGATCGAATGTGTTTGACCTCAATTTTACCTGATGCTCATTAAAAACCCACGGAATCAAAAGAGATTAAAAGTTCTGCACAGGGTGACTGGTGGGTCACTTTTGAAATTCAAGAACGTGATAGTTTGAGATCATACACGTAGAGAAAAAATATAATAAAAAATAAATATTAATTATTTACTGAGTAAACTTAACCGAAAGTTAAAGAATTGATTACGCAACGCATGCGGTTATGCCAGGTCACGTGCCGCGATTGAATCAGTTGTAGGTATGTAAAGTAAGTAATAACATAGTAGTATCTATTAATTTATGGGCAATTCTAGTAAAAAATTAATGACCTACTTTTATTACATAATTATGATCAGAATCGAACACAGATCTCTCCTTCAGTATCTAAAATTTGTCTTAAGTTTGTCACCCTGTATGAAGTTTGCTTTTTATTTTTCATACTAGCTACGTTGGGGTGCAGTCTCCCTTAAAGTCTTGCTGTCAGCAGCTGAACTTTTTTGGAATCGATATTTTTACTAACTTTATTCACAAAAATAATAGTTTTTTTTTAAGTTTTTGCATTTAATAATGCTCAATTATTCTTAAATAACTGAACAAATATGTTAAATAAAACCACCCCACTAGGACTCGAGCCTGGGACCTCCTGCTTTCCGGAGGGGGGCTCTTCCAACTGAGTCAGGTGTCCTGGTCGGGTGATTTTATTATTTAGCATTTTTTTAAAGTTATTTATTGACAAAAGCCGTGATAACTCAGCACGTAACTACACCACATAACTGACTCCTAGTTAGGTGCCAATCAGATCACAATCTGTTCGGTAGTTTTGTAGGTTGCCGCTATCATAGAGACAGACAAACGTCTTTAAAAGATGTAGAGACTCCATCTGACTCCAATGACACTATTGTAGATTATGAAGTTCAATCAACTAGCTTACAAATTTCATTTTCTTGTAAAACGAGCTATTTCACACGTGTTTTACCCGCGGAAATTATCGGAAAATATCCCGCAGCAATTTCTTGACCTTCCTCAAAATGATAAATAACACACGATTCTTTAAATTCGATTGTTGTTTCAGATTAAGATTATCATGTTAAATATTTTCAAAATCATCGTCAGTAAAGATAATGTACCTACCTACATTATTCTTTTTTTTATCTTCAAATTAGATAGATTTTGGAAATTAACACGATATTCGTGATATTCGGCTAGTCGTAAAGTAACCCGAGATAGAGCCAAAATTATATGAAAGCATAAACAAAATTATTGCACAAAAGAAAAATATATTTCACATAGCCAAACTTAATGCTATTTAGTATCTTCTATACATATAATAAAATGGTAGGAAAGTCAAAACTGTACATTGAATATTTTTTTAAAAGAATACTTGGGGTATGATCTACAATCGAAACAGAAACAAAAAATATAGTTTTTAGAATTTTTGTCTGTTTGTCTTTCCGGGATAAACTCAAAAAGTACTGCATGGATTTACTTCAAATTTGGCATGAAGATAGTTAAGAAGTCGGGTCAACATATAGGCTACATATTATCACGCTAGCAGTGTTATAATCGTAGGTGCGTTTGGTGCTGCATAGCGTTCACGCAGACGACGTCGCGGGCAGCAGCTAGTATTCTAATAAAACTTTGGGTTTTGTAACAAAAACAAATCTTCAAATTAATGCCCCGAAAGATGATGTATTACTATTTGAAAATATTACTTATTTATACATAGACTAATTAAAACATATTTATGATATGTATATGAAATGAACAACTCTGTCTTCGGTTTTGTTTATATGCAATAAACGGAGGTTAAGGGCATGTCAAACTGATGCGACTTAAGAGATTTGGTGATCTAAAAATTCAGAATTCGAAGGCTTTCGAATTCTGATCCAACTTTGTAGGTAGGTCCAACTTTGAAAAAGAAGTCAATCGTTAAATCCAACTCGGCTGGGCAGCGTTCGGTAAGCTCCGTAAAATTTTCTCGTCCCAAATACCGCAGTGTCAGAAGACATAGGTTTTTAACTAGTGAGTGTTGCTAATGATGACATATGGCACTGAGACGTGTTCGCTAAATATGGGCCTTATAAACAGGCTTAAATTCGCTCAGCGGGCTATGAAAAAGGCTCTGCTTGGAGTTTCTCTGTGGGTTCGAATGAGGGATGACGAGATTCGCAGGCGAACCAAAGTCACCGACATAGCCAGAAATATTGCAAAGCTGAAGTGGCAATGGGCAAGGTAGATATTTCGCAGAAAAAATGGCCGTTAGGGCAGAAAAGTTCTCGAGTGTGGCCACGTACTGGGAGACTCAGCGCAGGTAAGTAGACCCCCGCAAGGTGGACCACCGATCTGGTCAAGGTCGCTATTAAACGCCGGATGAGGGCGGCATGGGACCGAGCGACTTGGAGAACCTTGGGGAGGCCTATGTCCAGCAGTGGACATCTAAAGGTGATCTATAAGATGAATTCATGTAAAGTTACCTACATAAGAACATAAAGCGTACTTCTCTTAACCGATTGTTAAAGAAAAAGTTATAAATAAATAAATAAAATAAAATCCCCAGACAACCACAACAACTACATGGCCCCAAAGTAAGCATAGCTTGTGTTATACCATATAGCGAACTAGGGGGGAACCTAGAATATAAATACATAAATAGATAAACACCCAGACACGGAACATTTTTTTTCTGGTTCCGTGCGAGGATCGAACCCGCATCCACTGGCGTCTGAGGCAGATAGGTTTACCCCAACGCCAAAGTGGCCGTAAAGCTAGCTCTCGGCGAAGTTCGCAAGCGATATCTAGGCGCAAAGTAACGTACGGTACGTGTGAATACTTACACACCGCGCTACAGGGCCTAAGAGGGCCATAATAATTGTGCAGATATTATCGCATATTGAGTCGTCAAAATGATGATGATGAGTCGTCAACTGACCAATGACCATGTTATCGATTGCTGGCGCTACAGATTTAATATGCACAAGTATTAAAGAGCCTTATAGTGCGACCGGTGGGAGTTTGCGTTCCTGACAGCTGTCAAAATCATAGCTTTTTTAACTTTCGAATCGGAAATAAACTTTATTCAGTGGAAATAAGGAGCTGTCAGGAACGCATCCCCGCAACGGCCGCACTCTAATTTATTATCGCGTATAAAAATAAAAAGTTCAAGTAAACAGGGCAAAGTTTATCGATATAAATTGTTACAACAAGAAAAATTGATTTTTATTTTGTAAACAATCAATATATATAAAACTGTTCCGTTACTGACTGAGTGACTGAGGTACTGAGTGACTGAGTGACTGACAGACAACGTACAGCCGTAACTACTGGGCGTAGAAAGCTGAAATTTGGAACATACATTCTTTAGGGGATGTAGGGGTGCACTAAGGAAGGAATTCCCGAAATTCCCACGGGAACGGGAAATATAGGACTTTTTAGTTTGTATGAAAAATCTTATTCCTTGAGTGCACCGATGTGAAACTTGGTGTAAAGGTTTTGCAATGTGTGTCTGGTTGTGTTATGAAAGGAATTCCCGAAATCCCCACGGGAAGGGGTTGGACTTTTTAGTTTGTATAAAAAAACTTATTCCTTGAGTGCATGGGTGTGATACTTCGTATAAAGATTCTTTCAGTGGGTGTCTGGTTGTACAGTTTCTGAAATTTCCAAGAGAAGGGTAGTTAAGCGCATACAAAGTTGCGGGATAAAGCTAGTTAATTGTATATGTACTTAAAATAATGAGGACTATCATTGTTTTGGCATTGTACATATTCTTTGTTTATATTCACAGACTAATAAACACGTTGAAAACTAATGCTTCCAACCAAGGTTAAGGAAGGTTAAGTTGTTGACAACCAATTCCGAGTCATCCACACTGTTACAAACGGTGGTTGCAAACAAGCCTCCAAACAAGAACACAAACCAAAGTCACCGTTAAGCCACGCCCCTAATCGTCAGTGCGCTTTGATCTCTCGCAATGGCAACATCTTCGCGATGGCAGTTTTGTATGCAATTGAGGATATAAAGAAGGAAAGGTTGAAACGCAGGCTAAAAAGCTACCAAACTCGAGTCATTTATAGTTATAGTTACATATTAAAATATACAATAACAAGCGTACACACTGTCCTAAACACAGACATACATCTACATGGATAACGCAAATGCATGTCCTTTGCGTGTCCGAACCCCGAACAAGCGTCGAGGTTGTATGTCTGTTAGAAAATCGATTCCACAATATCGATATCGTTCTTAATAATCGATTTCATCGGCGGCATCAGTGTCTCTGAATCTGTATATCCCAGTAATAAATATCAGCTGTGACGTCACAATAGGTCTTAAAAAGTCGGCACACTTGGTTTCAATACAAATCGTGACACTTGCGTTCTCTATATAGATGTATGTCTGTGTTTCTAAACAAAGCCGCGCCGCTTATAGCCCGGCAAGGTCATGCGTAATTTGGCTGTAAGCAGCCGTCTTCACTGTTGTGAACTAGGTCACCTTGGTTTGGTGTCTTGTTTCCAACAGTCTAGCTGGGGCTTTAGTTATTATAAGATAACTTTTTTTATTTTTTATCTGTAAAAAACCTTTATTTTAGTACTACAAAAGTAGTATAATTTGACCGTGTAGGGTCGCCTTAGAATAGCCTTCCTGACCCTGGATAAGCGTGTCATAAAAGCGACAAATCTGATCGAACCCCTCAAGACCTACCCTGCGGTAAGCATGCGCACGCGGCGGGTACCCATCTCGCGTGTATATTTTGAAAGATACTATGGAGCAGCGCTGCGTTGTTAGGCGGGTCAGCCGTCGCAAGCGGCGCGGGCAACGGAGCCCGCCCCGCTTGAGACAGGGCACGCTTGTTCGCCCGACAAATGAACTGATTGGTTCACGTTTTGACTAAGTAGTATATCAATAAATAATCCAAAGGTATCGACTGTACACCAACGCGATCGAAATTATACTGGCGGCGGCGGTGCTGCGAGAGACGGGAGTCTTTGCGAAGGGCGTCCGCTCCGTGCGCCCGCCTTATGCAGCGAAAGCTTTGCCTGCCTTGCGACCAGATTTCATAGTGTTGTCTGCCACCAAACATCAACGCATCAGCGGTGTTGTTTTATCAACCGACTTTCGAAAAACGGAGGTTATCAATTCGTATGTATGTTATTTATTTGTACATTTGTTAAACGATTACATATTTGGCCAATTATTAATTGATTTTAATAATTGTTTTTTGCAATTTTCGAAAAACTATGTCGGTATGCAAGGGGAGACTAAATAATGATGACGTATCACTTCAGCCAAAGTTTTGACAAGGGTTTAAAAATATTATTTAAGTCGGTTCTTTAATGTGCTGTATTCGTTAACTACCTATATAGAGCCATTTCCATTCCATCCATCGTAACTTACCATCACATGAGTTAAGTTCAGGAGATTAAGATCAATTGCGGATCTTGTCAGCTTTTGAAGAGTAAAATACTTAGGTATGTCTGAGGGCTCCATACGGTTAAAGCACTTCACTTGCGCTTTAAAAATAAACTTTCATTATTTTCATTAAAGTTACTTTGAAGATAAAGTACCTACACACTTCAAATTCCATTATTTATGCATTACTTTAAAATTTTATGCAAATCGAATGACAAAGATTCATTCATTTTAAATCATACTCATTCAGTACTCACACTACGAAGTTTTTAACTGGTATCATTATTTTTCGTTTTGACCTTTCCAACTGTCAGTCAACTGCATTGAATTATTTGCCAGGGTATAGGAAAATCTGTACTAAAGGCGGTAGGACCACTTCATTTGGGTAAAGAGATCAAGGACACTATAAAGTAAACTTTCAATACTTTTTTAATAAAGTTTAAAATGTGACCCAGTTTATTTAGGATACATTTTGGGATAAAAGCAAATTCAAATTCAAAACTTTACATAACATTTATTCTTAATTGTCCAATGATATTTTACGTTGCCGATACAATGAAACGCATTAATATTCACGTTTAAAGCCGAATTTAACCCTAAATGAGTTTAAGTATACCTACAGGGTTAATTTTAATTAGCGCATCACCTCTTGCAAGAAGCCTCTCCACATCAATCCCAAGAACATTTGTTATACAACTGTTAATACATAAATATTTCAGCGGAGACTGTTAATAGTTTACTATTTTTTAGAGCCTGTTTAAGTAGTCGGGTTTTTGTTTTTAAACTTTTTTTTCACTTATTTTGGAGTAATAGTGTTTACTTATTTAAACTGTGCTAATAAAGCTCCCCCGCACGAAACATTCAATAATTTATTTTTGTACTTTAATTATTATTTCACACGTTTTGGAGTCATAGTGTTGATATGAACTGTGCTTAAACGAAACCATCGAGAATATTATTTTTGTTCTTTTCTTTAAGTCCCCTAGAGGACTTAAAGTAAGCGTCGAGTAAATAGGTTTCTCGTGGATGGACGTGTACCACCTTAGTCTTCATGTTCACTTAACATCAGGTGTCATGGAAGACAAACGTAGCATCCATATTTTATAAAAAAAGGGCGCTGTAGTCAATTTAACATGGCGTCATGTAGCCTATAACCAGTGGGCAATTAAGACGCTTCCAATGACACCTCATTTGTCCAATTATGGTTACTAGTTTAGAAGTTGTGAGGGACAGATGAACATCCATACTCACATACATACAAACATACAGGTCAAAATCATAACTCTCCTTTTTTCTTCGCCGCAGTCGGATAAAAAGTAGTTTTGGCCTTTATTTTAATGTAATACATGACAACTATAATGGCATAGTAAATGATAGTACCTAAATACTTTTGAATTTGTATCATTTTTGTGTATTATGTGTAGAAATTATCCTCTCCTCCTCTAAGATAATGTTACTAATACTATGACTATTTTATTCTATTCTTGTTCAAATACTCTGGTCCCAGTATGTCATGTAAGCAATTTGGTTGTGGCATGACATTGGCTCTCACAATTAGCTGTCTTGTGTTTGTTTTTTTTCATGTCACGGTCAATTTGTACTGTACCTATTTGTATTAATTTGATAATTCTGACTGAAAATGAGTGCCAAGAGTTTTTTCCGCCGGCTTTTTTTGTCTCTTAGTCTAGTGTAATATCATCTACAACTATCAAAAACTAGTTGAATCAGAGGTATGTGATGACTGACCTAGCTATGAAGCCTATTTGGGAACATTGGCTGCATATTTTCAAAGATATAATGGAATGAGGTAAAATTTTGTTTTTAAATTTTCACTCACCTACAGAAAAAATCCACCATTCGTTTCACAAACTGATCCGAACCCAGTAGGTACTATCGAAACAACTGAGTCATGACCCACAACAAGCTCATTTTGGCAAATCGTCTAAATGCTAGTAGGTCGAAATTTGCTTGAAGGTTTCCTTGGTGACGAACTTGTTATCATTTCATTCGACACTGACATTTACTGAGTACAGAATTCGTACAGTATCTAAAGTCATAATAATAGTCCATTGAAATGTTACATTTTTTAGGCCTAACCTTGCATTTTTTAGAGGACGCAATTTAATTTTTTTGGTGTGTAGGGGGGGTCAGTGTAAAGCGAAAACCAAGTTTGTGGGGTCGCCACCCTTGTCCTACGGCCGCCATCTTGAAAATAGGGGTTGAAATGGTTTTTACGATATATCTCTTAAACTATTTATCTGATAAAAAAAAAATTTTACAATTTTTTGTTGTAAATTGAATCCTCTACAACTTTGGTCAAGTAACTATTTGTCGTTACTTGACCAAAGTTGACCAAAAAACGCAACCCCAAATGTAACTTTTCAATGGACTATAAGTGCATTATACGCGATAGACCTTACAAGTTTGACAGTTTCAAAAGAATTTTCAGCAAAATGATTCAGTTGGTTCGATGGTACCTCTCATCCGCAAGCAAATATAACAGTTCTTACAAAAATAGTGTAGAATATTTTAGTTAGGGTTTTAAGGGCCGTACTCGATATTACTTTGGCTCACTAATTTTAAAACTCTCTCTGTAATGTTTTGAATAGGAGGCTAAATCTAAATCAGTTTTTCTCAACAACTTTAGAGTTGTAAAATTATTACTTTTTCAGTGACCTTGCGTTCGAGTAAAGTGCCTTTTAAGTGCGCTTGATCATACTTACCGGTCCTCGCAAGTGTTGGGTAAGGTGCTTTTTAACTTTTTTTTATAGTACTAATAGACATTAATGTTTTTATTTCTTAATATGTAGTCCTAAATTACAGATGAAACTTAAATTTTTTTTACTTTGTAGAATTTCAAAATTGCCTAAGAGTTTTAATAAATGAACACACAGGTCATTCTCATCCTCTTAAAAAGTTCAACACATTTTTTGTAATTCCCAGTATAGAAGGTTCATCCATTTATTTTAATCCAGCAGCTTTAATGGGCTAGCTTGGTGATTTATGGCCTAAACCTCCTCGTCACCCACGGATGCGACTGGGCCGACCCTGCAGTGGGCCCATTAAAAGGTTTGGAAATAATAATAATAATAATAAAAATTGTCGGGTCTTTCCGCCGAAAGGCGTGTAGCTTTAGGTATAAATAATAATAAACACTTTATTGTACACCAACATGGTTACAGAGGAAAAATTACATTAAATGATGACATTTAAATACATTTGTACAAAGGCGACCTTATCGCTCAAGAGCGATTTCTGCCAGGTTACCTAGGAATTAAAGGAAATTGAGGAAATAAAGATAATGATGGTTAAATTTATAGTATTGTAGGATGATGTTGCCATGAGCTCTCCTCGACCTCATCAGGTCAAAGCCGATTTAATAAAATAAAAATCCTGAAAGCTCAATTAATTTTATTTCGTTTCTAAGAATTCTTAACTTTGTCCTGTAGGTATGTGCCCATTAACATAACAACTTTTTGCATTTCAACAAGATCTTATTTTTATTTAAGGATATTCTTTCAATACTTGAAATACAGGTTTCAAATGCAAAATTAAACAATAAAACAAGAACTGTGATTTGGTAAGCAAAATAAAACAATAAACTTAGGTGATATAAAGATCATTGATTTATTTGCTTTAGAATTAGATACACAATAAGTGACATCAGTAACAGGAATAGAACGGTGAAAGAAAAAAAAAATTATGCAGCAATTTTATCGAGGAAAAAAGGAAAAAATATAAATAATGCTTCAATAAAAGTTTACCTAAATTTGTCTGCTGAAACAAAGTGGCGATACCGTTTGTGTGCGTTTGCATTGCATTGCAAAAATGCGGGACATCTTGGTAGGTGTTTAGAGAGGGTGCCATAGCGGTACCATCCCATAGCTGAACTTACACAATTTACCTACGCTTTAATTTTATAAGAAAATTCTAAACACAAATCTAGTGCTACCTATATCTATGGTTTTCATTAGCCATATCTGCCCTGGTTTTATCTCCACTGCCAATATGTTGCAATTCAAATTTAGATAATAGATATTATGAAATTGGTTTAACTTTCTGTGGACTTCATTCAAAATAAATTAAATTATTAAAACTTATACATTTTTTGCGTTTTAACTTGTACTAGCAAACCCAGACTTCTCAAATCGAAGGCGTAAACTCCACAGCACCATGAAAACTGTCTTCATCAGGCCTCGACGCTACATTATACAAGCTTGAAAAAAACATTCACTGTAGGTACAGGTGGTAGGATCCCTTCTGGGTCCGCCTGGCTAGCGACCTCTTGGTGGTAGGATCCCTTCTGGGTCCGCCTGGCTAGCGACCACCCTTTATATATAAAGTCTGCCGCCAAATATTACCGCTCCGGCGGTAATGTGTTCCGGCAATATTGTATAAAGAGCCAGTTCCTTCCTAAACCCGTGTGCTTTCATCTTCGACCTCATCGTCACTTACCATCAGGTGAGATTGAGGTCAAACGCGGGTTTAGTCACTTATAAAAAAAAAAAAAGGTACCTAAATAATATCCTCTTAATGAAGGTCAAACGTTTGATGAGGGCCACGCGGACAACCTTGGGGAGGCGATGCTTTTGAGGGGAGGGGAGGTATTGAGGGGAAAGCTTGTACAACAGTGGGCGTCCACCGGCGGAAAATGATGATGATGAACGTCAAATTTATATTTAGAGAAAAAAGCCGCCGGCATTAAATTCTCGGCACTTGTAGATATTGAGTTAATGTAGTAGTTTTAAAAAAGAATCTAACTATGAAACCTAGAGATGGTCGATTTTAGATCGATTACCTACTCTTGACCATACAATATACGTACGTAGTATGAGTGTTGCTATAACAACCAACCGAATAAGGAGCTATTTTGTTGCTACCTGCTTAATTTTCTGAACTTTTTAATAAATTTATTCAAACATGTTTTAACCGGGCTATCGTGTTTAACAAATATTGTAAAAGTTTTATTTCGCATTTTGATAAAGCTTAAATATAATTTTATACATGAAAATAACAAATAAAATGCGAGAGATTTGGGTTCGTGTCCCAGCGGGGATCGATTTTATTTGGTAATTTATCTTTAATTACGTGTTTGATTTTAGCTGATAGCTTTTAAACTGGACGTAACAAATAATTCCCAGCATATCAACTTTTTAACAAGCTTATGATAAATTAAGTTCTCCATCAACACGACTATATGAGCAAACTAATGCAATTGAAAGAGCGACGCGACGACAAGGACGCGCCGACGCTGCTTGAAATGGGCGATATTGGGATAATGGGACGCGCATATTTTCAGTTGATGATAAACATTGTAACTGATTAATAAAGTAAGGTTAAAAATTATAAATAAAAATAGAATAAAAAAAAGATAAATGTATTTTTATTTTTGGCAAATAACGAGTTTATTTTGTTAATCAACTCACGAAGATTGATTTCTTTTAATCAATTGGCTCCGTAGATATAGACGGTGTCTTTAACATAACCCCATAAAAATAATCCAGCGGTTACCATAGTAATCTCCATTTTATTAATTAATAATACCTATTTATTAACCGAACCTTTAGATGTTCATCTCATTGATAGCCATGCGTATCGTAAATATTTTCGTTTCGCACACTAATGTTCTTGACGTAGGCATGTACCTATAGGTACGTTGATGTTAAGCCCCTCATACAAGGAATGTTCATAAAACCAAAAAAGTATATAGGAAGTCGTTTTGACCTTCATCTAAAACCTATCGTTTAGGGATAGTTACAGTAATCTTTAAAGACAGGCTTCATATTCGTTGTCCGCCAACCGAGGTATATCAGAAGAAGTAGAGGTGTGACTAATATATTCATATAAGGTATACACAATGGAGAAGAAAACGAAAAGCTCTAAATAGATGTCGCTTCATACGCTTGACCCATTACAAACCGTCGAAATTGCTTGTTCACTGATCTTTTTGCAGTAAATCTATATGATAATGTGTTTTTTCTGTATGAAAATGTGGAAAATATGGACCGTAATATGTGCATTTCCATAAAAGTTCAAATCGGGTACATCCACAACTTCCACGTGTGTATATCCTCAGAAAAACTGTGGTATCCATTTTCTATAAAACTTAAGACTACGCAATGATACATTTCTACTTTTTGATAAAAAACAGTATAAAATTAACTTTTACTATGGTATTTGACAGTCAAGCATAAATAGCGCCTCTAGTGGAAAAAGTAGGCAGTTTTCTACCCCATAGGTACACGGTACAAATGTTATATTCGGTAATACGACCATTTCTATATTACGTTATTCAATAACAGTCAAATAATAGTGAGTGACGTACCGTACACTCATCGTGTTCTTATAATTTTCATATATTATTATATCAATAATATGCGTGCGATAATCATTATTTACATAATATACAGGTTGAAGATAGCATATTTTTTTAACTAGATCAAAAACTCTCACTATTATTTGACTAATACCCAGTAATAGGTTTGACACACGTAACATAAAACACAAGAGGAAGGGACGTGTGGGCGTGGCGCACGTGCCAAAGTTAAGACTAGTGAGACTTAACTCGAGTCAGTCGCTCTCGTGATTACAACGCTTTGTGACGTCTTTTGCCGGTGTGTTCCATTACAAAAAATCCCATAAAATGACTCGATGTTCTGTTCTAGAGTGTAAAACTATAGTGGTACTAAAACGTTAATACGATCAGGTACGCCTATCATCGGTAAGTCGCTATTTTCGTTTAATTTCATTTTTTATGTTTCGTTAATCGTTCTTGCCAATGAATTCGGAAAAAATATTAGTGTAAATGAAAAATTACACGTATTTCATTGAAATAAAATCTAAAATTGCATAACGCGTGGTTTGATAGACATCTGTCGTCGAAGAGCATAACTAAGTTGACAGAATCAACTAAAAGCATGCAGATAGAATTCTGACATAAATCACTAAGTGTTATTACTAACTTCTACTCTATTTCAAGTGTACTATAGTTGATATTCTTTTATTCGTAATAGTCCTTATGTTTTCTTGATTTCACCAAATTATGACCGCTCTAATTGGATATATTTCAGTGTGCGTAAAATGTAAATGTGTTAGTTTGGCGACAGCTATTCCTAATGAATTATTAAGCGATGCCCTTTCCTCTTGTGTTTTATGTTCCGTGGTTTGACACCATATTATTCACGGAACATAAAACACAACATAAAAGAATATCAACTATAGTACACTTGAAATAGAGTAGAAGTTAGTAATAACACTTAGTGATTTATGTCAGAATTCTATCTGCATGCTTTTAGTTGATTCTGTCAACTTAGTTATGCTCTTCGACGATAGATGTCTATCAAACCACGCGTTATGCAATTTTAGATTTTATTTCAATGAAATACATGTCATTTTTCATTCACACTAATATTTTTTCCGAATTCATTGGCAAGAACGATTAACGAAACATAAAAAATGAAATTAAACGAAAATAGCGACTTACCGATGATAGGAAACACCTGATCATATTAACGTTTTAGTACCACTATAGTTTTTACACTCTAGAACAGAACATCGAGTCATTTTATGGGTTTTTTTTTGTAATGGAACACACCGGCAAAAGACGTCAAAAAGCGTTGTAATCACGAGAGCGACTGACTCGAGTTAAGTCTCACTAGTCTTAACTTTGGCACGTGCGCCACGCCCACGTACCAAAGTTAAGACTAGTGAGACTTAACTCGAGTCAATAATATGTGATATTATTGATAAAGCGTTATATTAGTTAATAGGAATATGAAAATTCGATCCTAATATAACATCTCTAAGAAGAAGTTCTATCAGCAAGCTTAACTATAGGCGCCATCTTCTTCAAGGCATTTAAGAGCATTTCAGGACTACGGCTACTTTCTTGAGTTCCGTTAATTTAAACAATGCCGTTCCCAATATGAAGCGATTTAGTTCACCTACCTTATGAAAAGCCGAAGGTGGGACAACTTTAGCTCCAAGCAAGGACACATGTTAATATCAAACATCTCATTCGATATCACACGAGCTTCAAATTCCGTTACTTTTATTTGTCATCTACCAACCTTATGATAATCATTACGTTTACTACGGTGCGTTGATGTCAAACTTATTGGGAGATTGACGTCAAAAGAACAAGAATCTCAAACAAGAATTAGGAAGTCTAGGTACCTACCTATAGCTTATGTTTCTCAAAGGCAAAGTTGAACGGAATCTGCCCTGGTCATTGCCTTTTCTTTGTTTATAAACAAATTTCGTTTTCAACTCATTGGATAGAAAGTCAAGATGAAGATGAAGCTGTTCCATGATTTTTCTGATGATTCTAGAAGTTCCATGATCATGAGTGCACCATTTACTTTCTTTACGCTTAATGCAGTAAGTACAGACGCTACCAATTCGTTTCACACATTGACAATTCGTATCAGGAGTAATCATCAAGTCATTTAGTCGCCCTTTGGTACAATTACTTTAGAAATGTTTAGATTTTTTATGTAAAAACTATTAGTCCAAATAAAAACGGTCCTTTGTAGTCGAATGGGGAAGACTATCCCTGTCTAGAATATTTTTCTCCAGAGTATTTTTTGTATAAAAGTAATAAGGAATGATCATCTTAATAAACAGTATAGATTGGTCATATACCTAGGTACCTACTGTTCTACTGGTCTAATCATTGCTTTATTAGTTTCCCAAACTTTTGCTCAACTTTTACTCTTGTCCCTTCTGGTGTGCCACAAGGGTCACATCTGGGTCCATTGCTCTTTAATTTGTTCATAAATGATGTTAATAGAATCTTTAAACATTCCAATTGTCTGCTTTATGCTGATGACAAAAAAATATTTAAAATTATTAATAAACCTTCCGATTGTACAGATCTTCAGGAAGATTTGAATTCTTTCCATTCCTACTGTCATGACAATAAACTTTTTTAAACGTTGAAAAGTGTAATATAATATCTTTCTCGAGAAAAAAGAAACCTATTCACTATAGTTATACTTTCAACGGGGTCATTATTAAAAGAGTTGATGTAGTAAGAGACCTAGGCGTGTATATAGATGCAAAACTACTGTTTAATACTCATGTAGAAACAATCGTAAAAAGAGCTTATCGTATGTTAGGGTTTATTCTTAGAGTATCCAAAGACTTCAAGCATTTTTCAACCCTAATAGTTCTATATAATTCTTACGTCAGATCAATTTTGGAATATGCCTCGGTTGCTTGGAATCCCAATTATGCCATATACATCAAACAGATTGAAAAAGTTCAAAATAAATTCAATAAACACTTGGAATATCGAGCTTCTTTGCAAAATCTACCAGTTCCAAAACAACTCATGGCTTTGAAAGTTAGAAGAATTAACCGTGATCAATTGTTTTTATATAAAATATTGAATGGTCACATTGACAGTCCATATTTACTGAGTAAAATTAAATTTCGATGTCCACTTCTTACTGCTCGGCATTATAAATTATTTGAACCACCCACAACTCGTACAAACTATGCTTTTAACTCATTTATTTGTCGCTCTATGAAATTATATAATAAGTTTTTCTCCAGTATAGATTTATTTGATATGTCAATCTCCAAGTTTAGATCAGCCATTGTTAAAGTAGGGACTACATAGTTTATAACACTGTAAAATATTAACAGCTGTAATGTGCTTCTTATTTTCAGAAAACTTGTTCTTTTTTTTTCAAATTTTTTTTTTTTTTAATGTGTTTAATTAGATTAATATATATACCATGTCTATTAAGGACGCGTTTCCGCAAATCTTCAAAATAGGGTATTTTCTGGTACATATTGTGATAAAATGGCGCAAAGTTTAGTATAATTACAAGTACTAATAGATAGATAAGACTTTCATCTCCATTTATGATATAAAAATAATATAAATAAATTTGTTTTTGTGGCTTAAAAACTAATTTTGCGATGCCTGGTCGCACGAAAATGACGATTTTAAGCCAATTTACGGTACCACTTTTGGTATGAAAACACAAGTATTTATGAATAAAAAAAATACTATTCGATGGTTGACATGTTCATTTTTGATAATACGCATTTTTTTCTTTGAAATTACTACTAAAAACCCTTTAAAAAAAAATAAAACCAAACACGTAATTTTCTTCATGTTTGTATAAATGCGTAAATCTTAACACACTGTGGTAAGGGTTATTATACTTTAGCAAATAATGTCAATATCATTCCAAACAAAAACTAGATATCTTCAGTCTGCGCTCAGCCGCTGTCGAGAGTGGACCTGTATCGCTTTTGAGTTATTTTTCGTGCTAAGAAACATCGCTGTACATACACAATTTATTACATCAAACAAGTCTCGATACTTGACGCTCTCTGAACTGAGTTGAAAAGGTAATAATATAATTTTATTGAAAAAAAAAATTACAAAACCTTTTATGATTAGGATTGAATTTGGAAACTTGGAATCATTATGTTTGTTAGGACTAAACCTTATCTCCAGTTCTGGTAGTGGGGTCTGAAGGTATACCTCGAGGTGCTACTGGTACTCCTAGACGGGTAAAGCTCGGTATATCGAGTTTGGGCTCATTTTGATTCGAAGGAAGAGACCTTACCACCAGTTTTGGTAGTAGGAGCTGAAGGTATACCTCAAGGTGCTACTGGTACTCGTAGACCGATAGAGCTAGGCATGTCGAGTTTGGGTTCATTTTTATTCGCAGGACGAGACCTTACCACCAGTTCTGGTAGTGGGAGCTGAAGGTATACCTCGAGGTGCTACTGGTACTCCTAGACTGGTAAAGCTAGGTATATCGAGTTTGGGTTCATTTTGATTCGTAGGACGAGACCTTACCACCAGTTCTGGTAGTGGGAGCTGAAGGTATACCTCGAGGTGCCATTGGTACTCCTAGACGGGTAAAGCTAGTTATATCGAGTTTGGGTTCATTTTGATGCGTAGGACGAGACCTTACCACCAGTTCTGGTAGTGGGAGCTGAAGGTATACCTCGAGGTGCCATTGGTACTCCTAGACGGGTAAAGCTAGTTATATCGAGTTTGGGTTCATTTTGATGCGTAGGACGAGACCTTACCACCAGTTCTGGTAGTGGGAGCTGAAGGTACCATATTTTAAAAGAACTGAACAGGACACAAGGAACTGAAATCTATAGGCGGTCAGATTTGGTGGAATCGGGTTTTCATATTTTAAAAGAAATAATAAAATTTATGGACAAAGGATAATGCAAGTGATTGGGCTCCAAAAAAAAAGTCATTGTGCAGAGATGAGATGAGAGTCAGATTATAGATTAGACACGTGTCATTCATATTTGTTAGGACGCCAAAAAAATTAGCCCTGGGAAAAGAAAAGATATGACCAAAAATACATTTTGCGTTTAATAGAATAAAAATCGTTTTCTTTTATGATACAGAAACTGAACGCCCGTAGATTTCTACGAGTGTATTCGTATAACCTTTACAGCCATTGACTACGAAACGAGTGAATATTGTAAATAAATACGATTATTGGTAAAAAAAAGTGCTTGTGTGATCCTTATAAGTACCTAATGGGTTGGCTACACAGTAGTAAACCGCGATTAGTTCGTCTCTTTTCTTAGTATAGCGACTTCCCTTCTTATTATCGTCGAGCGAGACAGCAGTGCGCTGTCACAAAAGAGATGTTATTAATCTGTCTCTTTTCTTACTATAGCGAACTTTTTGCGGCACTGGTTCGGCGACATTGGAAGCACGGTTTACAACTGTGTAGCCACCCCTTTTGATTTGATTTGTCTTTTTTCTTACTTTAGCGATGTCTCTTATACGGCACTGGTTCGGCGACATTGGAAAAGCAGTTTACAAATGTGTAACCACCCCTTATGAAATAATGGTATGTATGGTTTATCTAATACTGCCATTTAGAATAAGCTAATGTGTTGGTATAAGTGGTTATCGTTAATGAAAAAAGTAAGACTTTTAAACACATGATTTATTATTTCATTCATTACCATTGGTAAGAGTTCTTAAACATAAAATAAGTACTATTTTTGAAGACGTTATTCATTATTTCAGTACAATTAAACAAACATCATAAATTATAAAAGGAATAGTACTTTTAAACACATGATTCATATTAACAATACAATTAAATATCATAATCATAAAAGAAGTTCGACTTTCGACTCGAACCCCGAAATGTTTCGAATAAAATGGACAATGCGCGCTAATAATGTGCTCCGAGAAAGAGATAGAGAGCGTTAATGAAATCTAGTTGTAATAATTATATAACCACTATTAGACTTTATTAACCACTTATAGCAACATACTAGCTTATTCTAAACGGCAGTATTAGATGAACCATACATACCATTATTTCATAAGGGGTGGTTACACATTTGTAAACTGCTTTTCCAATGTCGCCGAACCAGTGCCGTATAAGAGACATCGCTAAAGTAAGAAAAAAGACAAATCAAATCAAAAGGGGTGGCTACACAGTTGTAAACCGTGCTTCCAATGTCGCCGAACCAGTGCCGCAAAAAGTTCGCTATAGTAAGAAAAGAGACAGATTAATAATAACATCTCTTTTGTGTGTCGACGATAATAAGAAGGGAAGTCACTATACTAAGAAAAGAGACGAACTAATCGCGGTTTACAACTGTGTAGCCAACCCATTAGGTACTTATAAGGATCACACAAGCACTTTTTTAACCCCCGACGCAAAACGAGAGGGGTGTTATAAGTTTAACGTGTCTGTGTATCTGTGTATCTGTCTGTGGTATCGTAGCGCCCAAACGGATGAACCGATTTTCGTTTAGTTTTTTTTGTGTTATAGATAATTTTATCCCGAGTGTTTTTAGCCATGTTTCATGAAAATCTGTTCAGCCGTTTGAAGATCATCAGCTCTTTTCTAGTTGATGAGGGGATCTGACTACCTTCCATATGTCCTATCGATGCGAAATTTGGTACCGTATTGCTTCAATTATATTGAAAGTATATGGTAAGGTAACCACGACCTGATCAGCCGTTTGAAGGTCATCAGCTCTCTAACAGTTGATGAGGGGATCTGACTAAATTCCATATGTCGTATCGGTTCGAAATTGGTGCCGTATTACTACAATTATATTGAAAGTATATGGTAAGGGAATCATGACCTGATCAGCCGTTTGAAGGTCATCAGCTCTCTAATAGTTGATAAGGGGATCTGACTAACTTCCATATGTCGTATCGATTCGAAATTTGGTGCCGTATTACAACAATGATATTAAAAGTATATGGTAAGGTAACCATGACCTGATCAGCCAATTGAAGATCATCAGCTCTCTTATAGTTGATGAGGGGATCTGAATAGCTTTCATATGTCGTATTGATTCGAAATTTGGTGCCGTATTACTACAATTACATTGAAAGTATATGGTAAGGGAACCATGACCTGATCAGCCGTTTGAAGATCATCAGCTCTTTAATAGTTGATGAGAGGATCTGACTACCTTCCATATATCCTATCGATTCGAAATTTGGTACCGTATTACTTCAATGAAATTGAAAGTGTATGGTAAGGTTACAATGACCTGATCAGCCGTTTGAAGATCATCAGCTCTCTTATTGTTGATGAGGGGATCTGACTACCATCTTCCTAATATTAAAACCTACTTTAAAAAGTACAAAATAAAAGTAAAATTAAAAATTTTAAAAACCCCCCGACACAAAAAAAGACCTTAAAAACTAACAAATAATATTTTAAACCTATTCTAATTATTATCGTCCCATATATAATTGACTGTAAGATTTGTACTTTAAAATATTTTTATTTTCCGAGCGTCGTCACCGCGTCGGGGGACCGCTAAGTGAGAAAAACAGTTGTCAGTTGCAGATTGCATCAAAAGAATTCACTCCGAAAAATTCGTAAAATCGACACAACCGTCAACGTCGTTACGTAGGCATTACGTAGAGCGTAGACTATGCATGAAACTTAAGATCGCTCATACCTAAATGTAATAATAAATTAGCTGTTGTTGGCTTAATACTGTATATACTTGAGCGGTCCCCGACGCGGCGACGAAGCTCGGAAAATAAAAATATTTTAAAGTACAAATCTTACAGTCAATTATATATGGGACGATAATAATTAGAATAGGTTTAAAATATTATTTGTTAGTTTTTAAGGTCTTTTTTTGTGTCGGGGGGTTTCTAAAATTTTTAATTTTACTTTTATTTTACCAATAATCGTATTTATTTACAATATTCACTAGTTTCGTAGTCAATGGCTGTAAAGGTTATAAGAATACACTCGTAGAAATCTACGGGCGTTCAGTTTCTGTATCATAAAAGAAAACGATTTTTATTCTATTAAATGCAAAATGTATTTTTGGTCATATCTTTTTTTTCCCAGGGCTAATTTTTTTAGCGTCCTAACAAATATGAATGACATGTGTCTAATCTATAATCTGACTTTCATCTCATCCCTGCACAATGACTTTTTTTTTTGGAGCCCAATCACTTGCATTATCCTTTGTCCATAAATTTTATTATTTCTTTTAAAATATGAAAACCCGATTCCACCAAATCTGACCGCCTATAGATTTCAGTTCCTTGTGTCCTGTTCAGTTCTTTTAAAATATGGTACCTTCAGCTCCCACTACCAAAACTGGTAGTAAGGTCTCGTCCTACGCATCAAAATAAACCCAAACTCGATATACCTAGCTTTACCCGTCTAGGAGTACCAATGGCACCTCGAGGTATACCTTCAGCTCCCACTACCAGAACTGGTGGTAAGGTCTCGTCCTACGAATCAAAATGAACCCAAACTCGATATATCTAGCTTTACCCGTCTAGGAGTACCAGTAGCACCTCGAGGTATACCTTCAGCTCCCACCATCAGAACTGGTGGTAAGGTCTCGTCCTAAGAATCAAAATGAACCCAAACTCGACATGCCTAGCTCTATCCGTCTAGGTGTAGGTACCAGTAGCACCTCGAGGTATACCTTCAGCTTCCACTACCAGAACGGGTGGTAAGGTCTCGTCCTAAGAATCAAAATGAACCCAAACTCGACATGCCTAGCTCTACTCGTCTAGGAGTTCCAGTAGTACCTCAAGGCATACCTTCAGCTCCCACTACCAGGACTGATGGTAATGTCTCGTCTTATGAACTCGAACTTGACATGCCTAGGAATAGGAATTCCAGTAGAAGCCCTCGAGTGTACCACCAGCTCATCAGGTTCGATGGTGAGGTTTTATCGTTACGAATAAAACGAGCTCAAACTTTCCGAGCACTTTAATTAATCTTACCCAATTTAATCGTTTTAATAAAAGAATTTGCAAATATTTAAAACTAAAGTATCAAAACTGTTCAAAACCTTTCGTCTTTTTCACGGCACGCTTGTGTGCGTGAATCTTATACATGTAGTAGTAGAATTCGATACCTAGCCTTTTCGGAAACGCATCCTTAAATGTATAACCTATCAGTGGAAACTTTGTTGGCTTAAGTTTTTTTTATATTGTAATTAATTTAAATTGTAAATTGTGCTGTTTGTTTCCCAAATAAAGTAAAAAAAAAAAAAAAATAAGTCGGCGTTTACGTCAATGCAATCATAGGTACTCAGTTGTTGATCGCGAAATTTCAATTAATCGAAAGCTTTCTATTTATCTGCGTTTTCTACAAGCAAACTGTACTTATAGCTTTTTGGTGCTTAATTTAGGGTGCTCTCTAAAAACTTAAGTAGCACCTAGCTTTGAAAACTGAAATATCTCCATGTATACCAAGATTGTATCGATATCAAAGCAAAATAATATAAAAACCATCATAACGATATTGGGCAGGTCATGTATGTCGAATTTCAGAAGATCTTTGATCAAAAATAACAACCGCGTGGCATCCTGGCACCAAACGACCACGCCGTCGGTGGAAGGATGATCTGGACGCATTTATCCCAAACTGGCGCGCGGAAACAGCTGATCGCTTAAAATGGAAAGAAAAAGGTAGGCCTTTGCCCAATTTCGGGACACCCAGGGCTAGTAATAATAATAATAACGATTAATCTTTGCCTGTAAACTGCACCGGAAGAACTAACATGCGACCATCGATCAATTATTATGTAAGCACCATTACCATAATGAAGTGGCTGACTGCTGTGTTGTTTTTTGCCGAAATCATTGCAATCGATCTGAGTGTCTAAATTTAGTTTATCTACCTACTTACTTGCTTTTGACAAACTTATATCGAATTCCGCAATGTATAGGGGAGCCGGGGGGAATCAAAGTCAGTAAGCAATGGAGGTCGTAAGGAATTACAAAAAAATCTCGTGACGGATTATTCTGCTATATCTCATAAGGTTTTGTCTGTATCCCTGCTGCGGCTTGTAAACACGTTGACCCACCAGTTGTCTCTGAGTAATCCGTGAGTGGTTTAGTACTTAAATGGGTCTATCTTCAAAAATCACTGAATTTCAACCGCAGATTTAAATTGGAGTAAAAAATAGTGTATTATCTAAATTTATAAATAAAGTTATTTAATTAATTTTAAAAGATTATTTATTTCAAGCACATTTGTGTTGAAATTTATTTTTTATTTTATTTGACTGCGATTACACTAATTCAGCCCATGGGGGACTGATTATCAAACCCCCAGTGCGTAGTGTGGAAATCAGAGTAGGAAATAGATTTTTGTATATTGATTCGTAGTAATAATCTAAAAATAATTCTTCGTGGCCCCGTGGTTGATGTGAGTATCATACGATATCGCATGTTAAGCAACTTTCGGCGCGTTCGGTACTTGGAGGGATGACCGCCGACCATTCAATAATCACGGCGACATCCGTGCTTCGGAGGGCATGTTAAGCAGTCTTTCTCAGGTGCTGTGCCTATACTTGTATAAAGTAGTCATTAGGGTTTGTTAGCAGCCAATCCAGCGCCACCCAGTACTGGGACAGCTTGGTGGATTATGGTATATACCTCCTCGTCACCCAGGGGTGACACACATAGCCCTGCAGTGGGATCATTGCAAAGAGTTCTGATGATGATAGTAATAATGAAGATGATTTTCATGCTAGTAAAATTAAAATATTGAAATCTTGCTCCAATGGTCTTTCCTTACTTGGCCCCCCTTTTCCGCGTCTCCCCTTTACTTGTTATCGCCAACGACTGTACCACGAAGTTCATTAGGTACCGGACTGGCGGCCAAGCCGGTTTCACATTATACGATTTTATATTTTACAAAATCAATACTATACTTAATGAGCCTGTTCTCACGAGTTACAAAAGAAGTTACGAGTGACAATACACGGAACAGCACTCAAGATTCAGTGTGAAAAGTTCTGCTTGGTTATACCTAAGGAGTAGAAAAAAAATCATCGAGTTTTAAGAACTTTAATGTTATTCAATATTAAAAAGTCATTCAGAATTCAATAAATATATAAGATATCTCGTTTTGGAGTGTAAATTGAATCTCAATTGACGGTAGGTGTTTTCATGGTAGTACTGTACGACTATATAATAATAATAATAATAATAATATAATAAATTGTTTATTTCACAAATGAGGTACATTAAATTTTACAGTAAAAATACAGTTTGCTGAAACTTACAGTTAACACTTATTTATATTTTTACTGAGTGCACTACTTCCTAAGAAAGGGCAGAGCCCTGTAGCCATAGGATAAGTAGTTTTTGCTCAACCCATATCAATCTTAACAAAACCAGTTATCTATTTCTAAAGTTTACACATTGGACACCAAAAACAAACAATAAATTATTATGTGAAAAATATTAAAGTTTAATTAAAAGTATATAAAATAAATTTTCAAGAGAGCAGCAGTGATGTTATGTTGTGTGTTAGTGTGTGAGTGTTTGTGTGTGAATGTGTGTGTAACTACTATTAAATATGTTTATAGAAAGGCAGAAAAACTGCGTATTTTGTTTTATTTTATTGTAATGGAGTCAGAAGATATTCGATTTGTTCATAGCTTTGTGTGAGAAGCCAAGATGATACCCTACGGTTGCATTCAAATTTAGTCAAGTTATGCAGGTTTAAAAGTCGATTTAAAAGATTGTACAAGTAAGGTCCAAGGAAAGGGTAGAATTTGTTACTAAATTTTGTGTTGAATTTTTCTTTCATGCAAATAATGTCTGCCCTGCGCTTAAGATTTAATGTAGGATCAAAGATAGTATTCTTATGTTGGTAAAGAATTAGTGACAGGACAAAAAGCTGCCTTACTGTAAGGACTTCCCATGAATTGTACAATAAAGTGGTAGGAAAACGAAAGGGCCTAAACATGCATACCTTGAGTAAGATACGCTGTGATCTTTCCAGACCCAGCATAATGGTCTTGTGTACTCCACCCCAAGACGTTATACAGTAAGTTATAAGGCACTGACAGAGTGCACAATATATTCGTTTGAGTAAGTTAGGATCCATGACATGTCGCAAAATTTTAAAAGTAAAAATAAGCTTCCTAATCCTTGTACTAAGATGTGAAATATGTGACCTATAGTTTAAGTTTTGGTCGATAACTATACCCAGATATTTGAAAGTAGAAACACGTTCTAGAGGTGGACAAGAGCAATTTAATGTTGAGCACTGAGGAGCATGGGCTGTCAAGGTGAAGTCTTCAGGAGGTTGAGTTGAGTTCTGAATCGAAAAAGACATAGATATGATTGAACACAGAGCCCATTTACATACTATACCCATAAAGTTAAATTTTTGCTGATTTTTGGTGTAATATGAAAATTGTCCCATAAAGATTACGAGGGGTGTTCAATGTATTCTCGGTATGTTCAAATTAAGATTACTGGAGTAGGTACATACCAAGAAATGTTTTTTTTATTAAGTAAGGATGGGATGTTTGTCTTCCACGACACCTAATGGCAAGTGAAAACGAAGACTAAAGTGGTACACTTCCATCGACGAGAAACCTATTCACTCGACGCTTATAAGTACCAGGACTATTACTGGTCATGGAAAATAGACGCAGGCAGTTCATTCCAAACCTTGGCGACCCGTATCAAAAGGGAACTGTCAAAGCGCTTAGTTCGACTGTTTGGAATATCCACCACATACGGATGGAAGTTCTGTCTGCGTCCAGTAGTCCGTTGGTTCAAACGTGACGTCATAAGCGCACTGATGTCAAGGTCATTGCACCACAGTGCCGGGCATTTCAATCGTGCGCACTTGCGTTTCTTTCCCGGTTCGAATACCAAGGTAATAAACAAACAGTTTTTGAGATAGGGAATTTTAACCGACTTTTTTTATGTCTGTGTTCACATATCTCCGGAACCACAATATCAGGTACCTCTAGGGACTTACCTAGAGTAAGTCCCTACTACTTCAACTTCAGTAAAAAAATAAAACCGACTTCAATAATGACCTAAAAAGTAAAAATAATAAAAACGATAATTTGTGTCTAAAATATCACTTTAATATACCAACTAAGCGTTTCGAAAAGCGTTTGATCTTGTTGACCATCGACTACTTATTAGAAAACTCGCCGGATTTGGAATCCATGGATCCCTTCTACGTTGGTGCGAATCGTACTTAATTAACAGATCGCAATAACAGTTGTAAAGGGTTTTTCGTCGGACGTCTTTTTTATTCCATCAGGAGTCCCTCAAGGTTCTCATCTCGGGCCCTTATTTTTCCTAATATATATAAATGATTTAGGCAACACCATAGACTCGAAATTTAAAATGTATGCCGTTGATCTAAAAATTTATAGGACGATTTCTTCCATCCAAGACATGCAAATGCTACTGTCAGATATAGACAGTGTGAAGTCGTGGTATGCTGATAACCTAATGGATCTTAATCCAGATAAATGCTATCATGTCAAGTTTTCTCGCAAAAAAACCATTACCCATTACTCGTATAGCATTAATGGTAAAGCGCTAAAGGAACTCAATGCAATAAAAGATCTGGGAGTAGTCATCGATAATGCTCTGACGTTCAGAAACCATTATGAAAGCATGATCCTGAAGGCTTCAAAGCTAACAGGATTTATAACGTCAGATGAAACTATTTAGAGAACCTAAATTAACTATAACTGTTTATAACTGCTTGATTCGCAGCATTCTTGAATACTGTGGTCAGGTTTGGAGTCCTAGCTACCAAGTACATTCGAACGCTATTGAACGGCATTCAAAAAAAGTTTTTATCTACTCTCATATCATAATATTCAAAATATAAAACTCAGAACGAATTTATATTGACATACTTTTTAAAATAGTATAACGAAATGAAATTAAAAAATTAAATTATAACACACTACCTCGAACAATACAATGTGATAATAAATTTTTTTTTCATTTCGATACAGATAACAGACCATAGATTTCATTTTTTTATCTGTGTCCTGCGAGCGCCGCGCTACGTTACATTCTGTGGCCGCGCGGCGCGTTTTGGCGCATGCGCGATAATGGCGGGAATAAATATCTTCAGTGTATGAGATTAGATAAAGTAGTGTATGAAACTGCACATAACTAGGTATTATACACGTGTCCGTATCGACCGCGCGGCCACGGCGTTTTTTCTTACATCTTACCATGCCAAGATTATGTAAAAATTTGTAAAAGTCGATTCCTAAAAACATAAATTTGTAAAAGGTATAGTTAAAAAGTTATAAGGGTTTGAACGTGGCCGCGCCATTGAAACAATGCGAACCGCGCGGCCACGTAGATCTTTAAAACTGAACATTGCAGAGACCTGAAGTTTAGGTAAAACACGGATTGAATATGTAAAAAATTTGTAAAAATATAGAAAAAAATCCTGGATTTACATTTTAGAAGCTGTAAGCTTATAACACCATGGCCGCGCCATTGACCGGTATAAAATTACGTTATCGTCGATATCTCGCTGGAAAAGCATAGCAGAGGTCTGAAGTTTTTTGTAAAACCTAGATTCGAATTTGTAAAAACTAATAAAAATATAATAAAAAATCATAGGTATACATAATAGGAGCTGTAAGACCAAAAACCCATGGCCGCGCCATCGAAACGTTAGAAAAGTACTTTACCGTCGATATCTTGCTGAAAAAGCATCGCAGAAGTCTGAAGTATTTTGTAAAACCAAGATTTAAATTTGTAGAAACGATTAAAGATGCACAAAAAACTTCTAGGGTCATATTTAAGGAACTGTAGCACTGAATCTTTAGTACGGCTTGAATACATCGATAGGGTGACCATGGTTTGTTGATGACAGAAATGTCCTTTTTAATATAAATGATATAAAACTACTTTTTAACCGGATTAATCGCGTATAATTTATTTCTTTAAAAACACAGATAATCTAAGTCTTCGTCTATTAGACCATATGTCAAATTATGGATTGTCATAGGTTGTAATGAACTTGCGTGTGTTCCGAATTTATTATCGTCGTAACAAATCATTTCAGAGGTATTTAATAAGCAATGACACTTGTAATGCCCAATGAGTCCTACAACCGGGGGAACATATTCTACAGCACCTATCAGTCTATATTTTTTTTGTTTTATTTTGATAAAATGGGGTATTTCTTCGAGTTTGATTTTATCTATGCCATTAAGATCAAATAAAATAATATTATTTAATTCGTATATATACCTCTTGGTTTCGTTGTTACAAATCAAACATTTCTTTAAATTTGAATCGTCATCGATAATGACGGCATCTTCCAGTCCTCCGATTCCGAATAAATTTATAATTTCTAAATTAATTGATAAAAATACAATGGTTCTTTTTGACCGGTTTGCGCACGTTACGGTTAAACATTCATTTACTACACCGGCACTATATAGGTCATATAATACTATATCTATACTTTAACTGTAATTATCACGGTTCATGACATACAGCCTGGAGACAGACGGACAACGAAGTCTTAGTCACAATTTTACCCTTCGGGCGCGGAACCCTAAAGAACATATCAAAGACACAATGTATAATTATAATATAAATAAAATAAGTAAAATCAACTCACCAGAAGCCAAAGAGCACAAAATAATGTAGTCGTAGCGGCAAATCAAAGTCCAGAGTATCAAAGCCAAGTCACACAATCGGAGGAAATCGGAGTCGAGGTAGATAGCTTAAGGTCAAAAGAAATATCGCACTTAAATAACACACCGGGAGCACTGTACTAATCGCAAGCGAACAGCAGAGTGATTGAAATTAGCTATGCCATCTCTAACACACCCCCTCCTGCTAATGGAATGAAACACGCACCATAGTATATTATTATTTTAAAATTACATCAGTGTCGCTGAGATAAAGTGGTAACCTATAGCAAACTTATTGTTAAGGAAAGTTTTAAAATGAACTGTTTCCTAATCATTTTTACCCAACTACTGCACGCAAAGGAGGGTTATGTTTTCAGCGCGAATGTAACTATGTCTGTTTCTTGTTCATGGTAACAGGTAACAGGTCAGATGAGCTCTAAAATTTAATTTAATTTACTATGCGAAATAAATATGGATTTGTGATATAATTTCTATTAAATGGGTGGAAAGTTTTCTATTATCAATAAGCCATGGTCACCCTATCGACGTATTCAAGCCGTACTAAAGATTCAGTGCTAAAGTTCCTCAAATATGACCCTAGGAGTTTTTTGTGCATCTTTAATCGTTTCTACAAATTTAAATCTTGGTTTTACAAAATACTTCAGACTTCTGCGATGCTTTTTCAGCAAGATATCGACGGTATAGTACTTTTCTAACGTTTCGATGGCGCGGCCATGGGTTTTTGGTCTTACAGCTCCTATTATGTATACCTATGATTTTTTATTATATTTTTATTAGTTTTTACAAATTCGAATCCAGGTTTTACAAAAAACTTCAGACCTCTGCTATGCTTTTCCAGCGAGATATCGACGATAACGTAATTTTATACCGGTCAATGGCGCGGCCATGGTGTTATAAGCTTACAGCTTCTAAAATGTAAATCCAGGATTATTTTCTATATTTTTACAAATTTTTTACATATTCAATCCGTGTTTTACCTAAACTTCAGGTCTCTGCAATGTTTAGTTTTAAAGATCTGCGTGGCCGCGCGGTTCGCATTGTTTCAATGGCGCGGCCACGTTCAAACCCTTATAACTTTTCAACTATACCTTTTACAAATTTATGTTTTTAGTAATCGACTTTTACAAATTTTTACATAATCTTGGCATGGTTAGATGTAAGAAAAAACGCCGTGGCCGCGCGGTCGATACGGACACATTATACACTCACGATAATAAATGCAGAGTATTGCGGTCCTACGAAGAGAGTTGCCACTATTATAATGTTATCCCTTTGTTTTAGCGTCGAAAAACGTTAGATATAATATTTTTGCATAAAATTATTCACGGTGCTATTAATTCGGAAAAATTATTGTCTTAAAGTTAACATATCAACACCTCGTCCAGGTAGCAGATTGGTGAATCGAAAAGTTTTTGAAGTATCAAAGGTTAAAACTAACATAGGTAGACATGCTCCACTTCAACGGATGTTCCATTTAGCCAATGTATTCAGAAATGATTTTGACATTTTCGGTGATTCTTCAGCCTCGGCTAAAAAACACATACTGCAATAAGTTTTATAGCATAATTTTTTTTTAAAACTAGATTATTGTATAATATTAATATTTTTTTTATATTCTCAAATTGCAATAACTTATGAGTTTTAATGTTACTTTTAAGTTGTAAGAAAGTTGTATTCACTTCTAGTAGGTAATAGTTATGTTCTTTTTCCAATCTAAGATTCATGTATTTTTTTTTAATTATTACCAGTTTTGTAAATTAAATAAAAAAACTAAGTATTATTTGAAGTCGGTGCTTGCCCGAATTAAAATAAAAGTAATGGAATTAAAGCATACAAATCAATCGATAAAAGGCACCGACTTCAAAATATACTTAGTTGGATAATTAAAGTGAATTTATTTAAGATATAAGTTATTGTTTTTATTATTATCCAATTTTTAGTTCAGTTTCAGAGAAATGTTCATAGCTGACCTGTCAGAGTTTTGATAACTCATTAAAAGTATTAAAACAACATATAGTGCAAATAATAGGTCATGTTCGGTTAATTCCAAAACATTAACTTATATTAGAAACCGCAGCAAGGATTTCAATGTACTTCAATTTACCCTCTCAAGTTACTCAATAAACTACTAGTATCATCCACTTAAAATGAAAATCCCGATATCGTTCCTAAGAAATTAAATCAAGTCTACACCAATAGTTATAGACAATATCATCTTCATACATTCACATACCTAACAAAAAGTAGTTAGACAGGTCAGAGACCGTTTGGACCGTGAACATTACTCTTTCCCATGATACCTAGATAATTTTGCCACATAAGAACTTTTTTTTTAAATTTGCAACGACAATTATTTTACTTTTATTAAAACCGAAGTTCGCAAGTAGTCCTAAAAATAAGAGGTTAATATAAATAAAACGAAAATGTATCAATATCATTTAATATAAGTTCATAAAGTCAAAAATTAAAACTAATAAAAATAAACTAACAATATAAATGGAAAACTAGCTATCACAATACAAAAGGATAAATACAACTTACAAAAAAAAAGTAAACATACTTATATCAATCAAAAATAGTTCAGTCAAGCCCTTACATATAAATTTTTTTGAAAAAAGCACTGAAATTATCTTTTCATTTATGTTCCTACTCGTTTTCAATTTTAAACAATTCCCTACTTATACAACGTGTAACATAATGAAGAGATAATAATTAATGGGATTGTATATTTAGTGATGTAGTTTAGTAACATAGCCGTGTCAACCCTAAAAACAGCTGTTAGCTTTTGATGAAATCTATTCGATAACAGATGGCGTAAAAATAAAGTGATGGGTAACCAAGACAGATACTACAAAATTCAGTCGGTGCGAGAAAGGTCATAAGGTCACTGACTGCGTGTTTTAGCTTATTAGGTTGACTAGAGTTGTCAAAATATTTTGCTGTAAAATAATTAAATAAATTTGTATGAAAGTCTATACCAGCACTGATCATGCTAATTCTTTTACTGTATATTCTGTGTATGGTATAGAAGCTAAGTCTTAAGTTTTACCTCTCCATTTTGTTACACGTTGTAGATTAATGGTAGCTAAACGTTGAACTACGACTAGATACCATAGTCATAAAGATACCCGTTAAAATTTAAATAATTATTTTTTAACACTCACAGAACAATGTAAAGTTACGGATATTGGATAATGGATAAAAATCAAATTTAAATAAACCTATAAACATCTATGTCTTGACGGCAAATATCTGTGTTTTTGCTGCTACACTATTATATGCTATACTATTGAAGCTTTTTTGTCTTTGGGTAGAGTGATAACTAGTCGAAGAACATTGTAAACCTATCACCAACCTGTGCCCAATATTCAATAAAAAGTTGCATTTCAAACATACACTGATATCTTTCTGTGTATATTTGAAAAAAAACAAAAAAACAGGCAGTAGGTAATATTAAAATAAATTATGAAACTCTGAAGGTATTTGACCTTTTAACGATACCCTGACTAGATTTTGGACAAATTTACCACTGAAAAAAATATATAAATTAGATGTTGAAAAAAAAGTTGGAATGATAAAAATCGCCATCAAAAAGAATATTTCTAAAAATATAAACTGACAAATAACACATTGTTCTTTAATATCAACTTTTTAACTACGTAAAAACAATGTACTATCACATGTACCATCAAAAATTTTAAAATATCAAAACTTTATATTTTTGGCGTCTTTATAAAAAACAGGTTTTCATGGGACAAGATTTAAAATAATTTTTAAAATTGGATCCCTCGGTTTCGTCTAAAATAAAATATTTAGAACATTCTTTCGACGTGCCATAAGCAGGAAAAGAGTTTAAAAAAACGAGAAAAAAAATGTTTGTTTTTTTTCCAGCTAGTGTTATTGCTTTATTCAATAAGAAAAGTTTTTTTTTTCATTCTTTTACTACAAAACGACTGGCCGAAAATCATATTTAGCGCATAAAAAAATACTGTACAAAAGTCCTACCCAGTCCATCTTTGAATTTGAATTTATATCTACAGTTTGTTTATTCATCCATGCAATTAATAAATTAAAATAAAAAAAATGTGACAAATAAAACTATTATTTTTAGTTATAGTTAAAGCTTAGGTAGGTATTATATGACACGAAAATAACTTTTAGTTTTATGTGTTTAATAAATACAGTTTTAGCAACAAATAGATTATTAAACCTATTCTCCAACACCATGTTATAACTAACTTTACCAAGCGAAAAATTTTACTAATAATATTTAATAAACGTAATAAAATACATGGAAAACGATTGCAAAACTAGTCAGTATGGCCACATTCTTCGAGAACTATCTAAACCTTATTATAGCTGCGTTAACATGATTTCAAAGTAAACATCTATTAAGGTTAAAGAATAATAAAATGCGATTATGACTAACAAAGTATAAAATAAAGTTAAAGCTATAAACTTCAACATAATGAGAATAATAGAATAAAATAAAAAAACCAGAGGCCCCGATTTGAGAACGCATCCTCTAACTTGAGAACTCAAAATTCTAAATTCAAAGTTTAAAGATAGTCTTCATATTAAAGAATGCGACTTTCAAAATCAGTAGCCCTTAATATTTCGTTGCATAAATAATTGAAGATATTATATTAATTTTAAATTCGGTGCAATCAATTGTATTGACGGTTTTTAATAAACTTAAACGTATTTTAGGCACTTTCGTATGTTTATTTTCAGGCACTTTTGGTGTCTTATAAAATTTTTGCATTATCAAATTACCTATACAAATTTATCAACGTAAAGTCTTTTTTAAATGTTACATAATTTTTTATACTTTAAAATAGGCAAGCATAGACATATGTTATAGTATTTTTTCATAAATAACAATACATAAATTTTTTTTCTTGGAAAATTATCCCAAAATATTTATTTTTACTTAAAATCACATAATAAAATAGACTATCAATATCAATGAGCCTATTTCACTCATTTATAAAATAGATTATTACTAACACAAAAAATCATTAGAATAATACTATTCTATGTAAATTTTATTAATAACATACTTGGTATATATAGGCTATATAACATTATATTAAAATAAAGGTTCGTCCACACTAAACAATGTGTATATTTCGAACGAACGTAATACGAAAAGAAAAAAATGTAGCAAATTTTAACAATGGAATAAAAAAAACTAAAAGATAAATAAATAAAAATGATAATGTAGGCTTCATTTAATATAACAATCATTTCTTTTAATTGAATGACAACGATAATGTTATAATAAGTACCTTAGTGTGAAGGAGTCTTTATAAAAATAACTAACGATTAATACAAACATAATTGCCGATGACATGAATAACATTCTTAGGAATTATTTCATTGGACATTAGGTACTTAACATTTTAGATGCTGTGACGTATGAATCGTCAAAACAGACATTATAAATGTAAGAAAACAGAGGCCTCCCTGTATCACGTTAATGGAAAACAAAAAATAACTGACTGCCATAATTTTCACAATTTTCTTCTTTTCTGCAACAAGACTTATTTGAAAATATCAGACTTAGGCCGATTCAAATGATCAACGAGCCTCTGCTTTCTTTTATTACCAAAATGGCATTTTACATAAAATACAGTTGTATTATAAATGTATTTATAAAATGTACTGCACAATAAAATAAACTTCTCTCTGACATTTACATAGGTCATACGAATTATGAGCCGTATTCAACAATAGGCTCTCTGATTTTAAGCCCCTCTCAGGTGCAACGTAGACGCCTCAAATTATTTTTTTGTGATATAAATAAGATATCGTGAAGTCAAATTGAGCCATTTGCATACCTGTACTCTGTTTCAGTATCGTAAAGCAGTTGTATAAAGTTGTTGATTAATTTTTAGTCCTCTTGCGTTTCTAAGTTTTCAACTAAGGGCGCGTCTGTTGGTCGCATCAAGTTCTTCACCAATTTTACTACGCCGGCCATTAAAAGAACTATGCCGAGCGCCTGAAAAATAAAAGTAATGTTATTGTGATAAGCGGAAACATTTTTGATAGTAAATAAAAGATTTTTATATAGATATTAGTGCGCATAATATTATACCCTGGCAATTAATTCAATGCAGTAAAATGACAGTTCCAGTGTGCCCACTTTAAGAAAGAAAAAAATAGTGATGCGGTTTAAGCGAACAAATAAATTGAATAGTATCCTATTTTGCCTCACAAAATATTTTAAACTTTCATTTTCTCATTTCTAATTAATAATTTTCATTGTCCCCTCCATTTATTTAAATTGCTTTAAAATTTTATGCACAAATGAAAAAGTACCACTTGATTTCAATCGTTCTTATTCAATACAATTACACTGAGAAGATTTTAATTGGTATCAGTATTTTTCTTTTTAACATTTCAAACTGTCGGTTTATTGCATTTAATTATTTGCCAGTGTATAGTTTAATAAGTTTAAGTAATAAAAAAGTGCACTATATTGTTTCATAAAGGGTTAATTGTAATAAGCACATCACCTCTTGCAGGCCACCTCTCTACATCAATAACAACAATATTTGTTCTACGATATTTTACAAATCTTGATAAATAACACAAGAAAAGAAAACCTAATATTTTTTGCTTCTTTAGAAAAAGTGAAAAGAATATCAACGCAAGGTGCGCTGCATACATACGCTCAGAGTAAGAAAAGTTACGCCAGTTTAGAACTATTATTTTTAAAAAGTCGTAGAACAAATTTTATAAGGATGCAAGAAGTGATGCGCTAATTTAAATTAACCCTTTATTTGTAATAATAAATAATAAAATAAAATCCCCAGACAATCACACCAACTACATGGCCTCAAAGTAAGCATAGCTTGTGTTATGGGATACCATGTAGCGAACTAGGGGGGAACCTAGAATATAAATACATAAATAGATAAACACCCAGACACGGAACATTTTTTTTTTCTTGTTCCGTGCGGGGATCGAACCCGCAACCACTAGCGTCTGAGGCAGATAGGTTTACCCCAACGCCAAAGTGGTCGTCAAATGTAGCGTGAAATCCAAAAATTAAATTATATTTTTATACTGGATTTCATTAGGATCTTAATTTAACTTGATGCTAAAAGAATATATTCGATGACGGAAAGCATAAGGGAACTGGAGTACTCTGGTTCGAAAGAGAACCAGTTCTTCATTTATCACATATTGGAACATATCATCGCCAGAGGAATGATATTCGGCGGCAGATATGTAAATCGATAGCTAGGCGCATTCCGAAGGAATCCCACAACCAGGTTGCTTAACTCGGAAATGCAAGTAAAAAATGTAATTCTTTTAGTTACTTAATTAATTTTATAGATATTGTATCCAAATTGCTCATGTTGTATTTTTAATTGTAATTGTAAATCGAGGTTTTATTCTTTCACTTACAGTCATCGCGTAAAAAACGTACGGGATTCCGTATCGTAGGTTCAACACCATTCTCGCCTGAGATGCGTATTCATCAGACATTTTCACTTCTTGTCTAAACCAGAACATGGGCACCATGGTGTCGGGATCCGGAAGGATGTTGTTTAAACTGAAATTGAGATATAACATGAATTATTCACAGAACATGTGCTTGGTGGTAGGATCCCTTCTGGGTCCGCCTGGCTAGCGACCACCCTTTATATAAAGTCTGCCGCCAAATGTGGCCGCTCCGGCGGTAATGTGTTCCGGCAATATTGTATAAAGAGCCAGTTCCTTCCTAAACCTGTGTGCTTTCATCTTCGACCTCATCGTCACTTACCATCAGGTGAGATTGAGGTCAAACGCGGGTTTAGTCACTTATAAAAAAAAAAAAACATGTGCAGCTACGAAGAAGTAATACAAAAATATAGGAGTGACCATTCCGGTAAGCCAAGTTTTTCGTTGAGCGCGGTAAAAAATCTTGCAATTTAACTTTAGCCTGGTAAATAATTTAATGCAGTAAAATAACAGTTCCAGTGTGCCCACTTTAGGGAAGAAGAAAAAAATTGTGATGTGGTTTAAATGAATGAATGAAATTATTTTAAGCTATTGCATAGCTTCTATCGCGGGCCTTGAGCGTGGGGACCGAATCCAGAAATCCCGTAACGAAAAAAACCTAACACCCCCCACTCCGACCGGCACAGCGGTGATACTTTGATTTCATAACTTTACATGCGGGCTTTAATAAACAATCAGCGCCATCTACTAGGAACTTGTGGAACTTCATATTAGATCAAACATTACTGCATTAATAAAATAAATAAATAATTATAATTGCATAAGTTGATAAGAAATGCTATGCAATAGCTTTACCGCGGCAGTCTCCGAGTGCCACACGTCCTTTTTATATTAATTTCGAATTTCGGGAAAAAAATATTTTGACTTACAAATTATACTTTTTTATGATTCTATTGGCAAAGGGTAGCTCATCTTGAAATTTCATATTTAACGAGGTAAAAAATAAATAGGGCTTCAAGTCGATTTTACTTCTACTGTAACCGTTTTAAAGCACATAATACGTTGGATAATCAATTATTTTCAGCATAGTTGCTTTGAATATAAAGTACACATTTGAAATTTAATTATGTATGCTATAAAATTTTATGCAAAACGAATGACAAAGATTCATTCATTTTCAATCATTCTTACACATCATAGGTTTTAACTGGTATATTTTTTTTTTCATTTTGACATTTCAAACTGTCAGTTTACTGCATTAAATTATTTGCCAGGCTTTTTGGGCAGGTCATGTTTGGTGAAGCACGATATATTCTCACAGAAATCGGAATATAAAGCGTTAAAAAGTTTTTTGAATGTGTTTTCTTATGATAATTAATGATACACCTACAAAGCAAAGTTTTAAATTTCTATTGTTTTTACTTTAAATGTCGGACCTAGCTGTTCTAGCCCTTTATAATTCTGTGGTAATTTTGTAACCATTACTATTTGAAACATCACAGGGAATCCTAGGGTGGAGTCCAGAGTTACTGCTAAATAACTTGCATTGTATAGCATCATATAATTAAGTATAAGATCATTGTAAAAAAATTGTGTTTGTACTGAAATAAATATTTCATTTCATTTCAAAGAGAAATCCATGACATAGGAGCATACAGGGTGACTGGTGGGTCATTTTCGAAATTCAAGGACGTGATAGCTTGAGATCATACACGAAAAAAAATATTAAATACTAGTTGTGCCCGCGGCTCCGCTCGCGATAATTTCGGGATAAAAAGTATCCTATGTTACTTCTAGTACCTCTCATGATTCGTCGAGTAGTTTCTGCGTGAAAGCTAAACAAATATCCACGCTTTCATATTTATAATATTAGTAAGGATAAGGATTGACATTTTATAATATTTGACAATTAATTGTTTAGATCACTTTCACATGAGGCTTAAGTATCTATGGAACGAAAATATTTCAGCGCAAATATTTCAAGATTCCGAGTAAACTATATTGAAAGTTGACCTGTCCGGCACGTGAACATGAAGATTTCTAGAACTGCTAACCCGGGAAAGAGCGACGTATAACTGACCATGCGAGAAACAACTGACACCGAGATCTACTCCAGCAACACGAAAAGTCTGCCCTTGAGCCTTATTAATTGTCATTGCAAAACACACCGATACTGGGAATTGCGTTCTTTTAAATTGGAATGGAAAATTATTTGGTATTATGGGAATTCTGGGAATAAAGACGGTGTCTCCTGCACCGCAACCTGTTAAAATTTGAGATATCCAAATAGAATTATACCCAGAAATATGTACAACTTACAACAGAAAAATAAATGAAAATAAAGCTGAAACGTCTGTGCAATGCTATCTACCTATACCTACTTCACTTAAAAATAAATACCTATAACTAAAATAATTAATCAAAGTACCTACGCTTTTACCTAAAAAATACAAAAAAAACTGAACATAAATAAGCCAAAATTTGGAATTTGACCGAATATTTAAACACTAACAAAACAACTAATACCTATTTTATAAAATAGCAACGAAAGAAATTCAAATAAACTATTTAAAGACTAAAAGTCGCGCTGATAAGCACGGTTTATAATATCAATTATTGTCTGTCAATAAAGTCGAACGCTCTGAACGCATCAACCACAAAGTAACTTTTATAAGCATCAACAGCCAAATATTGAGCGCTCGCCTCCCGCCTTTTTATACCCTACCGCCGCGAGCCGCGTCGAGCGCGGCAAACGTTACGCAAAAATAATCCTTACATCATTCAGTATTCACGCGCGATGGGTTATTAGCGTATTTCATGTATAAGTTTGGTGTTTCTATACCGATTTCTATGATTCTTTTTTTATTGAATAGGTAATAATGTTATTTTTTTTTTAATTAGGGATGAGTGAGAGTATTATAAACGTAAGAGTAAACAAATATAATCAGAAAGCTCCGAACTGCTAAGCTATCGGGATTTACACGTGTTACTCACAGTAACCATAAAATATAGACATATACTGTTGTGGGATATTTTTTAAATAATTTTATGAAGAATTTTTCTGTCATACATGATTTCTATGTAGCTTTAACCATTAAGGCTGCACACGCGACGGAAGCTTAAAAAATGAAGTAATTTCTCCCGTTTTCCCAACATTTCCCTTGACTGCTCTGCTCCTTTTGATTGTAGCGTGATAATAAGTATACTACAACCTGCCCAGGAGTATGAAGAATAATTTTACCAAGTTTCGTTAAAATCCGTCGAGTAGTTTTTGTTTCTATAAGGAACATACAGACACACAGACAAAAATTTTACTGATTGCATTTTTGGCATCAGTATCGATCACTAATCACCCCCTGATAGTTATTTTGAAAAAATATTTCATGTACAGAATTGACCTCTCTACAGATTTATTATAAGTATAGATATAGATAGAAGATATAGATAGATATAGATATAGATATAGATAAATGATTTACTGAGTAAACTTAACCGAAAGTTAAAGAGTTCATTTTGCAACACATGGTTACATTAGCGTAATGCAATAACTACATAGCGGGTGGGGGAGTGCGTGTGGCGGGAACACTGCTGTGTGCGTGTTCACTGAGGCGGCGCGTGGATAAAAGTTTAGTTAAGTCTCTTTATTTATTTAAAGGGATTTCTGGTGAATATTTAAATACCTACTTTTATCACATAATTTTATTATGATCAGAATCGAGTACAGAGTGCTCTCCTTCAGTATCTAAAATATGTCCCTGTATAGCTTTATATATAACACAAATATCCGCCTTTACTTTAATTTTGGGGTGACTTCGAATTAGCCATACAGGACATCTACGCTGCTACAGATAGCAATCCATAAAAAATCTGTCACGCGGCTGCAGCGCACAATGTAAGGACATAGCAAATATATAGAAGAGGTGCTGTAAGCAAAGATGAACAGCTCTGATGTTGTCATGACGTCACTGCCTCAATAGTTCAAGCTACTCCGCACTAGAGGCACTGGCGTCAGTTCGATAATTACTTCTGTGAAGTGTGTACGTACACGCAAGGATATTAAAAAAATAATCCATCATTGATTTTCAATGTAAAATTAAGTTTTCTCTACTTTTATAAAGGGATCACATGGACAATCGAAATGAAATTAACTAACAAAGAAGATATTTTCATTCATAGTTATTTTTCACAAATTGTTTGATTTCGTATTATTTATGTCCAAAATCCAGATTGTTATTTGTTGCCTAGGTGATTATGCCGCAAAAAAAAGTAAGAAATAATTTTATTTCGCGGTTTTTTCTTAGAGATTTAAAACGTATTGATTTGTTACGAAAAATGAATAATAAATGAATAAATAAACTAAAGCAAACAAAGTATAACTCACGTCATGCCCCCCACAGCCCTGACGAGCATGTTGATCTGGAGCTGCGCGGTCACCGTCAGCGGCATTCCCGTGAACATTTCCAACGCCAACCTGAATCTATGCGACCTGAAACATATAAACAAATTCATTTATTAAGGTATACTCCGTAACTTCTGATCTTTTACACATTTCTTGATTGTATATATAAGCCGAAAAACATCGGCTAAGACGAAAAATGTCGGTCTATCTAAAACTTAAAAACATTATTAAAACATTGCAATGCTTCACTTTAACTGGGATTCACAATATCTGTAAAAAAATTGGTCTCGGGTGGTCTTAGCTGCAAAGCTATACCATAAGATGGAGCTACGTTAGCAATATAACGTAAAAACAAAAATGTGGTAAGTAATTTCGAGGCGTACCGCCAGGCCCCGGTAGCTTAGAGCACTCGTCCGGCAAACGAAAGGTCCCAGGTTCGTATCCTGGTCGGGTAATTTTTATTTATCACATTTTTCATTTATTTAAAGGGATCTAATGGGTTTTGAAAGGCTCCTGAGCTGCGGGATTCGTCCAGTAATAAACAAAACTCACTCATCAGGATGCACCCCAACAATCTTGCTTGTATAATACGGGTCGGCGTCCAGGAAATGCGGCAAAGACACGAATGCCGGCGCTCCGTAGCGACAGGACGACACGTTGAGCGCTCCGGACGGAAGACAATCGCTGTCTCGCTCTTCTGAACAGTAGCATGCCTGGAAACGATAGCATTTTTGGGGTCAATTTGTACCAATATTGCGAAGGTGAAGTCGGATTTGAAAAAATCTTTTGCATTTGATAAGTTGATGTTAAGGAATGGAAGGTAAAACTATGCGAAGCTATGAAAAGAGTTCTTATTAAATAAAACACTTTTAAACCGGATTTATCGCGTATACTTACATTTTAATTATTTTAACCTATTGCATAGCTTCTATCGCGGGCCTTGAGCGTGGGGACCGAATCCAGAAATTCCGTAACGAAAAAACCTAACACCCCCCACTTCGACCGGCACAGCGGTGATACTTTGATTTCATAACTTTACATGCGGCTTTAATAAACAATCAGCGCCATCTACTAGAAACTTGTGGAACTTCATATTAGATCAAACATTACTGCATTAATAAAATAAATAAATAATTATAATTGCATAAGTTGATAAAAAATGCTATGCAATAGCTTTACCGCGGCAGTCTCCGAGTGCCACACGTCTTTTTTTTAACTCGACGTTTCGGTGTCTTTGCAGACCCCGTGGTTTATTTAATAGTGTGAATCGCGAAAACTTAAGACAATATTAGAGTTCTTTTTTTTTGTTTTATTAATTTAATTGACCAGCGGGTAAAATCAACCTTAAGATTTAAAAACATCAAGTTTTAGTTGGTTTAAGTAAAATAAATTTGAAAATCAAAGGCTGTGATGTATTACTACTTGCATTTGGTGTTTATAGCCCAAATTGAAAAATACTCAAATAAGTTTGTAGTTTTTGATTTAAAAAATAAGTTATTTAAAACTATTTACTTAAATCGGCGCTGTTGAGAAATTATGTTTTTGAAACATTGAATTCAAGTTCCAAAGGAATTTAATTATTCATGTCTTTCCGGTATTTTCGCAAAGTAAAATTTCGTACGATACGTATCAGTAGTGGCCATTGCTGATTTTCCGATTTTATATTACCAAAAAAAAATTCAACTAATTGCTTAATGTCAAATAAAAATAAGTAGTTGTCAGTCAGTATGAAAAAGTTGATTGGTTCAATAAAATTAAATCATTCGGATTACAGAATAGTTTTAAAGTGCGATTTGGGAAAGCGAGGGCAAAGAAGGTAAACATTTTGAGGTAACGCGGCCTTAAGGAAAACAGATAGTTTTTTGACATTTTTTTTTAATACGTGTATTTACGACAATGACTCTCTAATAAATAGAATAGAATAACAACGAAAATATTTTAATAGCCTTATCTGAGATTATTATAATATCTTTGTCAGCTGTTTTTATCACCTGATACGTTAGTGCAAGCTCAAGAAATATTTCAGGTAAAACTTGTTGGAAATCCTTGCTTGCTTTCGAAGGTCTGATCCCGTGTTCTGTTATCTTCAACCCATTGTCAATTACGATTAGTTGAGGATAAAGGGAAACCAAGGACGTAAAAATAAATAATCTTCGCATACAGAACTACACGCCAATATCGCTTATGGGGTAGGCAGAAAAACAGAGACAAACTTGGAGGTATTATTATGGTGGAGAGAGACTATTGCAGTGACAGAAGATCAGCCTATCGCCCCCATAAACGCCAATAAAACCTCTGTCCCTTAACTGACTTTTACAGTATACCCGGGAAGAGAAGCAGCTGACACATTCTATGTTTTTCTTTCGCTCCCAGTCCAGCATGGAGAAAATCTTCGCATCTTTCGCGTTTCTTTCTGGTAGGCGAACGACCTGCGTCTATTTTTCCTGACCACTAAAGTTAACGTTTAAATGTTGAGTGAATAGTGTTCGGGCTCAATGAAATGATTTTTTTTATTCATCATAATACCATCGAATGGCCGCTTAATGATGTCACAGTTTTATACTTCGGCTTTAACAAGGTGTTGATAGTTATTGAATAAGATATTACAGTAGACCAAGAGACAAAAAAAGCCGGCGGAAAAAAACTCTTGGCACTCTTTTTCAGTCAGGATTATACGAATTAATACAAATACTGTACCAGTACACAGTACAAAGTGACAAATTGATCATGATATGAAAAAAAAACAAACACAAGACAGCTAATTGTGAGAGCCAATGTCATGCCACAACGAAATTGCTTACATGGAAAAAAAACGTACAATCCTGTCAAGCAACTTATGTTGTTGATAGTACTATGTTGTATTTATTGTTATGAACCTTACCGTATGAGGATAGTGATATCCATTGTCAAATACTGAGCTGTTGACTGCATACTGCACGCCCTCTATGCCTTGGAACCGTATTGTCTGGTTCTTAGCCAAAATTATATATCTGTGGAAAGAACAAAAGTGAGTTAGTTAGATTTCTACATCTGCCGTAAATAAGAGATATTGTAAAGTTATTTAAAGTATTTAACGACTTTGTCTGTTAAATGAAATTTCGAGTAAAAATGTGATATATAAATATACGAAATCAAAGCCGGCATAAACGTATTGTACATACATACATAACTTCACGCCTGTATCCCTTACAGGGTAGGCAAAACATATAGAGGTTATAAGACCATCTGATTTCACGTTTGACTTTGGAGGTATTATAATGATGAATAGAGACTATTGCATTGACAGGGGGTCAGCCTATCGCCCACAAACGCCAATAAAACCTCTGTCCCTTAACTGACTTTTACAGAATGCCCGGGAAGAGAAGCAGCTTGAACATTCTTAGTTTTGCATTCGCTCCCAGTCCAGCATAGAAACAACGTATTGCATTTAATATAATATCTTATGAAAACTAAAGAAAAGTCATTAAATGCAATAAAAAAGATTTTACGACTTTTTACGCATTCATCATATTAGTTGGTTGAGAAAGATTTAGTATGGCTAAATATTAACAACACTCCATAGTTACCATCGACTCTGTATTATAGTTAGTAATTTCCTATATGATAAGCGATCAGTTTAATACGCGCTAACAATACATTATGTATACTACAGGTATAAATAAATAACATGCATGCAGTGGAAACCCCGATAGCCATAAGCTGCTTATCATATGGCTTCAGAAACTGACAAATAAGACGTGCAAACGATCTACTATACTTTTAACATTGGTATGAAATGGTATGAACAAGGAAATTAAAAAATAAATGAAGATATCTTTCCATTTGAATACTATTCTTCATTCATGGCCCTCAGTTTAGAGTACACGAGTAGGCCGAGGATTGCTATCACCTGTCCGTGAATCCATATTTTCATGATTTAACAAGGCTCCACCTATGCCATCTAACTTAAAGTCACAGACCAGTTATATGTTACGGATAATCCTAGACGATGGATCACCCAAAAGTTTTGGGTTATATTCCAATCATCATCATCATCACAACTCTTTGTATAATGAGCCCACTGCAAGGCTATGAGTCTCTCCCCTGGGTGACGAGGAGGTATAGGCCATAATCCACCAAGCTGGCCCAGTGCTGGGTGGTGGATGTCAGAATTTTCAGGGCGCCAAAGTGGCTTCTGACAAGCCCTAACGACTACTGTATACAAGTATACAGCACCCGGGACCGACTGCTTAACGTGCCCTCCGAAGCACGGAAGTCGTCATGAGAAATGAATGATCGGCGGTCACCCATCCAAGCACCGACCGCACCAAACGTTGCTTAATCTGTGATTATTCCAATAATAACAGACATTTTGGTTCAAAATTAACCCATGATGTGACATGCCATAAGAATTAGCTGTGTTGCGGTATTTTCATATTCTAGTCAAATTGTATTGTTCTTATTTTGAAACGAGAATTCGGAGAGTTTTTGCAAAATTTTCTTCCTCTACCGTTCTTTATTTAGTTTAAGCTGCCATTCTTTATCAGTTGACTTCCAAAAAAAAAGAGGTTCTCAATTCGTCTGTAAGTTTTTTTTTGTGTTTTGTTACAGGATATTTCGAAGAATTATGAATTGATTTTAAAAATTGTTGTTTCATATGATACAGGATACTTCATAGTTGGTCCCATTTAAATTTCATCGAAATCGGTTAAAATAAGTATGATTTCGGAGAATGTTTACGTTTCAGCCAAAGTTTCGACGTGAAGTCGGTTTTTTTAATGCTCTGCATTCGTTGATTATCAGAATAACTTATTGAGTATATGACTAGATAGACGAGTGCAACACTTATTATTTTTACATTTTACTGCATCGTTAAAACATTTGATAAGCATAACCGAATTAACGTGTTCATTCGCAAATGACGGATAATTACAACAACAGTGCGCAACAGTTTGCAACACAAGAAATACTTTTTACGCTCTAACCTCCTGGTTAAGATTTTATATATTTAAATCAGCGACGCAGTGCTGTATACCTTTAATCGAGAAATTATTGGATTTTCGTTTGGATCAGTTGTTTTAAGTCAATGAGCGAAGTTGAGATCCACCTGATGAAGGGAAAGTTTCATCCGGGGTCATGTATAAATGATGCACCCTTAAAACCCTAGTCAAATCAAATCAATTTATTGCGGAAAGTATGGTAATATTTGATGGTACACATTATAGTATGAGCGCATACTTTACTGTATTACAGCATGCAATATTGGTATCTTATGCATTTATACAATGTATTATTTTTTTATTATTATTACAATATTATTATAAAAAATATATAATACTCGTAACACTCCTTGTCATAATTATTTACATTCTTATCCTTGTTAAATTTGCAGTTTAAAAAAATCATTAATATCATAAAAACATTGCATTTAATATTGCTTTATTTACTCTGATTGTTGAAAGTCATGCTTCATATTGAACCAGAACAAAACAAGGCTTATTCCTGGTTATCATAGCAGCTAAAATAGCAGGAACTCGGGAAAATAATTCAATGCAGGAAATTTACAGCCCCGGTGTGCTCACTTTAGGGAAGAAAACAAATAGTGACGTGGTTTAAGTGAATGAATGTAATTATTTTTGAATAATAATATAGTAATCTATGGAAAAAAAAAAATTTTGGCTGACAAGATATTTCTTGTTTTATGGTGTTGTTAGCAAAGGGAAACTATTCTTTTAATTTTCTTTTTTACGCTGAAACGAGTTTAAAAATAAAGAAGTTATCACGTTGATTTTATTTCTACTTAAACCGTTTTAAACCAGTCTTAGCTGCAAAGCTATACCATTAGATGGAGCTACGTTAGCAATATAACGTAAACACAAAAAATGTGCTAAGTAATTTCGAGGCGTACCGCCAGGTCTCGGTAGCTCAGTGGAAGAGCACTCGTCCGGCAAACGAGAGGTCCCAGGTTCGAGTCCTGGTCGGATGATTTGAACACATTTTTACAGTTATGTGTTAGGAACAAGTCGGATTTATATTCGACAACGCCTGGTTTGATTAAGAAAACTTATAAAATAATCAATAACAGCTCTCGTATCGAGTACCTACTTTATAGTAAACATATTGCAAAGAAGTGAGTCAAACAAAACTTTTTATACATGGGAAGTATTTTTCAAATATTTGATTTTAAATCTAGATTTTTACGTTACTCTTATTTATATTAAATTGAATACTAGGATCCAACAACAACCAATCAAAGTCAACCAGGGGAGAGACTTATGGTCCTGCAGCAGAATCAATTAAAAAGTGGCTGTGACCAACTAAAACATTAACCATTTCAAAAAAAACAGTTATCTTAATACCCTCACATAAAAGCTATTTTCCCGCGAAAAACCTCGGATTAGTAAAAATATGTGGCAACCGACATTCATAATATAGATAAGATTAGTTATTTCAAATAACTAAACGCAATAATAACTATAAAAGCATCGTGCCACTCGCGATGCATGTCACTATACGATATCACGCAAAAATTAAAAGAAATCGATAAATTTCGCGATTTCCAACATACGTAGGTTATATTTATTACTAGCTGCTGCCCGCGACGTCGTCTGCGTGAACGCTATGCAGCACCAAACGCACCTACGATTATAACACTGCTAGCGTGATAATATGTAGCCTATATGTTGACCCGACTTCTTAACTATCTTCATGCCAAATTTGAAGTAAATCCATGCAGTACTTTTTGAGTTTATCCCGGAAAGACAAACAGACAAACAGACAAACAGACAAAAATTCTAAAAACTATATTTTTTGTTTCTGTTTCGATTGTAGATCATACCCCAAGTATTCTTTTAAAAAAATATTCAATGTACAGTTTTGACTTTCCTACCATTTTATTATATGTATAGATAGGTTATACCTATTTGTTGTATTTAATATTCAGTTTCGCCAAATTATATGATCTAAATACATGTTCTTGAACGTCAAAGGAAAACATACGAATATATCACTGAAAAAAGGTAGAGCGGTTTTGGTTTTGGTACAGTGGGGCCGCGCATGTGGTAATAAAACTTTAGGGGCACTTACTATAAGCTATTTCATCGACGAAAAATTCCCCATTTGTCAGGTCAAGTCGAAAAGCCTGCCAATCTGCCGCCATTTTTATTTTTACTTCAGCAAAATTCACCTCAGTTTGTAAAAACATCGGCTGCTTATTGTTTATTTATTTAATAATAATAATAATTGCTTTTTATTTGCTAAAATTTTTACATTCAAGTTACATTTTATACTTAGTTACTAATAAATGGGTACAACATTAAACTTAATGTATAACAAAATTAATGTGCTCTAGCTCCCACACTAGGATAACCTGTGTCGTGGGTAGCTAGTTTTATCTGTGTTCCTGTTTATAATTAAATGAAAGTGTACGTATGAGTGTAAAGGCATTCAAAGTAGATATGTAGGTAATGTATATTTGTGATGTGTATTATTTATAAGATATTATTATGCTCTCTGTTTCGTCGTAATTTTGAGTAAGTAACCATTTTTTTATGACACGCCTGCAGTAAAATTTAGTTTTTGATACAATGTTTAATATTTTATTGATTTTATTATATAGATAGGGCCCCATGTATAGAAATGATCTTTTCCCAAACTCAGTCCTTATGGATTTAATCTCAAATTTTATGACACGCTGTGAACGACATTGTGTAGTTATGTTCTGTACGGCTTTTTTATGAAAACGGAGTACAGTAGCATATATAAATAGCTGTCTTACAGTTAGTAGCTGACTTATTTGATATAGTTGCTGGGTTGAAAATCGACGTGGTTTCTGAAAGGCCACCTTTATAACTGCACGTTGAGCACGTTCGACTCGAATTAATTTACTTTTACATGCGGCTCCCCATACCGGTATACAGTAGTTTATAACTGATTCACAAAGCGCTGTATAAACTAGACGGATAGTTTTTTCATCACCGACGACAGCCAGTCGTTTCACTATATGGAGCAGTTTTCGAAGTCTGCTTCTCACTGTGTCCAGTTGTTTGTCCCAGGATAATTTTCTGTCAATCGTTACTCCAAGATATGTAATATTTTCTACCTCTTCCAGCATACTGCAATGACAGTTATTTAGGTCATTATTGCAGTCATGTAAGATGATCTTTAATTTCGCACGTGGCACTGTTTTTTCAGATATTCGAAAATTTAGGACCTTTGTTTTTTCTTTATTTAAGGTCAACAAGTTATTTTGCAGCCAACTTGCCACCACAGTTAAGCCATTTCTGCAAACCTCAACAACCTCAGACCAGGATTTGCCGTAAAAAAGTATAGCAGTGTCATCAGCATATGTAAAAATTCTTGCTTGTAGTAACTGTAGTTTGCAAAGGTCATTAATATATACCAGAAACAGGGTGGGTCCAAGAACGCTGCCCTGTGGTACACCAAAATCAACAAAGTTGTGATCACTGCTAAAGTCCGCTACCTTTGTGCATTGTTTTCGATTTTCTAAATATGATGCAAACCACTTGTTGGCTAATCCTCTAACCCCATATCTATCTAACTTTTTCAGTAGAATAGGTCTTGATACTGTATCAAATGCTTTCGCCAGATCTAAGAACACCCCTATGCAGTTATTTTGCTGATCTAGGTTTTCAGTAATAGTGTTGACCAACTCAGTAACAGCATCCTCTGTTGAGGTGTTTCTTCGAAAGCCAAATTGATTAACAGCAAGTAGGGAACTTTTTTCGAGATAATTTAAAAGCCGTTTGTTAACTACTTTCTCAATTATCTTTGACAGGGTTGTCAAGAGTGATATGGGTCGATAGTTCGATGATTCCAACTTATCACCTGCTTTATAGATGGGACAAATGGTGGCAATTTTTAAACAATCTGGAACCTTGCCTAAAGACATACTGAGGTTACAAATATGTGAAATAGGTTCCGCTAATACCTGTTTATTTTTTATCAGCATATTATTACAGATATTGTCATAGCCTGGAGCTGATTTTGCCTTAAGGCTACTTATAATTTGAATTATTTCATTTAGGCTAGTGGGCGCAAAAAAGAAAGAACTGACTGTAGAGGAAACCGGGAGAATTTCTGGGAGTGATTTTGCTAATTCTTCTTCTGTTTGACCAATTTTGTTTAATATTTTAGTTGCCAGTATTTTACCAATAGATGAGAAATATTCATTTACCACATTAAGAGATTCAACTTTATTTGATTTAATTTTTAGTAATTCTTCGGAGTGTACTTTTTGGGTCTTAAGACCGCATATATTTTTGATTGCTTTCCAGGTTTCTTTTGAATTACCATTGCATTCTTTGAGAGTTTTTCTTTGTTCTTCATGTTTTGCGTAATGGATAATATTATTGCATATATTTCTATATCTTTTATATTTGTCCTGTAGGTCTTTGTCTGTAGGGTTCTTCCTTGTTAATGAGTGTAAAAGATCTCTTTTCCTTGTACATGAAAGCAACCCTTTAGTCATCCAGGGCTTAATGATAGAACGCGAGTAAGATGTATAGGTAACTGTTGTGCATTTTTCTACAGTGTTTTTCATAATTTGGTTAAAGTTTGTTATACTCAAATCAATATCTTGTGTATCTATAACTGTACTCCAATCTTGTTTATCTAGGGTAGTTTTTAACAATGCGTTATCAATATTTATTTTCTTTTTTGGTTTCCTAATGTTTTTAGGTAAACTAATGTCTATGCTGCTAAGAACAGCAGCATGATCCGTTATGTCATGGTCACATACAACTACATTAGAGCATTTATCCGTTTTTATAAACGCATGGTCAATACATGAACGGTCATGAGTAGTAAAAGTATGACCTTTGATAAACCCATGGTGTGATAGTAAGTCAATGTAATATTCAGCGTTGTTTTTTTGATTTGAAGTAGCCGTAGGTGACTGCAACAAAATATCAATATTTATATCTCCGATAAGAATGCATGAATTACTTTTTGATTTAACAATATAGGTGTTTAGTATGTTTTCTAATGAGTTCAAAAACTTGCTTATGTTTTGAAATGACGGTGATCTATATAGAGCGATGACAGTAACAAGATTTTCAATATTTATTAAAAGGCAATTGCAGTCATTAAACGTAGGTTCTTTAATAGAACAATTAAGACCAACTTTGCAGAAAACAACCAATCCATCGTTTTGGTTCAGATAAACTTTAGAACAGTTATAAATATAATTTGGCATTGTGAATTCTGGAGAATCTTCACTTATGCGGCATTCTGTTAATATAATTAAATCTGGCATAAATCCTAATCTAGGTAAAAATAATGTAAAAGAATCTAAGTTTTTATTAATGCTTCTTATGTTTTGTGTGACCACCGTAAAACTACTTGATGTTTTTAAAAGATTTGGTTTGCATTGTTCTGGGTGGCTAACTTTGTAGCTTTGTACTAGAGTTGTATTGTCTAGATCCTTTAGAAAAATATTAGTTTGTGTAGCCATTTATAAAAAGTTAAAATTAATGGTTTTAAACAGTACGTTGCAATATAATGTTTGTTATTTGTGTGAGTATGGTTGTGCGTGTGGTTGAGACTGTGAGTATGAATGTGAAATTTGTAACAGGAGGATCGATAGAAGAATGTAGTGCGTGTGTATATCATATTTTCTTTATAAAATGCCATTATTTTTACAATAATATTAAAACATGAAAAATCAGTGTTTATAAATAAGCAGTTGAAGAACAAAAAAATATTAAAATTAAAAATAAAGTTAGAAAAAAATACTGTGAATACCAGTCATTGTGAAGATTTTTCTAAATTACTAGTTTTCTTCAGATTCTGCAAGTGGTCTTCATCCTTTACCAAGATATAATTGTCACCGTCATACTTGCGAAGAAAAATTCTTCCACCGGCAGTCCAACAATACTTATAGTTCGCTAGTTTAGCAAAATCACGGGCTAGGAAGAAGAGTCTCTTTGTTTTTGCGTTCAAATAATCAGATACATACAGTTTAGATTCCTCTCCATTAAGTCCAAGATGTCCCGAGTTAAGGTGGCTCGGATTATTATCCTTATTGTATGATTTCATCCTTTTTATCACATTGTTCTTAATTAGTGTGTTAGATAATTCTATTACCAGTGGGGTCTTTGTCTCGTCTTTTCTGGTTGGTAATCGGAAGACGTCCTTAATATCGCATGGCTGAAACTCTGATTCAAGTAACTCTATCATGTTACTTGAAATAAATAAACAATTAAATTAAATTAACATATAGCGTAAAAGTATCTTTCAAATAATCGTTTTATTTGTAATTGCCGAGCGGCCAAATTTTACGGAATTTTAACGCATCTGTCCAAAAACTACGCCATTAGCCCATGTTTTTTTCTTATTCTACTACAGTTTGAGATGCTAAAAAAATTGGTAAAAGAATCACTACTCTCGGTCAAAGAGTAAAGAGTTAACGTTAATTCGAACCTTTTGTCTTTGGAAAAACACCATCATTGAGATCGTACAAGCCGTAAAGCTTAAACAGCTGTCGTTTTGCAAGTTAATGTAAATTTTGCTACCGCGAGCAAAAGAGTATTTTTGATCAACAATAACTCTTAATCTATTAGACCGAGAGCAGTGAATCTTATACAAATTTGAAAAAAGAAACATGGTTCAACTGTGTGTTTTTCACACAATTTTAGAATAAAGTGGCCGGATGCGCTAAGTTTTTCTAAAACATTACTGATTGCATTAAGGTCAAAAGTATTTCATAGAATAGGTACGCAACAGGGCAACCAAGTGTAGAATGGAGTTATCTAATTACCTTCAGACCTGACGACCCCGGTCTTGGTATTAGTTTTTGGTCGGTCTCTAGTGCAAACAAAATTATTCATATAAATGTAGTGGTATTTTTATTCACAACCTACCAAAGACTACACTCAAAAGACAGGACTACAGCAGATACATTTTCGCTTTGTAAGATCCAAAAAAGTAATATTGGAATGTACTATGACCGATTTTCCAAAATTACGTAACAATGATTAGGGCATTTTATATCTTTTAAGCGATAATTTACTATTTTCAATGAAGAATTTGTATACTACGATTATACGATTTTCATTGATAAGAAAAGCGGATAATCTTTGGGGAAAGGGAGCTATAATGACATTTATATCACAGAAACAGATTTCAAAAGTTGTATTGCGTATTAATTGCGTTTGCAATTAATAAAAGAAAAATACGAGAAAATATATCATTAACATATTATACACACTTTTTGACAAGCTTATTTATCGATCCAATAAAAATAAAACGTAACATTTTGTTAGCTTGATAAAAAGCACGGATTTTTAACCCCAATATCATACTTAAGCTAAGTTGATGAGATTTCTGCTCCAAATAATGTCAGACAAAACACATAATCAGCCAGTGATACTATAAGTGATGTACGTTTTTGGCTTTCACTTTCAATAAGGTCAGTCGGAAGAAATATTTGTACCTTTTATTTTACATTTTTATACTTTTGAGTCAACGTCAGCCACTCCAGCTAACGTCAAATGTGGACTTTGAGTACTACCAAAATAAGTACCTATATCTACTGTTTTGGGTTCATCAGTAATGATATCGTTTATTTATTTAACACTGATTACAAAATACAACCATATACTTGACATAGATATTGTGTATTGTACGAAAGACTAGCCAGTCTTATATTTGTTGTAGATTATTATCTATAGACTATGGGCCTTATCAACAAGCTTAAAGTCGCTCAGTGGGCAATGGAAAGGGCTTTGTTCGGAGTTTTCCTGCGGGATCGAATCAGGAATGAGTAGATTCGCAGGCGAACCAAAGTCACCGACATAGCCAGAAGGAATGCAAATCTAAAGTGGCAATGGGCAGGGCACATAGCTCGCAGAACAGATGGCCGTTGGGGCAGAAAAGTAACGGCCATGTACTGGGAGACGCAGCGTAGGCAGGCCCCCCGCAAGAAGGACCGACGACCTGGTCAAAGTCGCCGGTAAACGCTGGATGAGAGGGCGCGGGACCGAGCAGCGTGGAAAACCTTGGATGTGGCCTATGTCCAGCAGTGGACGTCTCCTCGCTGAATGATGATTGATACTAATAAGGCGACAACTGGAAATAAATCAGTGAGTGTTTGTAATTCGATAGCATCGCATAGGTATGCTAAGTCGAGAGCTAATATAGCTAATGTTTTTATTGTTATAATTGTTGTTAGGGTAGAATTTTTAGGTAAAATTATAAACTGGAATTTGTTAGTGTATTTGAACTTAAGAAAACAATAAATGTTTTTATCTTATCTTTTTAATCTTATTGTGAAATCATGAATCAATTTAATGTTCGAATATAAAACAATATCTAATATTGTCTATGTTTCGACAATTCATATTAAATAAAAGACTTCCAGTAACTTTTTATCGTAATTTATTTAAATCTCGTCTCGTCGTCGTTACGTTAACAGACAGATCAATCATGAAAGGTCTTTACGAATATTCTATTTACGATAGTTATCCCAATTTGCGTTATCAACATGCTCGTTTCTCGCAAGAAACATGCGAGAAACGAGAATGTGGAAGCGATGAGAAGAATACGAGAATCGAATCCACATTCTCGTTTCTCGCATGTTGCTCGCGTTCTCGCAAGAATATGGAGCGGATTAAAGGATGTTACCATGGCCCGTTACTTATTAGCGGGTAATCGTTTATCCGTTATCGTGTTTCCATAACACAAGAACTTCGTAAAATTTGGGCTAATGCGGTGTGTAATGCGGTGTGAATGTCAAAAATATTTATCATTTTAGTCAATAACAATTAGGCGCGTCTATTCGGATTAGTACGATAAGCATACGCCCCTGTGAAGAAGGGCTAGGTAAGAATTTTGAAGTCTAAACTCTGATATTTAATTCCTACTCACGTGCAAATATCCGGCGCAAACACGAAAACTTCAGGCTGTCCATACTCCGGCGCCCACAGCTCTCCAGTGGACCCCTTCACCTGTCCACACTCATCCCTGTACACGGTCTGGTCTGAGTTCCTCCACTTCTCTATGTTGCCCAAATCGGAGAAGTCCTCAGCTCCGGTGTTCATGAGAAATACACCGTCGTACTCGATGGAGTTATTTCGCTTTAAAAGAAGAAATAGTAATAAGAGTGTTATTGGTATCTGCGGTGGCTTGTTAATGGCTTACTCGACAATTAATGTTCATCCTAGTTTTGTGAAGTTCAAGCTGATAGCCTCCCAAATATAATAAAATAAAACAGGATCTAAAAATAAAGGTAATGTTTCCAAATTGGAATATTTAATAAGCACTAGACCACAACGTAGCTGAAATTATGCTGGTATAGATAAAAATATCTAAAAATTACAATAAGCTTCATTAATGGCGCACAAAAATGTTAAAGTTTAATGTAATTAAATTATTATTTTTAGTATGTTTTTTTGTAAATAAAGGTTGCCTGGAAGATATCGCTCATGAGTGATAAGGCCGCCTAAATTGTGTTGAATCCAGTTTTCCTTGTATATTCAAAATTTTAATATGTTTGTATCCTGTTGATTCTGGCAATAAAGTGTATTTGTATTGTATTGTATTGTAAATGGCAACCGCCATGCTAGGGCTTCTTTACATGTCGCCATTTTTGTTACTCTTTTTACTGTCAAAACTGTCACTGTCATGTCATCTGTCTTGTCATTTGGTACAAATCTGTCACTTGGAGTAAGGAGGAATGGAATATCTATGTACGGAGAAGCCATTTCTAATAAATCTTGAGCTTTTTTATTACGATATCTATCTGAAATTGAGTGATTACTATTTGTTTGTATACTTATTATCTTCTATATATCCTTGTTCTCGCACTCTAGCCCCAGATAGCCCCAGATTTTTAAAGAATCGGAAACTTATCCTTTTGTCTACATAAAGGGGCGAACAGATGTTGTGTTTTTTATAATGAGGATAACTACCAGTCTCGTACACAGTCTGTTCAACTTGGCTAAGCCAGGGGTCCTGGGCGTGGATATGGGTTGGAGCAGATATTTGTGAGCAGAACGCAAGTAGATAAGTATTACCCAATGAGACAGGAACGTTTGTGACCTAGAAAAGTATTATCTGTTATTTATCAGTTATTTAGTTTCCATAGTACAAGAGAATTTGTTTTGGCTAAATTATATCGTGTGAATGGAAAAAGTATTAACTTTATATTCATTACGAGCTTTTTCCCGCAACTTCGTAGTATTTTTCCCGACCCCGTGGGAATTTCTGGAATTCACTTGAAGAACCTTTATACCAAGTATCACATCCGTGCACTTATGGAAAAAGATTTTTTCATACAAACTAAAAAAGCATATTTTCCGTTCCCATGGCAATTTTGGAAATTCCTTAAACAAAACAACCAGTCACACTTTAAGGAACCTTTATGCTAAGTATCATATGCGTGCACTCAAGGAATAAGATTTTTCATACAAATAAAAAAGTTCAATAATTTTCGTTGCCGTGGGAATTTCGGGAATTCCTTCCTTAGTGCTCCCCCACAACCTCTAAGGATTGTATGTTCCAAATTTCACCTCTCTACGACCAGTGGCTGTGCCTTGTCTGTCAGTCACTCAGTCAGTAACGGAAGAGTTCTGTACATGGTTGATTTATAGTCACCATTTAATTTAGGACCTGTCATTGAATTTCTTTGCTATTAAAAACCTATATGAAGTCGGATTTCTGAAGCGTGACACAGCGACGTTTGTTATTTCAAATACAGAAACATTACAAATCAATGTTCAACACTAAATATACGCTATTTGTGTTCCCTTATCAAAGTTAGAGTAAAATCATAATAGCTTTGGTATTTGCATATCGATTTATATTCGTAATGACGATTAAGATCAAATACTGAAACATCTCAGTGCCTCTAACGACCTTTTAGCCTTAACCTAATTTAAATGATTATTATTTTGATAATATAGTATAATTAGGATGGTCGGTAGTAAATGCTTAATTAAACTGGGAGTAATATAGATAACCCAAATTCGCACACTAGCTACTCTACATTATTTTTTTTTAAACACAAAATTTGCAAATTTACGAATTTTTTTAAAGAAAAGTATAAATATTATAATTTTAAAAATCTAGTAGTAGTTTGTTTAAATTAACTATGGAATCGACAATAACTTTTTGGCATAGGTACCTATCATTTAATAACTTGGTGCTAATTGGAGATTGTAAAGATTTGGTAATGGGATAAAAACCGGTAAGAGATAAGTTTGTTTAATAAAATGACTAGTTTATGTACCAAAACGATCGATACATACGGTAAAAATGCATTAAAAAGATTTCACAAGTACATAAATTTTATATTTTATTTTAAAACAATATTATATTAAGAGTCGCGTTTTGAGTTATAATGATTTAGATGCCAAATACTCAAAATTGAATTGAATTTAGTTGTATTCAGTTTAGTTTTTTAGATGCAATGCTTAAGTGATATTTATAAGTTAGAATCAATTAATCATAATAACTATGTAGAGCAGCCAAACAGAGCTATTCCTTATCTTAGGAGTGACTCACATCTAAGTAGCTAGACTGACCTTTGGTTCCGATTCAGACGTTCTAACAATGCTTTCAGAAATAAACTGTACCCATGTATTTTAGATTTGTCAATTTCCGCGTTTTACACACACTCATGCCAGATGATTAATAATCCTACATAAAGGTAATTTAACGTTAGATAGATATTTATTGCTCTCTCCCGCTGTAACGGTTGAATTGATTGAACTGACTGATCCATAACAACCACACGATCTCTAGCAATGACATCTTTGTCGGTGACAGCCCACTTTCTTGCACCATGAAAATCGTCATGGTGCAAGAAAGTCATAGGTCACTTTGAATAGCCCCAACGCCCTTGGATAAGCAACATCTGCCTGGTAGTTGGACCTATTCAAAGTTCGCCCGATTAGCGTAAATAAAGTCCGGCTCTGGCAGTGTTTAACCAACTTTCAGGACATCTATGGTGGCAGCAGTCAGAGTGCCGCTCACTGCGCAGCCTCTATCTACGGATTGGCTGTCGCTCCGATTATGATCAGTGGCCTACACCAAGGCGGATCATTAAAGGGGGATACTCAGGCGTTCTGAGGAGTCTCGTGGCCGGTTTTGCGGTCCCCACACTACTGTCTGGATACTCTATACCTGTTAGCCACTGGGGTTAGCTGCACTATAGAATTCCCTTTCGTAAGTAATAGGATTCATCCTCCTCCTACTTGAGCTTGCTTTAGTGGGTGCCAAACCTTTCCTTGGCGGAAAAACAAAAACAATAATAATCAACGAATGCAGAGCATTAAAAAACCGACTTCACGTGAAAACTTTGGCCGACTTAGAATGTCATCCTCGTAAACATTCTCCAAAATTCTACATATTGTTTCAAAAACATTTGAAGTACTCAACCGATTTCAATGAAATTTATATGGGACCAACTATGAAGTATCCTATCATATGAAACGAGTTTTTTTTTTAAATCGATTCATAACTGTCCGGAATATCGTGTAACAAAAAAAAACATACAGACGAATTGAGAACCTCCTCCTTTTTTGGAAGTCGATTGAAAAGAAAAGATTTTATGGTGCGCCAGTTCTTTCTTAAAATCTTATGCCGTCATCTTCAACTTCACTTAGAAGTGTTCATCCAACGAAAAAAACAACATAATACAAGTTATCTGTATCGGTAACTGTAAGCGGTTTTAGGTTTTCAGAGGATATTATTTATTTAGTTATTATTTATAGATACTGTGATACTGAATTAAACGTCTTTATTGCTGAGTTACAATTTAAAATGCTTGCAACTACATAGGTACTTTGTATCTTAAAATTTCAGAGAAAGCCAAAATATACACATAAAGGCGTGTGAACAGTAAGCATGCCAAAATATTTGCACCCATAATTTGCACAGAACACATCCAACCGCAGGATTTCGCTGAAGTTATCAACGTCCTTCCTCTTCGATATCAGACTTTATTTTATAACAATCAAATACAGTTATTCAACGAGAATGAGGAAGCAGAAGGTATTGCACGCGTTCACATTAGCGCGAACTGTGTTGCGTGTGCGCAACCGAAATCATGTAATCCGTTGCAACATCGGGAAATCGCTGCGCAGTGACCGATGATCAGTTTAAAAGAATAGTTTATGCTAATAGATATTAAAGCTTACTCCAAAAGTTTGATTTCAAAACTTAATTAAAGACTTGTTTATTTAATCTTTATAACACACAATAATTCTAATAATTGTAGGCAATATCTGTTTGAAAGGCGGAACAGGTGGTAGCCTTTTCGTTGTAAAGCGATTTCTCCTAGACAGCCCTACAATTATGCTGACAAATCAAAACACTATAAATACATCACATCAACCTATATTAGTCGCCTTTAACAAAAAGCTTATCGAGGGACGAAAGGGTAACTTTAATTTAGGCTATTTTTGGTCCACAGGTTCTAGGCTCAAAGCTTTCTAGAATCAGATATTGGTATGCAGGGCTAGCATGCAACCATCGATAAATACTCGAATCGACAAGATAAATATTATTTTGTTATTTTATCCTATTTTGTTACCTTAAATGCGCACCATAATAGATAGAATTACTCGATTTGATACTATAATTAAGCCCGCAAAACCAAAGATACCGTATTCCTAAAAAAATACTTACTGTAAGTGCTAATTGTCTAAGTAAATATCAATAAAAGGCTCGATTTATCGTTGTCAACAACGGTCGCATGCTAACCCCAATGAACGCAACTATTTAGTACCAAGTCATCGATTTTTGTATGTTTACTTCTTATATGTAAAAATAATGTACATTTAGGTAAGTATTTATTTCTGAATCCAATTTGCACTGAATATTTTAGGTTGAATGTTAGAAATATTTAAAAAAATCACAAATTGCTGTTTAAGCAATTAAACATCTATTTAAAGCGCAGTATGACCGACGCTTAAAATATCGTTCTAAGGAGAAGCAAAGCTTAAGTAGTGTGTTTAATAAATAAACGAACGATGTCAATTTAAACCATGCCTCTTAGGTAAGAACTAATGAATTTGTGCTACATTGATTATATACCGAAGAATTGCAGATTTAAATATGAAACATAAAGCTTCATAGTTTATTATCATATACATACAAATTCCACGTATTATTATGGCATGATTATCGTATGAGACGACCACTTTGGCGATGGGGTTCGATTCCCGCACGGAACAAAAAAAAATGTTCCGGGTTGGGTATTTATCTATATATGTATTTACGTTCTAGGTTCCCTAGATCGCTACCTGGTATCCCATATCACAAGCTCTGCTTAGCTTGGGGCAATGTAGTCGGTGTAATTGTCTAAGAATTTTATTTATTGATTATCTACCGATATATCTTCCCTATGTCAATACTACATTAGGTACAGTTATATGTACGGAAAAATACTTCTTCGGAGTCTGAAAAAGACAAAAAAATCATAAACTACACAAAAAGTGACCCTTCACAATACACCACAATTATTAGATAAAAAAATAAGCTTTTCTGTAGTACTTCGCTGTAATAGTTCTTAATAGAAACAATTCTGAAATCAATTTATTTTCCTTTATTTTTATGCGACAATTATCTTTAAAGATACGGTCTGAAGGTTCACTGTCGCGAATACGCCTTGACATTGCGCTATAGGCTAATTCAATGTTGATATAAATTGTCAATGTCACTGTAGAACGACTGGCGTAAGGTTGCGTGCGCGCAGATCCAGCTAAATTGCGATTTCGTAAATAACTAGTCATTACCTAGTCTAGCTACTACTTTTGCAATTTTCCTATTAATATTATACACGTGAAAGTTTGTGAGGATGCGTACACGTTGTAATAGTCCACATGTAATAGGTATATTATATTGATTCATTCATCATCGTTACTATTTGCGATGAGTACACTGCAGGGCATGAGTGTCTCCCCTGGGTGACGGGGAGGTTTAGGCCATAATCCACCAGAGCTGGGTGGTGAATGTTAGAATTTTCAGGGCGCCGAAATGACTTCTGACAAGCCCTAAGACTACTGTATACAAGTATACAGCTACCGGGGCCGACTGTTTAACATGCCCTCCGAAGCACGGAAGTCAACGTGAGTTATTAATTGTCGGCGGTCACCCATCCAAGTACCGACAGCACCGAACTTTGCTTAGCCTGTGATATCGTATGATACACGCAGTAACCACGGCGCCACGACGACTTATATTGTATTTGGATGAAATTTTGTGGATGTATGTACTTGTACACCTTATCCTACTTTCATACAACATTATAAGCTCACTTAGTACGATATGGGCATTACAGGAGTGAGCCACTTTCTACTAATCGTTTTCGGGTAAAAGAAATACAATAGAAAATTGGATACTCAAAATGTAACCGAAACTAATATAAAGAATATAGAGAGAAATACTTGCTCTTCATTGAAATGATAATAACTGGGTCCAAAATTACCTTTATACGAAGGGTATCCGGTAGCTAGTAATCAATTTTAAACAATCATCGTCGGTAATCAACTTTTAAATAAATAAATATTTCTGACACTCGCACAACATTATCTAGCCCAAATTAAATAAAGTGTTGATTATCATCTAAACAGATTCTGACGCGAGCACTTGTATGAATGAATGGAAAATGTTTCGATTAAGCAGAGAGGTAATAGGGAAGTTCAAATGCACCCTTTTAATTATTTTCAAGTAAGGGATATTTGTACTTAGGTATGTTCATGTATGTATATTTTTAGAAGATAAAATGAAAAGTCATGTTCATGTATTATCCATTATCTATTATCCATAGCACAATTTCTTTAAGAAGCTCAAATTTTGTTTAATCTTTATTTATTAAACTTACATAAATTATGGCATAAACATGTTTTTTGTCGTCACTTTAAATAACATTTTAAAAAGATAATCTCATTTATCGTAAGCCCTACATGTATAATCGATATAATCGTATGCAGCCACTTATCTCTCGTGCTAAGTACGATGGTCAAAATTTATTAAAATATATTTATTTTCATGGAAACGCTATAAATAGAAACGTAGGAATAGTTTCATCATCATCATCACGACTCTTTGTAAAGAGCCCACTGCAGGGCTATGAGTCTCTCCCCTGGGTGACGAGGAGGTATATGCCATAATCCACCAAGCTGGCCCAGTGCTGGGTGGTGGATGTCAGAATTTTCAGGGCGCCGAAAATGGCTTATGACAAACCCTAACGACTACTGTATGCAAATACAGCACCCTGGACCGACTGCTTGGCGTGCCCTCCGAAGCAAGGAAGTCGCCGTGAGAAATGAATGTTCGGCGGTCACCCATCCAAGTACTGGCCACGCCGAACGTTGCTTGATCTGTAATATCGTTTGATATACACAGTAACCACGGTGCCACGACGACTTCAAGGGATGTTTGTGATTAAACACAGTAAGGGAGATAAATTTGGTTCACAAAAAGGCCAATTCTACTTAAACTGTAATTAACTATTGTATCTATATTAATTAGCTATGGACAGCCAGGGAAGACAAAATAGGTCAAAGTTTATTTATTTCGTTTAAATTTTCTCTAGACATAATGTTTAAAGATATTTAAATGGGACTCTTTCCAATAATTTCCTATTTACTTTAGAAAATTAAACCCAGGGTTATGTTTCAACGGTTTTAGGTAGTTACTTATAAATTTTTGAAAATATTCTATTGATCCCATTTCAACCTCCACATGTGTGCCGAACAAGGCACACTTCATCCAGCAAACTACCAACCACTATTTGTAGTAGCACGGCGTCGTGGTATAACTATTGAAAACTTTAAATATTTTATCACCAGTGAGAAGAAAGACAAGTTTGGAGTAAAAAGGTAAAAAGTGCGTCATAAATTTACTTAGTACGAAGATTTTTTAAGGACCAACTGACTAAAGAACACCCTGTATACAGAAATGTCATCGCTTTTGAAATAGAAGTATGTAAGAGACGAGTTTTTATTCGACTCTTTAAGATCTTAAACGCCTTCGGAAACATCTATAAACAAGGAATGTGTTTCTAAAAACAGGGCTTTTGAAAGGAAGCCGAAGCTTAATTAAAAACAAAAATATAAAATAAACATAAACAGCCTACCCGGTTAGATTTGTTTATTTTCAAATCTCCAACGAGTATTTTCGTCTTAAAAAGACAAACAAATGCGAATTCCCTTTTTAAATGTCGCCATTTGCATAGTTGCAATGACCCGTTTGCAGGACATGTTTAGATATTGTATCAGGTTTGATATCAAAGCAGGTTTTAAATTATAATGAATAATATGTATTTGTATTTAAACTAAAAGCCTTAAGAATGATTAAGCGTTGCCTTTTAATAACAATCATTAGGATATTATTTTTTATTACAAAATAACTTATAACATAAATAATCTTTTAAACAACGTATCTTATCGCAGCCTTCATCACATAACAATAGTGATCTCGGGGTTTAATGGATATTTTTATTCAGGGTTGATGGAAAAACAGACAAAATAATTACAATTTATGTAACTTTGAAGGCTGGAAGAAAACGCTCCTCAGCGATATGACCACCTGGTTGTACCGTTAAACTAACTGTATTTTTCTTTTTTTAATGTAGTGTTTATCTATACAAGGTGTTCCGGTTGATTTTGCATAACTTTAAGGTTTTGTTCCTCACTAAAAAACAAAACTTTTTGCCAAAGAATATGTGGTTCAAAAGTGCATAAATTCCAAGATATCATCAATCTTAATATAATGAGTTCATAAATTATCATCACCCTTGTAAAATCTCTTTAACATTAATTCAATAGACGCGTGTCACTGAAGCCATACAATAAACAAAAAAAACATTTTAAAAGTTGAGGAACGTTGCATACAATGTACAACAAAGCGTTGCGAACTGTATCTGTAAAAAAAGGGATAGAAGATGTCAAGTTGAAATACTTTGCATTAAAGGTGTTCTACATAAGATGTTTTGATTTAATTGAATTATTTTGTATGAAAAATAAAAACAAAAAAAAATCAAAATAGAAATATTATTCACATGTTATTTGATTCTATTACATAGTCCTAATAATACCCCAGAGTTATGGGAAATCAACAGGAACACCTTGTATATGAGTAGTAACAGATCAAAGAGTATTAACTTCGTCAATGTAACTTTCTAACTTTTTTGCTTCTATGCTGGACTGGGAGCGAAAGAAAAACATAGAATGTGCCAGCTGCTTCTCTTCCCGGGCAAACTGTAAAAGTCAGTTAAGGGACAGAGGTGTTATGGGAGGCTTTTTTGTGGGCGATAGGCTGACCCCCTGTCACTGCAATAGTCTCTCTCCACTATTATAATGCCTCTAAATTTGTCAAACGTGACATCAGATGGTTTTATTACCTCTGGTGTTCTGCCTACCCTATACGGGATACAGACGTGAAGTTATGTATGTATGTAACTTTCGAGATAAAGGTAAATTCATGGTTTCTTTAAGAATGGACACAAACAAATGTACCTACCATCGAACCAACTGAATCATGGCTCATTTTGCTGAAAATTCGTTTGAAACTGTAAAACTTGTAAGGTCTATCGCGTATAATGCACTTATGACTTTTTAGATACTGTACGAATTCTGTTCTCATTAAATGTCAGTGTCGAATAAAATGATAACAAGTTCGTCACCAAGGAAACTTATCTTGAAGCAAATTTCGACTTACTATCATTTAGAAGATTTGCCAAAATGAGCTTTTTGTGGGACATATTCAGTTGGTTCGATAGTACTAACCACGGAGGAAATATATAGAGGAGCTGCCCTATCCAGTTTTTTCTAGGAACTCAAGTGAAGCCTACGCGCGGGGTGCGGGAGGGGTAAGCGGTGGGTTATGGCCAATCATAGCCAAGCAGGCGATGGCATTATTCACCTAGTAGCGAGTAGTAAAAACCGGTTGAAACATAAGGTTAAAATATTCACATGATCATCAAAAAAGTTCAGCTATACTTTACTAGGTGGCTCTAGATTTTGACGAAATTTCATACGTTCCAAATCTGTCAGAAAAAACCGCGAAATAAAAGTATTTCTACTTGACGCCAGATAGCGCAACCTTTTTTCACAGCATAAAAATCACCTAGGCAACAAATAACAATGTGGAATTTTGGACAGAAATAATTGGAAAACAAACAATTTGTAAAAAATAATTATGAATGAAATTATCTTCGTGGTAAGTTAATTTTATTTGGATTGTCAAAGTAATTCCTTTATAAAAGTATGGAAAACTAAATTTTACATCGAGAAACAATGGAGGATTTTTTTTTTTAATATCTACGCGTGTACATACTTCACAGAAGTCAGCGACGAACTAACGCCAGTGCCTCTAGCGAGGAATAGCTTGAACTAAAGGCTGTGACGTCAGGACAACACAAATTGAAGCTGTGCAACTTTGCTTACAGCAGCTCTACTATGTATCTGCTTTGTGGTACTAACTGGTTTTAATACTTTTTGAAACGATGTCTACTTTTGATTGTTTTTTTACTATAAAAAGTAATACAATTTGATGCGCCGTGTTTTAACAGATAAAAATTCCGTTCTGTACAATTTTATTTTCGGTATGTGGAGTTAGTACATTTTGATCAGTCACTTCTGAGATGTATTTATATTCTAGGTTCCCCTAGTTCGCTACATGGTATCCCATATCACAAGCTATGCTTACTTTGGGGCCATGTAGATGATGTGATTTGTGGGGATTTTATTTATTAAACTAGCTGCTGCCCGCGACGTCGTCTGCGTGAACGCTATGCAGCACCAAACGCACCTACGATTATAACACTGCTAGCGTGATAATATGTAGCCTATATGTTGACCCGACTTCTTAACTATCTTCATGCCAAATTTGAAGTAAATCCATGCAGTACTTTTTGAGTTTATCCCGGAAAGACAAACAGACAAACAGACAAAAATTCTAAAAACTATATTTTTTGTTTCTGTTTCGATTGTAGATCATACCCCAAGTATTCTTTTAAAAAAATATTCAATGTACAGTTTTGACTTTCCTACCATTTTATTATATGTATAGATTTTACTTAAAGTTCAAATTGGACCACTTTGGCGATGGGGTAAACCTGTTTGCCTCAGACGCCAGTGGTTGCGGGTTCGATTCCCGCACGGAACAAAGAAAAAAAAATCCGTGTCTGGGTGTTTATCTATTTATGTATTTATATTCTAGGTTCCCCCCTAGTTCGCTACATGGTATCCCATAACACAAGCTATGCTTACTTTGGAGCCATGTAGTTGGTGTGATTGTCTGGGGATTTTATTTATTATTTTATTTAAATAGAGCTTGGCAGTTTGTAAAAAGCCATACATTAATATCATTAATCATTCTACAAAATCATAAATTCAATAATATGTAGGTATATCTAATAAAAACAAATATACTAATATCTCTTAGATAGACTATTCGGAACTTTATCAAGAGGTCGTAAAGTTAAAACGTATATAATGAATATCTTATTCTCATCTTCATCTTTTGTTATAATTATCAGTTAAAGTTATAAACCGACTCTGCCCTGACCTTTGCCAAGTTAATTGTGAAAATATATATCGTCATCTATATCATCCATCCTATGTATATGACACATACATATTATGTCGTTTATGTGTCATGCATAGGGTTTATGTAAAACTTAACAATGACTCACTGTATTCTTTGTGTTACAGTAAACAATTAGTTCTACTGGTTAAAGTTCAAATTTGATAAAACTTAGTTTGATAGTTAGTTAATTTTTACTTGTACTTAATAGGTTTATGAATCACTATTTGCTGACTATCTATAGGAACGTTTTATCGTCTAACTAGCGATACGCCCCGGCTTCGGTCAAATGATTGTCGTGGTCAACTCATCATGTTTGAAGTTTCAACCAAATTATTCAAAAAAACACTCAAATTATTTATAGATATAAACCTTCCTCGTGTATGACTATGCTTATTGATGCAAATATTATGAAAATCAGGTTAGATGTATCGGAGTTTATTGCGTAGGTAGACGATAACAGACGCTGGTGAACGTAGCTATATTATAATGTACTAATATATCAAAAACCATCATTTGCTGTACATCAGTACGATCACAGAACTTTATCGAATCGTAAGTTAACGAATGTTTACGAATGTTCGTATAGTATGGAGACGGTTTTTAAGAAAAAAATGAAATCTATCCATTGCCGCAAGGCCAGTTTAAATAAATGTGTGCCTTGTTAATTTTGAATGTTTGTTAACATGTTGTACTCATATCTATATCATATCATATCTATATCTGTAAAATAAAAAATTAAAATGTTACTCAAAACTTGCGACCGACTCCATACTATACGAGCATTCGTAAACATTCGTTAACTTACGATTCGATAAAGTTCTGTGATCGCACTGCATATTTGCTTTATTTAACGTGCATTATAACAGGTATCTACTGTTCATCCCACCACCAAAAGTAATAAAGACATCTAAAGGTACGCGCATACTATGCCGGAACTAGATATCAATATACATAAAACTGTTCCGTTACTGAGTGACTGACAGACAACGTATAGCCGTAACTACTGGGCGTGGAGAGCTGAAATTTGGAACATACATTCTTTATGTAGGGGCGCACTAAGGAAGGAATTCCCGAAATCCCTACGGGAACGGGAAATATAGGACTTTTTAGTTTGTATGAAAAATCTTATTCCTTGAGTGCACCGATGTGAAACTTGGTGTAAAGGTTTTTCAATGTGTGTCTGCTTGTTTTATGAAAGTAATTCCCGAAATTCCCACGGGAACGGGAAATATATGATGTTTTAATTTGTATGAAAAATTTCTATTACTTAATTGCATGGATGTGATACTTGGTATAAAGGTTTTTCAATAAGTGTCCTTTGTATTACGGAAGGACTTCCCGAAATTCCCGCAGAGTCGGGAAAAATAAGACTATTATGTTTATGTGCGTACGAAGTTGCGGGAAAAACTTCGTACTGTTAGGGAGTTTATTTGAAACCACTTTTTAAAAAAGGAACTTTATTTAAAACTGGAAATCGAAATTACAGATTTAAAATATGAGGCAAGTGTCACCGCGAGAAGCTTGAACCGAACTGGCCTTCCTGTAAATAAGTTTATAGGATATAATACGGTTTTGCTGAGTAAGCAGCCAGCATTGCATTACTATGTACAATATACATATATAACAGCCCCCAAGGTTGAGATTAAACTTTACCTTAAAAGAGTGAAGTTTAATAAAAGAATTAGGAAGATCTGAGTCGGGCTGTTTGTACTTTCGGGGTTTCAACGATATCTAATTCAACATTATTTATCCCGGCGTTATCTTTATTGTTCTTGTTACAGATTCGATGACAATTGCCTTTACAATATTTATATAAAAGAAAACAAATTATGAATATAACTAACACAGAAATCAAAATCGTTGTATAAGAATAATATTGACCATACAGAATAATATGAGGTTTTTCAATTATTTTATTTAAACTTTTAACAATCTGACTGGTAGCTCGATGATGTTCCATGGCAATAGAGTTCAAATCGGTATTTCTCAAAGTTAAGCTTGGTATATTATTTTCTAGTTGATGCAATGAAGTTAAGTTACAATATTTATCATTTATTAAATCAAATGTCGAATTTACGGTTGGAATATCAATAGTTACAGTTGATTTAGGAATTAATATGAAATTTTTATAATAAGCTATACAATCGACCGGAAGATTAAATATTCCAGTGCCTAAAATGTATAATTCGCTATCTCCAGTTTTTTGACAATTAATAGATAATTTTGCTTGTTCCGAAATTACGTAAATAAATTTATTATTATTAATCCGTTGCCAAATTTCTACATTACCTGTAAACATTTTAATTTCACATTGTTTTGGTACAGAATACAAAGCTTTAGATATAATTTCGGATTCACAAATTGCATTCGTAGAGCTAGAATAAATATTAGGAATTGAACAAATATAAAACATATTATATATTATTTTACATTGGTTTAAGTTATTTAATTTACAATACAATGATTTATCTCTAGTTATACCTATATATTTTGTCGATGGAATAATAGTGGTATAAGTCTTATTATCATACTTATTTATGACCGGAACAGGTAAACAATTATATAAGCTGAACTCGTTGGGACTCACAAGTGGCACCTTTAAAACAAATACGATTTTAGACTTACTGTAAAAACTAGCTAATTCAGATATATTTAGTAACATATACATATTTTCTAGAGATAGACTGACAGGAATTTGATTATAATCTTGTAAAAACCGATAGTTGTTAACTAATTCAGAAAAAAGTTGTTTCGGAGTAATTATTGACGGATGCAGAATATTAGACTTACTAAACATTATTCCATTGACTATGTCTTCTAACTTAAATGATAAGGTAAGTAAACTACTTTCTAACATATTAAACATTTCATAAAATGTTGACTTAATTAATATTTTGTCTGTTAATAAAGTTAAATTCTTTAAATTACTCGATAAACTTTCAATAGCACTATTTAATCTTTTTTCGTTATTTCCAATATTATCAATTATATTTTTATACGATGAAAGGGTTGATTCGGTTATTAAAATGTTATTTTTCATTAATTCTGACAATTTAAGCTGGTTATTTTCCACTGATTGAATGGCGCTGCTATATTGAATAGCATCGTCTTCATTCATAGTTCCGAATAAATGTTTGAAAGCAGTGCCTATGCCACTAAACCAGGCTGATCTTTTAGATCTTATTTCTAGTAAGTGAGAAATAGCTTCAAAGTCTCTTACAATGTCGTAATATCGTACAGATAAAGGTCCTAACATATTGTAACACTCTAATTCGTTGAAAGCGCTGCTTTGTTTGCATAAGTAACGTGAGGTGCCTATCACACCGTTCAAGTTTTCTAGGTGCGGTTTAATAAATGAAATGTCTGTAGGGATAACGACGTTAAGGTAACCACTGGTTATTTTTAATGATCCAATGGGGTCAAAATGAATTCCGGAACTTTTTGAAGTAGGCTGGATGTAGTTTCCGCTTACTACTGTTGCGAAACTGAAATTGAATAATAAGTATTTACTTAATCTGACTAAAACTTACTATTAGAGGAACTTACTAAAATTAGTCTCCAGCGCGACGAGCTAGTTTGACCTCGTCAAAGTGATGAGTCACATGCCGCCTATTTATTAATAAGGTGAGGGTATTTCTACCATTAATTTTCACAACCTTATAAGGTCCTTTCCAGATTGGCGAAAGTGCCTTACGAAGCCTAAGATGATTTTTAAGGAAAACGTAATCACCTACTTTGTAGTTGATTGGTTTTGATCTAGTGTCGTAATAGGTTTTCGACGACTGTTTAGACTTATTAATGTTTTCTACAGCTTTAGATCTGGTGTACTGGAGACGGTGTTTCAGCATTTGGACATAGTCAGAATATGTAACATTAGAAGATGAGGTTTCATAGATAGAATTTGGAAGATACGGCTTATGGCCAAAAAGTAGTTCATAAGGAGTAAAGTTTGTAGTGGAGTGTGTAGCAGTATTATACGCTAACATAGCGGTATAAACGTATCGAGGCCAATTAGTTTGGGACTCATTGACATATGATTTTAGATACTCTTTCAAAGTGGAATGGCTTCTTTCTAGTGCGCCTTGGGTCTGTGGGTGGTATGGAGAAGACCACAGCTGCTTGATTTTTAAAAATGAACAGGTTTCTTTGAATAATTCAGCTGTAAAATTGGTACCTTGATCGGTAAGAATGGTTTTTGGGATGCCAAACTGTGAAATAAAGTGAATGAGGCAATCGCTGGTTTCTTCTGCAGTTGTACTTCTAATTGGATAAGCAGCGGAATATTTAGTTAAATCATCTTGGATGGTTAAAATATACTTGAGTTTAGCAGTTCCTGACTCTGGAAGTGGGCCAACAATATCTAAAGAAATTCTTTCAAACGGAACAGTAGAAGTGCTTGTAATCTGCATTGGGGCTCTATTTATTTTTCGGAGTGCTTTATTAGTTTGGCAGGATGAGCATTCTTTTACATATTTTTCTATGTCACTGCGCATATTTTTCCAATAAAATTGTTCGCGGATTTTATTAAACATTCGATTAGAACCGAGATGACCGGCTATTGGTATATCGTGGTTATCTTTTAGGATCTTTTTAATTTCGGTTTGATTAGGATAATATATTTTATTACGGTAAATATGAATATCCATTCCGGTTTCATAAAATAAATACGCTAATATGTTATAAATTTTCGAATAAATGTGCCGATCAAAAGGGTTTCTGAAATCAGTTATGCTGAACTTTTGTTCTCGTTCAGGGCTTGAAAGCAAATGGTTTCTAAATGTTTTAAGAGTTTCAAAGATATCGGAATAGGTACAATCGTCAAAATGATGTACTTTTGTGAATAAGAAAAAGTAGTGTTTGTTATTATGTGAAAGTGTTTTAAACGAGTGTAACGTTTTTTCAGCTTGAATAAAAGATTCTGATTCAGGATATTCTGATAGGATGTCTTGAACGTAGGGAACGGATTCGTCAAGATCGAGGGAAGTGGGAACTACAATTATTTTGTTTAGTGTTTTTAATAGGCTATCATTGTGTTCAATTATGACAGTTTTGCAGGAAATATTGGATTTTAGAAATTTAGAGTAAGTGTCATTACTATCAGGTATTACAGTAGGAAGAGTAGAAGTTGTTGGGGTTTCATGGAGAGTTTCAGGTTGAACATCAGTAGATTTTAAAGATTTAGCAGACGTAGAAGCATCATGACAGGGGAATAAATCGTCATCATCTAAGAGATCTAATGCAGGTAACTCATCAAAATTTATGTTTTCGTTGTCAGTTATTTGTATGTCTAAATCATCTAAGGTTAAAGGGCTAAAAGGGAGAAGTTGAGTATCTTCATTAGATGCTGGAAGGATAGGATTTGTAGAATCAGGAGCATTAGTGTGTTTTTCAGGATTCCCGTGGGTCAAAGGATAGGTGGGATACCGTGATAGGGCATCAGCTGCTGTATTTAATTTTCCTTTTCGATATATAATTTCGTATTCAAATTCCTCTAATTGTAGACGCCAACGTTGCATTTTACTACTAGGATCTGTATGATTGAAAAGCCATTTTAAAGGGCGATGGTCAGTTATAATGAAGAATTTCCTACCGAAAAGATAGGGACGAAAGTTTTTACAACCAAAGATTATTGCAAGGAGTTCTTTTTCTGTTGTGCTGTAGTTAGTTTCGTTTTTATTAAGAGTTCTGGAGGAGTAAGCTATAGGATTATCTTTGCCAATGGGACCTTGGGAAAGTATGGCGGAAATGGCAAAGTTAGAAGCGTCGCAGGTTAGATTAAAAGGTTTCGTGAAGTCAGGATAAGTAAGGACTGGAGATGATATTAATTTATCTTTCAGACTTTCAAAAGATAGTTGCTGCTCATTAGACCAAATAAACGGAACATCCTTTTTTAAAAGAGCAGTAAGGGGTTTAGATATCTTGGAAAAATCGGGTATAAACCTTCTGTAATAAGATATGAGGCCTAAAAAAGATTTAATGTCCTTGGGACATTTCGGAATAGGGAATTCTTTTACACTTTTAACTTTATTTGGGTCAGGTTTTAATCCATCTTTGGTTATTATGTGTCCTAAGTAACCTACTTCTTTTCTTAGGAACTCACATTTGTCTGGTTGTAGTTTGAGATTAAGAATACGGAGTTTTTGAAAAACGGCGGATATATTTTCTATGTGGGAAGATAAATCATGAGAATAAATGACAACGTCATCAAGATAGACAAAACATCTTTCTCCTTGTAAGCCAGTGAGGACATTATTCATTAGACGCTGAAAAGTTGAAGGGGCATTTTTCAAGCCAAAAGGCATTCGACAGAATTCGAAATGACCTTGTGGAACACTGAACGCTGTTTTGCAAGAATCTAGAGGGTTCATTTTAATTTGATGAAAACCGGAAGCAAGGTCTAGTGTTGAGAAATATTTAGATTTTCCTAATTGGTCTAGAATTTCTGTAATGTTCGGAATAGGATAAGTTTCACCGATTGTTATATCATTTAATTTGCGATAGTCAATGACGATGCGCCATTTCTTTTGACCTGATGCATCTATTTTCTTGGGTACAATCCAGATAGGAGAGGACCAGGGAGACAGAGAAGGTTGAATTATTTTTTGGTCTAGCATTTTGTCGATTTGTGTACGTACTTCTTGTTTATGGACTTCAGGGAATCTATATGATTTAACATTGATTGGTTGATCGGATGTAGTTCGAATTTGATGTTCAATAGCGTCAGTAGATGTTAATTGATCACCAGGAAGGTGGAAAATATCAGAATACCGTGTACATACGTCACGTAAGGCGTTACATTCTTCTGGATTCAAATGTGAAGTTCGTAAATGTTTCAGAACTTCTTGAGTTCTGTTTAGACAGGTTCGAGAGTTTTGATAATTAGTTTTAGAATAATAAGTATTATTTTCAAATGGATGTAAAGTAAGTTGAAGGTTAGATATTAATTTTGTAGGTTTTTCAGAAGTGTTAAGCACTGTTAGGTTTATTCTATTGTTTTCTTTAACTTTTACCACGCAGTTTGCTATTAAAAGAGAGTCTGTGAGATGTTCGTCAAGAATGAGACCTTCTTTGATTTCGGGATTACGAACAGAACATTCAACTAAGATCTCTGAACGAGGTGGAATGTGATAAATAGGATCATTGAAGTTTAGTTTTATTTTATTATTGATTATATTAAGTATCTTGCGGTTATAGTCAATATTACACTGATACTGAGTGAATAAATTGTTACCTATAATGCCATCGTAGCTCAAATTGATTTTATCGACCACATGGAAATTGAATGAAATTGATTCTCTTCCAAAGAAGAGATTAATATCAAGGTCGCCAAGTGTAGGGACGGCTTCTTTGTTGTTATCTATACCTTTAAGTTTTAATATATTATTTTTATTTAGCTTCAAGCCAGGTGACTGTAGAGAAGATTGTTTTATAAGGCTAATAGAAGAGCCAGTATCGACGAGAAAAGTCAGAGGTTCGTCAGAAATAGAGGTTTTAAGAAGAATATAAGGCAGAAATATTTTAGATGGATCACAAGTAATTTCATAAATTTTATCGACTTTTGAAACTTCTTCGGGAATTGAGTAGCTTTGAGGTACTTCTTGAGTACTTTTATTTTTTCTAGTTTGAGATGTAGATTTAGGATGTTGTATAATATTTTTAAGCTTAAAATCGGAATTATCAGGTATTTCTTTTCTTTGGAGTGGATTATTAATTTTGTTTATTATATCAGAGGAATTCGCAGAGGATTTGAGTGAGGCGTCATTACAAAACTTAGGCTTGGACTCCACGAGACACCTATTACGTGAGTCCTTTAGTTGTTTAAATTATCAGTATCATTGTGTTGATTAACGTCGAAATGTTCTTGTTGAGACGTTCCTGGAGAATCATAATTTTGAGAATCGTAATTCTGAGAGTCATAATTTTGATAATCGTAATTCTGAGAGTCATAATTTTGAATATCGTAATTTTGAGAGTCATATTCTTGGGGATATACTTCAGAGTTAAACACTTGATTATTATAATCGTCTACAAAGTGAACGCGATTAGACTGACCATTAAATGGTTTCTGATTTAATCTATTTTGGGGATGATGAAATGGATGTGAATTTTGAGGTTGAGGTTGATAATTAGAATAATGAGACGTTTGAGGTTTATTTAAATATCCGTGGTTATTAAATTGACGTTTTTTACAAATTTCGATTGTGTGTCCTTGACTCTTACAGTATCGACATACTGGAATAGAATTATATGAGTGAGGTCCGTTATTAACGCTGTGAATAATTGGTCTGAAATGATTAAATCTTTGAGGAGGACGCTGTGACATAGAATTATGTGGAGAAGTATGTGTATTCCGTCTGAATAATAGTTGTTGAATTTTTTCTTCCGACGTTGCAAAATTAATAGCACTATTGAGATTCGGAGGATTTTTACTTCGGACAAGATTAGAAATATTAGGTTTAAGGCCAAGTAAGAAAGTGTGAAGCGCTAAGTCTTCCATTGCTCCTAAACGACCTGTTAATTCAGTTTTCTTTTTATTGGACAACGTTACTTCGGTTAACAATTTAGATAAACACGTTTCTAAACGAAGAGCAAACTGACTGACTAGTTCATTTGGTAATTGACGGCATTCTTGAAGATCTGCGAGTAAATGTGCATAATGCTTGGTTTCACCGAATTGACTTTTTAAAAATTCACTAAGTGCTTTCCAATCATCAAATTCTTTAATTGAACATGCTGTCTCAGCTTTTCCTTCAAGCTGTGATAAAATATATTGAAGTAAAATAGGCTTTTGAGAATCTGTAGCTAAATTTATAGCACTTTGACAAAGGGATATAAATGAATTTAATTTATCTCTGGAGCCATCAAAAGGCTTTATAAACTTAAATAATGTGCTAGTTTGAATAGAATCAACTTCCTTTTCAGGTTTTACAGACATTTTATTTAAATATAATCGAAACAAAAAATTAAAATGCAACAATTAATTCAAAACTTGAATAGAATTAAAATCGATACGGTGTAACAGGCGGTCACGCAAACTTGACCGTGAAATGTTTTTGTCTGGAACTTTTGCGATAAGCGCGTCAGCATTAAATTTCTAGGAACAATTATTATAACTTACAGTAGAATGATCAACTGTGTTAGGTTGGATAATAGAATGAATTAACGATTGTAATGAATTTGGAACAAAAAATAGAATTTGAATTAAGAATAGAATTTGAATTTTTGAATAAAATATATAATGATTTAGAATTAAATTGACTATGTAGAATTGAAATGTTATAAAGTATGAAGTTGTAAAATTAGCTAAAATAACTCACAATCCGACGAGAAGTAGGAGCATGACTTCTTTCACAGGAATCAGCGGTAAGTAGCTTTTCTTGCAGGACTCGGAGATGAACAGGATACAGAGTTTAGGTACTTCCTTATTCGAAACAGAGAATACAGGAACTTTCTTCTTTCTACTTCAACAGGATTCAGAGTTTAGAGTTGATACAGGATACACAGATTTATTTTGATACTTATTCTTCAGGATTCAAAGTTTTTTCGATACAGAGGGTACAGGATACAGAGTTTTCTTCTTTGCTTATATGTTTTTTTTTTTTTTTTTCAGAATGCACAGTTTATTCGATAGAGATTTTGCAGGATACAGGGGTTTCTTCTTTCTTCGCTGGATACAGAGGCTACAGGATACAGAGTTTTTTTTCTTTCTTCTTTCTTCGGTTGATACAGAGATTACAGGATACGGAGTTGTCTTCTTTCTTCACTTGATACAGAGGTTACAGGATACAGAGTTGTCTTCTTTCTTCTTTCTTCTTTCTTCACTTGATACAGAGGTTACAGGATACAGAGTTGTCTTCTTTCTTCTTTCTTCACTTGATACAGAGGTTACAGGATACAGAGTTGTCTTCTTTCTTCACTTGATACAGAGGTTACAGGATACAGAGCTTTCTTTTCTTTCTTCACTTGATACAGAGGATACAGAGTTCACACGACACAGAGGATACAGAGTTTTTTTTTTTTCTTTCTTCACTTGATACAGAGTTCACACGACACAGAGGATACAGAGTTCACACGACACAGAGGATACAGAGTTCACACGACACAGAGGATACAGAGTTCACACGATACAGAGGATACAGAGTTCACACGATACAGAGGATACAGAGGTGAGTTCGAAAAGTTCGGATGACACTGCACTGAAATTCGGATACGGATACGGAGACGGACCGTGGATATCACAATTTTTAATATCCCACCGCTGCCACCAAATTGTTAGGGAGTTTATTTGAAACCACTTTTTAAAAAAGGAACTTTATTTAAAACTGGAAATCGAAATTACAGATTTAAAATATGAGGCAAGTGTCACCGCGAGAAGCTTGAACCGAACTGGCCTTCCTGTAAATAAGTTTATAGGATATAATACGGTTTTGCTGAGTAAGCAGCCAGCATTGCATTACTATGTACAATATACATATATAACAGTACGCACATAAAAACGCACGTAAACTTCGTTGCGGGGAAAAGTGTATAAATGAAGTAAAAAACATAGAAACTTACCGTATAAAACCAGCCGAACTTATCAAAAGGTATTTGAATCGGTAGATTGGGAAAATTGGACGATATGTCTATAATAGGGTCATCTATGCCTTCGAAGAGCCAAGAGGATACGTTGGCGGTGAGGAATAAGTTCTCATGGTAAAGACGAATGAATAAGTCCACTGGTACGTTTAATATTGTGCTCCGATGACGAAACGTGTACGCTATGGTCTGAAACAAATGTTTTGGGTTATTTTCTGATTACGAGGTGATTTTTTATAATTATACAGTTCAATTATTCTACAGGGAAATCAATAGAAAATCTTTTTTAGGTTGTAGTACCTAATGAGTTCTTAAAATATTGAGAAACGACACCTGTACAGGGTGACTGGTGGGTCACTTTCGAAATTGAAGGACGTGATAAATTGAGAACATACATTGAGAGAAAAAATATATAATAAAAAATGAATATCAATTATTTACTGAGCAAACTTAACCGAAATTTAAAGCATTGATGACGCAACGCATGGTTACACTAGCGTCGCCATATTATTTATTTAAAGGCAATTCTAGTGAAAAATTAAGTACCTACCTACTTTGATTACATAATTATGATCAGAATCGAGTATAGAGTGCTCTCCTTCAGTATTTCAAATTTGTCACCAGTCACCCGGTATAAACATTTTTATAGTTTCTAAGTAAATTACATAATTATTAATGAAACTGACAAAGACATTATATGCGTAACTAGGTACATCTATGTTTTTCCAAAAAAAACTTAAAATTATTGATGGAACAGTTGATGAAAATGATAAAATACAAGTTGGAAATCGGATGTGCATAATGTCAAATAATAATACATCATGTGATGTATTATTATTTAAGCCCTAGATTAAATTGCATTATCAAATAATGATGGTCATTAAAGATTTATGTAATTATCTTTACAAATAGGATTCAACAACGTCGAAGAAAAGATAACTTAAAATAAATAAAACACGTGGTAAAAAAAAAAATCTAAAATAAAATAGATAAAATTCTAAAATAAAGTTGATTATTAATTGTGTTTTTAAATAAATAATTAAAGTTTGAGCTATTACACGCACGCTTGCGTATAGTTATGGAAATAAAGATAAGAATACACACTAGTGGCCGGTTGTTCCAAATCATCTGCTTTTTTACAAATTCCGTTTTACATTTTACGTATACTATTACTTTTGCTATTACGAATTCGTAAATTTCTGTTGCTCCAACAAAATTACTGTAAAAGTAACAGTATAGAAAGTAGCCAGGCGTCAAAAACGTTTACTCTTCCATTTCAGCTAGGGAGCTTTTTATTACCATTTTTTTACGTGGCAAGACCTGTCATACCTTTCAAAATAAACTATCGTGATTGGCTGACTGTATGACAGACAATGCATTCAATATTGTGATATGATTGTCAAAAACAAACTAAATAAATTGTTTATAATTTCTAAAGTTGTTTGTTTTTTTTTGCATTAAAATAGTATAATGGAATAATATCTGAAGATAATGTTGCGCTGGAAAAGTAAGTACAACATCTTCAGCACCTATGTACCTATTTAATTTTTCACGTTTTCATAGAAAATATACCGAGCTTATTGTGTTTGTTTGTTTCAAACAACGAAGTGCTAAATTCAATGAAGATGAGTCGAATTTACTCAATAATCTGTTAAAAAATAACATATTTTATTAAATAAACAAACAGGTATGATACCTTTTGTTTTAAAAAAATTTAACTCATATACTTAAGTGTTAAATCATGTACATTTTTTCAGGTAAAGTTACACCTAAGCAGAGGGAAGATGCCTGGCGCGCCATTACCAATGAATTTAATAGCGATCCCGCATGCTCCTTTGCCAGAAAATCGCACCAATTAAAAAATAAATGGGATTATATGAAGCTTTGCCACACCGACTGTCGCGCTACCAGCGAATAGAGCAGGCCAGGCAGCACTTCTGGACTCGGTGGTCAAAGGAATATGTATCGGAGCTACAAATCCGGGTGAAGTGGAATAACTTTTGAGACACCTTGAAAGAAAATACGCTTGTTCTTGTCAAGGAGGACAACTCGCGATAGGGATTTTGAATTACACATCTGGAAAATTGGATTGAAATGGGTTTATTTATGTAGGGGTGGGTTTCCCCTTTCGATTAATACCCCTCTTGTTTTGCAGAGATGCATAGTTTTTTAATTATACGTGTTTGAAATTTCCTATACTGAAACGATATTTTACATACAAAAATTCAATTTATATGATTGCTTGGTAAAACGAAACGTATATCCAGACAATCCATTTGTGGCAGAAGATGGAATGCATACCCAAAGGATTGAGTCTCAGTGGCGGGTGGTTAAAAGGTTTTTCTATAAAGATAATTATAACCACCCAGAAAATTTTGCTGACATTATAGTTGAATACAAGTGGAGGCGTTACTTGCTAAAATATGTATATAAAAGACCAATTTATGGAATTGTTAAATGTAATAAAACAAGTTTATAAAATATAATAAATAATAAGAAAAATATTGTTGTTTTATTAATATGCGTACTAGTGAAATGTTCAATTATTAACGTACAAAACAAAACGTATGTTGTTCGCCCTTATAAACGATAAGAGTCCAGTATTAACTTAATAATTGTAACTTTTACAATTTGTGTCACAGACCGACATGGACCGGTTAGGTTAGGAGGTTAATGCAAGGAGCGAAGCAAAGCGGAGCACTTACTACAAGGATCCGCACCTCCCCCTCAGAGGGGGAGGTCACCAACCACCTCCCCCCCCCCTAAATTCGACGGTCCATATACTGTAGTTTTACCAAAATCACCCCTAATCAGTGATTGATAACCCTATTTTTGAGGTTATAAATAACAAACTTCAAAATTCATTAAAAAAAAACTAGTCATCTCCGCAACTCCGCATCGTGGTGGGGAGACCCCCTTTGCCCCCTTTCCCCCCCTCCACCCCAAACCTAAATTCCAGATGTGTAATTCAAAACCGATCCCCAACTCGCCCCCCCTCAAGTGGTGCATGGGACGAATCATCGCGATCTACCCAGGGAAAGACGGAGTGTCGAGAGTAGCTTCTATACGAATGGCTACAGGCAGCACTATACGTAGATCATTTTCTAAAATTTGTCCACTACCTATAGAATGCAATGATACAAATTAAATAAGGTGTTTCTCTATTGGAAGTCGGTACTTCCAAGGCCGGGGGCATGTTAAGAACGCATCCCTACGGTTTAAGAAATACTATGTTTTAACGCAACGTAACAGATGAAAGAAGCCTGTGAAAGAATCCTGCGGAGAGGAGGAACTTTTATACGCAACGAACTTTCAAGCTTTACGCACACGCATACGCACTAAATCAATTTCTATAATTAAAATCATTTATACTTGTAATATCGAAAAATATAAGGTTTAAATACGACACAAAGGCCTATTATTAACAGAGTGCAAAAAAGTATTTTTTTTAATAATTAAACCAAATTGGAAATTGGAAAATGGAAAATAACCTATAGTAGGTGTGCTAACCTACTATAGGTTATTTTCCATTTTCCAATCAAAAAAATATACTTTTACGTTATGAGGTGGGTCTGAGCTCCGTATAAAGTATACGTAAAAAGTAACTGTAAAAAGTATAAAAAAAATGTGGTGCAACACTTTTTACGGGATACTTTTACGTTTTACATTTTTTTTTACGAATTCGTAAAAGTATAAACTTGGAACAACCGGCTGTAGGGGTTTTCCTACTCTAACTATGAAAACGTGAAAAAATTACGAGACTGATAAGTACCTTCTTTGTATTTTTTTTATAATTAGAATCATTAATTGATTTAAAATGATGCATTGACTTCGCAGCTTATCTTAATCTTGCACTTAGCAACAATTAATCTATTTCAATTTATAATAAATTAATTACAAGTAATCAAGTCACGAACGTGACCGTAACAACACACGATAGTAACTTGCATGAACATAAAAAGTTTTATTTAGACGTAATATAATATTTAATTCTTTCAAAAAGAGATTTTTTCAGAGCCTCCCTCTTCTCAATTTATCTGTATATCTTTTTTAGTAATTTTTTCAACTATATATCGGTTTTGATTATCCTTATTTCATTTGGTAGAAGATATTTTAGAGGCTTTAAATGGTAATGTTTGTAAAGAACAGTGGCAGATCTCCATACTAATAATTGTCTTATGTTAAATGGAAGCTTCACGTGATAAAAAAAATATGTTTAAAGGTTCGGCATTCGTTTTAGAGTCTACATGTCGGCTTTTTCGAATTTCAAATCACTTATGTCAGATTAACATTAACATCAAACAGAAACTCAACTAATCAGTTGAAATGCTTTTTGGCTTTAAACATAATCCGGCTTTAACTAGAATAAGTAAAAAAAATGAAAAATCGTAGAAAAATAATTTAAAAAGTTTCGTATTTATGACATCTAAGTACTACAAAACAATCCAGAAAAAATTCTGCCACTGTTCTTTCTTTTTAACGTTTTACTCTAATTTCCCCAGTATTGCTAGCGTCAATTTCTTTTTTCCCATTTTGCCATCAGATCCTGGTAGACCTATAGTACCAGAGTGCACAAGTGAGTCTATTTTCACTCGGGAAAGCCGAAAAAAACATACATCGATGTTTGTATTTTTAGGTCATGAATGAACAGTGCAATTCAATTCAATTCAAATCATTTATTTAAATCAATTACTTACAAGATCATACAGGTTACAAATATAGAAAAGGAATAAAAGAACAGTACAATTATCAAAGCACTGTGTCGGATTAACATTAAATCAAACAGAAACCGTTAGTGTCAACCTACCTATCACTGCCAGTCAAAAACTAAAGAAGAGCAGAACATTTCATTCGATTTTATGTACAATCTATTCAAGGTTGAATCGATCCTGTGACACTTTACTAGATGTCTTTGTATTTCAGAAAATAACCAACTTCATGGCTTTTTTGCAGATTTTATTTAATGCTACCTTTTATCATGAATTCAAAACAAAATATTAAGAGCTTCTTGAAGAATATTCATTCTTACAACACGGGTTGGTTACGTTTCTCTGAAGCTTCCGGTACGTCTAAAAACAACATTGGTGATGGTAGGTTTTCAGTTTTAAGATCGACGAACATCACCTCTACATTCCTACCTACACACTGCAACAGAACAACGTATACCATCATGAACGAGCTTGCGCGTGCGTGCGCGGTGAGTGCGTGGGCCTGGGTGATACATCATTTTGTTGCAGTGTGTACAGAAGGCAGCAGGTCAAGCGTTTTAAACCTCTCCAAATTCCCCAACCAATTTTTAACTTAATATCCAGGGCATAGAGTTCAGATTCAATTACAATTTTTTGACAGGTTTGGAACGCTTGATCTTCAGCCTTCTGTAGGTACGTTCAATAAATCTGTGGCGGCATTGAAAACTCAAAAATAAATGCTTAATTAGTGGTTAATTTTAATGAAAACTTACCGCGATTATTGGATTGATGGAAGTAACTTCGTCTGACAGACTGCCGTTTGACATTTCCGGCATGAAATGCCAATACCGCTGGTTGTAAAAGGTGACAGTGTTGTTGTCATTCCAGCTTATATTTGCCTGTAAAATTTACTACTTTTATTAAAAAGTACTTAACAGCACCAGGTTCTGTTGAGTTTATAAATCTAACAAATGATGTTTTTCACACCATTCGTGTAGCCATAAACGCTAGGGAAACTCCACAGCCTTACCACAGGAAATTTTAGGAAACACCAAGATTCGAGCCAGTTTTGAAATAATTGTTTCCCAAATTGTCCCTTGTCCAATTGCTTGGAATACTGGACCTCTCACAACGAATGCGTCCATTGAAAACCAGGATAATGGTTTAGAAACACAGATGATATGATGTACATCGTGCTATTTCTAGCCAAGATGCTTGCGATTCGCACCTAAAAAGAACTATCAAGGAGTTTTTTTAGACTCAGTTTATTTAGAAATTAGCTGTTCGGGATAAAAAGTAGCCTATACGGATTCGGAAGAATCCCTCTAAGTAATGGTAAAAGAAATTTTGAAATCGGTCCAGTAGTTTTTGAGCCTATTCAATACAAAAATACAAAGGTTTCCTCTTTATAATATTAGTATAGATTGAAGCCTGGTCTGCATATTATTGTCCAATTACGCAAAGTGGCGGAATCAAAACATTCATAAAATATTCTATGATATCCTGTTAAAATCAACTTTACTTCGAATTTTATTCATCTTATGATGAATAAAAATTTACATTTCATTTCGATGCTCAACACTCTGTAATTGTTTATCAGTGAGGTCATAGTTGTAGGTATATCGCACACTACGAGTTCAGTTTATAGTTTGTACTTAGCAGAAACATTCCAGAATTTCAGTAACTACCCTACAAGTTAACTACCTTGGGCAGTATTCCTATGAATCTGTAGTTTACAAAAATTTTCGAAGAAACGAATTATTTCGAAGGACCCATGGACAAAAATTTGTTTGTTGAAATTTAATTTGTTTTTACTTTAATCATCTTACTTAACTTTATCAAATGTAGACACATAATCTTATAGTCAAGGAATTAAAAACATATCTTATCAATTGGACTTTAATTCAAATGCATAGGTACATAATTTTCCACTGATCCTGGGAGCAAAACTTGAAATAATATCGATACAGGGAAAGAAACTTTTGTGTCAAATAAACAATAACATTCAAAAATTCAAATCAACATTTTTCTAAACATAAATCACTATCCTTATCTTCAATACGCAAAATTCTCTTAGTATTTATTTGAATATTTTGAATTTCGTGAGAGATGAAAACCATATAACATTCGTAAATTTTCTAAAAAAAATAGTGTACATAATTAATATGTAATAATTATTACGAATAGAAGAAATATAAGCGATTTTTTTTTCTTTCATTTGAATGTAAGCTAAGTTTAGTTATCTAATAAAAAAAATAACATGAAATTATAAAAAGTATTTTCATTTTGAAGTACCTATATCTATTTATTATGATTACTAGCTCTGGGTGTCCCAAAATTGGGCAAAGGCCTCCCTTTTTTCTTTCCATGTTAAGCGATCAGCTGTTTCCGCGGACTTGTTTGGGCTAAATGCGTCCAGATCATCCTTCCACCCACCGAGCGACGGCGTGGACCTATATCTATAGCTAGACGGATTGATATTACCTATGGACTAATTGATACTATGGACCATTTGATGAACTAGGCGAAATCAATAGTCGTTATAATACTATGGACGAAATGATACTGTAGACGTAATAATACTATGGACATATGGTCCATAGTATTATTATGGACCAGAAGGTTTTTCAATACTTGTGATCTGTGTTGATCACACTTTATAAAATAACTCTTTCCGATACCTCTGCATGATTAAATCTAAGAATTAGCCATCATATTAGCCGCACTACTGGTTTGTTAATCCATAAAATCATGACGTCAATTTACTGGACAACCAGTAAAGCACGAGAAATTACCTATACAATGAAGTTTTCATAAAAGTATAAGAAAACTCATAGGGTCTAGTTGATTACTTTCGCGACTTCAAAATTACGAGTATATGGGCGTGAGAGCTCCTGGGTATTTCGAAGTCCCAGCCGAGTAGGTTTAGGAAACAAACTTTTCCAAACTGGCTTGGGTCTGGGTCTATACTGAGATAGCCCCTAGTACGTTCAGTAGTCTTCATATTACAAGCTTATACAGGGTGACTGTTGACAAATTTTAGATACTGATGGAGAGCACTCTGTACTCGATTCTGATTATAATTATGTATTAAAAGTAGGTACTGGATTTTTCACTAGAATTCTCTATGAACAAATACTACTGTGTTACTATTTACTTTATATACAACTGCGTCAATCGCGGCACGGGACATGGCACTTGGACCGCTGCCAACGCTAGCGTAACCATGCGTTGCGTAATCAATTATTTAACTTTCGGTTAAGTTTACTCAGTAAATCTATACTTATAATAAATCTGTAGAGAGGTCAATTCTGTACATGAAATATTTTTTCAAAATAACTATCAGGGGGTGATTAGTGATCGATACTGATGCCAAAAATGCAATCAGTAAAATTTTTGTCTGTCTGTCTGTCTGTATGTTCCTTATAGAAACAAAAACTATTCGACGGATTTTAACGAAACTTGGTTAAATTATTCTTCATACTCCTGGGCAGGTTATAGTATACTTATTATCACGCTACAATCAATAAGAGCAGAGCAGTGAAGGGAAATGTTGGAAAAACGGGAGAAGTTACTTCATTTTTTAAGCTTCCGTCGCGTGTGCAGCGTTAATGGTTAAAGCTACATAGAAATCATGTAAGACAGAAATATTCTTCATAAAATTATATAAAAAATATCCCACAACAGTATATGTCTATATTTTATGGTTGACTCACAATAACACGTGTAAATCCCGATAGCTTAGCAGTTCGGAGCTTTCTGGTTATATTTGTTTACTCTTACGTTTATAATACTCTCACTCATCCCTAATAAAAAAAAATTAACATTACTATTAACTATTCAATAAAAAAAGAATCATAGAAATCGGTATAGAAACACCAAACTTATACATGAAATACGCTAATAACCCATCGCGCGTGAATACTGAATGATATAGGTATTATTTTTGCGTAACGGTTGCCGCGCTCGACGCGGCTTGCGGCGGTAGGGTATAAAAAGGCGGGAGGCGAGCGCAAGCTTTTGCGCGATTTAATATAGGTAGGTACAGAAGGAACAAGCGTTACATTACCTGTCAAATTTCCCCAACCAATTTTAACTTATTATCGAGGGCATAGAGTTCAAATTCAAGTAAAAAATTTTGACAGATTTGTAACGCTTGATGTACTGCCTTCTGTACATACAGAGATAAAATGGAAATCAAGGTTTTGTTTATTTCATGATCGTTTCTGCCTCTTGGAAGTCAGAAACCGTAGATTTCTTCGGAATAAAAAGTAACGTATGTGTTAACTACTATACCAAATTACATTAATATTGGCTTAGCAAACGGCAGTGAAAAGCAGCCATACATAACTATAGGTAGTATTGTATGTACACTGATAATGGCTGGATGGATGGATTTTTGCTATTCTTTCACGCAAAAACTACTTAGCTTTACCTAGAATAACAATAAGCTAAGTATAATTAATGAAGTTATTGCATGAATTAAGTAAAATTGAAGGCATTAAATAAAACACTTTTTAACCGGATTATTTAACCGCGTATAATTTATATTTTACATTTTAACTCGACGTTTCGGTGTCTTTGCAGACCCCGTGGTCACGAGCGACTGTTAAAATTTAAAATGTAAATATACGCGATAAATCCGGTTAAAAAGTGTTTTATTTAATTGTCATACATAATAGTTATCGTGAAAACTTAAGACAATATTAAAATTTAAGGCACTTTGGCACCCGATTTGTTTATAACGCTATGTGCCTTTGTAATGTACCTAATATATAGTTACCTACCTATGTTTGTGGTTAGGAGTTATACATATTAGGTATATGGGCGAAGATTCTTCATTTTTATTTTTGTTATTAAAGATAGTTAGGACCTTGGAGAAGAAAATAACCTACTCGAAATAGTAATTCAATACAGACGAAGTCGCGGGCATCATCTATGTAATATACCTACCTACCTATACTTTTTCACAAAACCTAGGTGAAACTGCGGATCACTGCTTTGTTGTAACAGTTTTTGAAGTAATTCTGTCTGTTTAGCTATCAGTAACGCTTTCAGAGCTAAACTACTGAGTCGATTTTGACGAAATTTAGAATAAGGTAAGTTTTAACTTCAAGGAGGATATAATAATAATATTTATCCAACTCTAATAAACGGTATCCACGCGGACGAAGTCGCGGGTCACAGCTAGTAATTAATATTTATTTATTATTATAATGTATGATCTCAACGTATCACGTCCTTGAATTTCAAAAGTGAACCACTAGTCACCCTGTATAAAAAGTTTACTTTATAGGTGACAGTTGGATAATTTATATACTAGTTTTCGATCGTAGGCGTGAATGCCGCATTGGTAATGCAGTAACATTGTCTGCCTCAAAACTCCAGTGGTCGCGGGTTCGATCCCCGATTATTATTTATTATTTTAGAAAAAAAATACACTTTTTTATTGCGTTCCGCAACGGTACCTAATTACAGGTAAAAATTAAGTAAGTACGGTCAGCATCAAAGTTGATGAAAACATTGAAATTTTCAAAGTAGCTTTTCATTGTATTGTTCCTAAACAATGACTAATATTGACTTACTTCTAGGTTTTATTGTTACAGTTATACATAGAAGTTAGGCAATATAAGTCGTCGCGCGAGCTTGCGATGATCGCGTTCTATTAGGACGAAGACATTAATCAAAATTTGAATTTTATGTTGTTAACAATATGAACCTAATTCGTGAAATTATCTGCAGTTTTTATAGTTTCAGGATTCATAATTTAATCGAATCTTTTTTACCGGATCTTATCATGCTATCGGGAATTATAAAATGGAGTTAAAAAAGTCTTTTATTTAACCTTATTCATATTGTCTGTATTTTCTTAATCAGTATCATTGTGGAACGAGCTACCGATGGAGATCCGCCTAGCTCGCAGTCCTTACACGTTTAAACGAATGCTTAAACAACATTACCTTGTGAAACATTGTTTACCTTAATGCTCTCATTGTATATTATATTTTATTGATTATCATTATGTATTAATGTCACGTGTATGTCATGTGTATTATTAGAATGTACCTATGTGTATATATTAATATGTGTATGTATGTATTATTAGTAAGTATGTGCATGTAATTATACGTACGTAGTCTATTTTATAACCTGTATCCCAACGCCCATCCTCATTTCCACTACCTTATCCTATCAAGACTCGGTTGCCTGGTAGAAATCGCTCTACAGCGATAAGGCCGCCTTTGTGCTAATGTTAAATTAAAATGTATTTTATTTTTAAATTTGTACTTTATGTTGGTGTACAATAAAGGATTATTATTATTAATATGGCATCTTTGGTTCTGTGGGCTTAATTATGTGTCAAATCGAGTAATTCTATCTATTATGGTGCGCTTGTTAACAAAATAATATTTATCTTGTCGATTCGAGTATTTATCGATGGTTGCATGCTAGCCTTGCTGATGATTTTTACCTATTATCATTAAGTGGGTACATATTTACGATTGATTAGTAAATTATGGTTGTTTAAAGAGTTTTAGTGAGTTTAATCAATTTTTTTTCCTTTCTATTGTATAGTAACTTTCCCTTTCATTCAACTATAGTAGTTAGGAAAATATTAGCTAGAAGTTTTAAACTAATTAGCAGATAATACAGGCGTATTTGTGAACCTTGATTACGTGTATTTTCTTAGTTAATTTATAAAAGCATTAGTTTACCTTACCTTATTAGTTTACCTTTACGCCCTGTATATGGCCCTTAGTGGACATGTACAGAAGGCATCAGATCAAGCGTTACAAAACTGTCAGATTTCCCCAACCAATTTTTAACTTAATGTCGAGGGCATAGAGTTCACATTCAATTACAAATTTTGACAGGTTTGGAACGCTTGATCTGATGCGTATGCCCGGGAAGAGAAGCAGCTGGCACATTCTGTTTTTCTTTCGCTCCCAGTCCAGCATAGAAGCTATTTATACATTACTTGTTAATAAGCTGCATTTGTCGACTAACAGGTTCCTATATTATACCTCATTATATTTCTGTCTTCTTCTTGTACGCTTAGTACTACTACTCTTTATTAGAACATTCCTTATTTTTATTAAATCTGATTTCATACATTACCTTACTATGAAACTCTCGAAACACATAAGGTCCCATCTGTTGAACTTCTATTTTCTCCGCAGTCCGGTTTAATATCTCATTCACGTTTGTGATGTTGAAGAAGAAGCATTCCAAGTACATGGGGATAGGTATTTCGCGCCATAAATCAAATGACATGGATTCAGGAGTTAATATCATTCTCTGTAATAAAATTGCTTTGTTTATTATAAATTTAAAACAAAGAAACGTCGAAATATGAGATAATATACAGAGTCTTACTGTTTCGCTTTAGTTCAAACATGTGGCGGTAACAAATGGCAAAAATATACAAGCATTGTTTGATATTAATTAATTTAAAAAGCATAAGTTTTGATTTGAGTGGCATGGTCACCCTAAATGCCTTTAACTATCCTAGACCCATAGCATGTTACTAAGATTAATCATTCGTCCATCATTCATCAGGTTGGTGTTTCTGCTATGAAAAAATATTGTCAATAAAGTTTAATTATATACCTCTAAATAATACAACTTGTGTTTCACCTGGTATGCTTATGTTAATCTTAAAGAAATTGTAAGTGATGAATATTTGATTGCATTCCAAGGTGTCAATTTTTTTTGACTGTTGAACTGATTTTTGTTGTCCATGATCTCCAATTTAATTTAACAATAGAGGAAATGGAGCATAATATGTTTTTATTATGCCAAAACTATTTAACAAGCCACATACACAATTTCAATATACTTGGCTGTTAAAGATTAACTATGATAAAAGTGATAACCTAATAAATCCTATATTGTGTCATTTAAACTATATTTATATAAGTTCTTATCTCTAGAATACTAGACAAATCTAAGAACTTCCTTTGAAGTTACAATAAAGAATGTTATTTTAAATTTATTCATTTTTAGTATTCTTACATGACTTTTATTTCGAAAAGCGTGAAATAAAAATTTTAAAAACTTATGGTATGGATATTAAATGCTAGATAAATAAACTTAAGAACTATTAAAATTTACATATTGAATATAAAAAATAATAGAAATATAACATAAATCCATGGGTTTTCACCATACAATTAATACCAGGTCCGACCCTTGGACTCCCCACATAGAAGGAATATGTTTACCAACTCACCTATCAGCCATATAAACAATTTTGTATTCAAACAATGACTTACTGATTTTAATTGTGAGAAGAACATTGATGGCCAGAACACCAACGTAATTGCCGAAAATACCACCATGACTGACCCGCAGCCAATGCAGCATCCATTCTTCACTCCCGTGGAAACCATTTTAACTTATTCACTTAAATCTGTTCAAACAAAAAAGTAAAGTAAATTTATTGCATGACCTGATTATTACCTGTTTTTTAACAGAATGGTAATTTGTTTTCATTCTATCAGAAATATATACACTTTGCAACATATGTGGTAGTAATATAGTTTAGAGTCCACTAAAAATAGATACATTCCATTAGACATATTACTATAGCTACAGCTCTGCTTAGAGTAAAGATAAGAATTTTTTAATATAAAGTACATACCCTAAACTAGTTTCTTATCATATATTATAAATTTCATTAAAGCTTGAAAGTTAATTGTATTACTATTCAAACTCAAATATTCTTTATTTCGTAAGTATTTCAATTCATTTGAAATAAGTCAAACAATTTAATAATTGAACTGAATCTACCACCACTTTGGAAAGTCGATCTGTTGTGAAGAAGTGGCAAGAAACTCGACAGCAATCATCTTTTAAAAATAAGAAAAAAAAAGAGATCATTGCTTACTATAAATATATAAATATCTTAAAGCCAAATCACATTTCTGTATAATAATAATATTATAAAGAATTTTGATTCTATTTTTTCTTAAAAAATAAAGATGGGACAGATGTTCTCTATGCCACCAGGTGGAAAGTTGACATGAGGACTAAGATGGTTCACATCCATCAATGAGATACCTAATCACTCAAAACTTAAAAATACCAGGGCTGTAGTGTCCAGGAAATCCACATGCAGCTCATTCCTCTCCCTGACAACCCATACCGAAAAAGAACTGTTGCAACACATTTTACTACTTTGTCACTTCTTCAAGAGAAGTGACATGACCAAAAACAATTTTAAAATCAGTATTTTTAAATTTAATAAAACAAATATAAATTTCACTGATTTTTATGGCTAAGATATAAATGTAATTAACAGAGTTTGAAGTAACATATTGTTGTATTTTATAAAGTTTTATCATATCTATATGAAATTTTAAAGGAGCCTTAGCTAAATTTACTTTGTCAAATGATTAAAATGACAGCTATTATAAATATCTTTTCTAACAGAAAAAAACGAAACCAATCCTTATATTCAACATATTATTGTGTGTTGTCGAACAAAGAGTTCAAAGATAATTTAGAATAAAAATTAATGAGAAGTTGGAATAATAATGTGTTTTAAAAATTATAAGTAGAATACAAAACCTTTTTTGATGGCTTGCCAATAACAACAATGAAACTTATTAGACATAATCCGGTTTGTTTATGAATTCAGTAGCTGAAATACAAAGCTGTCAATGTTTTTCATGAAGTGAAAATATATTTCATTTGGGTTTTCACATAAAATAAAGTCTGTTGCATAGCGTTGGACATTAAATTATCTACATAGATAGGCCCAATTTTTTTTTTCTGGTAATGTAAATTATTCTCACTTTCGTAAGAATGCTTGCAGTTCTACACAGATTTTCATGAATTTTGAATGTGGGTGAACTTAAATAGTTCAGTAATGCTTTAAAGATTACCTCAAATTTACTTACTTTAGTAAAACTTCTAGCGTTACTCACAACGAACATCAAAACAAACAACAAACTTTATTAGCGAAAGTTTAAATTTTTCTGCAACTTAGTGCTTTGTTTATATATTCCACATATATAACCGGCTCACTGATAATCATTTCTATTCTGACTAGAAATAGTGTGAATAATAAAATTCTAAATATAGCAAATAAATTAAATCTAAAACACTTTACGAATCTTCTCAAAGACGTCTACACCACAATCGGTGGCTGACACTTCTGTCCACTTGACATTACAACAGGTGACAACGACAGTGGACAATTTCTTAATCCAAAAATCATTACAGACTATATTGAAGACTGAGTGAGTGACTGAGCAGAAAAAGAATGTGATCATTCCATTGACCTTTAAATCTATGGACAGGAAATACCTACGAAAAGGAGGTGCCTACCTAAACTTAGAACTGTTACACAAAATGGCGTCCATTTGTAGTGTTGTACCTCTGGTTGTACAGAACGTATCGATATCGACATTTCAGAATAAAATTATGTATGTTTACTGTCAATATTTATACGAAATACAAATGCTTCAAATTAATAAAGATTATTATCGTATCCATATATAGAACAAAAATTGACGAAAGTTAAAAAAACAGCCTATTCTTAAGTACCTACTTATACAAAAACGTCAACGTTTTTTAAATCTTAAAATACACTGAATCTCTAAGGTCTTTTTTTAAACAGGTTGAACCCACACCCTCCTGCTATCAGACTATTAGACGCAGACAGAACTTCCATCCTTATATTGTCGACATTCCCATGAGACCAACAAAACAGTTCGATAGTGATGAATAGCCTCAAAGTCATATTGCACAAACCAATTAAGTTTCCTACTACACATTTATATATTACAGCTAAAGTCCCAACTGTTAAACAACTTCATCAACTCTTGCCTCAAGTAGGACGGAGTAGGTTTTTTTTGATGCTTTTTCTTATTTATACAAACAAATATTAAGGGCTTTAAATGAAAAATAAACCTAAAACATATGAGTTTTATTTTTGATATGCTACCGGGTGATTCTAATCTAAAACTTGACGTTGAGACGGCGGGGACGAGACGAGTCAAATAAGTGTGTTGTACTGTTCATATGTCAACGCTGTCTCAGCGTCGAGTTTGAACCTGTTTCCCATTCAGTGTGGCGCACGCCGATCTGCGTAATTTTCATTTGGCCATAGATGAAACATAGACTAACAGGGTGCATCCCATCTTGCCCGGCACCGGGCCACATGGGAGAAAAAAGTTTTAACTGGCCCGGTGATACGTTGAACGGGCCAGTTGACACAAATCAAAAGCTATCGTCCCCGCTAAGGAGAAAACAGAGGATGCGACTCGTAATTTGTGAAATACTTACTACATGCATCTATAAAAGGGATTGATCTTATAAATCAAATTGCTTAGTGCCAAGCTAAACAAAAATCAATTATAAAATATTCTTTTAGCTAACGATAGCTTTTGATTTGTGTCATCTGGCCCGTTAAACGTATCACTGGGCCAGTTAAAACTTTTTTCTCCCATGTGACCCGGTACCGGGCCAAGCCACCGGGCCAGATGGGATGCACCCGACTAACATGAATAAAATTCATTAGGAAACTGCTCAATTTAAGCCTTCCGGATGTTTCACTTTCAGAAAACTTACATTTTCCCTCTAAAGTGCGGCAAACGCCGATCGGCGTATTTCAAAGGTTAACAACTATTAAACTTGACATATATTTTAATATTTTTTTAACGGATATATAAAAAGGCAAGTTTATATGCTAGACACTAATTTGCTCAAGAAAATGTTAAATCCGACGTTCCTATTAAACATATAGGCTTATAGCCCAATGTTCAGCTGCATAGTTTTTCCTTAATTAAAGGCAGTGATTATTACTAAAGTATTCTTGTTATTGTTATGTTTTCCTTCATAATTCTTATCTACATGGTGTCGACATACCAATCAGCACTGGGCCAGCTTGGTGGTTAAAAGGCCTAAGCTTTCCCGTCACCCAGGGAAAAGACCCATGGCCCTGCAGTGGGCTCATTAAAAAAAGGGTCGTGATGATGATGTGTCGGCAATACCTTTAAGTAGACACACTGCTATGATGTCTTGCAGTAAGGTTTTTTCACAAATTTATTTTTCTTCTTAAACTGATTGTGAACTGTATGTCGAACACTTTAAGGTTTAAAATGAAGTGGACTGTTCAAATGTCACTATTTTCTTTTTGAAGTATCACTATTTCGTTGTTTACCGAAGTAGATCACAAAAACGCACACAAATCAACCGTTCGAACCTAGGTAAAAGAATAATATACATTAATTTATGCGCGTTCTAAGACCTCATGCCGAAGCCGCCGATGGGCGGCCAAAAATCCATAACTAAGATGCCGGGGCCGCCGCCGATGGGCGCCCCATAGACGATACAGTTAATATGAGACGACCCATACATTCGTACGTCGCCCAGCGACGAATGTATGGCGGCGTTCGAGTTGAAGTAAGATTTCAAGACTGGCAATGAATGGCTTGATAGTGATTAAAGAAATTAAAAGACTACACAAGTACCTAGGTATTTTGTTTAATTATTAATGTGGACATAACTTATCTTTTAGCCAAAATGTTCTAAACTGGCTTTATCCTTGTTTTTAGTTAATTATTGATATAATAATGGGTTTTCTTGGTTTTGAAGTACGATTTGGCATAGGTATAGTTTTTTTTTAGAAATTTCTTTGTATGGCCATTGGCATTCCCCTTTATGAAAAAATTCTTACAATATAATGAAGTGTAAAGTTAGGACAAATAGAAATATGGATAAAGAAAATTTTCATAAATTTAGTAACTATAGGTATAGTGGTTGATACTACCCAGCAGTGGACTGTATGGAAATGTGGAGGTTGGGCAGTACCAATGGGATCTTGAAAATAAAACCTCGTGGTGACTTGATAATAATAACTTGGCTTCGTTGCGGTATTTTTCAGGCAGGCAGTATGAAGAGCACGATAAAAAGTAAATCTTGAGTTTGTTAATTGAAGTCAATATCAATCTCTCAGACTGCCGTTAAGACTCCAAAACTGAGCAATACCGTAAGGAGAGCCGCAGTTTAAATTTTATTTTAATTCGTTTTTCTCTTACATTCTTAGTTATTTCTACGATTGTCGTTATGTTTATAGCTTATATTAAGGGTTATGTATATTAAAAGATGGACAATTTTAATTGCTACAAAATGCAAGAAAGCCTAAATTAAGAATATTAACAATTTAAATTTAAAGATCTTAAATATAGTCAAGTTTACAATTTTCCCCTAATCAAGTTTACATATTTTGTTATTTATTTTATATTTAGCCTTATATACATAGGATTTTATTACTAGAGTTCAAAGGCAATCCTATGTGCTACATAATTATATAAAAAATCTTATCAATACAAAAAGGTAACATGGTGTAAAAGCCAAAAACATGTGAAAGAGAAGTTAAAATAAGACAAAACTACGGGTAATAATAAGTTAATACCTATGGTACATTAATTATTTTTAGAAAGATATAAAAATAGAAAAGTGAAAAACAATCAATTTACAATTAATCTTACATACCTATTAAATAACTTTGGATAGCTTGCCTAAAGTTAAGGATTAATTATAAAATTTACAAATAATTAATATTGATTGCTGATATCTTTCTAGATTATAGTACCTAGCTTACTTCATATAGTTTTAAGTTTATATATCAATAAAGAAAAATCTTAATTAATTACTATTTACATTGTACATTTTAAAATAAAACATGATTTATATTTCATATTCTTTTTATCGTTTATTATGATTATAGGAGCATAAATGAAGTACAAACAAATTGGATGGAAAAATAGTTTAATTACATTCATAGCTTACATATGCAGAATACCAATAATATATAAAAACTGATCCGCTTCAAACCATTTAAAGTATTACAGCTTTGTCTTCCCTTACTTAACCATTATTTTCTGGTTTATGTGTGTGTAGTTTGATTTATAAATAATAAAATAATAGACAAACTTTTTATACATCAAAAGTATTTATTCACTTCTAAATAATATTAATTTGGTCAAGAACGGCCTATGTGATACTGTCTCACTACTTTTTTTCCCATGATATCTAAACCTTAAATCTAGAAATGTTTTGACAACACTTTTGATTAGGAGTACCCTATGAGTTAAGTTATGTTGAGAATCATCATCAATTGAAAATATATGTCCTAAGTCATAAATTTCACACATAAATTTAAATATGTACAGATAATACAGTTCTGGTTTTAAATTTTGATTTAAATTTGATTTTACTATCTTTTCTGTTTTTTTTATAATATCAATCACATTTAACGAAGCATATTTTAGTCCACCTCTTGATTTAAGGTAAATTAAACTTTTGGGATTTTCCTGTCCGATCAATAACGCCGCACATAAATCACATTTTAGTGATCGCAGCAACTTTCTAGATATAAATCCTGCGATATATTCCAACACACTATCTGTGTAGGTGTTGGCGTCAGTTTCTGCTATACAATTTAGGTACTTATCATATAAGTCACTATGATCTTCAGGCACTTCAACAAAACATTTTTTATCCGTTAAATCGTTGATGGTTTCAATAGGACTTTTACTTGAACATGTCAAAATGTTAATTTGTTCTAGAGGTATACAATTACCAATGCCAACATCCTTAATCTCAGATCTAACAAGTAACTTTTTATACGCCGCGCGAAACTGAACGGCGTTAGGATTATTGTTAAATCCTCCTCTCGCTCTTATAGCTGAAAAGAAAAGCTCAACATGATCTTGGCTAACTTTATAAAATGGTATATATTTTAAAATTTTAGTATCTTCCACCAAATGTTGGTAAAGTTTGAGTGCACTATTCATGTTTACAATAAGGCCAATAAAGCCAGTTTTTCTGCGGGAGTTTATTAAAAGTTCCCCTGAAGGAAGTTTCAAACTCTTAAGATACAGAGTTGAACTTTCAAGTAAGGCCCGTGCGAATCCGATGTTCTGAGGACACATAGCTTTTTTCCACCCAGGTGGGCGTATAGAGTGGCTATTGAGGACATCGAAAACATTATTTATGATATTAATAAAATTTATTGTCCCACTGCAGTCTTCAAATTCTTTTAAATTTAACTTACTGCGACAATACTCTAAGGCATCTGCAACCGAACTGCTGAGTAACTGCGTGGCAAGCTTAACTTTCATTTTTTGCTTTTCGTAAAAAATGTGAGCTTTAGATATTTTGTTGGCAATATGTAAGCCTTGTTTCTCTTGCAACTTTAACAATCTTTCTAGATATATGAAGTCTATTTTTCTTCCTAATGAGTCGATTAAAACTCTTAATTCCCCAAATGTGTTTCTAATTAATTTAATTGCGTGGCAAGGGTCTATAAATATGTGAATTTTAGAATTTCGATTATTAAAAGTTACAATGTCCTGATTTTTCAATAAATCACAACCGAGTAAACTAAACATAGTAAAATTAGCTACAGGACCATCACAGGTTACACTGGCTACTTTAATTCCTACATTCGAGCACAAGTCAAGGGCCATCTGTAGTAAAATACTCTTTTGCACACCAGTAAGAGATTTTATTAAAAAATACCCAATAGGTATTTTCCATGACCCATTGAGACAATTGAGGAGCATAACAAAAGCTTGATTGGCTTCGTCAATGCTATCGCTATCGAAGCTATGGCCGTAGTCTACTCTGCCATAATATTTTTGAGATTTTGGATCCCACGATAACCCTTTTCTTATTGCCATTTCATCGAAAATTAAAGAACAAACGATGGTATGTTTACTTTCCTTAACTATTATCTTTAAGGTATCAAATGCTTCTTTTGTGAAGCCAGGCTCGGCGTTAACCTTTTCGTACCATTTGCTTAAAGTTCTGGAGTGGGGTAAGCATGTATTATAAGTTCTTCTTACAAAGTTATATGCTTTAGGTGACAGGAAATGTAAAGTTAGAGCAAACTTTCTTATTTCCTCAGAATATTTTTTTATCAAAGGTAAACCCTTGGACTTAGCAACTTGTCTTTTTAAAAAGTCTTGTGGTCCAGCACATTCTTCCAACATAACAACCTGCTCCGCATTTACCTCATTCTTTTCTTTGAGCTCTTTTATAATGTCATTTAAATTTGCAATTTTTTTGTTACGCTTTCTAACCATTTCATGAAGCCGTTTGATTTTAAGTTTTTGAAAGGTACATTTATCTTTAAGAGCTTTAATTTTCTTTTCTTGTCCAATCTGAAATAATTTTTTATAATTAATGCGCAATAAGGGAAGTAGGAAAAAGTGGTTTTACTAAGCACAAAACAAATTTGTTAGTGGCAATTTTGCGCTAGCAAAGCTTGATAAATTTAATAATATAAAGCTTAACGAAATAAAACTATCTTGAGTTTCTAGAGGTGTATTATTTACATGACATTTCATATAAAATATAATATGCTACATCTATACATAAATAAAATGATATTTATTATAGTTCAAAGATATTTTTGATAGTATAACATTTTTATTTATGTACTGATGTTACTTTATTTTTCTTAGAAAATTTAAATATACCAAAAAATATTATTGTATAAATCAAATTATAAATGCATATATTATTTATATGTTACATATTCATATCTGTCATGAAAACTGAAAAAACCAAAACTAGATCAAACAACATTAAATGGCAAGTGGCAACCATAGCCGCGAACATAATTAATAATAAATGGTAAGATCATTTAATTATTATTAATTAATATATTAATATTGAGGCTTAAATTGAAAAGCCGGCCATTCTTGTAATTTAACTGGCTGATATTTCTATTTATATAGAACACAACTACGCTTACATTGGTGTTTTAGTTAAAATAAGAAGGACGGTAGAAACCACTAAATTAGTATGAGTTAAAAAATATTGATTAAGAATGTTTTTGAAAATAAACCTACAATATAACCATGAATATACTTTAATGCCAATAGCACTTACTAATTATAATAACTAACATAGACATAGCTTCAGTATTTGTACCACAATCAATACTCCTTTTACTATTCTATTTGAGCCTAAATAATACATATTATTTCAGTATATAAAGTACTCATCCTACATATAATGATACATTAAGACATCATTCAAACTAATTTCGTAATCATTACAGAATAAAGGACAACAGACAAGCTTTTTAAAACCTAGCATTCTACAATATGGCCACAATTGAACAATTTAACAAAATATCCAAAAAAAATTACCTGATCACGCTCAGCTTGGAACTTAAAGTTTGATAACTGCAATGGACTGCATTGTATGAGTGAGTCTTGAATATTGGTTTTATCACTTAAAGGCATATCATCATTTTCCATCAACTGAAAGATAAATAAAATATAATTAATTTCAATCTAAATTAAAAATTATTATATATGCTGTATTAAGAATAACCTACCTCCTTAGTAGTTATATTAGAAGTTGATGTTTCAGCGCATTGCTGAATTTCTCTAATTCGGGGCTAAAACAAAAAGTAATTGTAAAGTTTTTATCTTCACCCTTGTTTAGTGATTGACTACTTTCCAGAGATTTGATCAGATTAATAATTTTTGAGTTCATAAGAAAGTAAATATCAGAAAAGCCATATGAGACATAGCAAAGATGTCTTATAGACAATATCAAGCTAACTATTTACTTAAAGAATATGTTCTGTAATAATCTTATGAAAAACCATTGAAACTTTTCTAGTTTTATGTGTTACTGAATAGTATTTTGGTATTTAAGTGTTAAATATGCTGCTTGCTGAAAATTTAAATTATAATTCTTTTTTGGACCTAGATGCCTCAAATAACTTTGTCTTACCTTAAGAAAAATCGAGGGTACTGTATCTTCACGCAGTCTAATAACATCTAGTGTTCTGTTAAAGCTGTCCTTTTCAAAATGAAGTGAACAAATAAACCAAACTTTAAGACGTGGTTTAATATTTTCAACGCCGATAGCTTCTAACCATTTTTGCCTTAGTGCTACATTTCTCGGAAACCTAAAAAAAAACACATATTGATTATAATCATCGATATCTGTAACATCACTTTATGATTTGTTTGTAAACAAACATTTAAGCATTGAATTTAATTGAAGCATATTTGATAATAAAATAACAAAAAAAAACAATATTTCAGCTATAGTATAGATATTCATGAACCGAGTTGCATTAAAACACTCCAAAATAGAATAATATAAGTGTATTTTCAAGTAAATAAGTTACTGACCTGTGTAATGTCAATTCAGGGTTTTTATCGCCTTTCTTCGCACCACACCACACAATCGAACACTTAGTCATATTGTTTAATAGTTTTCCTTTATAGACACGTATGTAAAATCATAAATTATCAACACTTATTTACGAAATCTCACAAAAACTGCAAAATATCAAAGCTACTTGACAGTTCATGTACTTCTAAATTATGACATAAAATGGCGACGAGGCACCCCAGAGCACCCCAGCCGTCTGCTATGACGTCATAACAAAATTTCAAAACTTTTCGTGATGCATAAAAAAGTACCGTCTCTTTCTTTCATATGTATCATTTGTATAAGTAAAGTGAGATAATAGATGTTTTCGTTACCTTTTTCCGATGAGACCTATATATGTGTTTAACTACTTTTTATATAGAACAATAGAACTTCTCTATTAGTTTGTTAGCTCAATGGATCATTCATAGAATCACAGATGCAGAAGATTCACTCCCCAAATTCAAAATAAAATGGCCAAGTGCTAGTCGGACTCGCGCATCAAGCGTTCCGTACTGCCGTGTAGGTAAGTATCAAAAACCGGCAAGTCACATCTATACTCAAAAATGAACTATCAATGACGCTAAGTTAAAAATTTACTTGACACCATTTTGGTTTATTTCAAATGACCATAAGTGCATAAAACAACTTTTGAAATTGTAGACTTATTTCATTTCCTGGTACGTTCACTGTGAAGTGTTTATCAGACTCAAGCATGTCCCAGTCGAGCAATAAGAGGATATAGTCCAAGATGTCTGCCAGATTGCAAATTTGTTGGAAGTGAAACGGTTTGCCCTGGCAAAACATGGATGATTTTAATTTTATAATACAGTAGTAGCAACCCTTAGTACCTATAATACGGTTCATGAAAGAAAGGAATAATAAATAATAATAATAAAATCCCCAGACAATCACACCAACTACATGGCCTCAAAGTAAGCGAAGCTTGTGTTATGAGATACCATGTAGCGAACTAGGGGGGAACCAGAATATAAATACATATATAGATAAACACCCAGACACGGATTTTTTTTTCTTGTTCCGGGCGGGAATCGAACCCGCAACCACTGGCGTCTGAGGCAGATAGGTTTACCCCTTCGCCAAAGTGGTCGTCATTGAATTGAAAATGGTGGCGCTTGTCATGTTCTCTCGCACGCACATTAGTGCCGTCTATACTCACTCTCGCGCGTAGGGTTAGTAAAAAAATATTTCAGTTTAATAAATTGTTATATTATATTTATTAATATATTTATATTTTTTTAATGTATAATTATTTGATTGAATATAGTCGTTCTCGGTATTTTTCGGTATGATGTACATCGTTGTTTCTCACCCAACGTCCGTTGTTGACGTCGTTTTTTCGCCATGTTACAAACGGAGGGCATTTGTAAAAACGTTGAGTTGCATCGATGCATGGAATGAAGTCGTTGCACGTCAACTTAATAGCATACATGCAACTGGAAGAGATTTGATATTAATCTTTTAATTTTATAAAGACTGCTATTTTATTGCTCTATGATTGGTTAATGCATATAAAAATTACTATAAAAACCTAATACTTTTTATTTAAATATTTTTATTATTTTTTTTTTAATATTTTTATTTAAGTTTGATAAACTCTCAATAAATTAATGGCTGTATTAAATATTTTTACTAAAATTGTAAATAACTCAATAGATACTTTTTATTATAATATTTTTAGACAGAAATTCAAATCAAAATTTCAACAAAACGCGAAATACTGGACAAAACAGATAATAAGAAATAGAGAATATTTATATGAATTTAGGACCAGAAAGCAGTGATTTTCGAATAAAAAAAAAAGAAAGAAAAATCGAGGACTCGGGTTGTAGAAATATTGGGAAACCCTTACCAAAATATGTTTTTTTCCTACTTGAAGATCAAAAGGGTTAATGCCGAATGGTATTCTACCATTTGTTCACCCAGGATGTTAGAAAAAATTCACCAAAAACAACCAAAAAGCCGCGTTCTCATACGTCATGCAACCTGTGAATTCTGTATTTTATCCAATACCAAAGATTTGATGATCTTTTTTTTATTAAATATGGATGGGACGTTTGTCTTCCATGACACCTGATGTTAAGTGATCATGAAGACTAAGGTGATACACGTCCATCCACGAGAAACCTATTCACTCGACACTTCAAAGTACTAGGACTATACTGGTCAGGGAAAATATACGCAGGCAGTATACCGTATAAAAAAGGATTCTGTCACAGCGCTTAGTTCGTCTTTTCGGAATATCTACCACATACGGATGAAAGTTCTGTCTGCGTCTGGTAGTCCAATGGTAAAAGGGTGAAGGTTCAATTTGTTTAAACAGAACACTCGCGCACTCACCAAAATGTACCCTGTAGTACACGGTTAAACAAGCAACCTTACGACGATGCTCTTAGGTCTGCAGTTTTTTGGTTGTAAGGTCGACGTCGTTAATTAGTTTACGGGCTCTTCGGTCAACGGAGTCCAGTGCAACGGGAGTCCGTTGATATTTGGCTGAACCATTCCAAAGATGACCGCAGTACTCCATGCATGATCGCACATGCAGCGGTGTACCTATAAGTTAAGACGCTGTGCAGTGCCGAAGTACCGCCGTACCTTCGAGATGATTCCCAACTTGAGCCATGGTCACAATTTGTTGACCGAAGTTTAAACTGGATGTTACAGTTACGCTTAAAAGCCCTAGATGGTCAGTGATGGGGACAGATACATTTTGGAAAGTGGGCGTTAATGTGAAGGTGCTCTTTTCTGCGGAGAATAGACACGTCTGAGTTTTGGATGCTTTGAATTTGACCAAATACGACTCACCCCAATCGGATACTTTCCGTAAGGTAAAATCAACGCGCTCAATCATTGACTTTCATGAACTCTGGATTTCACGGGGGCCCCGCTCGCGCATTGTATATGTATCTCTCTACAACAGTGCTGTCATCAGCATAACCAATAATGCCCGGTGTTAAGAGGTCATTAATGTGCAGCAAGAATAATGTTGCAGAGAGAACAGATCCCTGGGCTACCCCGGCATTAATTGCCATTTGGTCGGAGGAGTAGCCATCTAAGACTATTCGAATTGACCGTTCCCTCAGAAAATCAGATATCCAGTCGCAGAGCCCAATCAGTATGCCATATGCTGAAATCTTACTGTCTACCTCTTGTTTTAAAGAATGGTTCGATCGCATGAAAAAAAAAATTTAAATTGTAAGAGAGAGAATTTCGAAAAGCAATAATCATATTTTATATAACATTTTGTTTTTTTAAGTTACGCAAAACTTTTAGTGTGATTTACGTATGTAAGCAATATATTAGCAAAGAATCCCACAACATACAGTTTAAAATACTTTATATTCTGTTAGATTGTCCCATTACCTAGTATTTTATTGTATACTAGCTGCTGCCCGCGACGTCGTCTGCGTGAACGCTATGCAGCACCAAACGAACCTACGATTATAACACTGCTAGCGTGATAATATGTAGCCTATATGTTGACCCGACTTCTTAACTATCTTCATGCCAAATTTGAAGTAAATCCATGCAGTACTTTTTGAGTTTATCCCGGAAAGACAAACAGACAAACAGACAAACAGACAAAAATTCTAAAAACTATATTTTTTGTTTCTGTTTCGATTGTAGATCATACCCCAAGTATTCTTTTAAAAAAATATTCAATGTACAGTTTTGACTTTCCTACCATTTTATTATATGTATAGATAACATATATATGTGCTTGTTTGTGCATTTTAGTTGAAACTTACTATATTCTGCGGTTGGGTTTTTTAGTTAATGTAATTTCATTTTTATGATTATTTATAGGTTGAAAAGAAAAAAAATTTTTTTTGCTAACTGTACTATCTGTCAACGTAAGTACAGGCCGTCATTTAAGATTCCTTTCTTTATTGAACCAAATTATACGTCCTTCGACAGTTGGATTTATCAAAACCAATTAAGTCTAATGAGTATTTTTCAAAATCAGTTAAGTCCATGCCGCTTTTTTTCATATTCCGGTACATTACGTTACTTTACACCAGACACCGATATGTCCAAGTTATAATATGATTTTATAGCGCAACCTTGTGAAAAACTTATTATTTTTTAATATGTATTTTTATAGAAATAGACACTTTTAAAATACATATTTAAAAAAAACAACCTATCAAAAAATATAAGTATTTATTGAATTTCCCATATTTTCTTTATAAAGAACATACCTACTGGTATTTGATATTAACCTGCACAATTTTATTTTCAAGCTGCGCCATCTATTCATTGCGGTATGATACTGCATCGAATGCAGAGCATTAAAATAACCGACTTCACGTCAAAAGTTTGGAAGAAGTCTTGTATAGGGTCGTCACATGTGGAAACTTTTTAGCGTCCGTTTTAAAGAACAAATGCGGATCCTTAGTTACATGAAATAATGAGCGTTTAGATTTCCAATCATCACTTATCTTATCTTAATAACTTATTCTCATACGAATTTTCAACACATTGGTTTAAAGTGGTAGCGTAGTGTTTTTAAAATAAATAAAATTCGTCCCAAAATTGAATTTTGATTGCCAAAGACATACAAAACATATAATATTCAAATTGCAACATCTTTTCGTGTAACGTTCGTCTACGAGTATTTCTTGCACTGAGTTGTTCAAGAATAAACTCCGAATAATCTCATATGTTTTTGTTTGTTACACGCTACAAAATAACATCAACTAAAATCATATATGGCCCGCCGCCACAGTTCTTTATCATTTCGATGCCGTGGTCGCAATATACGGTTCTGGTTTTAAAAGCGGCTGAATTTCATGCACTTATTAAATCTTAAAAATTACTAACAAACAGGAAGATTTTGACCGCGACTGTCCGCCATAGAAATGTAGGGAAAATAAAAAGGTTTTATTTTCAAATTAATAAGCCTAAAATAATTATTATTTCATACAACTATTTTATCACTATTGCTTGGCTGGCACAAACCTTAACTTGAAAGTGGTAGGCGTTCCGGAGAAATTCGAAGTTTTCAAATGTTCAAGTTGTAGGTAATCCTCACCTGGGTACAGGTACACTTTATATCTCCGGAGTCGTTAGCCAATTATTTATGAGATTTGGCATGTCGTTATCACTATTTCACGACTATTTTTTGGAACTCAAATCAATCGATAGACCTTACCGTTTGCGTGCACGAGAGGTGAGGATCGCAGCTTGAACGTCAAACTTGAAATCTATAGCTATACCGCCGAAACTATAATAAATAAGACTGTTTTTTTTATATGCGTCACTGTTTATGACTATTTCATCAGTATTTTTTGGCATAGTCAAAATTCCTTTCCATTGTATTACAAAAGTAAGTTTAACATTCAAGGACACGTTTTTACGTAGATGAAATGAATGATACCTAAAGCTTGAATGAAATGATATAATTATTTGGTATGGCAACACTTTCGGTAAAAATTAAAAAAATAATGTTTCTGAGCGGATGGACGTTGTTCGACTTTTCTAATCCGTCATGCAATAATTTTTGTCATACATGATTTTGTCGAATAGTATTTTTAAATAGTGTGCGTTTTGTGAATGTTATTTTAAAATATCGTCAAAATAATGTGTTAGTTGTTCAATTCCTTTACTTCGTAGTTCTTTGATAGGTCAGTGACAAGTACGGTAATGGTGGCCATGTCATGAAAATCCCAACAGCCATGGATGATAGCTCCGTATCTCATCACAACGGAGGGCAAGTGGGATCTCTAATTGGAGTCAGTGTAAATAATAAACAAAACGACGAGACGAGTCAAAATGTCCACTATTCAATACCGGGTATTTTGCACTTTATTCAACACGAATGGGCGAGATTCGAACTGGAGAGATCACAATGGGAGGTGGATAGAGCAGAGTTTGAGGTGATTACTTTGGTCATGATATTAATAGATAAGATGATAAATATATATGTATTGTATTTGTGGTCCTGTATACTCGCTAACCGTCGCATCGTCCACTTTTCGTATGTTGACATCTTGCGAATGTCGACTTGTCTTGAATGTATACCTCATCATCCACTCGAAAGTAGTTTAAATTCAGCTTCAGAACACGTACTAAAACTGGGTGATGTTTTGTTAGAATGATTAAATATATTTTACTGTTTGTACTAATGTTTGCAGGGTCTTTTGTTTAAATTTAAAATAGATACTATTGGTGTATTTTAGCCCACTATTTTTGATTTGTGTGTAGATACTAGATCTTCATTGTTTTAATAGTAAAGTTAGACAACAGTAATGCAAGATTGCTCTTGCCTTAAATCATTATTTTGGGAAGTATATTGTTATTTAAAATCAATAAATTCTAAATCTAACCATGTTATATCCAAGATCAATGTGAAAGCAAAAGTTGTTCAATACTTATGGAAGGCATCAATTACTAAGGTTACCAGGTACTTTTTTAGAAACTTCTTTAGTAATATTTTATTTTATATTTAATATAAAAGCATGATACTTGAGGGTAGCATGAATAAACTAAATGCTTTTGTAAGTAGTGACTATTGTTTAGTAAGGAAATTAAAAATGTTGTATACTATAGACTTGTAAGATATTATAAAGATAAAAATAAATAAGATGTTGAAATATTATGATATGTTAAAGTTTAATTTGGAGATTATAGATGAGTAAGTGCTTGATATATTTTACAATTTTTGGTCATTTAAATATTGTTTAAGGTTTTTAACAATAAAATGTAACTAATTTCACATGAGTAGAAGTGTAGGTAAACTCATCATAAAAAATGTTGAACTTTTATTGATAACCTGTCCTAATTTAAATATTTTTACTTTGAATTATACTAATTGTCCGCACAAAGGAAGCTTACCTTGCCTTATTATAGATGTTTTAATTCTCAGTTTACATGATATGTCAACTAGACATGTCCCAAGAAGCATGAATGTCATCATTACAAAACTTTGCATTGAGCCCACTGCAGGGCTATGAGTCTCACCTATGGGTGAAGAGCAGGTTTTTTTAAGCCATACTATACCAGCAAGCTGGTCCAGTACTGTTTGGGGGAGCATGAATGTGGTTATAATGATCACCATAACATATTTTGTGTGTGGATAACACAGGAGCTTTACATGATCTAATTGCCTTAATAATGTCAGATATTATAGTTCTGAAATAATGTTTGTGTTTGTGAATATAAGTATTTTTTGCTTTAAATGCCAATTTGAACAATTTAAAAAGTAAAAACCTACATTTGTATTTGAAATCTTAAAAAACATTACCAATGTATGTTATTGCTTGCATAAATTTATATTTATAGCAATAAATAATGCATGACTGGTTAAATATAAAAAAAAGCAAACTTGTGGAATGTTGTTGAAAAAGAAAAACATGTTAGGAAATAGTAGTATACAAAGACATTCTTGTCTTAAGTCCTTTTTTTGCTTTTCTTCAGACCATTGAATTACTAACATTAATATTATTTTTCTGCTTTATTGAATTAATATTCCTTTGACTTTAATATATAGATTTTATACCTATACAATTATGTGTCCCTATGTTTTATTTCATTTCTTGCTAAATATTTTCTTGCATATTATGCCAATGATTTTTTAAGACAGTGCACTATGGTTTTGGTTGCTTAATTTTTACATGGTTGTCTTTTACAAGAAAATTATGGAATGTTTTTAGGTTTTTAAGCTTGGAGAGAATTAAATTTAATGATATTCCAGAGTAATATTCATTTTAAATAAAAATCTATGATTATCATGACCAATAAATATTTATTGGTCACATATCTTATTAGTTATATAAGTAATAAGATTAGTGATAAAAAATATGAAAATGCTGGTTATTAACATTTGAGCAATATTTTAAAAAGTAAGGTATTGTTTTTGCTGTTTGTTTATGTGTTTAAATTAACTACAGCATGTAAAAATTTACATACATAAAACTATTGTTGTAGACAATGGAAACATTTCTTTTAAAATTAATACCAAATTAATTTGTTTATTTAAGTGTCACACATTTTACTTAAATGCTTAAATATATTTTGGTATTCTGTGGTGGCACATAGTAAGTGTATTTTAGTTGGCCTAATTTACCAATCTTCTTACACCCAGAAGCCTATATTAATGAAACATTTATAAAAGTTTTTAAAAATGTACCAGTCTGTAAAGGTGTGGGGGAGTAAATAAAGCTTTGAATCTAAGGGTGTGTGCTACTGCCATGACACAGGACAATTCCATAACAGGAAGTAATTAAATATGATAATAATCTTCTTGGTATGTTTATTAATTTATTTTTACATCCACGAGGTTCTGCACAAAGAATTTGACTGACTTTATTTTTAACTGTATATCAGTTAAAAATAATATCAAGAAGTGTATCTTTTATACAACATTTTGAAATATATGGCCCATCCGTAGATTTAGTGCATGATGGCTGACAGCAGTATAACATGCCTATATGAGCTAGTGTAAACAACAAACATTAAAACAGAAATATAATTTTCTTTAAGTTCCCATCTTCCATGTTCTATGATTATTAGAATATTAATGTTAGAGACATTGTATGTGTTTTGATTACATTTGTGGGCACAGATATTCTTTGTGTTAATCTCTTTATAAAAAATTGCAAGTACTTTTTTACATCATAAAAGTATTTTTCTGGCATTACTTAAACAACCCAAGTATGTATTAACAATAAAAAAATAAAATTTTTGTTCTATAGGTATGATTTCGCACAGATCATTGTTTTAAACTATCAATGAAACCATGTGCGATTTGAAGTCTAGTTTTATGTTTACTTTTGTTTTATGTTCAACTATAAGTATGATTAATTTTCCATGAGCGGTTATCAAATGTTACTAGGTAAAGTATCACATTTAAAAAAAAATGTGTATTGTTTTCTGTCGACACTGTAATACATTTTATAACATTTTACTTATTCTCACAAATTACTTATTTATAGTTATTAATCCAAAGAATTAACATACACTGGCAATAACTGGTATGCTTCACATGAACTCTTGTGTACTTGAAATTTTTTTTGTTTGTAATATTGACCAGTGAAAAACTATTTGTCAACCTCTTACAACAATTGACCCTTCAAACAATTGAGTCTTTTCCTTTCTATTTTTCTATTCATATTTTTCTAGATCTATGGTCAAGGACAGTTTGAACAAAAAATATGAACAGAGTTGTTTTTAAAATCAAGAAGAGTTTGCGACAGTTCTGAAATATTTAGGAATTATATTAATTTATGGCCCATTAGATACAGTTTATCACTTATATTATTATGAAGATTAGATATTTTATACCTAACCAAGATAAAACCAATAATGTCATCATTATTATTATTATACACGGACTTGTTTATGGACTTGATTCTCAGACAAAACTTTGTGGTTTGGAGCAGACTTATCTAAACTGTATCAGATTTTTATGCTTGCTAGATTTTATAGAATGGTTTTTGGGTGATATGCTTCTCTTGATATAATTAAAAAAAAACATGTCAAATGTTCGATTCGAAAGGCATTTAACTGTCAGTCCCTGTGGGCTGTATTCTTTGTACATGATCAAACAAAGTCCTTTGTGCAGTGGGGCTACATAACAGAGACTTAGGTTTGTATTATAAAAGCTTGGTCAGATTTGAACTATGATTTTATTACTGTTCTCCATTGAGAATTAAAATAATAAATAAAATAAAATCCCCAGACAATCACAGCAACTACATGGCCTCAAAGTAAGCAAAGATTGTGTTACCAGATACCATTTAGCTAACAAGGGGGGAACCTAGAATATAAAATACATAAATAGATAAACGCCCAGACCCGGAACCTTTTTGTTTTTCTTGTTCCGTGCGGGAGTCGAAACCGCAACCACTGGCGTCTGAGGCAGATAGGTTTACCCCATCGCCAAAGTGGTCATCAATTGATATCAAATCAATGCTTGAGTCTTGATTATCTTGCAACAAGCTTTTATAATATGGGTCTTAAGATTCTTTGTAATGTAACTAAGCTGTAACCTACATGCTGTAAAATACTATGTAGCCATTGGGAGCACTAAATTATTATAGTAAACTAGCTGACCCGGCAAACGTTGTTTTGCCATATAAATAATAATAAAAAAAATGATGTTGGCCGATTCTCATAGATACCGGATTAGCACAAAAAATTTCATCAAAATCGGTCAAGCCGTTTCGGAGGAGTATGGCAACGAATACTGTGACACGAGAATTTTATATATTAGATAATTAAGTCTAAACTTGTTATATTCAAAACCAAATCTAAAAAAGCCCTCTATTTTCAAAACAGACACGGATCGCCTTCCTCCAAGGTGAGAGGAAGGGGCAAGAGAACCTGAAGAATGACCTCGTAAGGCGGATCAAGATGCTCGAGTATGCCTTGAAGCAGGAGCGAGCAAAGTTCCACAAGCTTAAGTACGGCGTGGACTTGCAACAGGGAGACATGCGGCCGCCGCAGGACGAGCCGCCGTCGGAACCCGAGCCGGCGGAGCGCGCTCAGTGGAGACAAGGCCGTAAACTCATCAAGCAGTACTTGCAAGTAAGTGAAACTTAGCTGCCGTCTTAAACCAGCTTAATAAGCATTTAATTGACGTTCTTGTGGGCGATAGGCTGACCAATCACTGCAATAGTCTCTCTACATCATAATAATATCTCCAAATTTGTCAAATCAAATCAAACGACGACGACCGGCTGGTGTAGCGGTAACATACATTGCCTTCAAAGCCAGAGGGTTCGAATCCCGGCGGCGGCGGATATTTGTGTCATGAACACAGATATTAGTCGTCAAGTCATGGATGTTTATATGTTTATTTAAGTTTATTCTAATAAAAATATGTATTTATTCAATATGTATGTTTATATATTTCTTAAGTATATCAGTTATCTAGTATCCATAACACAAGTACTTTAAGAAACTTAATTTATGCTAGATAATGTTGTGTGAGTGAAAAAAAAAATGCTTTTTGTATGGTACAATAAAGGTTTTACAATAGTAGGTAGAGGTTCACATACGAAACTGTAAACAGCATGCAATTAGTCATATAGGTATATATAATTGAACAAATTTCAATAATATAAAGGATAATGTCATAATATATCTAGCATGACAACAGTTGATTTTAAAGCCTCTGGTGGTCGGCCTACCCCAGACGGGATACAGGCTTCTAATTATGTAGGTGTGTATGTACTAGTGATGTGCCGGATCGCTAAAAAAGTAGATCCGCGGATACGTATCCGAAAACGGATATTCGGTGTCAAGATCCGCGGGTACGGATACGGATCTTTATTTTCTTATGCATCGGTATAGGCACTTTGTTCGCCGCAAGGACACGCAGGACATGTTTCGACTTGCGTCGCTCGTGTATTACTTTTGTTATGTTTGCCAAATATTTGATTTAAGAAATAAAAAATACTCGTAGCTATAGATTTTAATATTTTTTTAATTCTATCTCATCTCCTACATACATAATTTCATCGTGAAGTAAAGAAAAGATCCGCGTTAAAACGTAGCGGTTACGGATACGAATGCAGATTTTTTTCCCTGCGGATATCCGCGAATACGGATACGGATCTCCAGAACATCACTAGTATGTACCTAATAAGCATTACTCGCTTAACATTTTTAAGTAGATTTCACGAAACTTGGGGAGGATAGGTGGATAGATAATGTACCTAATGTTCATTACTTTTTCATTGTAAAGGGCCATGACTGACGGGCTTAGATAAACCTCGGTCGGAGTCTCAAATAACACATGATACTTTTTGTAGCCGCTAATAACGCTGCTGACCCTGCATAAGCGTGTAATAAAAAGCGACTGCTCCGGGCGACCCCTGCTTGGTGGCTCTTCAGGGTCTGCCTGGCCATTAATATACTCTACAGCAAAATTTTACTGTTCCGGCCATGATGTGTACCGGCAATGTTTTACGAAGAGCCAATTCCTTCTAAAACCGTGTGCGGTCATCATCTCTTACCATCCAGTAGGATTGAAGTAAAAAGCGGATTTAGTCAATGATAAAAAAATATTGATGAAAGTTTCATGAAGGTTTGATGAGTGAATAGATGTTTGTTTGTACGTTTTCAAAACGTAACCTTTTGCAACGGAATCGAAGTTACTCTAAAAATAGGATAAAAACAAAAAAATCTTCAATTACAAAACAACAACGAAACCTTTTTAAATCAAGTTTTGATATACACCGTTATCGTATAAATAGATATGCAAATATTGTTTACTGAATAGGACAACTGAGCAAAAACAGACTATGAGACTGTCTTCAGAGTTGATTTGCGTTTTTAAGGAATAAACTCTGGTTTTAACGTGAACCTCATCTGATGGCGATGAAACAGAAGTATTCAGAAAACTTCAATCAAAGTTAGCTAGACGGCCCTGCTTGGACAAGAAATTAAATGCGAAACGCCTTTTAAGCTTCCTCTTTTTTAAATTCATTATTGATCTGACATCTGTTTTACAAACGCATCCTCAGATCTATGAAACTTATTTTTTGTTTCAAATTAAAAACTACGCATCTAGCTCGAAGTTCCCCGCTAGTAGTAAAATACTCCAACATATTATAATAGTCTGCGATAAAAACAAATTATCGTTCAATGAAGCGTCCACGTGTGTTGTGTGACGTCACAGAGATCGCTCCTGTTCGCAAGGGGAGACCGCATTCCGAATGAGCGCACAATCCCTTGGACGCGTACCGCACCCGATTTTAAAGTACCTTCGTACTTATGTAATCCTGGTACCTAAAGAGCGTTACAATGAATGGTTTTTTATGTTACATTTGTTTGTCTACAATGTTAGTAAAATGTGGTTTTGTATTTTGTTTTTGTTGTTTACAAATATTGGTTATGCCTGGGATATATGTCATAATATTTGACAGACGGTTCAGGAATGCTAATTTAAAAAAAATCGACATTTTTATAAGCATTTATGAGGTCTGAAATTCATTTTTCGATACATGTATAGTAGGAGGGTGATCAACACAAATGAAAAATCCAACACAAATGTAATTTTTCGAATCGATTTTCTACGATTATTTTACAAGTTCCTTTTAATTCTATGACTTGAGGTGCAAAGTTCAATTTCAGTCTTTCTTGCATGCTGAATATATAATTAGGGTTTATTAGCACCCTATCATCTATCATCAAAAACTTTAACATTTATAAGTAAAATGGTAGATAATTGAAGTATGCCATTTCCTTTCGAGTCTATTAAAACTGTTCAGCTGTATAATTTGTCACACAGTTTCGACCATTACAGACAAGGGGTCATCGTAAGTTTATCGATCTTGTTAAATGGTTAAACATTGTTTGTACAGTTTCACGTTAATTGTAAGATGATATAATATGCTGGCTGTGCTCGGCCTGTTTGTAAACGTTTTATTTCTTATTTTTAAAGCCTTTGAAAACGATTGACTTAGTTGATAATGAAATTGAAATTAAAAGATATAGGTTATTATAAAAACCCAAGCGTTTTTGGTCATGATTTAGGTATTTACACTATTTTGATATTTAAATAAAATGAAAAAATACAACTTAATAAGATTTTTAGGTATCGGCTTTGTAGTGGCTGTATTAGGTAGTAATTATATTTTAAATAATCAACGAATGCAGAGTATTCAAAAACTGACTTCACGTCAAAACTTTGGCTGTGAAGTATAAGTTCGTCAAGGTAAACGATCTCCGAATTCATTCATATTTAAAAAAACATACAGTTGAATTGAGCACTTCCTCCTTTTTTTGAAGTCGGTTGAAATATTGGAACTGCATTCAATTGCCTCATAGATGAAATTAAAAAATAGGTACCACAAGGGTCGAATACTACAATGAAAATATTCGTTGTTTCTACAACTCCTATACAGGGTCCGCCTTTATATTTTAATAGCAGATTAGGAGTTGAATGAATTTCGAATTTTTTTAAAAATATTTTTCATAAATGGAAATTTTGAAATTCTTCTCAGTGAGTAAAATTTAAGATTAATTTACATTTTATGGCTACCTGAAATTACATGGAACCGATTTTATTACTTGCTGTGTATATACAGATCAAATTTAGATCACTTAGAAGAATTTTGAAATTTTAATTTATGAAAAATATTTTAAAAAAATTGTCGTAATTATGACCAGCTCATCATTCTCAATCTGATATTAAAATATTATTGACTATTATTTGGCGACCCTATATAACGTCAGTAGAAAAAAATATATAACTGTAAATAAAAAGAACGTAACACTGCCACGAAAATAGTAGTAACAAACTTAGGTATGCGGGCAATGTTTTTATCTGTATTTAGTACTAGCGACTTGTTCCGACCGCGCACGTCTAGCTTCGCATAATTAGTGTCTTGCACGACACGATTTTTTCAATCTTCCTCATAATATGCTAGTAAGTTTACTGATTAACTTAACCTTAACTTACCTTACCAGTAATTCATGTTATCCATTTGTGAAAATAGTATAAAAAGAATGAAACTTTTCAACCGACTTCAAAAAAAGAAGGAGGTACTCAATTCGTCTGTATGGTTTTTCTTTATGTTTGTTACCTCATAACTTATGACTGGGTTAATCGATTTTGATGATTCCTATTTCATATGATAGATAGAGGATACTTCCCATTTGGTCCCACATTAATTAAATAAAAATCGATCGAGTAGTTCATGAAAATCTGTTGTTTTTTTTTGTTACACGATATTTCAGACAATTATGAATCGATTTTTAAAATTCTTAATTCATATGATAGAGAATACTTCATAGTTGGTCCCATATAAATTTCATCGAAATCGGTTGGGTACTTCATTGCAAATTTATAATCTTTGAAACAATATGTATGATGACACGATTAGTCGGCCAAAGTGTTGACGTGAACACGGTTTTTTTAATGCTCTGCATTAGTTGATTATTTTAAGTACACATATATGAATTCGGAGATCGTTTACCTAGACGACCTTATACTTCAGCCAAAGTTTTGACATGTCGGTTTTTTAATGCTCTGCGTTCGTTGCTTAGTGGGCTTCGACCGACTTATCCCGCGTTTCACCTCGATTTCACCTGATGGTAAGTGAAACAAAGGTTTTTTTTTTTTTTTGTTTTGTTAAGAAAACAGACACGAGCTTGGAAAGGAACTGGGTCTTATAGAAATCTTTGAACCACATCACCGCCAGAGCGATGTTTGGTATTTGGCGGTTGATTTTATCAACCGACTTCCAAAAAAGGAGGAGTTTCTCAATTAATCTTTTTGTCACACGATATTTCAAAAATTCTTAATTCATATGATAGAGGATACTTCATAGTTAGTCCCATATAAAATTCGTCGAAAACGGTTGAGCACTTCATTGACAATTTCAATTTTTTTTTTAAATATGTATTATTTCGGAGAATGTTAACGTGGATGACATAATTAGTCGGCCAAAGTGTTGACGTGAAGTCGGTTTTTTTAATGCTCTGCATTCGTCGATTATTAGAAGGGTGGTCGCTAACCAAGCGAACCCGGCAAGGGTCCTATCCCCAATCAGAGTCCCTTATATTAGTTGCTTTTTACGACACGCTTACCCAAGTTATCGCCATTCTAAGCCAATCTTGCACGACTAAATTCTGTTTGAAGACAAATATGCGGGTCTGGTCACAAAAAAGAACAATCTAATAAAGTTAATAAAGAACAGAAATGTCCATAATTTTAAATATATGTCGGAAAACAAACAAAAGAAGGAAGCGTTATTCACAAAAAACACGCCCGCTAACATGAAGTCATACAAACATCTTAATATATCTAAATTATCGTCATAATGTATACTAATATATAAAGCTGAAGAGTTTGTTTGTTTGTTTGTCTGTTTAAACGCGCTAATCTCAGAAACCACATGGGGGATTTGAAAAATTATTTTTGCATTTGATAGCCCAACTCCTGAGGAAGGCTATAGGCTATATTTTATCCCGAAATTCCGACGGGATCATAAGTTACGCGGGTAAAACCGCGCGCGGTGGCTAGTATGTTATAAGCAGTGAAGCCTCGGCAACCTGCACTTGTAATAAAACGATTACCTACTATAATTTTTGCTTGAGTTGCCGTTTAAAGGGGATTTATTGAAAACGGAAACCTTTTCAATTACGTTTCGATAATACCGTCTAAGTGAGGAGTTTGTTGTAGTAAGTAATTACTTATTTCCAAAGGCTTCGCTTGGGTATAGGACTTTATTCAGTTTTTTTGAGTCGCTACACGTATGATCACACCAAGCTGTTTAGCTTGAAAGTGTTCAATAAGGTAGGCTGCATTTTGTGATAGAAGTTATACGTGCACAAGCTTATTTCCACCGTAAACCGCAAGGTACCGAAATGATAGTGTAATTATTGGCATCCTCAATTTTTCGTACCATCGTATAATAATTATTGTCCTACGATTGGTGACGCAACGGTTCCTTAGGTGGTGGTGATAATTGACAACTAGAAACCCACATGCTCGTTAGTTCCTTAGAAGATAAAAATAATAACGGTTACCTCCCTGAAGCGGTATATCTTACTTCGTACTAATATTACAAATGTGAAACTTTGAATGTATGTATGTAAAGGTTGAAAGTTTGGATGTTGTTCCTCAACACGGCAGAACGGCTCGGAAACCACTATTCTGTCGCTCGTGAACACAGGGTCTGCAAAGACACCGAAACGTCGAGTCAAAATTTAAAATGTAAATATACGCGATAAATCCGATTAAAAAGTGTTTTATTTAATAGTATGAATCGCGAAAACTTAAGACAATATTAACAGCTCTTTATCCTTGGCAAGTTTTTTGTTTGAACAGATAACGAATTTGTCTGGTAACTTAATTAAAGCTGCTACGGTCTCGTTAATGATTTCGTTCTGTTTGAAACAGATTTTTTGTTGTTTACCGAAGTCTTATGCTAAATTTTCCATCAGTTCTATCGTTAATTCTTGTTAATTTCGATAAGATCCTATAAACCCGCCTAATTGTAGTGCCTATGTGTGTGCGTAGTATGTTGGTTATTGTGAAGAAATTAAGGTGGGAATGCTTCGGTTAAACCCTTAAAAAAGGGATACTAGGAATTAAGTATGCATGTCTGGATCGTATCAATTGGTGTTCCCTTATCTCTGCCTACTCCAAAGGGAGACAGGTGTGAGGTTATGTATGTAGGAATTAAGTTTAGAGCGTGTATTAATTTAGGAACTCAGCTACAATATTAGTTTTACCGCTTTTGTATTAGCTTGTCATATACACAACGACTAATCCGAGTGGATCCTCGGTACAAATTTGTCGCTAAATACTATCGCTTCAGTGATAGAAGGTATATCGTGCGCGACACTGTTTGATAACATTATAGTTATATATTTTGTTATATTGTTTAAAATGCCTATGAATTAAAATAATTTAGCCCCTAGAATATATTTGTATCATAATATTATGTATTGACCTTAGTCATGTTAGGTCAGACGCGAGGTGTTTTTTTATTAAATTACTTGAACTATTACAGTAAAATGTGAAAAATTATAAATACATGACTTATATTAGTATATAAAATTGTATAAATGTATAATAAATTGAAAGTCAATTATTCCTGGACACGTTTTCACTCTTATAAACTTAACTGTACTACTGAATAAGTTTCGTATTTATAATATGCTATCATATCTCTTAGCGATCTTACGTTGGTATACTTCATATTATAGTTCATACATTTTGTGGATCTTGAGATCGTTATCAGAATTGAGAGCGTTTACCTATCATTGAGTTTGTGTCGTCAGTGAGTTGAAGGTCAAAAAAAATAGTCAACAAAAAAAAAACAACGTTATTATAATCATCGATTTACTACTTATACTTGATGTTATCGAACATCATATTCTATTATCGAACTCATATTTAAATACCATATCTCTGTCCCGCAGGAAATAGGTTACACAGATACAATCTTGGACACGCGCTCAAATCGCGTACGGAACCTTTTGGGTCTGAATAACGACGATCAAGCCGAGGATCCGAACTACAGACTTCATGATAAGCAGCAGCAGCGCTACGCGGACGCCTGCCAGCCTTCGATACTGACCTCTTTGCGCCGTGAGTGTTTTTTTCTTTTTTTTTTCATGTTTCTTTTTTATTTGCTCTTTTATGTATATTGACAAAAATGAAATGAAGGGACGAATAAACTATTGTTAGGTATGTAACTGAATAATAAATGAAAAAGCTACTTTCAAACGGAATTTTCTAGCCAAACAACAATTTAAATAATTGTCTTTAAAAATCATACATTTGAATAATGAGTCTTCTTAATCCATATAATCAATAAAAGTATGTAAAATGTTATATTTTCATAATAAAATCTCATATATTGAAACAAATTATATTATTTCATAGAGATTTTGGAAAAAAATTAGGATCGTACCGCATCACAAGTTACGTAGTTAAAACAATAATATAATGTTAATTTTTGTTGAAAACGAGTCGAAAGCTTTGCAATGGAATTATTCATTCTATTCACTTAATAGTACTTTACGCATAATTTGCTTATCATTGTTATGAATGGAAACTTTATCTGAATAATTATTGTACTCATATTTTATTAATATTATGTAATATTATACGCACTTGATTTTGATTTACAATTCAATTGTAATGTTGAATAGTGAGCTTATTTGAAATATATAAGCTTAGACATTAATGCCAAAGAATACACTATGAATTTATTATAATTGAAAAATCTATATTTCAACTCCAATTTTGACGCAACTTTTGACATGAATAAAATATCAAAGTGATCGACCAAGTAGGTAAGTAAAAATCCGAGCCCAACGCCGAGGTTTTTTTTCATAGAGTAGGTAAGGATGAAACGTTTGTCTTTCATGACATCTGATGTTAAGTGCTCATGAAGACTAAGGTGGTAGGTATATATCTATCTATCCACGAGACTTACTTACTCGACGCTTAACAGTACCAGGACTGTATTGGTATTAACGCAGGGAGTTTCTTTCCAAAACTTGCTATCCGTATCAAAAATGAATTTTCAAAGCGCTTTGTTCGACTTTTTGGAATATAAGGATGGAAGTTTTGTCTTTGTCTATTAGTCCTTTAGAACAAGTGAGAATTCCATTTGTTCAGAAGAGCGCTCGCCCACTATCCAAAGTTTGGCTTTTTTCACGTGGTGCAGGTTATGCAACGCTTGGCGCGACTGGTAGAAAGAAGGGTGACCGCCGAAGCATTCATCACGCACGGCGACTATCGTGCTTCTAGGGCACGTAAAGCAGTCGGTCCCGGGTTCTGTATACTTGTATACAGTAGTATTTCGAAAATTCTGACATCTACCAACCACCACTGGGCCCGCTAGTGGGTTTCAAAATTCAAAAAGTTTTATTCATTATCAGACCATCGGCCGTTTAATGACGTCACAATTCTGTACTTCGGCTTTAGCAAGGTGTTGATAGTTGTTGAACAACATATTACAGCAGAACAAGAGACAAAAAAAGCCGGCGAAAAAAAACTCTTGGCACTCTTTTTCAGTCAGAATTTTACGAATAAAAATAGGTACAGTACAAATTGACCATGACATCAAAAAAAAGTTAGCTACACGGAATATGACCTGAGTTTATGACCTATACCCAGGGGAGACCTATAGCATAGCTCAGCAGTGGGCTCATTACAAAGAGTTGATGATGAATGTCTTTAACGTTACAAATTGTTACAAACGATCTTTTCCATTACCATTTCAGGAGACAAAGATGCTCGCAAAGGCCCCGCGGGCGGCTACAATGAGGAGGGTCTCTCCGTGCAAGAGACCGCGGCCGTTTTCGCCAATTTCGAGTTCCTCGCGAACCAGGAGATTGACATGGACGAGATCGATGACTTGGACTCCACTAAGCAAGCTCATCATACCAACATTAAACAAGGTTAGTTTTAATAGTGTTTTTAAGTTTTTGCATTTATAATGCTCAATTATTCTGAAATAACCGAAAAAATGTGATAAATAAAAATTACCCGGCCAGGACTCGAACCTCGTTTGCCTGCAATGCTTCACTTTAACTGGGATTCACAATTTCTGAAACGAAATTGGTCTCGGGTGGTCTTAGCTGCAAAGCTATACCATTAGATGGAGCTACGTTAGCAATATAACGTAAAAATAAAAAATGTGGTAAGTAATTTCGATGCGTACCGTCAGACCCCGGTAGCTCAGTGGAAGAGCACTAGTCCGGCAAACGAGGGGTCCCAGGTTCGAGTCCTGGCCGGGTAATTTTTCTTTATCACATTTTTTCGGTTATTTAAGGTTAGTTTTGTTGTTGATTTAGCATTATTAGTGTCGCTATATGTAAGATTTAGTATTAAAACTGTGCGTGATTTTTCAAAAAAGAGTATTTAAGGATATAAAAATATTCATAGTTCATATGAAGAAAATTACAAATCTCAATATAGGCATTTTAGTATAGTATAAAGTATTTTAGATTGAGCTATACTATTTGTATGGGTGACTGGGTGTGTTCTTTTTAGGAGATGACATTGAACATGAGGCGGAAGACGTGCTCAACGATTTGCACGAGCTTTCCGAGAATGAAGGCGACGGCGGTGGACAAGGCGATGAGTATCCAGCCGGTAAGATACGCTTAACTATTTGTGTTTTATTTTAAATTTAATAAAATACAGTCTGTTCGCGCAACTAAAGGGTCTTTCAATAAGGACGTGTCAATTTTAAAATGGAATTAAACAGGGTGTGTGTGTGATATTAACGAAATTATTATTTTATTTGAAAGACCTATCCGTGCCATTTTGTTTTGATTTTGACATCATTCAACTGCCCGCCGTGTCTTTGAACGGTAGCACGAATCTGAGTGTCAAATTTACAACAGACAGACAACAATCAACAGGCAGTACCATTTTAATGCCTAAATTTTTTTCATCATCATTTTTTTTGCCTAAATTGAACGATATGGTTGTGGATGACATGTATTTCCACAAAGACGGCACAGCATCATGGACATTTTGCAGGAACGGTTTGAAGGTAGGGTTATTTTATGCAGATGTGATGTGAATTGTTTACCAAAATCGGGCGATTTGATGGATTTGATCTTTTTTGTAGGGGTTTTTTAAGTCATAATGATGGGACATTTGAATTATTTCATATTCAAAACAAAATGGCATGAATGGGTCACTCAAATCATCATCATCATCAATATATATAAAACTGTTCCGTTACTGACTGAGTGACTGAGTGACTGACAGACAACGTACAGCAGTAACTACTGGGTGTAGAGAGCTGAAATTTGGAACATACATTCTTTAGGGGATGTAGGGGTGTACTAAGGAAGGAATTCCCGAAATTCCCACGGGAACGGGAAATATAGGACTTTTTAGTTTGTATGAAAAATCTTATTCCTTGAGTGCACCGATGTGAAACTTGGCGTAAAGGTTTTTCAATGTGTGTCTGGTTGTGTTATGAAAGGAATTCCCGAAATTTCCACGGGAACGGGAAATATATGATGTTTTAGTTTGTATGAAAAAATCCCATCCCTTGAGTGCACGGATGTGATACTTGATATAAAGGTTCCTCAATAAGTGTCTGTTTGTATTATGGAAGGAATTCCCGGAATTCCCACGGGAAGTGGTTGGACTTTTTAGTTTGTATGAAAAATCTTATTCCTTGAGTGTACGGATGTGATACTTGGCATGAAGGTTCTTCAAAGAGTCCAAAAAAAATTTCCAAAATTCCCACGGGCACGGGAAATATATGATTTTTAGTTTTTATGAAAAAAACTTATTCCGTGCATGGGTGTGATACTTGGTATAAAGGTTCTTTCAGTGGGTGTCTGGTTGTACAGTTTCTGAAATTTCCAAGAGAAGGGTAGTTAAGCGCATACGAAGTTGCGGGATAAAGCTAGTAATATATAAAACTCTTCCGTTAGTGACTGGGCGTAGAGAGCTAAAATTTGGAACATACAATTCTTAGAAGTTATGGGTGAGCTCTAAGGAAGGAATACCCAAAATTCTCACGGGAACGGGAATTATTGGACTTTTTATTTTGTATGAAAAATCTTATTCCTTGAGTGCACGGATATGATACTTTGCACAAAGGCTCTTCAATGAGTGACTGGTTGTTTTATGAAAGGAATTCCCGAAATTCTCACGGGAACGGGAAATTTATGACGTTTTAGTTTGTATGAAAAAATCTTATTCCTGGAGTGCATGGAAATGATATTTGGTATAAAGGTTCTACAATGTATTTCTGGTTTTATTATGGAAGAAATTCTCGAAATTTTCACGGGGTAGGGAAAAATAAGACTTTTATGTTTATGCGCGTACGAAGTTGCGGAAAAAAGCTCGTAAAAGAATAATTTCGTTAATATCTATCATACAGCTTGTTTTATCCCATTTTGAAATTGATCCATTCTTATTGAAAGATATATAAAGTTCTTTTAGAGGTCTAAACAGTTGCAATGGCACGCTATTTCTCATCCCGATCTCCCCTCTTCCAGTGAAGTTCCCCCCCGGCACCGGCGCGTCAATAAGCGGCGCGGGGGAAGCGGACGAGGAGCCACTCGGCTTGGGAGAGTTGGCGCAGCTCACCGTCAGCAACGAGCCCGAGGCCTACGACGCGGCCGCCAGCCAGGACTCCTTCCGCAAGACGTGGAACGCCAAGTACACGCTGCGCTCGCATTTTGATGTCGTGAGTTCATATTTAAATCATAAAATTTTAAAAAAATAACAAGACGGGGCTCTAAAATAAGCATAGCTTATGATATGTACCATGTAGCTAACTAGGGGAGAACATAGGACGTAAATACCATCAAACCAACTGAATTATGACCCATTTTGCTGAAAATTCGTTTGAAACTGACAAACTCGTAAGGTCTATCGCGTATAATGCACTTATGACTTTTTAGATATTGTAAGAATTCTGTACTCAGAATATAGAATCAGAATCAGAATAAATTTATTGACAACTACAACAATCACATACACAAAGCAAATACAAGAAACACAAAATAGAACAATAATAACAGATTTAGTATGTATGCTGTAGCAGTGCAAAGGGCCAAGCTCAGCGACATTATTGTTCAATGAACAAAACGCTGATTTTCAGCTAAAGCCTAAGGGGGTAGGTATCCACTGCAGATTATACTAACATAAAATTATAAATTGACCTTAATTTTTAATTAAAAATAAAAAAAATATACTCATTAAGTCAGTATCGAATGTAAGTTCGTCACCAAGGAAACCTATCTTCAAGCGAATTTCAAACTACAAGCATTTAGACGATTTACCAAAATGAGCTTGTTGTGGGTCATGATTCAGTTGGTTCGATAGTACATACAGGCAGGCGCGGTCCCAGACTGAAAATTTGGGGGGTCACAACTGAATTTTGGTCACGACAATTTTTTTGTATCAGCAGTATCTTTTTCTTCCTCCTTCTCTTATAAGGGGTTCATCTTTTCATGATTTTGGGGGGGGTCATGTCCCCTGTGATCCCCCCCCCCTGGGACCACGCCTGCATACAGGGCTGTTTTTTGTCACTGGCCAATTTTTTTACACAATACTAGATTGTATACAGCGACTATTTGTACAAAAGTTTGTGGTGCCATATCTTCATTTTCTTCTACTGAGTGATTCTGAAATAAATATGTAAGCACATAAAATAACTAATTAATTTGGTTGGTGACTAAAACACAGGCCTTTGCATTTCGTTTTGTGACATACTCAGACCTCTTTTTTTGTTAGAACATCTTTTTTGTTCCTTGCGGAAAAGCAACCTCACGTTTGCGAAGTAGCTTCTTAGAACACTGCGCTACGGAGACCAACATTATATCACATGACCACTTCTGTAGACCCGCCATTGCCGCGAGGTAACATAGAGCCGCCAGGTCTAGGTGAGCTGGCCAGCCAGGACTCCTTCCGCGAGATGTGGAACGCCTAGTACACACTGCGTTCGCATTTTGATGTCGTGAGTTGGAAATATTATCTGTTCATAATATTGTCTTAAGTTTTCAGGATTCATAATTTAAATAAAACTACTTTTTATTTAATCGGATTAATCGCGTATAATTTATATTTTACATTTTAACTCTTAAAAAAAAGAGTTAGAATGTAAAATATAAATTATACGCGATTAATCCAGTTAAAAAGTAGTTTTATTTATATTATCCTTTCAATCCTCTACTATAAGCTTAAGGCAAAGTCATGGGTCGCTACACTGAGTGACGAGAATATCAGACAAAACACCAAAGTTTTCCTGTTCAGAATGAGCTACTAGATCTCGAAGAGTTATCGCAGCTCACCATCAATTAAGTAAAGTTAAAATTGGGGAATCAGTAAAAATAAATCTTTATCATCATCATAACAATTGTTTATAGTGAGTCATGTGCTATGTGCAATGTTGGGCTATGAGTCTCTCCCCTGGGTGACGAGGAGGTCTATGTCGTAATCCACCAAGCTGACCCAGCAATGGTTGGTGAACCAATACCAAACAAATCTCACTTTTAGTTAAATCTAAATTAGAACTTCTAATCTAGAGGTTTTAAAGGCGTTTTTGTGGGCGATAGGCTGACCCCTGTCACTACAGTAGTCTCTCTCCATCTTAATAATACCTCCAAATTTGTCTAACATGACATCAGATGGTCTTGTAACCTGTGGTGTTCTGCCTACCCCATAAGGTATACAGGCGTGACGTTATGTATGTATTATGTAACTTCTAATCTAGTAATCAAAATCTGGTTAGAGATATCATATAAAGATATCACTAAAGACGGATTGGAAAAAACTTTAATTTACCAAAATGCTTTCAACACTAGTCAATCCAACACTTTTTAATCCACAGGTAAGAGCAGTAGCTTTCCACCCAACCGAAGCGGCTCTAGTCACCGCCTCCGAAGACCACACCCTCAAGCTCTGGAACCTTCAACGTACAGTACCAGCCAAGAAATCCGCTGGTCTAGACGTGGAGCCTCTATACACCTTCCGAGCGCATTTGTCTCCGGTTCTATGCCTGGCTATGGGAGGGCCGAGGTCTGAGGAGTGTTTCTCCGGAGGCTTGGATGGTACTATCCGAGTGTGGAACCTGCCCCCGCCCGCTATAGACCCATATGATCCGTATGATCCAAATGTGCAGGTGAGTTGGTTTTTGTTCCGACTTCCAAAAGGAGGAGGTACTCGTGTGTATGTTTCTTTTTTCTATCTTCGTTACACGATGTTTTGGACAATTATGAATCGATTTAGAATATTTTTTAAGCTATTGCATAGCTTCTATCGCGGGCCTTGAGCGTGGGGACCGAATCCAGAAATTCCGTAACGAAAAAAACCTAACACCCCCCACTCCGACCGGCACAGCGGTGATACTTTGATTTCATAACTTTACATGCGGGCTTAATAATATACAATCAGCGCCATCTACTAGGAACTTGTGGAACTTCATATTAGATCAAACATTACTGCATTAATAAAATAAATAAATAATTATAATTGCATAAGTTGATAAAAAATGCTATGCAATAGCTTTACCGCGGCAGTGTCCGAGTGCCACACGTCTTTTTTCATGAGATAGAGGATACTTCAGAGGCAATCAATATATATGAAACTGTTCCGTTACTGACTGAGTGACTGAGGTACTGAGTGACTGACAGACAACGTACAGCCGTAACTACTGGACGTAGAGAGCTGAAATTTAGAACATACATTCTTGAGGGGATGGAGGGGTGCACTAAGGAAGGAATTCCCGAAATTCCCACGGGAACGGGAAATATAGGACTTTTTAGTTTGTATGAAAAATCTTATTCCTTGAGTGCACCGATGTGAAACTTGGTGTAAAGGTTTTCCAATGTGTGTCTGGTTATCTTATGAAAGGAATTCCCGAAATTCCCACGGGAACGGGAAATATAGGATGTTTTAGTGTGGATGAAAAAATCCCATTCCTTGAGTGCACGGATGTGATACTTGATATAAAGGTTCCTCAATAAGTGTCTGTTTGTATTATGGAAGGAATTCCCGAAATTCCCACGGGAAGGGGTTGGACTTTTTAGTTTGTATGAAAAATCTTATTCCTTGAGTGTACGGATGTGATACTTGGCATGAAGGTTCTTCAAAGAGTGACTGGTTGAGCTACGAAAAAAATTCCCAAAATTCCCAAGGGCACGGGAAATATATGATTTTTAGTTTGCATGAAAAAAACTTATTCCTTGAGTGCATGGGTGTGATACTTGGTATAAAGGTTCTTTCAGTGGGTGTCTGGTTGTATAGTTTCTGAAATTTCCACGAGAAGGGTAGTTAAGCGCATACGAAGTTGCGGGATAAAGCTAGTCTCATATAAATTTCATCAAAATGTATTGAGGACTTCATGAAAAATTTTAACATAAAATAATGACGTGGGTGCCAAACGGCTATTCTATATCCAAATTAGTATCTTATTTATACTGCAATTTAGATTGTTGTAGTACTATATTGCATTATATTATGGATGAGTGTGTGAGTACATATGTTTGTGTGTGAGTAAGTGGTGTTTGCTTGTTAGATTTTAGATTTTAGAAAGTTTTTATTATCCATGTAAAAGTAATTCTATTTCAGAGTAGCTTAACGTATTTAACCCCTAATTTAATTCGTTTTTGACTAAATAGTGAGACTTTGATAATGTAATTATAGTTTCTTATTCATTTTATCGTATAAACAGCAATTTGTTTTAAATATGGTAATTACCATAAATAGCTAACGTAACTATTTATTATCAATATTTGAACAACATACTTAAATAATGTTACAACTTTCTTCCTATATTTTACCTATGTTTTACCCCCGCAATTCCGAAACCATATTACACCATGGATGCGTTTTCGGGAAATACGATAGTTCAAATATCTGTGCGAACATATAACCATTGATTCTAATCATCAAATTAACCCCAAAACACATGTAATAATTAACTATTCGATAATATATAAACAAGATAGTCAATCTCGGTTCATTTGCAAAGGTATAACTTAATGCGAACGGATATTCAATAGTATATTGTATCTAAGTATTCAGTCGAAAGTCAAATTTCAATTGAATTAACTTAATGATATAAATATATATACAAATTTGTCAATCAAACGAGTGGCCATAAAATTTCTTTTAGCTTGTCTGCAGTGAGATCACAGAACTTTATCTATTCGTGTGGTCACGAAAGTTCGTATAGTACGACGGAGTGGGTTTTTAAGCAACAATAGAAAACTACCCACTGCCGCACGACAAGTTTAAATAAATGTGTGCCTAATTTTAATTTTAAATATTCGTGAACATGTTCTATTGTTAAATAATTATAAAATTAATAAATTACAATGTTATTGATTGAATCAGGCGTTACTTTGCGGAAATCCATGACAAACTACTATAAAAAGTTACTATGCTAATTCCGCGACTTGTACTTGCACTGGTGATGCAGGATTTTCGTGCGTAGGTTCACCGCCCTCCCTCCCGCAAGCAAGAAGCAAGACATGCAATGAACACACACTTGGAACCCACACCACAAGCTATTACCGACACGTGTTTCGCTTCAACCAGAAGCATCCTCAGGGCGCAACGATGTTGCTTACAAATTGCAATCGACTCATACATACGAGTCGATAAAGTTATGTGATCGCATTGCTGTTACATAAAACGTGTATTAACGAATCGATTGTTTCCACGCAGGGCCCAGTCCTACGTGAGCATACAGACGCAGTGTGGTCGCTTTGCTCCGGTCACGGACGTTTACTGTCTGCTTCGGCCGACGGCACCGTTCGGCTTTGGGCGCCGCACGCCGCGCGTCCATTGCTGTGTACCCTGCGCGAGGACCGCGCCGCGCCCGCTGCGGCGGATCTATGTGATGCCGCGTCGCGCGCCGCCGCTGTGTATAGCGATGCGGCGCTTGTGCTGCACGACTTGGAGACACAGCAGGTATGTGATAGTGTGTAGATGAATAAAGAGAAGACTACAGGATAGAAGTGACAATGAAGCAGTCCATTATCGTGTACCCTACGTTTATTACGTGAGGACCGATGTAGTAGATTATAGAAGTGACTACGAAAAAAAGCCGCGACGGTGCTTCAGTGACGAAGGCTTGGAGACGAAGCAGGTATGTGGCAGTGTGTAGGAATTAGATGTTTTTTCTTAATCCTATGAAAAGAAATAGCAGGCCGTGGCCTACGGCTCGATGATTGTTTTCGATATGTTCTATATTAGTTCATTTGAGAGCGTTATGTAGGATGTAAGTCGTGTTGTCAACGTTGTAGTTTCGATGTGAGCTTAGCTAGAGGTGTATTCAGGGTGACAAAGCGTACCCTTCGCGAGGACCTCTGTGCGTCCGCTGCGGCGGATCTTTCTGACGTTGCGTCACGATTTGGCTGCACGATCGCTGCACAATTTGGAGACACAGCACAGACACAGATAATATGTTGTAGTGTGTACATGAATAGTGTAACATTGATTGACAATGTAGCAGACGCAGCATAATAGCAGCGGCATTATAGCAAACTACAGAAGAAGTGACTACGTGATGAGACGACCGAAGTTTAGTAGAATTGTTTTGATATGAGCGTGACAGTTCAAAATAGATATTACGACCAGGAAAGGGTTGATAGAGCAAGACACAGTTACGAGTTGATAGACAATTTATTAACAAACAGAAACAGTTTATATAGTAAGATGTACGTGCATAATTAGGTTAACCATATTTGATTTTATCTTGGTATTGATTTTATCGAGCACGTTTGATGAATAGGAAATAATATATTGATTCTCTGTGGGTCACGTCGGAGGACGCCACAGATACTCCCCCCTTAAAAAGTAAACACAAAATAACAATTCAATATTCTTACTCTAAAATTAAATAATACATAACAATTTCAAGCAAAACACTCATTTTTTTTTGTTTGCGTCAACATTGATGATATTTGCAAACCTTGCATTTTACATACCTTGTTTATGCTGCAATTATTGAATTAGGTTCATTCATGCATGGACTTTTGTTTATATACAATAAGGTGATATGAATAGTACTTATTAAATTAATATTATAGATTAGCAAAAAAAATAAGATTATGTAAGTAATCGGAAAAATATTAAGAAATGACTTATTACCACTTTTTATAGTTTTTTTTTTGTTTTGGGTATTTGTGTGCGATGTTCTATCCCGGATATGGAGGGCGGGCGTTTTGTTTGTCCTGGTTTGGTAACTCGGCGACTCGGTGACTCGGCTATGCTGGTGTTGCCTTGTTGATCGCTATTGACGCAGCGCGCTCCATGCGTTTACCGCACAGTTTAAGTGCTACCTTTGACGTTAGTGCGATGGCGATAATGACAATTATGATGATGATAACAGTGTGGACATTTTGGACCTCCTTCAATATTTCTGATTTTATTCCGTGGATGTCCTCCATATTTACGTTGTTGTTGAACGTAGTGGTTTTTTCTTCCCTTGTTGCCTGATTGCCCATCTCGTTTGTACTTTGTTTCTTGACTGTGACTAACGCCAGTAAATACGCCTTTTAAGGCCATATTATGCTGGCGCAGGCGAATCTAACCGGTGGTCTACGTGGTCTACGTGATCGTGATGAATCACATCTTCTCTCGATGCGTGCTTGACCGTTATCTGAGCTACTGTTAATATCTGCAAGGAATGCTGGTTTGACACGGTCGATGGAGATATACGACTGACGATTGTTCAATTGTATCTTGAAGTATTTATCGTTTCTCTCTAGAACTTGATAAGGGCCTTCGTATGGTGGTATTAAACTACGCTTCATGCGGTCGCATCTTACGAACACGTGTGAACATTTAGAAAGTTCGGGGTGTACGAAAGTAGAATTTCTGCAGGATATTCTTTTATGATTATTATGTATGTTTGTAACTTTCGATATATTTTCTCGCAAGTTTTCTATGAATGTTTCGTACGTTGTCAGGCTCGTATTCCTTTCGAAAAACTCTCCCGGTAATCTAATGGGGGTGCCGTAAATCATTTCCGCAGCACTGAGTCCTGTATCTTGGCGGAGACTTGCACGTAAACCCAACAATACGGTGGGTAGTTCTGTAGACCAATTTTCCACACAGCCGCGAGCCATTATTGAGGCTTTCAGGGAGCGGTGCCATCTTTCAACCATCCCGTTCGATTGGGGGTGGTATGGAGTGGTTCTAATCTTCTCAATGCCCATGAACTTAGCTAATTGTTTGAACGTTTCTGACTCGAACTGTCGGCCTTGATCCGTTGTAATTTTCTCTGGACATCCAAATCTTGTGATCCAGCCATTGTATATTGTTTTGGCGACTGTCTCCGCTGTGATATTCGAAACCGGGAACGCTTCAGGCCACGATGTACAACGATCTATTATTGTAATGATGTACTGTTTTCCTCGCGAAGTAGGTAGTGGTCCGACTATGTCAGTATGAATGTGTGCGAATCGCTGAGCAGGCAAAAAGGTTCCGAGCGGCGAGACAGTATGTCTGGTTACTTTAGCTTTTTGACATTGTAAACAGGAGTCACACCATTTGTTTATGTCTGAGTTCATTTTGTACCATATGTATTTTTGAGTAATTAATTTTCTTGTAGTGCGTTTTCCGGGATGACTTAGGCCGTGAATATTGTGAAATATAGTTTTCCGCATTGATTCGGGAACGTAGGGGCGAGCTTTGCCGGTTGAAACGTCGCAATAAACATATTGTTGACAGTTGGAAGGCTGTACGTATATGATTTTCAAGCTCTTACTTTGTTTGAGCTTTTCCAATTCTGGATCATTTTGTTGTTTCATTGAAAGAATTTTGTAATCCACTAGCGAAGGTAATGATATTTCTTCGACTACTCGAGATAATGCGTCAGCTACAATATTGTCGTACCCGCTGACGTGTTGTATCTCGGTACTATATTGTGATATGTAATCTAGCTGCCTTATTCTTCGAGGGGTGTCGTTTACGGATGGTTGTTTTGAAAATGCGTAGGTGAGTGGTTTATGATCCGTATAGATGGTGAATTCTCTGCCCTCGATTAATCGTTGAAAATGTTTTATCGACATGTAAATTCCAAGCAGTTCTCGGTCGTAAGTCGAGTATTTTGTTTGCGCTGTGCTTAGCACTTTTGAAAAATATCCCAAAGGCTGCCACTTGTTACGTATTTTCTGTTGTAAAACTGCGCCTACGCATTTTTCGCTAGCGTCGGTAAATAATGCTATGTGAGCATTTGCTGCGGGATAGGACAGCGTCACGGCCTCTCGCATATTTTCTTTACACGATTTGAAAGCTTGTTCGGCTTCTTGAGTCCACAGAATTGGAGTTTTATCGTTTTTCTTCGAATTTTGTAAATATTTGTTTAGCACCGATTGTTTAATAGCTGCGTGTGGTAGACTGCTCCGGTAAAAATTTACCATTCCGAGAAACCGTCTCAATTCCTTAACAGTTGCAGGTTTTGGGAAATCTAAAATAGATTTTGCTTTCTCATCAGTTGGAGTGATTCCTTGGCTCGTTATATGATAACCTAGGAAATCGAGTTCTGTTTTGAGAAAATCACATTTTTCTAAGTTAATAGTTATCCCGTGCTCATGCAGACGTTTTAGAATTATATCAAGGTGTTGCATGTGTTCTTCTTTTGAGCTCGAAGCGCAGAGCAGATCGTCGACGAAAATATAAACGAAGTTAAGGTCTCTGAATATTGAATCCATGAATCTTTGAAATGTTTGTCCAGCGTTGCGTAGCCCAAATGTCATCTTAGTAAATTCGAATAGTCCGAAGGGTGTTATTATTGCCGTCTTAGGTATATCCTTTTTTGAAATGGATAGGCAGTTATAAGCTTTCCGGATATCGAGTTTACTGAAGATACGTTTTCCTTCCAGGATGTAGGTAAAATCTAACAATCTGGGCAGTGGGTATTTATCTGGAACTGTGATTTTATTTAACATTCTGTAGTCACCACATGGTCTCCATTCTCCGTTCTTTTTCTTTACCAGGTGAAGTGGACTGGCCCAGGGGCTGTCTGATGGACGACAAATACCCCTTTTTATCATTTCATTAAATTCTTGCTTTGCGATCTTATATTTGTCTGGTGGTAATGGCCTCGCGCGTGCTGAAACGGGCGCTCCTTTTGTTTCAATATGATGTTCCACTTGACACTTGGAGTTAGATATGTTTGCAGCTGGCTTGGTTATATCTTCATATTTTCCCAGTAATTTTCTTATGCTCTTTTCTTGTGAAACAATTTCGACGATAGGATGATTTGCTCTGATACTTGTTGCAGGCGTTGTCAGCTCAGTAACTTTCTCAATGAGCTTTTTTCCGTCTAAATCGACGAGTAATTTATGGTACTGTAAAAAATCGGCGCCAAGGATAGATGTGTTGACGTCAGCAATAACGAAATTCCATTTGAATGGGCGACTTAGACCTATGTTAAGGTTCAGTGTTTTTTCACCGTATGTATTTATAACGCTACCGTTCGCAGCGCGTACTTTATGATTTGTAGCATGCTTGTGCTTGAATGAGTTTCTTCTTAAAACTGATATATTTGCCCCGGTATCGACTAAAAACCTCTCGCCACTTTGTAGGTCGGCTAGGATAAGGCGGTCGTAGGGGTGAATAGCACAAAGTTCCGCCCTGGTTCGTGCTAATTGTAGTTTCCCTGATGCTTCTGTTGTTTGTTTGAGTTTTTCCAAGCACATGGTGGCTGACATTTGTATGAATTTTCCTTGAATCGCCTATGAAAGTAACACAGACCTTGATGACGAGACCTTGACGCACTTCTTGACCTTGATCTTAAACGAAATTTACTGCGTCGATACTTTTCGTTTTCTTTGCGTAGTGCAGCGATTTCAATATTCATTTGCGTCAGCTGATTTGCAAGGCTAGTGACCTCGTTAACTTCATTACTACTAACAGACTTTGTTTTGGCGTTTTCGAATAGTAAATCTGCCATATCGCTCATTTTTTCAAGTGTTGCGAATTCTGAAACTGCAAGTATGGAAGTTATGGAGTTCGGAAGTTTTCTAAGCCATAGAGACTGGATTGTGTCGTCATTAGTAACTCCTTGTCCTAGTTCTTTCATTTGACGCAGCAACTGGGATGGTTTTTTATCCCCTAGATCCATCTCGTAAAATAGGTGTTGAAACTTCTTCTGCTTCGATTCTTCGTAGCAGGAAATGAGGCGGTCCTTAATGATTTGGTATTTGTTCTCTGCCGGAGGGTTAGTGATGATGTCACTTACGTCGCGTATTTCATCCTTCGATAATTGTGCAATTACTAGATTGTATTTGTAGTCCTCGCCTTGTTTCTGGGTGGCGACTATAGCCTCGAACTGGGTAAACCATAATTTGGCTTGGTCTTGCCAGAAGCGTGGGATGCGGTCCGATACGCTAAGGGCGGCGATTTCAGGTTCCGATGTTTTGGTTAGGGCACGTAGAGCCATTTTTCCTTATTACTTCTGGTCGGGTCCTCAAAAATCTTCTTGCTTATTTGGCTGCGTGACTAACGTCGGGGTCACCACTTATTACGACCAGGAAAGGGTTGATAGAGCAAGACACAGTTACGAGTTGATAGACAATTTATTAACAAACAGAAACAGTTTATATAGTAAGATGTACGTGCATAATTAGGTTAACCATATTTGATTTTATCTTGGTATTGATTTTATCGAGCACGTTTGATGAATAGGAAATAATATATTGATTCTCTGTGGGTCACGTCGGAGGACGCCACAATAGACAATCTTAGTGACATTGCCGTAATGAAATTATTCGATCTTCCATTCGATTACTGACATATAGACTCAGTAGGTGAAGTTAAAATAATCAAAAAGTTTTATTCAAATTCTTTATAAAAAAAAACAAATTCAACACAACAGGAAACAAAGTCTCTTGTCTGTCTTTTTAAACAATCTCTATCCTCACTAGTCTCCATATAAAGCGCATGCAAATTGTATAATTCTGCTTTAAGGCTAGTATTTCTATTTATAATTTTCAATGTTTCCAAAAAAAATTATTCCGCATTACGATAACCTACAAGATGGCCGCTCATATTGATCGATTCAGTAGTGTCAATCTCTATCGACTGAAGATTCCGTTTCTTTACATTTGCATTTCAATCGACTTCCAAAAAAGGAGGAGTTTCTCAATTCATCAGTATGAGGATACTTCATAGTTGGTCCCTTTTAAATTTCATCGAAATCGGTTGATTACGACATTCTCAACACAGCCAAAGTTTTGACGTGAAGTCGGTTTTTTTATGCCCTGCATGCGTTGTTATAGTTAAATATTTTTATCATATTTACTAAATTTATTTACAGTTATTAATAATAATTACGGCCGATTATAAATTAAATTCATACTTTATTAAGGAATTTAAAAAATAATAATTTCATAGTTAAGTTTTTTATCGTGTCAATTTATATTTTATTAGTTCAAAGTAGTTTGCGCATAATGGAAAATGAGAACTGTCACGAATATCATTTGAAAACAATTCTACTACAGTAACAGCGAGCTGCGTCCGTTGTGGCAGACTTGTGTGTTGCTGCATGACTTGGAGACACAGTATGTATATGGTAGTGTGTTGATGACTACAGAATAAGTACATTCCATTCTTGTTTAAATACTCTGGTCCCAGTTTGTCATGTTCGTGTTGTGTATTCATAGCTCAATGCGCCTAATATGTAAGCAATTTGGTTTTGGCATGACATTGTCTCTCACAATTAGCGGTCTTGTGTTTGTTTTTTTTTCATTTCATGATCAATTTGTACTTTATGTACCTATTTGTATTAATTCGTATAATCCTGACTGAAAAAGAGTGCCAAGAGTTTTTTTTGTCTCTTGGTCTAATGTAATATCTTATTCACTAACTATCAACACCTTGTTAAAGCCGAAGTACAAAATTGTGACGTCATTAAGCGGCCATTCGATGGTCTTATGATGAATAAAATTTTTCATTTCATTTCCCGACTACATACTAAGAGCCTATAAGCAGATTAACCTCAGTGTATACTGAAACAGCAAGTACGTAGTAATAGCGGCAGCACGACAGACAAAAGGAAAGCATTAGTTTTCCTACCCTAGGAATATTTCCTCCAGTCTAGGAGGCACAAGATAAAACGAGAGACAACAGCAGTAACTACGCGACAAGACTACAGACGAAGTGCCAACGATCGTCTTTTTTCTTGGCCTAGAAATATTACTCCCTGCTCTAGACGAAGAGATGACGCTCTTATTAGTATCTTTAAGTTAGATGATGCTGAATGAAGTTTTTTTCTTCTGATTACTTATGTCTATTTTACTTTACACCATATTTTTATGTCTTCGGTCCTGTTAGCTCCGCGATGCAATACGACTACAGAATTGCCAGCTATTCTTTTTCCCGCCTTAGGAATATTTCTCCCTGATGTAGATAGAAAGAGGGCACCGAAATGTTGAAAGCTACTCACGCACAACATAGCGACGACAATGGCAGTTTCACATGCAAAGTATATCCACTAAATAAATAAATAATTTGTAGCCCTTTTAAGAAACTTGCTTTATAGTCAGAGTGGCAAGACAGTCAAGTCAGAGAGATAACCATTTATTTCACTTAAATTCCTCAGAGGTTTGTTATAGTTTTAATTTTTTGGTTTTATTAGGTTTTTTCATAAAGTAATCTGACTGGGATGGAGCAGCACCATTTTACTCAACGCAATACAAGTAATATTAAGACGTTACCAGTTCAGTGTACCGCATGGGGTGCACGCCTAGCGTTACCGCCGAGGCCGGGTACCTCATGCGGTGCACTAGCCATTACCAAACTTAAGAGGCTCTAGGGTCCTGGACTTGCCATATTAGTTTGTTTGTTGTTACCGGACTTGTGAAGAGGGTTCTAATAAACAATGAACAAAAACTATGCCATATTTTTTTTTATGGTTATTACGGGAAAAATTTACCGCTAGTTGTACACAGGCATGGCATTTTTTTTTATAAAAATGGGCATGGACTTACGGAGAGGTTCGAACCTTTTGTATGGGGACTGTTAACGTGTTGATGCAAACACGAAAGACTTAAAACTTGAAATCGAGATTATTGTGTTTTTATCTATCACAGAGCGAACTTTACAACAAAAATCATCATACATTTGTTATCGTATAAATTATCGAGTTACACTACAACAGTTAACCCAACATCTGCCGCAATGATCAACTAACTAAAAGAGTGCCAAGAGTTTTTTTCCGCCGGCTTTTTCTTGTCTCTTGGTCTACTGTAATATCTATTCAATAACTATCAACACCTTGTTAAAGCCGAAGTACAAAGTTGTGACGTCATTAAGCGGCCATTCGATGGTCTTATGATGAATATTTTTTTTTTATTTCATTTCATTTCATAACCTTTCAATCTCTCAATAACGTTTATAACTGTCCACAGCCAATAATCCGCGTATCGTGCGACAGCGTGGCCACGCGCGTGCGCGCTCACCCCACACTGCCCTTGTTGGTGACGGCGCACGAGGACCGCCACATCCGCTTCTGGGACACCGTGTCCGGCCGCTGCGCGCACTCGATGGTGGCCCACCTCGACACCGTCACCGGCCTGGCCCTCGACCCCAACGGCCTGTTCCTGCTCTCGGGCTCGCACGACTGCTCCATCCGCCTCTGGAACCTCGACACCAAGACCTGCGTCCAGGAGATCACCGCGCACCGCAAAAAGTTCGACGAGAGCATCCTAGATGTCGCCTTCCATCCGCTCCGACCCTACATAGCGAGCGCCGGCGCAGACGGCCTCGCCAAAGTCTTCGTGTGAGCCAAGCTACTATTATCGATCCTATTATATACTACATTATATATACTGTAATTACGGTAGATACGGATTCTGTGTCTAGTCTAGATTGGCGTCGTTACGGCTCTTCTCGAACGTATTTAATTGATTAATCGATGCGTCGACTTTGAATAGTGAAACACTCATCTATGTATAGACATTTGAAATCTATGATTATTAATTATAATATATTTTTTAGAATTTCAGTACGTGGATTTTTTTCTTTTTAAGTTTCTAATTAGAGACGTCTGTTTTCCGCCGTTACAGTAACGTTAGGCAGTGAGATAATTGTTCGTTTTTAAATGCATCTTGTAAGCGAGACATTGTAATAAATAACTGTGGATATCGACGATGTTTCCTTGATACGATTTTTTTTTTATATTTGTTATGTGTCTGTACAGTTAGATGTTACGCAGTATTTTCTATAATTTGCAGAGGACTTTTGAGGTGAATTAATAGATAGCATATTATTATTTAAATCGATTCGATTTATTTAGAGAACATACTTTTTGGTTTTGTGACATTGTACTGGGTTGACAAAGCTCTCATGGAATCTTATTATGAGAAGTGAACGAACAAAATAATGATGGTTGAGTAGAAGTACTGTATTGAAGTAACATAAGTAATGTTTGTTCATAACGAGTACTGCAATGTAGAATATATATATATCATAAAAAACATTATATATTCCTTTATTTTCCTCGAATTCATACTTGTACACATACATCAAAAATTGATAGTAAAAAGCAACATAACCGAAACTAATGTTGGTTTTCTTTAATTCATTATTTCTCATCCTCCTTATTTTAGTTTTAATTAAGCATTAAAACTATAAGAACACATAAGTTTAATCATTATTCCTTGTTAAGACAACTTAACTTTAAGCATCTCCATACGATAAGTTCTTTCTTGCTTATAATCTGAATGAAAATTATTCTAGGCTTTCATTAGTCTCGTTTAAGGTTGAGTTCTCACCACTCACTTGAAGGCTTTGGGTTCGATTCTTAGCCTAGAAACCGAACTTTTTACATAACTGATGATCTGGATGGATGCATACTGAACAAGTTTAAAGAAGAATTAGGGCTACATAATTGAATGAAAACCCCCAGACAATCAGATCAACTACGTGGCCCTAAACTAAGCAATTTGTTATGGGCTACCATGTAGTAAACTAAGGGGGAACCTATACTATAAATAAGTACACAGAGTTAATTTTAATTAGCGCATCACCTCTTGCAAGCTGCCTCTCCACATCAATCCCAAAAACATTTGTATACGACTTTTTAAAATTAATAATTTTAATAATTTAAGTTTTCTCATACCAAAAATATTTATCGTCTCTAATTGGTGGCGTTACTCTATTTACAGTTACTCTATTTTGTTTTTCTTTTTTTGCATTATTTCACAAGATTTGTAAAAAGTCGTGATGATGATGATGATACGATCCGGCCGATTTAGACCACGGCGACTGTCTTCAACTCCAGTTTTGCTGTTGGTGTGCTCGCATGTGGCTTGTGTAGCCAATTTGTTTGTAAAAGCTCTCGCACATTGCGCGCATGAGAGCACACCATTCATGTGATTATAGCTGACAGCCGCAGGTGGTCGGTCTTTCAGCTCGTCGCGTTTGGCATCCAGCTCAAGGAGCCGCCGCTTTTCAGAGGCTTGGACGCTAGATTTAACCACAGCAAAGAATTGATGTCGCACTGATTCATGTGTCGCTTCAGCACATCTTTGTATCTGAAGAGTTGTCCGCCATGCTTTCGCTTGCCTTCCTCAAGTTCTGAGTAAAAGATGCGCTTAGCTATTAGGAACACCCCCGGAGCCGCCCGCGTGCAGGTCTCGGACGAGTTGTTTGTCAATCATGACAAATTTGGTGGTAGTATATTATAAGGATGACAATGTAAAGGTAGTATATTAGAAGGAGTAAAATATGGTCACCCTAATTGACTTGGTATGAAAGAATAAACAATCGCTTATATTTTTTGTTTGGCAGTATTTAGAGCTGTCACATACGACGATTTGTTGTCTTCGTCGCCGGCACATTTTTTTTTGATAAGAATCCAGCGTTCTGGACCGTCTGCAAGCGCTGGAATTGGTGGCTCAGCCAGCCGGACAATTGTCATATGTCATCAAAATCTTTTTCGAAATAGCTCTTAAACACATGCGTCAGGTATTTTTTTAAACTATATGAGGTCTGTCAGATATCGCGGCACATTCCTTTTAGACTTAAAACTCAGTTCTTATTGCCATATTTACTGAGATATAAGAAAAAAACAAAGTGGCTCAGCCAGAAACGTCCGGCTGGCTGGCCACTTGTTTTTTGTGTTTACTCGAAAATTATGGCGTTTTACTTAATAAAACCACTTTAGTTGCTGTCACGTATCGCGTCACATCCTCAATACCTCAAAACCTTCTGGGGGCTGAGAGCTGGAATGCTGGAAAATGCGAAATTCTGGCTGGCTGGCCAAAGTTTTTTCGATTTTTCGAGGAAACTATAGCGTCACAAAAAATGAAATCTTTACAGATCGTCGGCACAAACGATGACGTAGCGACCTAGATAAGCAGCAACTCTCTGCGAGAAAGTGTCCAGACAGCCGGACGCACGCAAAAAACCCACGTCGTTCCCAGACCGACTGGTGAGCTTCCACACTAGACGCTGCAATGCACCCCTAAAAAAGTCGTAGAACGAATATTGTTGGGATTAATGAGAGAGGCTGCCTGCAAGAGATGATGCGCTAATTAAAATTAACCCTGTACAGATAAACACCCACACCCCGTAGTGGTGTCTTCTTACACTACAATACTGTGTGTATGTATGTAGGTATGACCAATATAAATAGTCGTTTGTAAGGTTGATTATTGAAGAATTTCAATGCTCTGATATTTCATCATCTAATAGGTTTTATATTTGAAATGGGGAGGAGCAAACAAAGTTATAGTGCATTTCAAAATTATATCTCAATTTTACTTATATCAAGACTTTTTCATTGAATAACTTATAAATATATTTTGAAGGATTTGGTAGTGCTTTCATAAGGCTTGAAATAAAATAGTCAAACGTAAATGATCTCATTAGGGCGTAGACCCATGTTTATTATGTATATCGGTACGGCACCGCCACCGCCGGCAGAATGCGCGGCACGACGCCATCTGTGCGGACTATAGATGCGAAGCTGGTTATTAACGATTTTAACCACGCGGTTAAATATGCATTTTTCGTTATTAACGGTTAATTAACCGCATTATATGCTTATTACGGTTAAATACCACCGCGAGATGTCGCTAACGGATTGAAATGTGAATCGCAAGTTGCGCAATGATGCCAGCTTCGACTGGCATAAAAAAGTCGGTTGAAATTCCCTATCTCAAAAACTACTGAACCGATCTTGATGAGATTATGATATACCCTAAGTTGAACAATACCTAGTACAACAAAAAAAGAATTACTTAAATCGAACGTGTAAGTAGTTCCGGAGATATGCGAATACATACATACACTATTGAAATTTGGGACATTTGTTCATTCAGATGTTTATATAGACTAACTAACATATACGAAAACTGGGCAATTCTGGAAATATTACATAAATATTTCACCCGGAATCAATAACCTCTTTTTTGAAGTCGGTTAACAAGAAAAGAAAGAAAAACTTTATCCTTTTTCGTTGTCGCTGTCAGCGCGGCATATTTAGTTTATCAATTCGAGCTCCGCAACAAAAATTATAATACGTTTGACTGTAACTGACACACTAAGGGTCTGTTTCACAATGTATGGATAAAGTACCAAATAGCTGTGTAGCACATAAATTATTTGGAAGATAAAAGTTCCGAATAAGAATCTTCATCGGACTCATAACTAATGTGACAAATAGCGCTATCTGACAGTCGTGAAACGCAACAATAGTGTTTATCCTACCAATAAGTAATAAATAGCTTATTTGGAACTTATGTAGAACTTATCCGTACATTGTGAAACAGACCATAAATATCTGACACATCGGCATAATATGACATCAGTCGCCATTTACAGCTTTTTTCTATATCTGCGCGGCTTATACCTAAATGGCGACGATGCCACTCCGTTCAAACGAAGCGACAATGTCAAGTCAATAACTAGATACCTATTTACGTAAATTATTTAGGTTTATATTAAATTACTCATACATTACAATTAAAGAATTGGGCTATGTATATATGTCGCTTTAAAAATTATTAAATCACCTACTAATTAAATTAATTTTAAAACCTGTTTCGGGTATCGATCTTTTTTTTCAGCAAGGAGGTTGACTATACATGAAAAGAAAGAAAAACGTTACCCTCTTTCGCAGTCGGATATTTAACCGTTAATAACGGCATTTTATCGGTAGCTAACCATAATTTTGGTTAAGTAACGGTAGCTAACGGGTTTTTTACAACTATAGTGCGGACCCACCGTACCACCGGCCATACCCCTGGTGGTATGGTGGGACTTAACCATACCACCGTGCTAGTGATGGGATTTGAAAAAAAAAAACACCATTAATATAATAATAATATTCTTATATACTGAAATTAAAAAACCGACATATATTTTTTTAAATATTAAAACATTAAAACGGAACTTATTTTATTATATTTGATATTTATATATTGGCGATGCGCCACAATGGATTTTATTTCCTTGTAATTGAAAAAAAAAAATCTAATAAAAACAAACTTTGCTTGCTATGAGTAGCTATTCAAATAAAACTGATAAATCAAAACATCCTACATACCAACCCCACGGTGGTGGGTTAAGTCTCACCATACCACCAGGCGTATGGCCGGTGGTACGGTGGGTCCGCAACGTACGCCATGCCGTGCCGCAGCGCCGTACACGGCGTGCTGCGCAAGTCGCATCCCTCATTGTATTATATTGTCAGCTAAGAACTTTGAAATTGATTTTCGTACCGTTATACGTCAAACGACACGGCACCGTAGACATGGGTCCACGCTTTAGCACCTTCAGTTTGACATAAAATACTATGTCGAGTAGGGACTAGGAATTAGGTCTTTGGATAAAACCAGCGAGACGCGTTCATTGTTAACATCACCCCCAAAACGACAAACCTGGGGTGTTAACAAAAAGCATTTGTAAGCCACGGCCTAGTCAAAACTACCCGTAACCGGCGATCATGTATGAAAAGATTGATGAACGTGGAAGAAGCGAAAGAAGTGTGTCTGGATCGCAGCAATTGGTGTTCCCTTGTCTCTGCCAAGGGGAGACAGTAGTGAGTTTATGTATGTATGTAAAGTAAAGTAGTAACTAAGCGGAACAACTTAAGATTTCGGGTTCCAAACTTTAAAATTAAAATTCCCTTATTGTAATAAGCAAAGATAAGCCATTCATAATATTTAGAAACAGTTTCAAAGTAATATACGGCTGTTGACCAGCCATTTTGACGTTCATTATGGTGGTGTCGTTAACAATGAACTGCGAGACGGTGTAAATTAATATCTTTACTGGTAGGTATATTCAGTTTAAGTTACAAATAAGTAGGTATATGAACTTATGGTTAAATGAGGTGAGTTGTTTAGGAGAATAGCCCTGAGAATGTCATATCGAATACGGCCCAAGACATTGTCTTCTAAGTTATGTGTTACTTACATAATACCATTTATTTGGAAGCGATATTTCAAGGAGGATATTTGTGCTGTAGGTAAACCTATCTCTCGTAATATTAATTGTAAAAGACTGTTTGTTACCTGAAGAAATAAATAATAATAAAAAAAAAAAAATTGATGACAAAGCTGTAAATTGTGATTGAAAAATGGCGCCGAACCTCGCGCATGCGCGTAGGTTTTTTTTTATGATTACCTCTGAGGAATAAAAAACGATATGTAAAGAAGTCACCAACAAGCTTGTCTGAAGTCACATGCAATAAAAAGTCATATTTATTTCCCATAGTAACTATTTATTCTCAACTAGGTAAGTCATAAAGTTACATTACATTAAAAAAATGCTAGCGGCAAGCGTTAAATAAAAAATAACCATGTCAGTAACCTATTTTATAATAATATAATACTAATAGTAGTTTGGAAAGGTTTAGTACGCGCTAATGCCGTTGTTTATCTCTTGGCACATACAACACTTGCACTCTCCAAGTGCTGTTCCGACTCTGTGGCACAGATGCTGCGGGGACAATCTTTCGGTTTTGTTGATCTCGTTGTTGCACCATGGGTAGCCACACTGGGGATAAATAATAAAATAAGTAGGTACTTAGTCTTTATGATTTGGCTTTTAGTTTGCCAGTAAAAACAAAAAGTAATAGCTAATTAACTTCCCAACTTGGATTCGAACCTAGGATCTCAGTCATAGAAATGTAGTTTTGTATCGCTGTACCAGGAAATCTTCAGTGGGTATGATACAAATAGTATTTTTTTGTTTTAGACAGATAATTGAGGCAATGGCTCTATCTTAGCCCGTTGGTTTTATTAAGATAAAAATGACAATATATTTAGCTTTCCTAAAAAGTTGGCAAAATCAAAACAGTTTGTTGATAGATCGTATGTTTTCAGTATTTTTTCAAGACGAACCAGATAAAAGAAATACTTGAATAGGAGGTTGTTTGTTTTCGTAAAATTATAGAACCGAAGCTGAAATTAATGGCTCACTAAATAATATAATGCAACTAAAGAGTTCTGCTTTGGTTCGTTCACAGACTAAGAATGTTTGTTTTAAACATGATGGATTTTTCGATTCTATCATAAAGATTCATTTCTTGTTTAAATCTGTTGATTATAGTTGAGTGGACTAACGGGAGAGAACTTACTTTAAGTCCTGTTAAAAAAAAACTCGTAAAAATAACCCATATACCTCTGTGGCCATCTTTCTGTAATATGTCCTCCTCGCAGCTATAGGCACTATTTTTGACAACAACGCCCACGCTCTCGCCGAGAACCTGTCCCATTTGAGGGCTTGAACAGCGCATGCGGCAGCAGCGTTTCTACTGGCCGACGATTCCAATATGTTGTTCGCGTCAGCATCCTTATTGTCGTTGGGTGAACGCTGAAATGAATATGGAACTTTGCATGAGAATGTTCCCGAAAAGCTTACACTCATCGCGTTAACAGGCTTCAGGTTATTTTATAGGGTTTAATGGTAAAATTGCGACTATGGTCACACAATATTAGTAACTTATAAGTTAAACCTAAATGTGTTTGTAGATTTGATGCGACGCCTTCCGAGCTTCACGGAGACGATGATGAAGACTATCAAGTATCGCGCTATCAATGTTTAGGTATATAAAAGCTTTTTATGTTAATGTTGATATATTTAAGCTCTCTAAATGTAATAAATTATAAAAAGTAAATCCTTTATTAGACGTAAGCTACGCTTTAGAAGATGTATTTGTTAAAAATTTTAATTTAAGGTCTGTGGATTTTGTGACTGATAAATAAATAAAATAAAATAAATAATTTTTCGACGACATCCGTGAAAAAACCATGAGGTCGAAAGAAAATGCACACGTGTTCAGGAAGGAACTGGCTCTTCATAAAAATGCTGGAGTGGTGATAATTAGCAGCAGACTATATGATATACTTACCATAATCCAATCGTCGGCAAGCGCCATCCATGCGTATGCACACGGATGCCGATGTATAAGGTCCACAAGTATCACACGAGCCTTCTGTGCATCTCGACATGGCATCGACAAAAGGATGCTGAAACAGTTGCAAAGATCGACTTTCAATTCGTATTTTGCTTTAGTTGCCTCTAATACACCTTTATTCATAGGCAAATAGACTGTTGTTATAATTAACCAATGTGGTTAATTATTCGCCATATCAGAAGATTTTAATGGCAAAAATGTTGACACTTGATCGTTATACCTAGGTAATACCGAATACGAATTTTGATGTAAGCAGTTTGAGTTTTCGGACAAGTTAGATAAGATAAATGATAGACGAACTTGTAAATTGAGCAAATTCGAATAGGTTGGTTCTGAAATCATTTAAATAATAAGTATCCACGAAACTACGTTAATTGTACTGATACCCGAACAGGGTAACAACAGCCTCAACAGAAATTTAGTTAGTTAAAGTCATACCTGTACGCCTCCGCGCAAGTGCCTGCCTTTTCCAAACAAACCATAGCATCTTCTGGTTTCTGACATTTTATGTAACACTCGCCTTGTAACGTTCTTAGGTAGCTGATCTGAAATATTCACAAATGAGGTAAACGCTGGTTAGAACATTCAAGAATTCAAAGGGAAAGAAAAAGTAGATAGGTAGGTAACTACTTTTTTTGGTAATTTGGAATAAATAAATGGTCTGCCGACTAATAGGTATCTAATAGAGAATATCATAGCGTAGTGCTAGTGGAGTGAAAGCTCTTCCCTGGATAACTTGACATTTTTAGCCTTTGGCCACAAAGCTGGCTGCAGTTCTGGTTAATAGATATCAGAATTCTGTAGCGTTCGTTCGATAACCGACTAGATTAAGTTATGTTCAGAATTCCTCCCAGTCTTCTACCATCATGCTGAATGTGGCTTGTTGCACTCAACGACAAAGTCCGGAGGAAAATTACTACATACATACATACATAACTTCACGCCTGTATCCCTTATGGGGTAGGCACAACACCAGAGGTTATAAGACCAACTGATGTCACGTTTGACTAATGAGGTATTATGATTGCGAAAATTACTAAGACGTAAAAAAATTGGTTCGATTTCTTACTTCTCCATACTTCGATAGTCCGCGGTCCAGGTGACAAAGAGCGCCAGTAAGGTCACCGGAGAGCCGGCAGCACAATGCCACCATATGGTAGTACTGCGCGCATTCGCCTGACTCGCTCAGTCCTTGCGCCACGCACAGCTCTGCTAACTAACAAGTGATTGCGTTTTTAATTACTTACCTATTTTGCCTTGTAAAACCATGAGGAAATGTGTTTATATACCTATTAAAAATATACATTAGTCTTTGTACCTACATAACAAAAAAACATTACCTAATTGAGCACTAACGTCAACATTTATTTATCTACAACACAGATAGAGTTGTTAATATTGCATTAGATTAGATTCATTTAATTCAAATCAATCAATTAGAGCCCTGGCTAGGCTGTTTAAAAGAAGGCTTCAAACCATGGTGACTTGCTTACAACCAACGCCGAGTTTCATCACCGAGTTCCGAACAAGCTTCCAACCAAGGTAGCGCTAAATCCACCCCCCAACTTGTTGTCAAGCAAAATTCGGTTGCAAACAGCCGTCTACACCGTCGTAAACTAGCAAAGTCACCTTGGTTTGAAGCCTTGTTGTAAACAACGTAAGTAGTCGGTGCTGAACTTTTACAATTAATCAAAACGCTCACGGGGAAAGCTCGCAACCGCAACAGCAGATCGGCTGCGTCGTAGTAAGGGCTCATGCCGGGAAGCAGCGGCGTCGGGTCCCACCAGTCGCCCAGCTCGCGCTCCCACGCCCGAGGAATGTCCACTTCTCTGAGCAAATCGTCAGCCCGAGATCTTTAAAGATAATATTAAAAAACAATTATTAAAACCAAGGTAGGTACTCCAATCAACCTACTCTACAAAGTTTGTTCTGAAAAGGACGAGATAATATGTTCCCTTCGTTGTAGGCCCCGGTTTAACGGGATTTTACCTACGAGGTCAATTATAATGCATACTTAGCGACTGGAAAAATATTGAAATATTGTCAGAAGGAGAGACGAGAAAGCAAAACAAAAAACAGCCAAAAATAATCTGTTAAGACTCAAAATTAATAAAGTCCACACAAAACGGGATTTTTCTCGATTCTCACACTGTAAGAAGTTGTGATCTTTTAATATTTTTTTACGGCAGTTAAGACCTATATTTTAAGGTTTTACTTATCAACTTCCTGTTCGAATTTTGAATCTTGTCCTCCAGGTACGGGGAATTTTAAAATGTACTGTTTAATTTTTTTTACTGAACCTTAAAGGTGTAGGACTTCCTTCGCATTCAATATACATATTTCGAAGTCCAAGTATATAGGTAGATGGATATTTACATTTTACAAACACCCGCACGCTACCCGTATAATATGCCATCGAGCATGTTATGAAAATCAGAATATTATATGCTATCTTACACCTATCTGTGCAGGCCTTTATAAGACCTACAAACGTTCAAACCTAAAATTTCATGTAGATAATATTGATAAACAGTGCTAGCACGTACTTACTTTTGTATATTTTCAAGAATAGTATCGGCCACGGAATACTCCTCCCTTCTGAGATAATAAGCGTGTGCTACAACAGAGCCAGTGAACCAAAAGGGATACAATATTACAAGAGCCCAGAAAAATGGCTCGGCCGCATCCGAGTCCTTTTCCATGATCATACAGCCTTTTGAAATAAGTCTGTAATTAGTTAATAATAACATTATCTTCTACATTGTATTGTCTCAGAAAAAGCTTCCACGCTGAACTGGGAGAATCCTGTAAAAGTCAGTTAAGGTTTCATTGGCTTTTTTTGTGGCTGACCCCTCGTCACTGCAATAGTCTCTCTCCATCATTATAATACCTTCAAATTAGACAAACGTGGCTTCAGATGTTTTTATAACGTCTGGTGTTCTGTCTACCCCACAAGGGAAACAGGAGTGAAGGTATGTATGTATGTATGTTTGTACCTATTGTTTCTTAATAAGAGATAAATACAATTATAGCTCTCATAATTGAAACTGCAAGTGACATGGAAAATAAAGCTTCGAAGATGACTCTTTTGACAGATACATCTTATGAAGGATGATTCAAAAAGCTACTACTTATCTCGTAATTCACCTCTATCTACATCCTTGTCCAGTGACGGACGGAATGACAAAGCAAAAATTGGCGGATTCTACACAGCAGTGCGATCACAGAACTTTATCGAATCGTTTGTTGACGAATGTTCGTATAGTATGGAGACGGTTTTTAAGAAAAAATTGAAATCTATCCAATGCCGCACGGCCAGTTTAAATAACTGTGTGCCTTGTTAATTTTGAATGTTTGTTAACATGTTGTACTCATAAATATCTGTAAAATAAAAAATTACGATGTTACTCAAACCTTGCAACCGACTCCATACTATACGAGCATTCGTAAACATTCGTTAATATACGATTCGATAACGTTCTGTGATCGCACTGCAGTACTTACTAGCAAGTGTTGCCTATGATAATATTTTTATTTCATTAGGAAAACTGTAAATAGTACTTATTAAAAAAAAGTACATATTAAAAGTATATATTATTCATATGAATTGAACATAGGTACAAAAAGGGCAATAATCGTCAGACCTAGAAGTCATGGATTCATTTATACCTTTTCACCAACAAATAGGTGACACGTTGACACCCGTTTATTGCAAAAGTAGGAAGGTATTGGATATTTACGTTAACGGGTGGCGCGGATCCAGCTGCAAGGACTTATCAATGCAGACGTTGGCCGCATGTGGGTCGAGGTCCTTCAGACAGGTGCTCAGTTCTCGCCAATAGTCGGCGCTGTTCAGGTTGGTAGACACCAACTGCAACAAAAAGTTAGGCCATAAGCGGTACCTAATCTGACCTAAGCGGTTTAATCTAATTTACTTTATTTAGTTAAATTGTCGACGAGCGGGGTCCTCAAACACAGGCATTGTCGACCCCAGATGACTATTTTGTATGAGAATAAGAATAAGAAATAAATATTATTTTTAATAATAATTTATTTATTATAAATTATTATCATTTTAATAATAATTATTAAAAATAAATTATTATTAAAATGATAAATATTTTATTAAAATATGTATGATCTCAATCTCAACAGATGGTAAGTGGGGATGAGTCTAAGAAAGAACTGATATTAGCTTATGAAGCATTGGTGAAACACATCAATGCGGCAACGTTGATATACTTACCTAAGTATACTATCGACGCGAATTCTTATGAAGGGTCTAGTAACTACGCGAGGCGGACCCTGAAGTATAATGAAGTAAAGACCATGAAGTAAAATTAGGTGCGATCTATATCCCCTTGGCCGATTAATTTACAATAGGTTTTCTTAAGTTAATCCAATCACCTGCATGTACAAATCCACAGCATGCTGAGTATCCTGCATCTGTCGAGCGTGCCGCGCGGCCCTCAGCAGGGGCGGGATCATCTTCTGTTTGTTGGGCTCGAGGATAGTGTCCGTGCTCAGACGCATCAGACAAGCGTGGGCCATCAATAACATTTCCTAAAAAAATATCATCATCATCATCACAACTCTTTTTCTAATGAGCCCACTGCAGGGCTATGACTATCTCCCCTGGGTGACGAGGAGGTACCAAGCTGGCCCAATGCAGGGTGGTGAATGTCAGAATTTTCAGGGCGCCGAAATGTTTTCTGACAAACCCTAAGACTATTGTATACAAGTATGCAGCAAAACAAATATACGCTTAGCTTATGAATAATAATTAACTTTCCTGTCTGACAATTTCTTTTCTTTGCTAATATTAAGTTTGTAGGTGGAGCAATGGTTTGAGTAGTCTCCTGAGGCGCCAAAGATCATGGATTAGGTATATTGCCAGTGGAGCTTATTTAACAAACGAAGTTATTAAAGTTTCATGAAAATTAAAAGTGATATTTCAAATGAATTGCAAAACAAGGAGAACTGTTATTTGGGTAATCAATAAACTTTGTGGATTATGCCCGTCTGCAAAGATCTTCATATCTCACAGCTTTACTGTGTTATGGACAGAAAGGGAGGGTAGATATAACTATGTACACTGATACGTATCCATCTCCCAGGTTTGGCAACACACCTGTAATAGATTCACTGAAGGTGGTGTAAACAACATCCAGTAACGTACAAGCTCATTTATATCTATAAAATAGAATAAAATAAACAGTTGCTTACTTCAAATTTGGTATCGGAATCCAAAAAATGTTCTACGACAAAGTTATTGTTGACGTAAATCGCAGCGTCTTGCCAGAAAGAGGTGATCAGCTCGACTCTGGTGCGACTTTCAGCCAATTGTCGCATGAAGGCGTTCAGGTCTTTGGTGCCTGCGGGTATCATAAAATCATTTTATTTAGTTCATCTCCAAATGTTTCAGCTGTGCTTCAGCACCTACTTATGTGGTGTGTCCACGTTCGAAAATGAATAGCTTTTTTAATGGTGATTAAATCCATGTTTGACCTCAATTTCACCTCATAGTAAGTAAATAAGAACAGACCAGGGCTTAGTCTGTTCTTTAAGGAACTTTTCTGATATTTGGTGGTAGACTATACAAGGTGTTCCGCTTGATTTTCCATAACTTTAGGGTATTTTACTCTAGGGTATGGTATCCCACCATTTAATAGAATCAAATGAAATGTGATTTTTTTTCAATTTTTCACAATAATTCAATTAAGTCAAAACATCTTATGTCAAACACCTTTACGCAAAGTATGACAACATGGCATTTGCAATCCCTTTTTTATCGCTATGCACAGGTGCAGTTCGCAACGTTTTGCGTTGTACATTATATGACACGTTCCTCAACGTTTAAAATGTTTTTGTTGTTTATTGTAAGGCTTCAATGACACGCGTCCTTTGAATGAATGTTAAAGAGATTTTACAAGGGTAATCATTTATGAACTCATTATATTAAGATTGATGATAGGTATCTTGGAAAGTATGCACTTTTGAACCACATATTCTGTGTCAAAAAGTAATATTTTTTAGTAAAGAACAAAACCTCAAAGTTATGGGATATCAAAAAGAACACCTTGTATAGTCTCATATAACCATACTTCGATGTAAAGTGTGTTCGCTAGTCAGTCGAACTCCCGAGTGGTCCTAGTGCCAATAAACAGGAGTACCTATCAGTTGGATTTGAAAAACATTTGCATTTCATAACGTAATGCCGGCGCCAGACTTAGCTTCATATGTTTGAACACATGTTTGATTGCTAAGTGTGGCACGGGACTTCGGATATGTGTTCAAAGTTTGATCAAAGATTTGCACTTTGCCATACGGTGTCGGTCTTTTTCGACACATCAAAGCGTTCAAAGTTGAATGAATTAAAAAAAAAGTGTTTGCGAAGCAAGTCTGGCAGGTTACGTCAATATGTGTTCATATGTTTTTGCAAAGTCGTCAAAGATATGTGAAAATCTTTGAAGCTATGTCTGGCGCCCGGGTAACTCTTGGGGAAGGTATATTTTATTATTATATCCCAACGATCAGGACGTGCATACTTTCATAACATCACGCCGTTATTTATGGGGTAGGTAGAATACCAGAGGTTATAAAACCACCTGACGACACTTTTGACATAGAATATCTTAAAAACGACCTTCTATCTAAAAATATATATATTTAACCATACCAAAATACGGGACTTTTCTAAGAGCATTGATGGCAGCTCGCACGGTGCTCTGCCAGTCTCGGTCCATCTGTCCCCTCCCGGTGCAAGCCCGCTTTACTGTACTTTCTTCCAGTTCTTTCAGCATCTCCGTTAAATCAGGCCTAGAGACGAGTTATGAAACTGTCAGTGTTATGGAAATACTGCTACATTTATTAAAGCTACAACACCAATTTCTGATACCATTGCATAGATCGTAAGGAATATAATTTGTAATTATTTAGTAGGCCGATTAAATAATATTAAACCACTACAATGATAACCAAACTTGACGAAGTTTATAACTACTTCTTGACTATGATACATTTGTGAGTATGATCAGATGGATGGATTTTTGTTTCCCTAGACGAGTGCACACCACCCAGCACTGGGCCAGCTTGGTGTATTATGGCCTACACCTCCTCTTCACCCAGGGGAGAGACTCATGCCCTCTTTGTAGTGGGCTCACTACAAAGTTGTGATGATGATGATGATGAGACGAGTGCACACAGGAGTAGCCAGGAATACCGACTATGACATTTTTAACCTGATATTCTTTTGGTGATACCGTAAGGTCAGCTAGTTTCGGACGCCGCTGCGGCGATGGGGCCGTGTGTGTGGCCGCAGGTGTGTATGAACACGTTTGTTTCCACTGGCCTGGCTATGTTAAGTAAATAAATAAAATCCCCACACACCTAGGTACCTTTTTTTTTTTTATAAAATATGGATGGGACGTTTGTCTTCCATGACACCTGATGTTAAGTGAACATGAAGACTAAGGTGGTACACGTCCATCCACGAGAAACCTATTCACTCGACGCTTAAAAGTACTAGGACTATACTGGTCAGGGAAAATAGACGCAGGCAGTTCTTTCCAAACCTTGGCGACCCGTATCAAAAAGGAACTGTCCAAGCGCTTAGTTCGACTTTTCGGAATATCAACCACATACGGATGGAAGTTCTGTCTGCGTCTAGTAGTCCGATGATAAAGGGTGAGGGTTCAATTTGCTCAAACAGAGCACTCACGCACTCACCAAAATGTATCCTGTAGTACACGGTTAAACAAGCAACCTTACGACGATGCTTTTTTTTTATGAGTTATGGATGGGACGTTTGTCTTCCATGCCACCTGATGTTAAGTGAACATGAAGACTAAGGTGTTACACGTCCATCCACGAGAAACCTATTCACTCGACGCTTAAAAGTACTAGGACTATACTGGTCAGGGAAAATAGACGCAGGCAGTTCATTCCAAACCTTGGCGACCCGTATCAAAAAGGAACTGTCAAAGCGCTTAGTTCGACTTTTCGGAATATCTACCGTCTAGTAGTCCGATGGTAAAAGGGTGAGGGTTCAATTTGTTCAAACAGAGCACTGGCGCACTCACCGAAATGTATCCTGTAGTACACGGTTAAACACGCAATAACATGCTCTAGGGTCTGCAGTTTTTTGGTCGTAAGGTCGTCGTTGTTAATTAGATTACGGGCTCTTCGGTCAACGGAGTCCAGCGCTTCTAGTTGATATTTGGCTGAACCATCCCAAAGATGACTGCAGTACTCCATGCATGATCGCACTTGAGCTGTATATAAATTAAGAAGCTGTGCAGGGCTGAAGTACCGCCGTACCTTCGAGATGATTCCCAACTTTTTCGAAGCTACTTGAGCCATGGACACAATTTGTTGACCGAAGTTTAAACTGGATGTTATAGTTACGCCTAAAAGCCCTAGATGGTCAGTGATGGGGACAGATACGGTACCTACTTTTATAAGATAATTAAGATCGGAATCGAGTACAGAGTGCTCTTATTCATTATCTAAAATTTGTCACCAGTCACCCTGTTTAAGAGAATTATGTTCAATACTTCAAGTCCTATTTTGAAGCTAGATTATTTACTATTGGTACTTTATGACTTTATTGGTCTGTAATAATCTATTATTGTCAGTAACAAATGAAATAAACTTACTCATCTACAACAGGCGGCAAGGTAGCCGCCACAAGCGCCCGTCCAAGTTTAATCTCTATGAGGATGAAGGCAGGGTTCTCATCAGCTCCGGTATTGGAACGGTTCCCCAACAGGTCTGTACTCACACTTGTTATGCCGGAGTCCCTTCGAAAACAATAACGATTAATAATTGTATATTTTGTTTTACTACCATAGCGTTTAGAGAGCGCAGGGTGTGGTTTTACCTAAAAGTGCACGGTCGCGCGAGTGATTCTCTATGAAACCGCGCCCACCACGCGCCCGCGTAATGCAGATTTGGCCCTTAAGTGTCATACAGGGCTACTGTCATCTATACTAATATTATAAAGAGGAAACCTTTGTATTTTTGTATGTTTGTATTGAATAGGCTCAAAAACTACTGGACCGATTTCAAAATTTCTTTTACCATTACTTAGAGGGATTCTTCCGAATCCGTATAGGCTACTTTTTATTCCGAAAATCCCGCGGGAATCGAAATTGCGCGGGTAAAACCGCGCGCAACAGCTAGTAATGAATAAGCCGGTAGAATTTATCACTACTTTTATTTGACACTCTGCTGTTCGTATTTACCTGGGAGTCGCGGAATTGTTTATTCTAAAATTATAAACTAAACTATAAAAGTACATGTCATAAAAAATATTCATTTTAAACTGAAAGATTCAGAGAAATTGAACCAGTTGATAGGGATCTACACTACTGCAGCGCGATCACAGAACTGATAACGATTCGTGTGTTCACGAAAGTTCGTGTATTATGGAGTCGGTTTGTTAGCAACGATAGAAAATTGCCCACTGCCACAGGACAAGTTTAAATAAATGTTTGCCTTATTAATTTTGAATGTTAGGGAAAATGTTGTACTGTTAAATAAAGGAATTACTAGCAACCAACTCCCTGCTATACGAACAGTCATCGTAAACATAAGAATCGATCGATAGAACTTTTTCTATGATTGCACTTGACAATTGGATCAAACTCCTCATTTATTGAGTTAAGTTTAAATAGGTACGTATGTTTCAACATCGCTTACTGACACGATTTTTTTTATAATAATCACTTAGATACAACTTGTCTGATTGGTCCGATTGGGATGAGATAACCTATTTGTGTTTCGAGTATTTTACTTACTTGTTTGATTTCAGCTGAGTACCAGGAGATATAATTTTTTCGACCACTGGTATTAGCGGTGGAACGCCACAATTTTTATACATAAGGTCAAAGCTCAGCCATTGTAGAGGCACTGCCACGCGGACTGTATCTTCTAGAATTGTAATTATATAGATTTAGGCAATTTATTCATAGTTAACTAAGTATACCACTTAAATTACCGACAAGAAATAAACCAACTAGAATTCTTCTATCTCCAATTTAGTTACAATATTATCATTACCTCCAGGGTAGAGTAGCCGAAACAGATTAATATAAGCTACATAGCTGTAGCCGCCAAATTCATATGCTACATTGAGCTGTACGGGCCATTGATATCTGCAAATATGCTGATAAAGCGCCTCCTCAGCATCTTTTGGAAAGAAGGTACGATGGAAAGATGCCCAGAGAGTAGAGTCTGAAATTTAAATAATAATAAATTAATATATAGCTTTATGTAGGGTTGAGGGTAGGTACAACGTACCAAGCGCGGTCGCGGACTGAAATTTTTGAGGTCATTACTGAAATTGAGGTGGTAGGGGGACAATAAAAGATAAATAAGTAAATTGGAATTAACTGCACAAAATATTGACAAATTTATGGCACAAAGTTTACATAATATTATAGGTTTTAAACGATCCTTTAGCCCAGTCAAATTAAGCTGAAAATAGGCAAATAGGGGAAATCATTTTGAAAATTGGCACACGTAGTGCACTCCAGATTAACATATCAAAAGTCCTCAAGGGTGGGGGGTGTGCTGAGGGTGTAGGGGGGAAGTGAAGGACCCTATTTTGAGGTTTTTGCTAATATCTCGAAAATCTGTACAAATACGGCAATAGTTGCTTATGACCAAATTTCATTTATAAAATATCCTATTTGTTCATTTTACTTTGTACACTACGACCAATACCTACTTCACGAGCTACAGCCTGTAGCTCCTAAAGTATTCATCGTAGAGATAAAATTAATATGACTAAATTTGTGGGAAATTATGTGTTAAATTTTATGCCAAAAGCAAAAATTATACTTTTTGTATAGAATTTCGAGATACGAGCAAAAATAAGTAAGGCTCACAACAAAATACCCCGTAGCTACTTACAAGTTTGGGATATCGTATTCACATATTGTTCAAGATTAATATTGCCATTGTTCTCGAAAGCATTCAGTCCATCCTCGCAGATCCATTTTTCATCGCATATCGCAAAATTTTCACTGAGTTTTCGGAGACTTTCCCAGCCTGGGTAGAATGCGGTGCTTGAAAATTTGTTAGGAAACGCTCGTCCATCTTCGAAAGTTACTCCTGTAGAATCCTTCAAATAATTGAAAGTGTATTTTAATAGAAATTTATACAGGGTGACTGGTGATAAATTTTAGATACTGAAGGAGAGCACTCTGAACTCGATTCTGATCATAATTATGTAATAAAAGTGGGGTTTTTTTTCACCAGAATTCCCTATAAATAAAGGGACATTATTACACTTTTCCCGGCGCGCTGCCTCAGTCAACACGCACACCGTAGTTTTCCCGCCGCACGCACACAACTACCCGTTAAGTATCTATTGTATTAAGCTTGTGTAGGCCTTTCCCGACGCTCTGCCTCATTCAACACGCACACAGCTGTGTACCCGCCAGACGCACCCCACCACCCGTTTAGTATCTATTGCATAATGCTTATGTAACCATGCGTTGCGTAATGAATTCTCTAGCTTTCGGTTAAGTTTACTCAGTCAATAACGAATATTTTATTTTTATTTTTTTTCTCTTCATGTATGATCTCAAACTATCACGTCCTGGAATTTCTAAAATGACCCACCAATCACCCTTTATAGTATTATGTTATTATTTATTTAAAAAAAAACCCGAATCTGTGTTGTCACTGTACGAGGCGATTGTGGATATGCTAAAAATGGAGACATAACCAAATTCCTTCCTACAAACACTGACATAAATACTTATATCTTTGGCATTTTCTTCCGAAAAACTCTCTGTAAGAGCTAGTCCCGTCTGAAACCCATGAGTCCATGTTCGGATTATTAACACTTCCTATCAGATATGGGGTTAGGCGTCAGAAAAGAAAGCATCATCTTTTTAATGCCCCACTGGCCACCAGTATCTCTCTTGGGTGATAAAGAATTTCAGAATATTTCATACAAAATAGTCATTGATAGTCATACCTACGCAACATAGTATTGGAAATCTAATACAGAGAATTTATTACGGAAATCTACAGTATATGTATAATTTAGTAGCCACTACACCAACAAGAAAGAAATAGACTGTTTGATATAGATAAATTACTACCCACAATCTCAGAGTTTGTCGCGATCAGACTTGCAGCGGTGTAGGAGCATTCATCATTAAAGGGAATCGTCATATTGTACGCTCCAATCAACGTTATTTTCATGAAATTTGTATCAGCAAATTTATCGCGATATGGCTGATTCACAGGGTCTTGCAGAATTGCTATTTTAAGGGTCAGTCTTGGAAGATTGTCCCAACTTTTACGCTGCAAAAGTGGCGGAGTAATGAGAGGTTCCATGTGTTTCGTGACATTTATTGTACTAGCACTGCCTGAAATTAAGCATACAATAATAGGTTAGTAATTACCGTAAATGTAAATTCTCAACACCAGAACAATTGATTAACTAACGTGAGAAAGTAGTAATCATATAAAGTATTTATATGTAGGTATCCTTAATTTTTCCGAGTTACATGAAAATTTCCAAATTTCGACAATTTGTTGTTCAAAGTAGTATTTTAACGACATATGTAACCCTTAAAATCACCGACTTAGAGTTTCGGACTGCTTTCATAGAAAAAAATCGGTTGAGGATGAAATAGTTGTAAACGTTTCCGGAAAAAAATATTTTAATACGTTATCGCGCCATTATTAAATTTTTAATGGAAAAATATGTACTAAAGTTGACGAAACCTGCATTTGACCTCTTTCTCACCTAATGCCAAGTGAAGATGAGGTCGCAGATGACAGCGCACAAGCTTAAGAACACATTACCGCAGGAGCGATGATATCAGACGGCAGACTTAATCAAAATATTTATCCTATACAAGCCATATTACCGTCAAAAAGAGACATAATATCAATATTGCAGCAGCTGATGTCCTCTACTCGCTCCCTGTCCTGCGACTTTGTGGCCTTGCTCTCGCTGCTGCTCTGCGCTGCCAGTAGTACAGAATCTGACTTCAGGGGGACTATGGGTTCAGTCTGAGTGTCATCTTCTACTTCAAAAGACGTTCTGTATGACTCCACTTGCTTCAAAGGCAGTATGTGAACTGAAAATTGCTTATTTAGTTAAAATACTAATTACAATGGGATGCTAATTAAACAGACTTCTTTTAAATAGCATTATACCCCTCTAAAAATCTAAGTTACCTTCTAAATTAATATGTCAGCCACAAAGCTCTAGGGTTTATAACACGTGTATAACTAAATGCAACCTAAATGCTCCTCCTGGCTGCGCTCGTCGTCGCACTAACCGTACCAACTACGTTTTCCGGAACGGGAGCCCTTCTTGTCGCATTACATAGTATAAATTATTATGGTATACTTAATTATAGTATAAATTGCTTCAAGACACATTTTTCGCAATTAGAAGTAATTGTCTCGTGGCTAAGTTATGAATTAAAAAGAAGCTTGATCACGTGGCCAAAAAATCTATTCTGTAGCTGGACTTATTATTTCTCATTACAATTACATCAGCGATGATTGACGCTCCTAGCGATTAGGCCGTCTTTGTACCTACTCAGTATATTTTTTTTGCTGCAATAATATGTTGGATTTTTTATATCTTGGATTGTGATTGGCTACAAAACGTATTTATTATAATTGATTGAAGAATATTTGATTGACATTGAATGATGTAAAATAACTGTGAATATTAGTTAGGTGACACTTTATTAAAGTAAAGCTTCAGCTATAGGTACCCAAGATCATCTGCTCCTATTATAGGTTTCCGGGAAATATGTTATTCAGTGGTCTAAAATTAATTTCATTAATTAAAAGGTATTGAAAATAAAAGTGAAAAAAAAAAATGTTTGAGTTTCAGTGAACCAAGCAATTTTTCGTTAATAATTGGAATTAAAGCGTTTCTAACGTATTTCCCGAACATCGTAGTCTCCTGATGATTGGTTTTTAGAGAAACAGACAGAACAATCCAAACCACCAAATAGATGTTAATAATGTTGCTGTGATTAATGTGGTGGGGCTGCCGTCCAGAGATGATGCGCTAGTTAAAATTAACCCTGTATAAGTGAGTAAATATTCTTGAAGATGTCATATTATTATGTAATATTAAACCCACATCATCATCATCACAACTCCGTGTAATGAGCCCACTGCAGGGCTATGAGTCTCTCCCCTGGGTGACGAGGAGGTTTAGGCCGTAATCCACCAAGCTGGCCCAGTTCTGGTTGTTGGATGTCAGTATTTTCATGGTGCCCCGAAATGGCTTCTGACAAACTCTAATGACTACTGTATGCAGCAACCGGGACCGACTGCTTAACGTGCCCTCCGAAGCACGAAAGTCGTCGTGAGAAATGAATGATCGGCGGCGGTCACTCATCCTAATACCGACCGTAGCTTAACCATCTATATCGTAAAATATGCACAGTAACCACGGCGCCACGACTAGTTCAAAATTCAAAATCGTAGACTTTGTGACATGTCTTTGTGATAATCGGTGTCTTATCAGCTAATTATAATTTACGAAATAGTCATCTGGCTATTACGCAATCTCTGAATTTGACGATTGTAAATTTGTTTAATGTTTACAACTCGTTCTATTTTAGATATTTCGCGATTCGAACAAAACATTTATAGCAACATAGGTCACATAAATGTACAATAACAGGAAGTGTTCCATGGAACTGCCCTTGCGTATGTTTAGTCACATTGTTAATTTCCTAGGTGTATTTATAGAGTATCGTTTACAATAACCAAGTAGAATGAAAGAATTACTAACAGCTCATTAAAAAAACAAAACGGTACAAAAGGCTTCGATAGATGGCGCTTTACAAAAGCGAAGTCTTGTCTGTCATACAGCCTTTTGTTCCACACTGCGTTTTTAAAAGTAAAATAATTGACGTCTGTGTCCGAAATCGAACTTATAAATAGCCATAGGTGATAGATACCACTTACCTAAATTATAGTATACAGACTTAACGCCTTCGGCTTTTTAAAAGTATCATCTATAAAGGTTTTTTGAACTAATCTTTATGAGCTGTCAGAAAACTCCTCATTACAAAACTCACTTTAGTACCCTATTCATCTCATAAAACTTGAATATGTTAGGAACATAGAATAGAATAGAACAACATTTATTGACAGACACAACACATAATAATAGCTGGAACATAAAAATGAAAATACACATAAAAAACCATATTAGCACAATCACAAAGTATGTACATAGGTAGACAAAACAAAATAAAAGTAAATTGGATAAAGCAGTGTTAACAGAAATTTTCATCAGTTATTGCCAGTGTTGAGTCAGCCAAAAGGCTAACGACTCATCATATGTCACGACTTGGGGGAAGGGTAGACACCTATTTTATAGGTATGTTAGTAAATTAAGACACTCTATAAGCAGTAAATAACAAGTAACTACATTATTTATAATATACAAAATAATACATAATATATTATACTTTTCTTAACGTCTTCAACACCTCTAACCCTAGTAATTAAAATGGCGTTACATAAAAATTGTGCATGTTTGTGTTTGTTATAACCTCATATGGCTGTCTTTAATTTATAATTAGCATTTGTTAAGCTTTTCAGTCGTTTTTTAGATATTTTTATAAGTACTAAATATATTCCTTGAAAGTAGTGTTAGACGGTTAATTAACATTTCGCCGCCAGTGTTTATACATATTTGTTCCCACTTTTATCGCATCTTACACTAGATTTTCGATGATAGGCAATTTTTTACTGTGTAATAATACTGTCTAAAGTAGATCGGCATCAGCCTGAGACTTAAAAAAGATCCAGAAAAAAAGTCTAGGTCTATAAAATCGGGTCGTGACAAAATACCATATTTGAAGAAAACGCGATCGGCCAACGTTCTCTTCACAAAATCAATTAAAGCTCGTGCTGTAGGTATGTGCGATAGCGCCATTTTGTTATAATCGCATGTTTAACAAGACTAGCTAATTCAATTTCATTCCAACGCATAAGACCTATTGCAGGGTAGCTTTGATACTTCGTTTGTTCATTCTTTTTTTCCTACTGGCAGTATGAACGCCAGATCTCGCACCATATCTCATTTTGAGAACCTTTTGGAACATAATGTTGAATTCTCAAACTTACTGTTCTAAGGTACAGTGATTGTTACTTTTCAGAACTAAATAGTTAATTGGAAATTACATTTTTCATATAAAGGTTTATAATAAATATAATATAATTCTTGTAGAGCTCTTTAATGTATAGGTACCTATATTTATAGTATGCATTATATTTATACATATCTGTAGTCAATGTAAGAGTTCAGAAATACGTTTTCATGATGTCATAACGTGATTCAGACGACAATTTAAAAGTCTACAGTTTTAGTATGTTTACCTATTAGCCTTGAATCTTAGACGTGTCTGCGCATGAACTGAAAATAACTAACAGTTTTGCGTGATTCCATCAGCGTGGTTCCGATCGCGAAAATAATATTTAATGGAGTATCCTTCCTAAGAATATTATTTGCTATCGAATACAAAAAGACTTTGTCCTGTCAGACACGTGGATTCTGGCACAAGTACCTACCATTTTTTTATAACCAACAGATTTATCCGAGTTGTCGGACGCTGTTCTAACGGAGTAGAGCATTTATTACACAAATATAATCGCAATACGCTTACAGTAATCACACATACGCGTTACATAACTTTAACTTTAACTCCATTAATACATAACTTTACGCCCGTATCCCTTAGGGGGTAGGTAGAACACCAGAGGCTATACGACCATGGAGGTATTATAATGATGGATAGAGACTATTGCAAAGACAGGGAGTTAGCCTATCATCGCACACAAAAACGCTAATAAAACCTCTACCCCTTAACTGACTTTTACAATATGCCTGGGAAGAGAAGCATCATTCTATGTTTTTCTTTCACTCTCAGTCTAGTTATCCATATCTATATAAATTATAAAATAAGCGTACCTGCTGTCAGTCCGTCTGCTGAGTACCAAAAACTACAAAATGAATTTATAAATTTTAATTTATGAACGGAATTATTCCTGAAATATATGTTGGCCCGTCCCCGGGGTCGCTATTTTATAATTTTAGACAATAAGAAGTTTATGTTGAGTATCATTACCACCACAATAGATGCATCCCAAGACCTCTCTATAAATGTCCGTAATTTCGAAAAAGTGAACCCATTGTTTTTGTTAAAAAGAGTGACATTATATGATTGTTCACCACAAATTAAAAATATAGAGAATAAGAGGTAGGTAGCTATGTTTTCAGCTAAGTATATTTCGTTTCTTGTATAGTCTATTTATTTTAGTTATTGTGGCGTCCTCCGACGTGACCCACAGAGAATCAATATATTATTTTCTACTAATCAAACGTCCTTGATAAAATCAATACCAAGATAAGATTAAATATTGTTAACTTAATTATGCACGTATATCTTACTATATAAACTATTTCTATTTCTTAATAAATTGTCACTCAAGATGTAATCGTGTCTTGCTTTAAAACCCTTTTCCTGGTCGTAATAGTTATCATTACATCTACAAACTTTAAATTATGCTTTTCAGTATACAAAATTATACGAAGAGTTGCCGAGAACTAAATCATCGAAATTCCTGGAGTATAGAGGAGACTACGTATTTTATTTTAGCTATTAGTGACTATGCCCACGTTTAAAATACTGCCAGAGCATATCACCCAACAGTGAAACAGTGATACGTGGCGGCATTTTTTATATTTTGGTAGCCAGGCGAGCCCTGAAGAAGTCCTGCCACCAAGCGGGGGTCACTCAGACACGTCATCATTTTCACGTTTATCCAGGGGCGTTAGGGCTGTTCTATGCCGAGCCTACGAATTTCATCTATAAAGATGTCTCGTGGCTTTATTTGGTGACCATGACTTCACCATGATATTAAGCTCTCATTTAATGAAACTAGTGACAGAATCCCAGCTAGTATTAAGGCGATGAATTTAAATTGTTGGTTATATGTTGTGATTGCTGTAGCATTTTCTACTACCACCTACCACACAAATATTTTGTACGAAATTTATTTTGTGTTTATTAAATTAAAGTTATTAAATCAGTCTTCTGGTGATCCTGATCGCAGATAGTATGTCACAAAAATTGACATCTCACAAACATACTTACAAGCATCCAATAACTTAAATCGTTCGATAAAATCAAACGAAAAACTCGATGACAACGTATTTTATTCAATAGGATTCAAACCTTACGTTCAATGTATTATGAACACATCGTGACGAGAGATTCCTGATCTACCTCAACATTCAAAAAGAGACAGATTTCGCGCATGCACGTCAGCTGCACCGAACTAAGTATGCCATACGACAAAAATACTACCGACACGTACCTATTCTCGTACGCGTGCTTTGTAACAGTGTATTTTGGGATCAATGTTTATTTACAACTAGAGCAATCAAACTGCAGTCCTAGTTACATTGTAAGTGGGAAAGCTAGTGAGGATAGTTTGTTACTCTGTTATTTATGCTGGGCTTGACGGATCAAATTAAGCACACGCACTCGTATTCAAAGTCTAAAATAACGCAAAGAATACCTTTATCTTAATTTTGGCACTGGGTCTGCATTAATATTACCTGGAGCGGTCTACAAAATGTTAATGTCTTTGCGATAGTTTTAGAACTCGTATAGGCTTTCTACAACTGAATTCAACTCTAAACGGTCGATTAGAAGTCCTTCGAAACGAAGGCAAATGACGGTGAGGTTTGGGGAAAACAACAGGGTTCGGGAGGAAATTATCTGTGTATAAAATGTCGTTGGAACATATCAAAGACAGATAGAAGTTTCGTCATTAGCCAAGCGGACCAAGATGGGATCCTTGTGGTAGGTCACAAAGTAGGGAACACTCTAATTAATTGTTTCATCTACGGCGATAGTGCTATTAAAATCTTTATGCTTAGTTGTCCAAAAGTATTGCGTATGTCTTTATGAAAGAAGAATCGCACAGAATTCATCGGTAAGTGACTTCCGGGACCACCAAAGAACATAATTATTTGATGGCAGTTATTATTGCTGACGCCGCATTGTAGACGCGTTACCATTGCTTAAGCTGGTAAAGCACTACTATGTTCTGTAATTCCACTGATCTAGGTGGAGCAGTGATTAGTGTTCATAAATATTATTTAGAGTAAAGTTCTTAGTATATTCGAGATCGATTGAAGGAATCAACAAACTTTGCAGAATATAACGTTATTTCAATAATAATAAAATAAAAAAAAAAACAATTCGAATTTGGTTCTTGAATGTGGCAAAATGTGCATTTACTATTATTTCTATTTTGGTAATAAAAATAAAAAAAGACTGTGGTATCAGAAGTGAAGAGGCTACATTATGAAGTGATGTGTCCAAAAAATTACCTGTCAAAGGATTATCAGCAAACATTGACATCTTCATATAATCAGAGGGGTCATAGCTCATGGTGCCGGTGGCGACTGTTTTGGGTCTGCTTTTGTCTCTCGCACTGATGGAGTTTATGACACCGTTGTAAAGAATTTGATCCATAAAGCCTATTTTGCATAAAAAAGGCCTGTAGGCCACTATATCGGTAAGTCTCAGACATTTTATTTTCACAACCAAGAAGTCTTGTGGGGGTAAGGGTTCAACTTCTCTAAAAGTTGCGGAGTCTTCTTTTATTGGATATGATAGGTTTTTAGAAGGAGCCTGAAACAATAGATTAACTTCTGAATAGATAAACTACATGTCTTTTAGTAGATACTATGGCCGCCTTTGACAATCTCACCTGTTGGTAAGTGAAGATGAGATCAAACAGCATGTGGTTAAGGAAAGAATTGGCTCTTCATAAAATATTGTTGGACGGAACACATCACTGCCGGTGCTGTAATATTTGGCGGCAAATTTTATATGTAGGGTGGTCGCTAGCTAGACGTATCCTGACGGGATCATACCACCAAGTGGGGTACACCCGAATAAGGCGCCTTTTACGAAAAGCTTTTCCAGGGCCGGTATGACTTTCCTTAGCCAGACCTATGCAGCTACAAAATGTCTATTTAGGGCTACGTCTTGTAGGAATGTTTATTTATCAGAGGTGTAATGTAACGTAACTTTTTTGTAATTGCCGAAGGGACAAAGTATATTTTACACCAGAAGAGCACTATATTTTAAAATTGTTCGAAAACCACATCTATCAACATTTATTTGCCGTGGTGAAGTGGTCTTAACGCTACTACGCCAATCGCGAGATAGCGGGTTATATCCCGCAAAAAAATCTGGGTCTGGGTGTTTATCTATATAATTATTTATATTCTAGATTCCCCCCTTGTTCGTTTAATGGAAGGTTAATAGTATAATAGTCTCCGCTGAAATATTAACATATCTCTACCAATACGACTTAAACACATAAATATTTCAGCGGAGACTATTTTTTTGTTTCCTAAATTTTAGAGCATATTTTTAGTAGTCGGGTTTTAGTTTTTAAACTTCTTTTTTTAACTTATTTTGGAGTAATAGTGTTTCCATATTTGAAATGTGCTAACGAAGTTCTTTTCTTTGATATCCCACATGAAACCGTCAAGAAATTTTTTTAGCTTAATTATTATTTCACTTATTTAAGAATAATATTTTTTACATATTTGAGCTGTGCTAAAAAGCGCTTTTATTTGATAGGTACCCCAAAACGAAACAAAAAAGAAAAAAAAACTTTTTTTAGTTCTACTTTAAGTCCCCTAGAGGACGCTGTAGTCAATTTAATGTAACTTTATGTAGCCTATAACTAGCGGACAGTAAAGAGGCTTCCAATGACACCTCATTTGTCCAATTTTGAAGTTCTGAGTGAACAGATGAACATCCATCAATACATACACGTCAAAATCATAACCCTCCTTTTCGCTTTGCCGTAGTCAGGTAAAAATAAAAGAAATATAATTAGAATATCATGATTCCTCAAACGTCACACCTTAAACAACTCAATAACCATCCATTTATAGCTTATCTTTAAGGTCTACAATAAATAATTGTGGCCTCAAGATAGCGCATGCTAGTTTGTCTTCCCTACAAATACCAAAATTCTATTACTACTAGCACTACGCGCCGGGCATTACTGGAACTTCTTGTATTTTTTGCGTTCGATATCGCCATATCTATAGTAACAGGCAGCGTATCTATAGTATAGTATTCAACCAATCAAGTTTTTGCGCTCGTTGAATTTGCTTATTTTTCTGTGTATTTTGTAGCTGAATTCTTTCGTTAGTGTTTTCTACAAAGTACGTTGAGTAGTGTTCACTCCTCACGTTTTTACGATCTCGAATCGAAGATTTTACTTTTGTGAAGTGATATATTTTTTTCTTTCTAGTGAGATAGTGAGTTAAGAAAAGGAATTGAATTGATTTTGAATGACTGGTGCAAGGAGGTGCAAAATTTGGCAGGCAAAAGCATTGAAATTGACGAAGACGACCCAAAAAATCTATGGCCTATAATTATTATATAAAAATAAATTAAGAAAAAATGAATAATTGTCTGAGATGCATATTTTTTTATTACTCCGAACTCCCATAGCATCATGCTTTGTGCAGTTTATTTCAACTTATTAGTATTGCGCAGTTTAAATTTGACTTGTTACTCGAATCAAATTATAATTGCGCAATAGTAATAACTTGTACTACGAATTTCTGAAAATTTGAAAGTGGCGTGGTACGGCCGGGCTGCATTCTAGGGTTGCTTTGGTCAAAAAGGTTCCTAGAGTGGATACTGTATGGCGCTAAAATGCAAAAACCGCGAGACAGTCATCTATACTTTAGTACTTATATTCATCTATGAGATAGCGTTCATAAAATTCAATCGCGCTTCACCGTTACTTTTTAGATTAACTCTACGCAAAACATACTTTATTTAGCTGAAAACATTATGAAATTCGTCGACAAATGACGAAATGATCAAACGCACAATGCCCACTTTTACCAGCATTTTTTCACGGTTGAAGCAATTTCTCTATGGAACTCTACCATCTTCTCATATAAAAAAATAACAAGCTTCTCGACCTTTAAATTTAACTATAAACTACATCTTCTAGCACAAGAAATGGCAGCCCTTTAATTAATGTTAATCAATATTAAATTTATATTTCCATCAAATTCCTATTTTATTTTATTTAATATTTGTCTATTATATATTCTTGTCTATCAATTACATATTAATACATTAGCTATTAAAATTCTTATATTTAACGTTTATTTATTGCATGCGCAAAGCGTCCGTCAACTCCACAGGCTTGAACTGAAAATCAGCGCTGAAATTTGTAACTTACAAATTGCGGCATAACGCTGAGTTCAAGCCTTTTCGGCGTAAAATTAGTATTTTTGTTCTCCTTTTGTCTTTTTTTACGTTCTTGTTTAATTTAGTTTGTTTTTCTAAATGTTGTTAACTTTATTTGTTTGTCTATATTGCGTCGAATAAATGATTTTATTATTATTATTTATTATATAAAGACTTAAAAAAAAATTACCTAAAGAATGGAAGATCAGAATCTTCTGATATAGGCATGTTGTGCTTAAAAGGAGGCTCTTGTCAATAATTATTGTAAAAATGTAACTTATAACGAAATAAATAAAATATATTATTATTCTGCATATTTACAACTACACTCCTTTCGGCGGAAAAGACCTGAAAATAGGACCAGTCGGTCGGGTATCAGGACTAGAGAGAAAGAAACCAGCGAACGATTCGGGCAGTATCCAGCAAAACCGCTTTTTGCATGCGTGCTGGAAGCGAACCACCGCCAAATCTCAGCCTTTCAAGGTGTCCTTTCACCAGTGTGGCCGGGGTCAAACCGTTTGCGGATATTACAACTGGGATGACTTCAGTGGACACAATTTCTCACATTTCGGTCACCTCGTATGCAAGGTCCAAGTTATTATTATTACTATTACCTATATGAAATCCACGTTGTTTCTCTTGTTCGCCCACCTAACCCATAAAAACACGCCCAAGAATGTACGCTCCTTCCGATAAAGGCCAGGAACCTTATCGGAAGGAGCCTTATTAGAATATATTTTATTTTTTCTCTTCATGTACGATCTCAAACTATCACGTCCTCGAATTTCGAAAGTGACCTACAGGTCACCATGTAGATTTTTTTAAGTATTTTTTTTATAAAAATATTATTCTACGTTATTTGTTTTTAAGGTTCCGTACCCGAATGGTAAAACGTGACCCTATTACTAAGGCTGCGCCATCCGTCTGTCTGTCACCATGCTGTTCCTCATCAGCTGTGAAAGTTACGACGGTTAAAATTTTCACAGATAATGGAATTTCTATTGCCGCTATAACAATACTAAAAAGTAAAAATACTAAGGAGGGCATCCCTTACAACATACACACAGTTTCCTAAAGTAGTCAATAGATGGCGCTGTTTGTATAGTAAAGCACACAAGTGGTTATCTAATTGATGTGTCGTATAATAGAAATACTATTGTCTTATAAGACTTAGTGAATGTACAGAACGGATCCATTCGTTCGCGAGTCCAACTTGCATTTAGCAGTTCATTTAAGAAGAAGAGATCGCTGGAAAGTGATAAGGCTGCTCATTTTGAATCGTTTTTACTTTAGTAGGTACTGTGGATTTTTTACATTTTAAGTAAATAACATTAAAGTGTTTGAATTGAATTGTAATACCTTCGTCGTACTGGTACTCGTAGGAACGGATGAAACTGAAGTAGATTTATTGTTCGTAAAACTAAGGATTGATTGCGCGATCGGGTCCAGTGACATTTCTCGTACATTCCTGAAGAGCATTAAACATACGTTAATTCCGCCGCTTATACATACAATATTATTTTTTGTTTATATAAACCTGAAAACAATTTGTTCAGAATCGCCAATAAAATCAATTGCAATAGCTTTTATACCATGTTATATTTTAACTCAGTTATCTCTACAGAAACTTAAACACTATTCAAAACTATCACTCGCAATATAGAACTACCTACACCGTGCGAAAAAGTCACTAAAAGAAGCTGAAATCTGCGCAGAGTTTTTATGATAATTAATTGTATATTTTTTATACCACTCCTTAACGTATACTTAACTCCGTTTCGCATAAATAAAACAATATCATGCATGTGCAACCTATCCAAAAATAATTTTTTTAGATGCCTTCAACTGCCCATTCACAAATCTGGCAACAGAGGTCAACGGAATACCTAATCACAAAGCAATGTTTATCCTAGCAACAACGCTCCCAAAACTGCTAGAAAGAAAGATCTTGAGAAAAATTATTTTCTGTCTACATAGCAATACAGTTTTTGTTCTAGAATCTCCACAAGTACCGCATCTCACAATTTAAGCAACCACGTAATCAAAAATTTGGTCAATAAACAGGAGGCAATCGGCGTATTTTTTGACTTAGCAAAGGCGTTCGATACAATTTCCAGTCCCATTCCTATAGGTAAATTCGATAATTAACGATATTTTAAATTTATTACCAAAATTGGTAACATTTATTAAAAATATATTATATCTCCCCAAACGTGTCATTTGAGGGCAAGGTTCGATCTTTCTTTGTACATTTTATACATATAACCACAATAACAACTTATTCTACATAATATCTCTATGACAGCAGAATAAAAGTACATGTTCTCTTATTTTTATTTTTAACAATATCAAAGTTTTATATAATGCTAACAGCACGAGGTCACCTATTCAAGTTTTCAGTTTGAGCAAAGTAGCTCTTAACTTTCTTTTTGATACATTTTTTAATACTTCTGGACGTTGTCTTAATAATTCTAATTTATTATAAATTTTTGGTACCTGTTCTTTTTATAATCTTTCTCCGTAATATTTTTTAGCACTTGGTTGTATTAATTTTCCTTCTCTTACACTTTTAGTTTTATATTTACTTTTTAGTTTTTTTTTTCATCTTCACTGAAGTAGTATTCTAACCCAAATAAGTATTTTAATTTTAATCTACTGGTAAAATTTTAGTAAAGTTAAAAGTTGGTCATAATCTTTGTTGCACATATTTTTATCGTTTTTGCTAACTAGATACTTACGTAGCATTTTTTGTATGTTTTTATGTTATTTATATTGGTATTCAATGTGCGGTCATATACTATTAGACCGTAGCCTATTATTGAGTCTGCAAGGACTCGGCCATGGAAGTTAGATTAACGATGCTGCGAAATACTGTATTGCGACGACACGGATCTGCAAAACATTATTCTTCTATACGATGACGTGCAAATACATGAAGTTGCTATAACACCGAATTGTGAAAGTATTTACTTCGCTGACATGAAACTGCTAAGTAAATAATTATGCTCACTTCTATACAGGCTTGCTCTAACAAGTAATGATTATCATATCCTCCTTTTAAGTTACCAATTTTAAGAGACATAGAGTTAAAACTCACAAGTCATGTCAATCAACGTCAATATTTGATGATGACGGTCGTGTCTTTGGATCGATTGAGGTAAATTTAATATTATCATCATGAGAAAGTGTGAGATTTTAAATCAAGAACTGGTAAAGACCAGTTACTAATACATGGATACTTGTACTGTCGTAACAAAGTTGAAGGAGATGTATATTACTGGCGATGTATTAAACAATTTAGAAAGATGTGCGATGTGTGTTACAACAAAACTAAATTGTGGTCGACATTCAGTTGTAAGTAAAAAAAATAGAGAACACCCGCATATGCCAAACTTAGATCAAGTAAAAGACCGTGTTTTGCAAAACAAGTTAAAAGAGAAAGCCATATCCATTATGGATACATCAAACCAAATAATTCAGAGCTGTATTCAAAATTTTCCGACTACGTGTTCTCTTGCATTGCCTGATAAACATTCTATGAAGGAAATAATAGGTTCCGTGTCGTCGCAATACAGTATTTCGCAGCACCGTCAATCTAACTTCCATGGCCGAGTCGTCTGCAAGTGCATGGTATACTACACGCATCGTTTTTTGTTTTTATTTAAAAATCCCTTATAATTTAAAATAAATAGCCCTATTCCAAAACTACCTTAATGGTAGGCATCAATGGGGACCGGATTAGTGATGGGCAATCTAAATCTCATGAGGTGCCCCAGGCCAGTAGGTAACTATCGTTGGCTCGACTCTATTTTTGATTTTCAGTCTCATTTGCTAACTCAGAACCTATTGACCCTGAATCCGTAAACTCTTAACCTCACCTTACGATGTTATCATCCATTCGTGTAATGTACCAACCCAAGCAATTTGCAACTCTGCTTAAACTTAACAGCACCAACAGTGTCAAATATCTTAGGGTTCATATTGAGACACTCTCATCACCATCCGCACATTAATGTACTTTCATCCAGAATATGTTAGCTTATACATATTCATCTTTAAGGATCTACAACTCAGGTTTGTGTATCTCATACACACATTCACATACAAAATTAGTGCGCTTTTTATATACAGGGTTATTTTTGAGCATCTGTTGAGGGGTTATAGAGCAGATCAAAAAGGAACTATATTCACTATGGAACCACCCCTCCTAAAATATTTAGTGAAAAAATTGCACAAAATATTTAAAAAAATCATTACGTGAACTGCGCAATCTAGTTATTACGGCAGAAAACTGCCCCGCCATGTACTGTGTGTGTCTTATGAGAGCCCTTTTTTTCTCTGTTTAGTGAATTGTTGTTAAAGCGGCGACAAAAATGCATCTGTGCTATGCAGTCTGTAAAAATGTCTACGGTGCAACTAGCACGCTTCACTAGATACAGCCTGGTGACAGACGAACTCCCAAATCTTATTAATAAGATATGCCGTTTTGCCTTATGATACAGAAACATCTTGAAAAAGCAGTGCATTTAGCACTATTTGATGTAAGAAAGGTAATGTACCTAATGTTTTAAGATATTCTTAAATAAGCAGAGTTTATTGTTTTATTTTAAATTGGTTTGTGTAACGTCACTGCTGAGGTCCACAGATATTTCTGACAGGAATACTCCAGTGATTGATAAGAAATCCCTACGCAACTGTAGGTGTATGAACTTTTAAAATGTCTTCATTATTTATTATTTACAGTAATTATGAACTAGAGATTTGTACTGTATAGCGTCAAAGAAAATAAAAAAATAGGCCCCTAATTAATTACCTTTATATAAAAGTATAGAAAAAATCAGCTACCTTAGTCTTCCTCATGACTAATACCTTTATTTAGTTGAAGTATATTTAGTATTATAATGCAGCTACTGCTGGCATTAATAATTATGGTTTATTTATCATAAAAATAATAATATATTCAAAACAATGCTGCTTTCATGACAGCTTTCTTGCGAATAGTCATTTCAGTTTGACAATCGGATGTTTTAAAAAGAGACCTCAGGATGTTCGTCATGGACAGGTTGAGATTCAAACAAATTCAAACACAGATTCAAACTGGCAATTACAACTTTAATGTGCAAAAGTCAAACCTGGACTCAACAGATCTTATTGAGAACTCTGGCGAGTGATGACCTGACGATTTATTATCATAGATATTATAATCAATATTCTATTGTAAAATTCAGTTTGCTTGCAGTAAGTTCAACTATGAAATTCAGCCACTTTTAAAACCAAAACCGTATATTGCGACCACGGCATCGAAGTGATAAATAACAGTGGCAGCAGCGGGCCATACTTGATTTTAGTTGATGTTATTTTGTAGCGTTTAACAAACAAAAACATATTAGACTATTCGGAATTCATTTCTGAGTAACTCCGCAAAAAATACTCGTAGACGAACGTTACACGAAAAGATATTGCATTTTGAATATTATATGTTTCGTATGTCTTTAGCACTTACAATTCAATTTTTGGACGACTTTTATTTATTTTAAAAACGCTACATACCTACTTTAAACCAATGTGTTGAAAATTCGAAGAAGACTAAGTTATTAAGATAAGTGATGATTAGATTTCTAAACGTATTAAGCGATTTCATTATTTCACGTAATTAATTTTGTTCTTGCCTTTATTCTTGACAACGGACGCTAAAGAGTTTCCACATACTGGGAATATATAGGCAGTGTGATTAAGTCACAATTTTATTTGATATCCGCCTCCATGGCGGGCGCAGCGTTTTAAGACGCAACGACGCAAATCCTGAGGTCTAACCATACTGTTTTTAACAGTATAACCCCCCGTTCACACATGGTACGTTTTACTGGATACGTTTTACCGGATACGTTTCTTTTTCATCGATGGCGCATGGAGTTGTATGTGCGACTTCACATATGACACAGTATTCAGTATACTTACGTATCTACCTACCCCATAAGGGATACAGCCGTGTCGTTATGTATGTATGTATGTATAGGTACCTTAATTAATGTGTGCAACAGATAATCAGTGCGGCGGCGGTGTCGCTTACTATCTATGCTATAGGTGACCCGTCTGCTATTTTGGCTCTACACGGACTGACTATCGGAACTTCGCGCAATAGTAACTTTGATTCAGGTTACTTAGACCTCTCAACAGCGTATCCTATATGGCTATTGGAGGTGTTAACTAAAATTAATAGCATATCAATAACATTTAGGACCTTATAGCTCTGAACGGACTAACGATCGGAATTTGGCGCAATAATAATTCAAGTTTAATAAGACCTATCTAGTGGCATATTTCACATGGCTATTGGAGGTGGGTATCAAAACTATAGCCTGAAATTTAGGACCTTTTAGCTCTGAACAGACTAACCACTGAGTAATCACTACGTTTTAAGAGACGCGACTTCCCGTTTAAAGAAAAAAACAATGCCCATCTATAATACACATGGACCTGTTCAGCACGTAGTGATTGTATGCTTTTTGCTGTTCAGTGCCAAACTAACGAACCTAACTAAAACCATAAAGTAACTTTTATAGGTTGAGATAGAGATATCAGCTAAAACGGAGCTGTAGCGCCATCTAGAACTTAGTGACTGAAACTTTTACTAGAACCAGTCGGGAACTTTCCCTGTATTTTTCTTAAAGAATATTTATGACTCCTCAAATATGTATATTATCATGATTATATGTAACATGTATAGGTATATCAGAAAATCGTTATCACGATCAAAATTCCAATAAACATGCAAAGGTCGAATTGCAGCGTTGTTTCCGAAATCCAGTAGAATTGCCGGGTCAGAATTAAAAAAGGGAGCGTCAGAGTCCAAATGGCCAAATGGTTGTGGGTAAAAGGAATCCAAGAAAAAAGCGACAAAAACAACATTCGGAAACGGGTGCGCAGTAACGAACACAGGTAACGAATGAAAGATAGATTTAATGAGTCGGTTAGGTGACTGATTGAATGAACCGAAGAATGAAAAGTAGTATAAAAGAGACATTGTCTATGGCATTTTTCTAATTTTATAAATTATAAACAGCGCCATCTATATCTTAGTGATACTAACGAAATTTACTGAAAACACCGGTAAAAAAATCAATATTGCCAACATGAACCAAAAAAATAGGGATGTCTAGGATTATCGATAAAATGAGATCGATCATCATAATCAGCCTGGAGACGCCAACAGCGGGGCAATGATTTCCCTTTCTAAATAATATTTTTTATAAATAAAAAGTTAAATAAAAAAAAAAATTGTAACTAATAAAATATATTTATCGCTAAATAAACAACTTCCGCCGCCGCTGAAGGATTTGGACTTCGGTCGGGTGTATTGATTCCGAAGTTTCTGCAACAAATGTGGAATGGGTTATGTCTTATTCACAAATATTTTAATAGTTCGAAATACGATATCTTTTTTGTAGGCATATTAACACTGAGTCACTATATTCCGACGTTTCGACTTGGTTGAACATACTTGGCCAGAAGAGGGAAAATCTACCAAACTCAAAAATCAGCGGTTCCAGAACACTTTATAACAGCTGGTTGGACTGAGCTTCATGATCCGAAATTTCTTTGCGATACAATTACTATCTTAGAATGATGCGACAGGTGATAGTTTAATTTTTTCTGATAACTTCAATCGTGAACATGGATTGAAGCTATCTCCAACATGGAATCCCGTAATAGATAAATTCAAATCGCGTTTTAATTTCGGATCGGTTTACTGGTACTGTTAGTATTGTGTGCCATATGTTTTATATTAAAAATTCTTCGACAATAAGTGGGTACGACCACATCATTCCGCCTGTCGTATCGGCGACATCATGGTGGTATTTCAGTCTGCCTGCGACCATGCTGCGACCAAAGCTTGTGCAACCAAGTCAAAATGTCGGGGATAGAAGGCATGCGTTAATCCGCCTACTAAAGTGATATCGCGTTTTGTATTATTAGAGTTATGGTTAAGTACACATATAATTATCAAATCCAATACTTTTACCTAATTCAGTTGCTGCGGTTGCCTGAGTCATGCATGAATCATTAACTTTTTAAAATGTTTTTTTTTTCTGGTCTGATTTTATTGCATAATTGTGCGGCAAGAAAAACATTGCAGTAAATTTACCATAATGACCTGCAATTGGATTCAAAATCTGAAAAGAGTCACTAAAACTGCCGGAACAAGTTAAAACGCTTAAAAAGATGATATCAAATCAAAAGTTCATAAAAAACTATACAAGAATTTACCTGAAAAGAAAAAATAAAGCTATTTGTCTACAAATTCTGATTTATCTGCACTTAGAGTTTTTTAACATCGATATCTTAAAAACTACAATAGCAAAACAAGTCCTTCACTAAAATATATGTTTTGTGGTGTATATATTTTCAAATACATAATATTATGTGCAACAGTTAAATTGAAATATAATTTTGGTCAGATAAATCAGTCGAAGAATGAAATTTCGGAGAAATACCCAGACACGTAATAAAGCTTTCTGAATGATTTCATTCTACAGCATACTCGTTCATTAAAATTGTATAAAAACAAATCAATAAATCAGTAACGACCGGCTGGTGTAGGGGTAACGTACATTGCCTTCTATGCCAGAGGTCCTGGGTTCGAATCCCGGCGGCGGCGACGAATATTTATGTGATGAACACAGATATTAGTCGTCAAGTCATGGATGTTTATATGTTTATTTAAGTTTATTTTCTAATAAAAAATATGTTTTTATTCAATATGTATGTTTTTTTTAATCTTATATTTCTTAAGTATATCAGTTATCTAGTATCCATAACACAAGTTCTTTAAGAAACTTAATTTGGGCTAGATAATGTTGTGTGGGTGTAAGAAATATTTATTTATTATTAATTAGCAGAATGGACGATTAAAAAAAGACAGTAATGAAGATAATAAATTATTTATTTTACAAATACATCTAACAAAAATACAATTATAAGTAAACTAAAAATATAAAAACAAGCACAAATCTATAAAAAATGAAAAACGATCACACGCCTTATTTTTCCTTAAAGTTAATTATTATATTAATGACATAGGTAATTCCAAAATCATATAAAACCTATATTATGTTGACCACTTAACAGAAGCAATCGGATTATAAACTTGTACCACAAGGGACTATTCGATTAATGCACCCTTAATTTATATATTGAATTTTATTTGACACAGCAAACATTTCCTTAACAAGTTTTTGTCCGCGACTTCGTCCTCGCAAAAACATTGTTTATTTTATAAATAAAAGGTGCTATAACTACCATTCCTGTAGGAATTTCAGAAATTCTTTCCATAATACAACCAGACACCCATTGAAGAACCTTTTTACTATGTATCACAACTCAAGAAATAAGATTTTTCATACCAAATAGTCCTATAATTACATATGTCCAGTTCCCGTGGGAATTTCGGGAATTCCTTTATTAGTGCACCCCTTCAACCCTAAAGAATTTAAGTTCCAAAATTTCAGCTCACTACGCCCATTAAAGTCGTTTTCATAAAACCGTACCGAGCAGTGCTCCAAACACATAGGATGTATTAACTATCGCTGTATACGTTGTCTGTCAGTCATTCAGTCACTAAACCATTCAGTCAGTAATGAAACAGTTTTATAAATATTGATTGATATCAATATGAGGTATTTCTTATTAATTTGCGTTATGGCAGCAATGCCCTGGGCGTAGATATCAATAAATTCATACATAGATAATCATTATGCATCTGTACTATTATAATAAGTAGTTAACCTACATTTTGACAGTAATCCTCTATTTTGAATGCTACCGTTTATACTGTTTACACTGACATACATTTTCAAACGCAATCATTATATAGTTTACCTTGCCTTAAGAATTATATTATCTTTGGAATTGATAATTTATTGCAATATTAGACCTTATTGTTATAGAGGTTACAGATAAGGCTAGCTTCTTATCAAATACACAAAATTTATTGTCATAGGTTAGTTCTTCGTAAGCAATTGAACCGTCAAACATTTTAACATCTTAAATTAACATTACAGAAATAAATTAAATTTACCTTACAGGTAAGTACACTCATTTATTTTATAATAATTAGTAAGAAATGCAAACATAAACAGAAATTATTAGTGTAACTTAAATTTAAGCTTAATTCTATTAATAAAAATTCAAAACTTTTTTAAATTGCTATCACTTATGACTTACATGGTATTGTCAAATAAATACTTTCAGATTCTTTATAAAGCAACCATTTTAAACTATTTCATATTAGAAAATCTTTAAGATTTAAATTTGTTATGAAGTATAAATATACAAAACAAGACGCAGTCTTTTTGACAGTTTTTTAACACAAAACATAGAAACGTCAAATAAAAACTCATATCCTATTAGGTCATACAAACATTTAAAATGTAAAATGGAGGAAAAAAGAGATTCTTCATAATCAATAAATAAATTGGCCTCTAGACTAATAGATAACACTATCAACTTAATTATTAAATTAAAAACTTATTTTACTTACTAAATTAATAGTTATATAAATAGCATATCAACTAGACCCTGTTTAAAAATATTATAACTTGTTCTTATCCTAAGTTGGTTAAATTACTTAGATTATTTCTTTATAAAGAACTCGTAGATTTTAACTTACATTCTTTCAAATCTGTCATTCATATGTTTGTACATATCAGTTTGTATTAATTAAAAACTCTTCCATGTAGAGAGAAGAATGATTTTTGACTCTAGAAAATGAGCTTGTTGTAACTATTATTTTTACAAAACCATGATATTTATTTGTTTAAATTTTATTGTTTTAACAATACGTCAAATATATCGTAAATATCACGAGATATCGTGAGAATTTACGATTACAATTCGATTTTTGACGAAGCAGACGTTAAAACAATAGTATTTCTTATTTATTTGTTCAAGTGATTCTTTACAGAAGCTTTTTGTTAATTTCTTTACTCAAAGTACGTACTGTAATGAGGCAATTTATCTTAAGTCCGACTTTTCTACTTTTCCTATTAATAAACAATATTTTTATGTATTTTTGTTACAATAAACTTTAAAGTAAGTATATATTTTTTACAATGGTGTTTTTATTTGTACTTTATCATCTGTTTCTTGTTTTCAAATGACTAAATTCGTAAAGACATGTTTTGACTGGAACTCAATTCATTTTCATAGGTAAAAGCAAGAAAGAATGAGGAATACAGGGTTAAGTAAATTAAGTTCAATCCGTATGAGAAAGTTTGATTAGAAACTACTAAAATATATTTCCGAACTGAATGCTGCTTCTGTTTAAATCTTTAATTTAATCTTAAAACAGAAGGCCAATTCACGTAATTTTTTGACATACAAATTTGAATATATCTGAATGCTAAATAATATAATAATAATAAAATCCCCAGACAATCACATCAACTACATGGCCCCAAAGTAAGCATAGCTTGTGTTATGGGATACCATGTAGCGAACTAGGGGGAACCTAGAATATAAATACATAAATAGATAAACACCCACAAATGGAACATTTTTTTTTCTTGTTCCGTGTGGGAAACGAACCCGCAAATACCGGCGTCTGAGGCAGACAAGTTTACCCTATCGCCAAAGTGGTCGTCAATAGGGTAAACCTTTAGTATTAGTAAGTATTTTGAATTTAACAAAATTTGGTAATCAGCTAAAAAATATCACATTGCGGTAATATTAAAATTTTATTTCTTTCTCATGGTAAACACTAATCTCCATACTAAAAAGTGTTACGTGAATATTATTTTGCTATGTTAGAATCATATCGATTGCGATCTCATTTCGATTGGCTTTTGACGTTTAAGATCGCACTAATATCCCAATGTCATTTTGATGAGATATAAATTAGCTGAATTGACCCTCTGATCTTCGAATGTCTATAGCTTCAGACTTTCTCATACTGACCGATCGTGTTACACCCTGTAAAGTCAAGTTTTTAGACAAATACTTAATGACTACAACGACACTACTATAAAATATTTTCTTTCTTTCTTTTATTTCTTACTTAGTGCCGAATGCAACAATGAGTTTGTAGCTAAACTTAACCTGCTTGTGACCGTTGTTGTTAAGCTGATCCAGCATGTTCAAGCTCTCTACCACAGAGGCGTAGTCTGCGAGGAACTCCTCATTCAGGTCACCAGGTATTTGGAAAGGGTTTACTGCAGCTACCGCTTCTGTTGGAAAGACAGGTTTTTTTCAAAGGAGAAAAAATACGCGTTTGACTTCAATCTCACCTGATGGAAAATGAAGAGGTGGTCGAAGATAAAATTACAAGGGCTTAGGGAGGAACTGGCTCGTCACAAAATATTGCTGGAATTCTGATTATAATATGATTATACAGGGTCACTGGTGGGTCACTTTTGAAATTCAAGGACGTGATAGTTTGAGGTCATACATGAAGAGAAAAAAAAATAATAAAAAATAAATATTCATTATTTAGTGAGTAAACTTAACCGAAAGTTAAAGATTTGATTACGCAACGCATGTTTATGCTAGCATTGCCAGCGATTCGCGTGCCAGGTCACTTGCCACGATTGAGTCAGGCGTAGGTAAAGTACATAGTAACGTAGTAGAATTATTTATAGGAAATTCTAGTGAAAAATTAAGAACCAGAATGCTCTCCTTCAGTATCTAAAATTTGTCACCAGTTACCTTGTATAGGTCACCTACATACATACATACATAGCTTCACGCCTGTATCCCTTATGGGGTAGGCAGAACACAAAAGGCTTTCAAACCATCTGATGTCACGTTTGACGAATTTGGAGGTATTATAATGATGGATAGAGACTAGTACAGTGCCAGGGGGTCAGCCTATTGCCCTTTCGTGTAAAAAAGCTACCAAACTTCTGTCCCTTAACTGAATTTTACAGTATGCCCGGGAAGAGAAGCTGCTGGCACATTCTATGTTTTTCTTTCGCTCCCAGTCCAGCATGGAAGTTGATGATTATATCTGATTATAATATGGCATTTAAACTTGATGATTCGCTGGTTATTTAGACACCCAGTCACTTATTCAACAGCAAAACGTGCCCTCAAATCCTTGAGTGGTCCCAGGTTGGAGTCCCAAAAAGGCCAATTTGGAAAAACAATATTTTTCTAAACTTTCTCGGGTTTGGGCATGGGTACACTAGTCCCGCCATGTAGTTACCCTAACAGGCCGTTCACACATGGTCCGTTTTTTACTGGATTCGTTTTTGTATCTTAAATACGTATACTGAATACTGTGCCGTATGTGAAGTCGCTATAAGGCTGCAAACTGGACGGCAGCGACAGCGAGAGCGACAGCGGCGCGGGTAGCGATTTCCGCGACATGATAGAAAGTATTAAGAACGGCCCAGATTCCCCGCGTCGCTGCCGTCCAATTTGCAGCCTGAAACAAGCTTATTAAAGCTTACTTTGGCGCTAATTAGGTGGTGTGAATGTTTTGATATTGGAATTTTTAGTTTCAATAGTTTATTGTTATTTTCAGACTGATAATTATGCTTTCTTTCACTATTGTATACCAGACATAAGTCATGTAGCGGACCTCGAACAGATAAGTTTCGTCTCTTCCGCCTATTCTCCATCTGAGCGAAAACGTTAAATGGTGAATATAAGAGTTTATTTTAGAAATTTCACTCACTTTTTACACTCTCCAGGGAGTCAAATGTGAACCATTTTTCTTTGCACTGCACGTCGATGTTTTTGAAGCCGATCTGCTCCATTATCTTATGCACTTTTCTCTCTGGTTCCTGTCAAAAGAGAGAAATGATCAAATTTCAGAAATAAGAAAGCAATTTTCACTTGAGCCGGTAAATGTTAAAGATCTACTAACAAAAGTCTGTAGCTTAAATCCCGCGGCAATAATTTGTTTTATTATCGCTTGTTTTATTCCAGACTGTATACTTTCAGTATTCCAAATTTAATCTAAATCCGTTAAGCCGTTACGCCGTGATTGAAGATCAAACATCCAGATACCCATCCGAACTTTCACATTTACAATATTCGAAGGAACCTTTTAGTGCTCAAATACATCCTGAGAAGAGTGTGGTATAGTTTTTATGCATCTATTTGTTCTGCAGTTTCTCAGGATTCAGGATATCAGAAGCAAATACAATTTTTCATATCAGATTGCTAGTTTCAAAAGATAAGCGCATTCAAACACATAAACAAACTCTTCAGCGTTATCATATGAGTATAAATATAACTACGAGTATACTTTATTGGGATAACTAACTATACTGTGTAGGGCCAGTTTTTAATAGCTCCTTAATGGCAGTGTTTTGTTTCTCAACTTGCACAGTTATTACTTGTTTAAAGGAATGACATAAGTAAATACGTCACTATTACATGACTTTTACTCTTGTTTATTTATCCTACTAAAATTATCGAAATTCGAGGACGTGGTAGTTTGAGGTCATACGTGAAGAGAAAAAATGAATTAAAAAAATAAACATTTATTATTTACTGAGTAAACTTAACCGAAAGTTAAAGAATCCATTACGCAACTCATGGTTACTTAAGCGTAATACAATAGATATCTATTCAGCGGGCGGTGTGTGTGTGGCGGGAACACTACTGTGTGCGTGTTGACTGAGGCGGCTCGTCGGGAAAAGTGCTGTAATGTCTCTTTATTAATTTATAGGGAATTCTGGTGAAAAATAAGTACAGTCTGCAACAGAATTATGTATACCACCCAGTCTCCCGCACACATACAACGCGTATGCATATTGTATGTGGGCGGGAGACTGGGTGGTATACATTATTCTTTTGCAGACTGTACCCAATTTTATTACATAATTATGATCAGAATCGAGTACAGAGTGCTCTTCTTCAATATCTAAATATTGTCACCAGTCACCTTGTATACATACATAACTTCCCGCCAGTATCCCTTATGCGGTAGGCAGAACACCAGAGTATATAAAGCTATTTGATGTCGCGTTTGAAAATTTTGGAGGCATTATAATAATGGAGAGAGACTATTGCAGTGAAAGGAAGTCAACCTATCGCCCACAAACAAAGATCCAATAAAACCTCTGTCCCTTAACTGACTTTTAAAGTATGCCTGGGAAGAGAAGAAGCTGGCACATTCCATGTTTTTACTTCGCCCCCAACCCCGCATGGAACAAATGACTGCTTAAAGAATAGTACCTATTTCAGGTTGAATAGGTATGTAATTTTAGAGCATAGCTTGCCGAGTAGGTTTTCGATTCTATTACCTTACATTCCTGTTTGATTGAAACTGAGGCTGGAGAATTTAATGGTATATCCGCATTTTAAGATTATAGTCGTAATTTAATTTTATAGTCTAAAATTTTAAAAACTAAAATCTATAATCGTTAGTTACCTGACAGTCATGGTAGGGTGATATAAATCGGTACACGTCCTGTAACCAGGTCGCCCACTTGTTATTCTGCGCCAGAGTTTGGTACACATCATACAAAGGCATATACCCAAGAAAGACTAGCAAACAGTCTCCACCTTCTTCCAGTAAACTGTAGATGTTTCTAAAAGCCTTTCTGTAAAGAAAAATGTCATAAATAAAAATGCTTTCATCTGATTTCATCACGATCTGGTTTGATTAATTTGAGGGTAATTTTCAATGCTAACTATAATAAATAATAATAATAAAATCCCCAGACAATCACACCAACTACATGGGCCCAAAGTAAGCATAGCTTGTGTTATGGGATACCATGTAGCGAACTAGGGGGGAACCTAGAATATAAATGCATAAATAGATAAACACCCAGACATGGCACATTTATTTTTTCTTTTTCTGTGTGGGAATCGAACCCGCAACCACTGGCGTCTGAGGCAGACAAGTTTACCCCATCGCCAAAGTGGTCGTTTGCAAACTATGTGGAATCTATTAAACATACCTAAAGATTAATTATCTGTGAGCCGAGTTGTCACAGCTTTGTTTTGTCAACAAAGTTGGTTAAAATATCGATATCTAGGCTTTAACTGCAAAGTCCTGGTACTTTTAAGTGCGGAGTGAATAGGTTTCTCGTGGATAGACGTGTATTACCACGGTTTTCATGTGCACTTTCAATCAGGTGGCATGGATGAAAAACGTCCTATACTTACTAGGTATATCAAAAAAGACAGTAAGAACGTAAAGCCATACGGCACCCAATAGGAGCAGTGTACTATTAGTATGTTACCTAGTTTAGTCATTAGAAATGATCCACAACAACCCTATTTGATCTCCGAATTCTCACAACCGAGCCTGCACAACTTTTTTTTTTTTTCAAATTTCGAAGAAATAGACGGAAGTACCTATAGATTAACGTAAAATTTAATAGCACTAAATAAGGCTTGAATCACCAAAACAACAAATATGTTCTTACAGGTGAGTCAGTCTACCTAATTCTCAAAAGAGCAAGGTTTCTATCAGGCATTATAAGGAACAGGCATCAGGCAACTTTTGATAATGTAGAGTTTGAAGGTCAACATTTAAACTGCAACGTAAAAAGCGATGTATCCCTATGCAAGAAGCCTTGTACAGGGCGATGGGGTAAACGATGTATGACGACCACTTTGGCGATGGGGTAAACCTGTCTGCCTCAGTCGCCAGTTGTTCCAGGTTCGATTCCCGCGCGGAACTAGAAAAATAAAAGTTCCGTATCTGGGTTTTTATTATTTATGTATTTATATTCTAGGTCCTCCTAGGTTCCCCCTAGTTCACTACATTGTATCCCATAACAGAAGCTATGCTTGCTTTGGGGGCATGTAGTTGGTGTGATTGTCTGGGGATTTTATTAATTTATTATGGTATATGTATAGTTGCAAATATCGAATAATGAGTAAAGACTATTAGAACTCTTTCCGATTGTTAAATAATTTTTCAATTTGTTTAATGAGAGTAAAATAAATTGTGTTTGCAACACAAAAAAAGCATGGCAGAAATAGTATATTTCATTACGAGTGCGGAAAGCCTGTCATTGCAAAGAATTCCGACAAATGTCTACACGAGCCGAGGCGCAGCCGAAGGCGAGGGTTGACAGTCGGAACGAGTTGCAATGACGGTTCCGCACGTGTACTGAACGACTATTTTTAATACAGTTGCGAAAAAATTAAGCAATTTTATTAAATATACAAAATGGCGCCAGCCGTGAAAGATTATAAACAGAGATTTTTTTGTTTACCCATTCTGAGTAGGCAAAGGGAACTATGCCCATACAGCCAAGTCTTTAGTAGATTTTTTGTATTGACATGAAATGAAAATGAATTTAATGAGATAAAATGAAATGAAACTTAACCTAACTCATTGCATCAAATCATTAAATCTGATATTGAAACAAATTAGTAGCTTCTTTTCAGAAATATTTGCATGAATCTTAAAAACTTCTATGAATTTTTTTTGCAAAACCTTCGTGGTTGGTTTTTTCTTTTTAATAGACATTATTTTGACACTTGGGAAAGAGAACGCACGAGTGCGTAATAGCCCACATCCCGAACGCTAAACGTCCCTGCAATACGCCACTTTTTGAGCAACTGTATTAAAATAGTATATTTCATTACGAGTGCGGAAAGCCTGTCATTGCAAAGAGTTCCGACAAATGTCTACACGAGCCGAGGCGCAGCCGAAGGCGAGGGTTGACAGTCGGAACGAGTTGCAATGACGGTTCCGCACGTGTACTGAACGACTATTTTTAATACAGTTGCGAAAAAATGAAGCAATTTAATCAAATTATAAAAACACAATAAACTCAATTAACTAATCATTTGTTTCTTATAAAAGTTATAATTCACATATACATTGAAATTGGTACAGTTTTTTATACTAACTGGGGAAGTTTTAGGTTGCATATTTACTGTTTGAGACAAACTATTATTAATTTCGTATGATTGTTCATGTATATTTGTCATACAATGGCGTTTGCTAGTTGATGGAATTGGATCTGATGAATTATCATTATCAACGAAGGTACTCGTAGATGGACGAACGTTCTCTTCAGCATGTGAAGGAGACGGACTGGACTTTAAATTAATGGATTGTGTGATCTTTTTCCCAGTTTCTTGTTTGTTGTTTAATGAATCACCAATATAGCTTTCTGCAACTTTTTCTGATTTCCAACCACCTAGTCGCTTTAAGGACGTTATATTGGCTCCAGAATCTGCCAATAGTGTAGCAGAGGTCCTTCTGAAGCTGTGCCCAGTATAACACTCAGCATCCGGCAAACCAAGAAACGTAGCTATTTCTTTTGGCATATTACCAAGTTTGTTTATGCCGATTACTTGAGCTGTACACTTCCCTTTTTGGAAATTTTGAAAAAAAACGGTCGGATTTTCCTTTTTGGGACCGCTGGTTCATATATTTTTTCACTATTGTGAGAAAATCTCCTTCAACAACAAAGCTTCGCGATATCTTATTTTTTGTGTTTGGAATCTTGATAAGTAGCATTTCTCCATGGGCTTCAATATCTTTTAAAGTAATCTTGGCTAACTCCTCTCTGCGGCAAGCTCCAACAACGCCAAAAATCAGAGCAACCTAAAAAAAAACGATTTGATTCATAAATAATGTATTGACTGTATTTTGCGATTTTGTAAACTGAACACTAAAGAAAAATGTCGATACGTATACTTATTAATAAATTACCTTTGTGGCTAAATAACAATCATCGGGAGCTTCTTTCAAAAACCTTTCCACGTCATGCGATGTTAATATTTTCGACTTTTTACTGGTAAAACCGTCTGATTGTCGTTTTAAGAAAGCATTTAATTTGGGATATTGACTTATATCCACGTTGTTCCTTATTTTTAGCATACTTTTTATCATCGAAAACCTTGACCATAACGTAGAAGGTTTTAATTTTGCTGAGAGTTCGGAAAAGTATGCCAACTTAACATTTTCTGAAAAACTATTTGCTTTTTTCTCTTCTCTCCACGCAATAAATTCGTCGTATGTAGATATGTAGCGACTTTTTGACTTTTCCGGTAAAATGTTCTCCGAAGCATTTTGTGCAATTATACTGAGTTCCGGTGGTGTTAATTCAAAAAAATTTTGGTCGAAATTACTCATTTTGTGTAAAAAAACAACTAAACTCGCGAAGAAAATTTCGGAAAATGGCGCCAACCGTAGAATGTAAGCAGTTTTTTTTCACCCATTCTGGTAGGCAAAGGGAACTGCCCATACAGCCAAGCCTTTAGTAGGTACTTAGTATTTTTTATTATAAGAAATGAAATTGAAATTTAATGATATGAAATGAACTGAAACCTTACCTAAGTCATTCAATCAAATAATTAATTCTGATATTGCACAAATTAGTATAGGTAGCTTCTTTTTAGAAACAAATAAACCTATTTGCATGAATCGCAAAAACTTCTATGAATTTTTTTTTAGTAAAAACTTCGTGGTTGATTTTTTCTTTTTAATAGACATTATTTTGACATTTGGGAAAGAGAACGCACGAGTGCGGAAAAGGTAAAGAAAAAGCACGAGTGTGCAATAGCCCACATCCCGAACGCTAAACGTCCCTGCAATACGCCACTTTTTGAGCAACTGTATTAAAAAATAACATTTTGACAACTACGATTTAAAACGTTCAAGTATCTACACAGACAGATAATACTGTGAGGGAAGTTGACTTGACAACGGGAATCATATTATAAAAGACGCCGTCATGTCAGTGTTGCTCCGAAAAAAAATACATACATAACGTCACGCCTGTATCCCTTATAGGGTGGGCAGAACACCAGAGGTTATAAGACCATCTGTTGTCGCGTTTGACAAATTTGGAGGTATTATAAAGATAGAGAGAGGTACCTAGTGACAGGGAGTCAACACATCGCCCACAAAAACGCCAAGTAAACCTCTGTCCCTTAACTGACTTTTACAGTATGCTCGGGATGAAAAGCAGCTGGCACATTCTAAGTTTTTTTTTCGCTCCCAGTCCAGCATGGAAGCATGAAAAAACGTCATAAAAATACGTTATAGTCTGGCTAATGAAAGTAGAGACTGAAAAAACCTGGCGAATTTAAAAAGAATAGCATCATGGTAACCCCGACAAGAGTACGAAATACAAGTATTTAAACTTGATACTTATAATATAAAAGTATCGTAAAAAATAACAAAATTAACATTGTCCTACTTTTTGCTGAGAAGTATATTATTACAATGATAGGCAGCTAGTATTTATCAGGTTTAAAAATAAAATAACAAAATACAATAATTATTTTTATTCATTGTAATTGAATTCTGAATCCAGCAGCTGAATGCAAAGGAATGAATCGTCAGAGTCACTGGTATCGCTGTTTTCTACATTCATTACGATAATTTTAATTTTTTCATTAATTTTTAAATATGAAAATTCCAAAATCTCAATTACCAAAACCACGACTTTGACATTCATGCTAGTACTGCCATATAAAAAGTTTGCAAAAACCCCCAGTGTCTACTTTCGTTAGCCAGACTCTAACTTTCGTAATCTCCAACCACATAACTTAGTTTGATAAATGTAAATATTTCTACATTTCCTGTGATTACTATTATTTATCAATTTTTCAAGATGGTTGACAAGATTTAACGTATACCTAAGACTAGCAGTCTCGAGCAGTTGTGACCACGTAACATTTATCCCGCAGGAATTTCTAGATAAAATTTTGTAACTAATATTATAAATGTGAAAGTTTGGATGTTTGTGTCACAATCATGACAGAACGGCTCAACGGATTTGGATGAAATTTAGCATAGCGATGGGGTACAGTCTGGAATAGCACATAGAATACTTTTCATCGCGATATTTTACTACTTTTTATATCGAAATTGCGCGAGTAAAAATGAGAAACAGCTCAACGCCTATATTTCCCAATTTAATGTAGCTTTCTTATAGTGAAAGAAAAATATAAAAACCTTAAATAATTGAATTGAATTTTGAATTGAATTGAACATGTTCTTCAGGTTACCAGCATCCCTAGATGTTATTTCCTAATGCCTAGATGTAGGGTCATATTTTTGAAGATGAAAAAATTTTAAGAGAAGTTTAAGAGAAAAATTTTAAGAAGAGAAAAAATCTAAGAATAATATGTGGATTCAATTATCTTGCTATTTAATCGTAAACAACAGATTAAATTAAAATGTTGTTAACTTATGAGAATTATGAAATATCAATTTAACTACCGATATTATTTTTTTTTTCATAAATTGAATCCACACATCTTTCTTAACCTACATAAAAAAGAAGTATCAATGACATCAATACGTTTTAATTTTCTTGAAAGAAACACCTAAGTATGTTGTATTGCTAAAAGTTTTCACGATTAAAAAAGACCCATCGCTTGTGATGGGGTTAAACCACGGTTAAACGAAACTTCGAGTTTAGATATAAAATAAAACCAAACGTCATAAAATGAGGTTAAAACGGCTTTTATTTAAACCTCCGGTATAATATGTTTTTATTGGTGAACTCTTACTAAATATGTCAGTAGCGTATCGAAATAGAGCGATAATAGTTGAATTATGCAAGATATTATCTTGTTTACTTACCTATATTTATTTAAAGATATTTCTGCCTTGAAGCCAGTCGATTAAAATAGTGCCGTTATTAATACAATTTTAATATAATTACACTAGTGTCTCCTTGTTTTTTTTTAACCCAAAAAAAAGTTTTTTTTCGTGTCTTTGTTATACGATATTTCAGACAATTATGAATTGATTTTGAAAATTCTTGTTTCATATGAAGAAGATACTTCAGAAGTGGTCCTATATAAATTTCTTCGAACTTGATTGATTATTTCGTGAAAATTTTTAAATTTTGAAAGAAATATGTGTGAGTACGGAGAAAATTTTCATTGACGAACAAAAAAATAGAATGTTCCAGCTGCTTCTCTTCCCATATTGTAAAAGTCAGTTAAGGGACAGAGGTTCTTTTGAAGGTTTTTGTGTGCGGTAGGCTGACCCCCTGTTACTGCAATAGTCCATCTCCATCATTACAATTCCTCCAAATTTTTCAAACGCAACATCAGGTGGTTTTATAGACTCTAGTGATCTGCCTACCCTATATAGGATATAGGTGTGAAGTTACGTAGGTAATGTCCACTATGGCCCCATTCCTCGCTACGGTATATTTACCGTATACCTGGTTGTACATAAAAATACGAGTATATGGAAAAAAAAACACAATTGCTTTTTAAATAGACTCAGTTTATCAGCATACATGCTTGTAATTACCATAGGTACGTAATAGCATTAGTAATAATTTTAAATTTAGTATTTGAAATCAATTATATTATTATTTTACTTATAAGTCGGTATTGTTGTAATTAAATTACGTTTTGGGTTTATCATTTAAATCGACTTCCAAAAAAGGATGAGGTACCCAATTCGCCTGTTTTTTTTTTGTGTCCTTGTTACACGATATTTCTGACAATTATGAATTGATTGTGAAAATTGTTGATTCATATGATAGAGGATACTTCATAGTTGGTCCCATTTAAATTTCATCGAAATCAGTGAGTACTTCATTGAAAATTTTAAACTTTTGATAAAATATGTATGATTTCGAGAATGTTTACGTTGATGACATTCTCAACTCAAAGTTTTGACGTAAAGTCGGTTTTTTTAATGCTCTGCATTCCTGGATTATAATAATTAAACCGAGAATCAAATTCTTTAAATAACGAATAGTATTAGTATTTTGTTGTTTATTTCGTAATAGCATAATGCCTTTATTAGACATGTCTTGAAAAAGTTCGAATCAAACCTTAGTAAGTTAAATAAATGTTTATTTACGTCCAACTTAATATTCAATCATTCATAACGTTAAGGTTATCAGGTCTTATTTTAAAGTATTTTATTAATGATAAAAATATGAGATATATTTAATTCATAATAACGGTTCGGTAAGATTACTATAGAAAATTTAGAAGTTCGAAAAAATTGGCACTTAATTTTAAAAACAATGATAAAATCGAAACTTAAGGATTAATTACTAGTAACATAAATTTTAATTTTAAAACTTTTTAAAATTGTAAATATTTTGTGTTAATATAAATATTAAACATTTATTCTGAGAAAAAATTCCTTAATTTTTTTATTACTTGGTTTCACTATTACTTTTCTATGAAAAAAGTCTTGTTTTCACTTTAAAATGTTTAGATTAACCTTCTTCTTAAATACGAAATTTAAAAAGGTACTCACTCTTGTTGTTTCACCCAGTGAAGAACATAAAACGAGAAAGCATGATCGAAGGACCCGTGTAGGTCCCTCGGGAGATCCGCTTCAATATCCAGCTCAAAAAACTCAGTATTATTATCGCTGTACAGTTTATTAGCGAAATACACCATTTTCTCACTTATATCACATCCCGCTACCTTCTTATGCGTCCCTGGTATGAACTTCTTCAAAACATTTGTAGTAACACTTCCGTCTCCGCAGCCGATGTCTATGATTCTATCGGCTCCATTCCACGTGATCTTCCTGGTGAACTCCTCAAGAGTTTCAATGGCATCCTTGGTTTGGAGCGAGTTGTGTTTGTGGTACAGTTCCGTGTTATTCATATTTGTTGGTGAGCAGGGACGCGGGTGTTGACTGCGCACGAGTCGGCGTCGGTTTTCGTTCTCGCCAGAAAGTACGTAGGTATGTATTTATATATGTACGGGCAACGAGCATGTTGGTCTCGTAGCCCGGTGACGTATGGGTGTTGCTACAACGCGGCGTGCTTATCTGAAAATACAATGTGGTTTTCGGTTAACCATGTGTGTTAAAGGAGGTTAGGGTCTTTTGGATTACTTCTTAGATATGTGGTAATCAATAAATAAAATACTTCAATATTGTATTAGATTAATATTAATTTTTTCGATTGAAAATCATAAATAAAACATTTTTTAAACGGAGCTAACGAGTCGTTCGGGGTTATGTTAAGGCTGCACAACATCTAAGTAGATAAAATGTAAAATATAATTAGATTTACGCCATAAGGCCGTATAAAATTATTGTATTTAAATACTAGTTTTTATTCCGTTTAATTATGATTAATTCATGTTACTTCAGTCAACGTTTTCATTTTCTTTTATTTCTACTTAAATGGAAATAATTACAAATTTACAAATTGTGATAATGATTTTCCTAATCCTTCAATTCAATTAAGGTGTTCTTTTTTAAATTAAAGGTTAAAAAATGTTTGGTCTCTCTCAAATATTGCCATAGGTAATGATTTTTTAAATATATTTTATGTACTAACCTCTAAGCCTATATAATATACTTAGGCACCTTTGTATTGCTATGTTTAATTAAACTAAGGAATGTTTTAAATAAGACGGAGACGGTATTAACTGGTATATCAAATTTGATATGGTTATAATAATTATTCCATGCGTAACTTTATAATCCATTATAATTTTTTATATTATTAATATAAATGACCATATGATTGTATGGAATTAATATTATTAAGTGTTTCAAGTATTTTATATTATTTGGAAAATAAAAAGTGAATCAAATATTTTTTTTTTGTAATGAAACAGCGTCACGTAAAGTATGAATATTTTTAATTTTTAAAAGAACGTGATTTTTTTCTTCCTATTTTATAATTTTTCAACTCAATTGCCTGTAAAAACTATTTATTGGGCTGTATTTAAGATTAATAAACAAATTACGAAGTTATTGTGGTACGCCGTGGTTATTGTGCATATCAAACGATATCGCAGGATAAGTGCGCTCGGTGCTGCCGGTATTAGTATGCCCAGCTTCGAAGGGCACGTTAAGCAGTCGGTCCCGCCCGGGTGCTGTATACTTTTATACAGTAGTCGTTAGGGTTTGTCAGAAGGCATTTCGGCACTCCGAAAATTCTGACATCCTCCAACCAGCCCTGGGTCACCTTGGTGGATTACGGCCTAAACCTTCTCGTCACCCACGGTAGAGACACATAGCCCTGCAGTGGGCTCATTACACGGAGTTGATGATGATGAAACAAATTTCAAATTAAATGATTAAATCTTTATTTCAATTTTAATTTGAAGTACCCAATTTACAGCGTAACATTTACATATACAGGGAGACTGGTGGGTCACTTTTGAAATTCAAGGACGAGATAGTTTGAAATGAAGAGAAAGTTAATAAATTAATTACGCAATGCATGGATACGCTAGCGTTGGCAGCGATCCGCGTGCCAGGTCACGTGCCGCGATCGACTCAGTTGGATGTAAAGTATTACTAATGAAATTTTTTCTAATTTATTTATAGGGAATTCTAGTGAAAAATTAAGTACCTTCTTTTATTACATAATTATGATCAGAATCGAGTACAGGGTGCTCTCCTTCAGTGTTTAAAATTTGTCACCAGTCATCCTGTATAAAAATTACTTATGTTACTAAATTTCTCTTTTACTAAAAGGGTTTTTATTGGGTAGTTTAGCTTTAAGCTTATTTGTTTGTAACTAGTATTTAAGTTGACTACAGACTTACATTATAAGAGAAATACAAAATTAAGGAATGCGAAATCACATTGAGCTTTGGTAATGAGCATTAAAAAGAAGATTTTCGTTGTAAGCAGGTTTTAATTGAACATAGGGATTACTTAATTGATAGTCAAGTCGTCGTGGCGCCGTGGTTACTGTGTGTTTCATACGATATCACATGTTAAGCAACGTTCGGCGCGGTCGGTTCTCGGATGGGTGACCGCCGACCATTCATTTCTCACGGCGACTTCCGTGCTTCGGAGGGCACGTTAAGCAGTCGGTCCCGGGTGCTGTATACTTGTATACAGTGATCGTTAGGGCTTGTCAGAAGCCATTTCGGCGCCCTAAAAATTCTGGCATCCACCACCCAGCACTGGGCCAGTTTGGTGTATTATGGCCCCTTCGTCACCCAGGGGAGAGACTCAAGCCTTGCAGTGGGCTCATTACAAAGAGTTGTGATGATGATGATGATTTATCCTTTTATCTAAAATATCTTTTTATTACCACCTTGCGTCTTGTAACCATTTCGAATCTGTCAAAAGTACCTTAAAACTGTTTTTATATCAGTTTACATGAGGAGATTTTTTTTATAAATTAAAATTTTGGATGTTTCAGTTTTGTAAATTTTTTAAATTTTGCTTGAATAAAGTTCAGGGGATAAGGATATTAATAATTAAATAATTAATAGTGTCTAAATGTTTCACGATTCTTATTATTGAATAAAATATTTTTTAAACGGGTCTTGCACTTAAAACTTCTAATAGTTTACCCTTAAGACAAGTTAAGTATACAAGTAAGCGTAGGTATTAGAATTTTGTAAGTAATTCCTTGCTTTTACAATCACATCAATATTTTTAATCTTCTAACTGACAAAACACTTCCTGTTTAAAAAACTCATTCATCATACAAAGTATTTTGATCCTAGCCTGAGAGCCAATAGCATTATTCTTATTGATGACAGTAGTTAATCACATATAGGATATTCTTACTTATATTAATGGTATTTTCGATTAGTACTATTTTTGATAAGTTGTTTTAAAATACTATCATGTAATTTATAAAAACATGATCAAAAATGGCCAAACCTAAAAGATTGGCTGCAAAAGTCTTTCATGGGAGCATACTACCATGCCAAAAGTATTAAATACATGCATAGATACATAGCTCCACTCCTGTTTCCCCGGGGAGTAGGCAAAGACTAGGGAACACCAATTGCTACTATCAAGACTTATATATTTCGCTTCCTCCACTTTCATTAATCTTTTCATACATGGTCGCCGGTTTCGGGTACTTTTAAGTGAGCCCTTTTTAAGTATTTCGCCAATTTGGTTGGTATAAGTTCACCAAACAAGCATTAAATCTGCTAAATACAGCCTGTGTTCCGAATTTCGTCTATATGTATAAGTTTGATAATTTATGTTTATAACTTATGCGTGAGAGTGAGAGAGAGATCCCAGCTTATTTATTTATTTAATAGGTTTTTCAACAATGAGTACAATTTAATACTTTACAAAAAACAAAACGTAATACAACATAATTGTCTCACCACTTACTGAAAAACACAGCGTGCACTAATAAAGAAGGCTTAATCAGACAGAATATCAAATTTCAACTATAAAAATTAAATTACAAAAACAGTTTAGGAATAAACACAAGAAAAATAAACTAATTCATAATACAAAATAAAAAAAATATAAATTATAAATCAATTAATAAATTACAAATTACAAACCACACATTAAAAATTACAGACTACAAATCAAAAATTGCAAATAACAAATTATTAATCATAAATTACAAATTATACAACGTTATTTTTTGTACATACGAAACCTGAAAACAGTTTGTTCAGAATCGGCATAAGAGTCGATTACAATAGTTTTTATACCATGTTAAATTTTTACTCAATAATCTCTAAATAATCTTTAATAATGTTCATACAAATCTACTGCACGTATACCTTACACTACCGAGTTACTTGTTATTACTCGCGATCACAGAATGTACCTACCCTGTTGCTTGCATGTATGAACGTGCAGCGAGCGAGCCTATGCCTATTACCTATCCTGCAAAGGCGCCGTGGCCGGGCCCGCACCGACAGTACCGACACTCGCTTGCCCGGCCCTTAGTCAAAAATTTTGTCTGACTTCGAAATTGTAAGAAACAATCAATTAGTTTTACAAAATATAAAAAAAAGCGTAAGAAAACGGGCAATGATTGCTACGCGCTCGCGCCGCGCCACGCGCCCGCGCGGGTGACTTTGCTCGCGCGTCAAAAGCGGGATACTTTTGCAGTCTGAAGAATTGGTGAGTTTTTATGATAATATTATGATATTTGTATATACCGATTCTTTGCACGAAAATATTTGACCCGTGTGCTAGGTTTCGCATGAACAAAAAATGACGTTGTATATTTAAAATTAAATTAAGTTCAGAAAGTTAAGGTAAGAGGATCATAACTACAAATTATTTTTTCGATAGTAACTTTTTTAAGCAGCAAATTGAAGAGTGTGCCAAGTCTGCCTCATGTAGTTGTGAATATGTTGTATACATGCGTGTCGAAGGGCACTGAGAACTTAGATTGGTGCGACACTTTGGCTTGCGGAATAATTTATTGTTACTGGCTCTTTGAGGTCTGCTGGGGTCATTGAATTAGACTTTGTTGAGTAGTTCAGGAGCATCAAAAACACCTGTTACTACCTTTTTAAGGAATACTATATCGTGCATGGCTCTACGTTTTCTCTTATCAGTGATACTGCTGCATTACATAGCAAGCACTGCAAATACTTTTGATGGTTTACGGTGTATATGTATAACAAAAAAAGTATATAAATATTCTGTTATTCGATTTCCATGGCAAAGGTTTTGCTTGCGCTCTTTCATTTATAACTAAGTATAATGTTCCATGTTAATTTTGTTGTTTTTGGAATTTCTGGGTTAACCTTATAACTAATGACATTCCGGCGTTAATATACGTATTATTTGTATACTTTTATACTTTAACAAGTATTCGCAAAGGCAAGCCTATAAAATTAGTAAAATATACAATAAATCACAAAAACTCTAACCCTATCACACAAATTACGAAGTTGTTGTGGTGCGCTGTGGCTATTGTGCATATCAAACGAAATCGCAGGTTAAGTGAGCTCGGTGCGGCCTGTGTTAGGATGGGTGACCGCCGATCATTTATTTCTCACGACGACTTCCGTAGTTCCGTACTTCGAAGGGCACGTTAAGCAGTCGGTTCCGGGTGCTGTATATTTGTATACAGTAGTCGTTAGGGTTTATCAAAAGTCATTTCGGCACCCTGAAAATTCTGACACCCACCAACCAGCACTGGTTCAGCTTGTTAGATTACGGCCTAAACCTCCTCGCCACACAGAGGAGAGACTCATAGCCGTGCAGTAGGCTCATTACATGGAGTTGTGATAATGATGATAACAATAAAAAAATACTATTTAACACATTGCTCCTGGTCTATAATGTGTTTTCAAGTATACAATGTTACCGACGGCGATCTCTTGTAGATTCAGACGAACACACTATAATAGACCCGGTATCAATGTTTTCCATCTGTCATCCTCCGAAATCTTTTGTTACAAGTTTTTTCTTATTTATAAGGTGGCCTTTCCACTATTTTTATTTAACCTTTACGGCTACAATGTTTCATGAAAAGTTTTCATAGAATATTTGAATATTTGAGACGCAGTAGATAAAGAAAGAATGAGTTAAAAGAACATATACTTATTACATTGTGTTATTGAAGATCAACTTAACGTGATGCGGATTTTTATATCTTTTAAAATAAAGATAGAAAATTCTTCCTTGCTGAACTGGGAGCGAAAGAAAAATGTAAAATGTGCCAGCTGTTTTTCCTCCCAAGCATGCTGTAAAAGTCCGTTAAGGGACAGAGGTTTTATTGGCAGTTTGTGGGCGATAGGCTGACTCCCTGTCACTGCAGTAGTCTCTCTCCATCATTATAATACCTCCAAATTTGTCAAACGTGTCATCAGTTGCCTCTATAGCCACTGGTGATCTGCCTACCCCATAAAGGATACAGGCGTGTTGGTATGTTGTATAACAATTTTGGTTGTCATAGGAACAGTGGTCACAATATCCTTCAATATCATAAAGTACTTTTTGATTATCAGAGGTTTTAAAGGCTTTTTCATCCCATCTATTCGAAAAGGACGACTTGGTTCGCCTTTAAGTGCACCCAAAGGTGATGTTTTCTTTAAGAAATATTTAGCGGGCAGTAATGAGTTTTTAATCCTCTTTATAAGTGCGCCGCAATTACCTTTGCCGCGCACTTTTTGAATTTGGAACATCTGATCTTAGTGTTCAGCGCCAAAGAAATCGAACGCAAATATTGTTTGAATAAAGACTGGCTGGTAGGTACGACGGCCCATAGTCGCGCCGCCGCCGGCTGAATAAAAAAAAATCAAATTAAAAACGCGCGCACTACAGCCCGCAGTTTTGTTTTGAAAAATGAGTTCTTCAAGTGACAGTGAAAGTATAGAATTAACTCCTGAAAGTATTAGAACTGACGCAAGAACTGTGATGGATAATTACCCGCAAAATCCCGGGAGAAATACACGAAAGCCTATTGAAATTGTCTCAAATGTAAATATAAGTTTTTAGTTGTTTTATAATTAGATACTATTTCATTTCAATTTAGTTGTTACTCTATGTTTTATTAAATAATAATATTACAATAAAATATGAGGCGCCGTTTATTTTCTCATAGTGGGTGATGAAAAGTAGAGTGTATCACTCGGGCTCAAAATATATTTTTGGCTCTAGCGACGTACTTTGAATCCCTCGCTACGTTCAGGATTCTACTAAAGAATCCCTCGCTACGCTCGGGATTCTACTCTAGAATCCTTCACTTCGCTCTGGATTCAAAAAAGCGCCCTCGCCGTAAAAATATTATTTTGCTCCCTTATGATACAATCTACTATTTTGTGGGCGATAGGCTGACCCCCTGTCACTACAATAGTTTCTCTCTGTCTTTATAATACCTCCAAATTTGTCAAACGTGACATCAGATGGTCTTGTAACCTCTGGTGTTCTGCCTACCCCATAAATAAGGGATACAGGCGTGACGTTATGTATGTATGTATATATGATTATCAAATAATTTAATTTTTATTATGTTGTTGTATCGACACGAAGAAGAAGAAGAATTATCAATAAAGGCACTTTACAAAATACAACAGTACCTACCTAATAATGTAAATTCAAGAAATTTAACAAGTAGTAGACTTTTAATTTACAAATTTAATTCTTATTTATTTATACTTTATTGCAATATTTTGAGACACATCCATTGAAGCCTAGATTTAGCCGTTAAAGACAGCCTTGACCGCGGGGACTTTAAAGACGTCTAAGAGTGTAAAATATGTACAGTCAAACGCAGAAAAATATGGTTAAAAAAGTAATTTATTTAATGACAGAATCGTGGATTCTTAAGATTAATAATCATGAGAAGTCTTGTTCGGTGCAATGGTGACTATGCTGGTAATTGACAACAATTTCCTGACGCTTAGTGTAATAAAACTTTACTATCCTAATTTTTAGCTGCGACTTAATAAGGAAGGTAACCAAGGAGTCCCGAAGTTATTCATTTCCTGAAACGGAGGTCTTCAGGCACTATTTATGATACTATTGAATGAAATTGATAATTTTAATTGGACATATTCTTTTATGGTGCACGTTTGAGTAAGACCACAGAAAAAAATTTCTTTAACTAATTCTGGAACCTTTAAAAATAGATAGAAAATCACTCTTAACAGGCGACTAATACCATAAAAACTATTAAATAAAACACTTTTTAACCGGATTTATCGCGTATATTTACATTTTAAATTTTGACTCGACGTTTCGGTGTCTTTTCAGACCCCGTGGTCACGAGCGACTGAGGTGTCAAGCGTCGGATTGATAGATTGAAAAAAGTTATACATCATCATCTCCATCTGTTTCTCAGTCTTCGAGCGTAGCGTTCGGGATTTACACAAAACGAGCTGACAGTATCTTGAGTTACAGGTCGTGCAGCTTGCTGGATGTTAGATTTAATGTTTTTCAGGATAGGGTCCCATGTCGGTTATAGTTTCCAACCATCTTCTCTATTGAAATTAGGGTGTTTTTTAATTTCAATCGCTTCTCTGATCATTCTAGGAATGTAATGCTTCTCTCTAGATAAAATTTTCACAGAGTCAAACCTTAAGTAGTGGTTGGGCTTGTCCATGGAAACTATTAAAATAAAGATAAAGTATATATTGTAGAAGTTGGCAAATATAAAAAAAAATATCACTAATGGAAAAAAATCAAGTTTACCTACATAATTTTAATAAAAGTGCTCCCAAAAAAAGAAAAACAATTCACGACTCTACCATTTTCGCTTTTTCATATTTGCCGCACCCAAAGCGTGAAAGTGGACCCCTATTACTAAATTCCGCTGTCCGTCTCTCTGTCTGTCACCATGCCGAATCTCATGACCTGTTATAGTTAAACTGGTGAAATTTTCACAGATGATGCATTTCTGTTGCCACTATAACACCAAATACTAAAAACATAAAGTAAGCAAATATATGAGGGATATCCTATACAACTCTTACGTGTGATCGGTCGGTTTCCTATCGCGTTAACTAGATTACTAGACTGATAGATAACGGGTTATTTAATGAATGTGTTATATTACATAAATATTTTTTCAACACACTTGCTCGTAAAGTGAGCGTTATTCTATTGAGTTTAGAACTATAAACTGGGCTACAAGTCACGCGTGCATTAATATATTATACCCTAGTGCATAATATAACGAATCCTACAAAGTTGAATTGTAACTTTGTGCAAATAACATGCGAGAAAACAGAGCATATTTTATTGGTCCGGGTTATACACTAAATATTTTCAGAAACAACAAAGAGGTTTTATACCACTTCAAATCCATATACATTTTTGAATGTTTGCGCCTTATATTAGTAAAATAAATTTGTATATTAAACAAATTATTCACAATTTACAATCATTTGTCATAAAATATTAAAATATTTGCATTTACCACTCCAAATTAAACATTTTCACTTAAAATAGGCTGTATATGCTATACAGACATTGACACATTTGACGGAAAAAAAAACCTACGCGCATGCGCGAGGTTCGGCGCCATTTTTCAATCACAATTCACAGCTTTGTTATCAAGTGTGTTTGTTATTTTATGATCACGTATGTCTGTCTTTTACTCACAAGTGTGTTGAAAAACGTCGTATGTAACTCGTGAGCGTTGCTAATTACAGTCTCGGCTCATTATTAAGCCCTCGCTTGCGGCTCGGGCTCAAATCACAGCCTCGACTGTAATTAGCAACTTCGCTTACTTGTTACATAATATACTATTATCGCTTGTCAAACTGTTTATTTACTCCAGAAAACATCTTTAATGTTTCATTACAATGCAAACTGTATGTATGTGGAGGTTACGGAACCCTTCGAGAATGAGTCCGACTCACACTTTTTAATTATTAAGCCATCACATTATAATAAAAATATGTTTTAATAGTTTTTTAACGCGTATGATTCAATCGATATTACTATATTAATTCATTAATTAATTAATTAATTTATTTATTTATTACGAAAACCAACAGCGTTTACAAATAATAATTTACATAAAGCAGTTTACTTAAAATAAAGCTAATAACAGGTTTTCCTTTCAAACAATTATAAGTAAGTAGATACAAAATGTTGACCGCCGAACATAAGAATTAAAAAAAAAATGAGTTAGTGTGTAACTAAGAAAAATAAAGAAAAATAAGGTAGGTATTTATGATATTTCAGTAAAATAAGCTACTTTTTATTATAGATACATACGCTACATAAATATAGCTTAAAATAGATGTCATTAAAATATTCTAGATAAGTAAGTGCCTGAGGCATAAGAATAGTAAGTAGTAACTTAAATAAAATAAGTACTATTAATATAATGTTGTTTTAATCTTTATAATTTATTATAATCTAATTATAAACATAGTGGTATGCTACATTAATATATACATATAATGTTGAAGTGCTATTTTTGAACTAAAACCTTTAATAATTCAGATTTAAATCTATTTTTGCTGCATGAAATGAATCTCATAAAAACCCCAAAACCTGATTTTATTTTATCATACTGTTATTCATTGTGACTTTTTATAAGTGAGATTTTATACTCTTTTTTTCCGTGTAAAGTCAGCTTAGTCAGCTTAATTAATCCGCTTAGTTGTTGTCCAATTCCGCCTGACTACCATGCGTGAAATATTTAATATTTTTTTATAAGACGACCACTTTGGCGATAGGGTAAACCTATCTGCCTCAGACGCCAGTGGTTGCGATTCCCGCCCGGAACAACCAAAAAATAAAAATGATCCGTGTCTGGGTGTTTATTTATCTTTGTATTTATATCCTAGGTTCCTCCGTAGTTCGCTTAATGGTATCTCATAACACAAGCTTCGCTTATTTTGAGGCCGTGTAGTTGGTGTGATTGTCTGGGGATTATATTATTTATATATTACCGCTCCAGCGGTGATATCTTTCGGAAATATTTTATGAAGAGCCAGTTCCAATACAAATCCGAATGCTGTCTTCATCGACGGCATCTTCACCTTCCATCAGGTCAGATTGAGGTCACACGCGGGTTGAGTCACCGATAATAAAAAAACATACATACATAACTTCATGCCTGTATACCTAATGGGGTAGGCAGAACACCAGAGGCTATAAAACCATCTGATGTCACGTTTGACAAATTTGGAGGTATTTTTATGATGGAGAGAGACTAATTCAGTGACGCGGGGTCAGCCTATCGCCTGCAAAAACGCCAATAAAACCTCCGTCCTGTAACTGACTTTTACAGTTTGCCCGGGAAAAGAAGCAGCTAGCACATTCTATGCTTTTCTTTCGTTCACAGTCCAGCATGGAAGTAAAAAATAAAAAAAAAACAAAACTCGGGGCTCTATTCGACATTAGATTCACTTATTTCAATTCTCTCTAATGTAAAATTAGGAGACTTCAAATCAATGACTAAAGAAACAAAGTACTCCGCATTAAAGTCGTTACTTTTAAATATATGGGCGTCTCTTTTTAACTCAAGAGTGTAATCGTACGTAGAAAAGGACAATAGTAGTTTTATCATTGCCTTAAATGACAACAATGTGGCCAGTCTCCATGTCACACAGTCGACAACAAGTAGGTACGTCAGTTGTCATAACGACTTGCTTTTTGCAAATTTTGAAGAAACTTTTTTTTATATGAAATCGTTGTTGTGCAAAACTTTGCATACTACTTATTACCATGGTTAAATTCAGTGTGTTATGCTGCACCAAGAAAAAGTATGCGCCGCAAGCCGCCATCTTTGTTTCTAACTAAACAGGCACGTTTTTTCGCAGTTATGTGATGTCCACTTTTTTCCCATTGTCGATACCTCCAATTTTTTTTTTATTCTGACACTCACACAACATTATCTAGCCCAAATTAAGTTTCTTAAAGAACTTGTGTTATGGATACTAGATAACTGATATACTTAAGAAATATATAAACATACATATTGAATAAATACATATTTTTATATTAGAATAAACTTAAATATACATATAAACATCCATGACTTGACGACTAATTCATCACACAAATATCCGCCGCCGCCGGGATTCGAACCCAGGACCTCTGGCATAGAAGGCAATGTATGTTACCGCTACACCAGCCGGTCGTCGCCTAACTTCAAAAGTTCCTAACAAAACCGATTTTGAAGCTTCTAAGTTTGACATTAGAGACACTTAAAATAAGAGATTATAATGGCGAATACGGCCCGCTAGTTTTCCAGCTAGTTTTGTGGCAATCCTAAACATTGCGCTTAGGCTGCAAACTGGACGGCAGCGACAGCGACAGCGAGAGTGACAGCGGCGAGGGCAGTGATATCCACAACACGACAGAAAGTATTGAGTTTGTATGAAGCCGCGTCATATCGCTCCAGCACCCACTGGCGTCGAGAACGGCCCAAACTCCTCACGCAGCTGCCCTCGCCGCTGTCGCTTTCGCTGTCGTCCAGATTGCAGCCTCATAGACAGAGAAATAGATGGGAATGATTGACACATCATTTATTATTTACAACATTTAGAAATGTTGACATGACACCTTTTAACTTAGTCTCTTGTAATCGTTGTGTCCGCAAAGATACACCAAATCATCGTCGTTGAAATGTGGTCTTAAAATAAATACTATACCCAATATAATCCGATTATTCACATTTTACATTATGAAATATCGAAGTATTTAAAAATCCCCAGACAAATCACACCAACTACATGGCCCCAAAGTAAGCATAGCTTGTGTTATGGGCTACCTTGTAGCAAACTAGGGGGGGACCTAGAATATTTATTTATTTATACAGAATATAAATACATAAATAGATCACTATGTTTGAAAACATAATGATGGCTGTTTAATATATTGTGACAAGATTATTTAAAAAGTCGTTCATTACTTGTTAACGCCATGTTTAGGGGGTACCTACTACGCGCTACGCCCCGACTACGGATTGTCTACGATTTGTCTACAATACACGGTCTAGGAAACATAAAACTAAATTAAATTAAATATTAAATATTTCTGACACTCACACAACATTATCTAGCCCAAATTAAGTTTCTTAAAGAACTTGTGTTATGGATACAGGATAACTGATATACTTAAGAAATATATAAACATACATATTGAATAAATACATATTTTTTATTAGAATAAAAAATTACCGCTACACCAGCCGGTCGTCGAATATGGTTATTGAAAATATTTGTGACCGGATGATAAATCGTTTATTTATATTATTAATACATTGTAGTTGACCTTTCCGTGTATTTTCTTAAAATATGTAGGTTTATGACAGAACATTAAACGTAAAAAACTGTGGGTAAAATAAATTTTATTTATTAAATTACATTTTTTACCAGGATTTTTAGCACAATAAAATTTTTAACCTTGTTTATTCTTAATTTCAATCTTAATATAAAAAAGTATATACGCATTTGTTTAAATGAGTCGGATACATTTTTAGCGCAATATAATATAATAATTTTATTATATTCAAATGCTGAAACGCTTTTGAGACGCCGCGCGCGCGACTCCCAAATGAGTTATTAAAGGAAGTATTTTTTGGGATTTTGTATGCTACCTGTATCCTAGTGCGTTATCACTATAACAATAGCATAATTTGGAATAATTAATAATTACCCTAATAGTTATTAAGTATGAATATATTTTTGAGTTGTGTATGTTTGTTATTGAGAAAGTAGCCTTCTAACCGGATAATATCGCATTCTTTCAATAAAAATCCAGTCACAATACTGAAACATTGGGTTAAAATAAATTGTCAATTTTAAACGCAAAAATGCTCATAAATAAAAGAAAATGCGTATAAAGAAGGCATATTTCTCACAGGTCTATTTCAAATACGTCACGACTATTGATTTATAGGTAATGGTTACGTATGACGTAGCAAAATACTGATATTCGTTCTCAACATTTTTCTTTAACGGTCAAATTTAATATGCTTCGAGGTATGTGACATAACTTTGTTGAAAACGTCAATACAGTGGAAAATAAACATGAAAGATATTCAATTGTAGTCAGAGACAACGTCATTGAGTGAGTTCCTTTAGTTTAAGCACTTCTGCATTTTGCAGTTGTCAAAAAAATCCTCAGAAAATCACACCAAGTAACTACACAAAGTAAGCCATAGATTGTGTAATGGGATACCATGTAGCGAACTAGAGGTAACCTAGAATATAAATACATAAATAGATAAACACTCAGACACGGAACATTTATTTTTTCTTGTTCCGTGCGGGAATCGAACCCGCAACCACTGGCGTCTGAGGCAGACAGGTTTACCCCATCGTCAAAGTAGTCGTCAAAGAGGTAGTCATCAAAATAATTTTTTGTAATGAGCCCAATACAGGGCCATGAGTCTGTCTTCTGGGAGGCGACGACGGCTTAGGCGTAAACTATCAAGCGGGCCCAGTGCTGGTTCATCATCATCATCATCACAACTCTTTGTAATGAGCCCACTGCAGGGCATGAGTCTCTCCCCTGGGTGAAGAGGAGGTATAGGCCATAATCCACCAAGCTGGCCTAGTGCTGGGTGGTGGATGCCAGAATTTTTAGGGCGCCTAGATGGCTTCTGACAAACCCTAACGACTACTGTATACAAGTATACAGCACCCGGGACCGACTGCTTAACGTGCCCTCCGAAGCACGGAAGTCGTCGTGAGATATTAATGGTCGGCGGTCACCCATCCAAGTACCGACCGCACCGAACGTTGCTTAACCTGTGATATCGTATGATACACACGGCGCCACGACGACTTCGACAGGGTTCAGTCAGTGCTGGTTGGCTTCTGACAAATCCTTACGACAACTGTATAGAAATAAACGGTGATCAACGTGCCCTCCAAAGCAAGCAAGTCGTCGTGAGAAATTAAAGATCGGCAGTTAGCTATCCTTGTACAGACCGCGCCGAACGTTACCTAACCTGTTCCACAGGGTGACTGGTGACAAATTTTAAATACTGAAGGAGAGCACTCTGTACTCAATTCTGGTCATGATTATGTAATAAAAGTAGATACATATTTTTTCTCCAGAATTCCCTATAAATAAATAAATAGTTCACGACTGCTTCACGGCTCGATGACCGTTCGTGAAGTCCTCTAAACCTACCTACCTATTTTGTGTTGATAGCCCCGTGCGTACGTCCGAGGTAAGTAGTTTTCAGTGTGACCATGCGTTGCGTCATGAATTCTTTTACTTTCGATTAATTTTATTGAGTAATTAATTAATATTTATTTTTTCTCTTTGCGTATGATCTCAAACTATCACGTATTGTATGATATCCACAGGAGCTACTGCTCCACAACGACTACATTCACGACATAACGACAATATTTATTGTGAACTGTTTGAAAAGGTAGTTGTATGGGACACCTTACAACGGTACTCTCCTAGTACTAGGCCCAGTTCGATTCCCAGTACAGCCCGACTGGGACTTAAACTGGGGACCTCCAAGACCGCAGGACAACGGTAGACCATTGCTGCCAGGGTTCAGTCAGTCTTATTTGTGTTCATGGAACTTCAATCCTGGATTCGTCTGTTTTTTTTTAAATATTGTTCTTTATAGCTGTCAATAGCAAGAATCAAAAAAGTTCAACTGTATTCATTTTCTTTAATAATTCAAAAAAAAAACATGAAACGTTTTGCGTCAGTTTAAAATTAATGACGCAAAACTAAAGGATGCCTACTTACATAATTTATTTATCTATTTATTCCGATCATACACGCATTAGTTGCGCATCGGGTATCGAACACTTAACCCTCGTGGCTCATGCGGAATTTCGCCCACACGGAGGTAGTTCGTCATTTTACTCATATCTGTATCTGTATCTGTACCTTGTTATATATTTGTATGTAAATCTTTAACGCTATAATGTCTACTGGTAGTTCGACACATGACATAAAAAGGCATAAAATTGAGTAGTATGATATATCGTTCCTCTTTTCGAAAATAAGTTTATTATAGTAGAGATCTTTATGCTTTTAATTTGTCCGATTTAAAACAACTTTTAGAGACATTATAATAGGTATCCCTCTTATGATGTTCTTTCATACGAACTTGCTCCTCTTTTCTTCGTGGCTTCAGTCGCTGTATACCTATTTCGTGGAAGCATCAAGATAAGTATTCAATAAGTTATTCCAGACTTTGTCCTACTTGTATGCTAAGTTTCAGTTAGTAAAATAAAAATAAAATCCCTAGACAATCACACTAAGTACATGCTTAGTTAGCAGAGCTTGTGATATGGGATACCATGCAGCGAACTAGGGGGCACCTAGGATATATATATATATATATATATATATATATATATACAACGTGTAACATAATGAAGAGATAATACTTAAGGGCCTTGTATGTTTGGTGGTGTAGTTTATAAGTAACAGTAACATAAACTTGTAATCCTTACGGTTGGTTCGGAAAACAAGTTCAAAGTTTAGATCAAAATATCTAAGTGTCAACCCTAAAAACAGCTGTTACCTTTTGATAGAATCTATTCGATAACAGATGGCGTTAAAATAAAGCGATAAGTAACCAAGAGAGATACTACAAAGTGTAATTTTGTGCCTACTAAATTAGACGACAACAACGTCTCGGGAATGTTTTTTTCGGTAGTATCTAAGTGCAGAATATTTTTAAAACTACCTTTTCACCAATATGTGCGTTTATTACGCGGTTTACCAATTTAAAACTCTACTGAAATAATAGATTTGCACGTTCGAACCGACAACACGTTAATAGTTTAAGGTTAAGAAAATATTTTCTTAACCTTAAACTATGATGCATCACTGACAAGGATATTTAACTTCTTGTTTATTCTCACATACTTACAACTATCATCACCTCCATACAATAAAGCTTGAAATAAATTTTAAGTAATCCAGCATTCTGCATAATTTTTATAGTCTATGAAATAGCAAGTTCGATGCCCTTTGTCGGCCGCGGATCGCTCGCTAGCTACTCCCGGGCTCTCACGTTTAAGTTTTACGTATTTTAAAAACGTTTAATAGGTACTTATTCTTAGTCGCACTGTTTGTGGTTATGAACGGATGCTGAGGCTCGGTAGCCTTCTATTTCTAATACTTAACAACATACATGATCGAAATACATTTACGACTAAAATAAAAATGTTATCAAATTAAGCCTAAGTAATCATCAATTTAAGAGAAACGTAAAACAAAACATTAATTTAGGTACTCTCAATAAACTATGATATCAAACTTTTCATACAAAAAACTATCACATTTCTTTAGAAATACGCTAGGTATTGCAAGAAACTAATATGAAATTATTACAAATCTATCGGTAGGTAAATTCTTTCGCACGGCGTCAAATCGCAACTTATACCTAATGAAGAGAGACTCAAATAGACAATCAAACTTACCCATAATTCTAATAAAAAACGAAGAAATATCCCCTCTCTCTTACATTCAAACTTTCTAAGAATTATAATAGGAAACATATTCGGTTAATACCTATGATTTTGTAAACCTCAAACTATGATACAATACTTACAGCTTCTTGTACTTACCTACTGTATTCTCACATACTTATAACTATCAATACATACGACAACAAAGCTTTAAATTAATAAAATTAGCAACTAAGTAAAGTCGTTTTCATAAAAGATAACCCGTGCATAGCTCTAATAACAAACACACAAGGTGTATTATCGCTCAAATCGCGGGACTTCTTTCGGCGTCTCGTCGCGAACTTGCGCCTTTCGGAATTATACCCTTTGAGATTTACCGCCGCCGCTTCCAAGCCAAACTAAAGGTTGTTCCGTTCAATATGTATTATGAACAAATTCTCAACTCAACTAAATTTTTTATTTAAAAAAGTTAAATTACTGAATACTAACTAATTATTGTTTTTAGTTGCGTTTGTTTCAGGCAGCTGAAATTATTTTCAAACGCTATAGGGAAAAATATCCTAAGTATACCTGTCCTAAAACTTTATTTTTTTATGAGGAATCCTTATCTTTTATTATTATTCTCTTTCTTGAGAAACAAAATGGATTAATTTCTTTATTTAAAATGTGTGAAGCGTAAAAATAAGTTACGTAAATTAACAAATAACAGTTTTTAATATTTTGATATTGAACAAACAACTTAAAAACTATTTAAGTGATTTCACAATTGAAAACTATTTATTTGTAACAGAATAACTTAACTATACAAAAACATAATATAATGAAGTCATTTCACTGTATTATGAAATAAATTGGGTACTAAGATTTTGTTTATCATATCGCTATACGGAAAAACCCTAAAAAAATTAGGTACTAGAGAACTGTTTGGTTCGGTTATTAGTAAAATTAATAGAAATTTATTTCAGTTCTTTCATGTCCGTTTTGAAGTGTGCACGTCAGTTGCCATCGCTATTTTATTCGAAGTTTTCTTAAAATTTCTCGACTTGAAAGTATTGGAGGTAATGCACGATGACATGTGTATATGTGATTCTGTATGTTGGAGCCGCTAGTAACCACAGCATCTACGAAGCTCGAAGGCTTTACAGGCAGCGGTTTGTGGAGTGCAGGCCGGCAGCTGAACAGCGCCATTTACCCGGCTATGGCGTGTTTCGAAGCATGAGTCTGCGGCTCAGCGCGCCGGTTCTTTTCACGCGAAACCCAGCGCGGCCACCTTCGCGTTCCGAGAACTTAGAAGAGCAAGTCTTGGATCATTTCGAGGAGGATCCGAGGAGCAGCACTCGACGAGTCGGCGCTGTTTTGGATGTCAATCACATGGTGATATGGCGCACGCTTAGTGATGATGGCCAACATCCTTATCATTCCCGATGGACGCAAGAGCTGATACCAGCGGATTTGTGACCTCCTCGGTTAGGCTTTTGTCGGTGGCACAAACGTCATGTGGATGTGTGTGTATTGAAAAAGAAGGCAGAAATTGTGAGCCGTTTTTGTAATTCTGGCCAAGTGTAAGGGAAACCCTAGATACAGTTGTGAGTGTTTTTACGCAAAGTGAACTGAATGTCGATTGAAATAAGTGCGATAGGTACTTGCCATAAGAGTTTGTCAGATATTACAAATTTAAGTTGTAATAATTATAACAAACACTCTTTATTGTCATTAAACGTAGAAATAATTATGTACACAATATTTAAGCGATTTAAAAAGCTTTAAGCGATTTCTTTCAGGCAACCCGATTTCTTCCGGGCAACCCGTTTATTATTAATAAATAGAAACTTGAAAGTTGTACTAACAAGTTGTTTCATTTGTTTTCATTAGCCAGGTAGTGTGATAAAAATTGTATCATTCAATGTGCCAAACGATAGGTAAGTAATAATCAGCTGCGCTGATATCCGCGCTACTCGCAGTGGGCGGCCGCGGCGGCACGGCGCGGCGTATCGCTCGCTATTCAGCCGGTGCGGGAAAGGTCATAAGGTCACTGATTGCGGCGCAAGTCTATTTTTAGCTTGTTAGGTTGACTAGGGTTGTCAAAATATTTTATTGTGAAATAATTTAAAAAATTTGTATGAAAGTCTATACCAGCACTTATCATGCTAATTCTTTTACTGTACATTCTACGTATGGTATAGAAGCTAACCCTAAAGTTTTATCTCTCCATTTTGTTACACGTTGTATATATATATATCCTAGAACCGGAACATTTTTTTTTCTTGTTCCGTGTGGGAATCGGACTTGCGTCTGAGACAGACAGTGTTATCCCATCGTTAAAGTGGTCGTCTAATCCAGACATATCAATAGGTATCATCGAACCGTATATTCCCAAAGACTTATACGTCCCCAATATCAGTAAAAACGATGCCTATTGTTTCAAACAGCTTTGACCGAAAAAAACTCACACTTGGTATAATATTACACATTCCTTTTTCCAAGGAGATATTTATAGTTATCTCCATTTAAGTCCATTGATAGAATTGGACGAAAGAACTGTGATATGGGGCGTGGTCGTATATTTCGGTCACAGTTATTTCGTGAAACAGGTGCCGTTTTAAACGTTAGCCTATAGCAGCGGTCAGTGATCCTAAGGAGTTATTACATAATAGGGCATTGTATTAACAAGTGACGTGAGAGTTCTCGACTCATGAGTAATTTCCAGTTTTATTGAATTTTAGGTTATTGTTAGTAAGGAATTATGCATTTAAGTGTTTCGGCAAAATGTACCTCTATGATAGTTAATTTACTCCTTATAGGAATAGCTAGCGAGTTCAACTAAAGGTGCGTATTTATAAGACACTAGATTTTTGCGCGGTTTTACCCACGCATTTTCAAATCCTGTGGGAATATCCGGATAAGTAGTAACCTATGTGCGACTTCAGACTGTACACTATCACTATGCTAAAGTTCATCGAGATCCGTTGAGCCGTGATTGAGAAACAAACATCCATACATCTAAACTTTCACATTTATAATATTAGTAAGATTATTAACACCATCCTTAATTTTAATGGAAGAGTTTGAATCAATAAAATAAATTGCGATGTTGATCCTTAATTCAATAACTGGAACGCACTTTTTCGTTAATCCAAAATGGAACTGTTATTTAAATTAGAATTTAACACCAAGACGCGATCAGAGAGTGTACCCCAAACCAACCGGTGTTTTACACCTTTTTGGTAAACAGAAATAATTGATATGGTTGTAATTTCCTTGTCCTACTTTCCCTCGGAAAGAAAACTCTATTCCAATTCTTGTTTGTTTACTTAGGAAATACGTGTTAAGTTTATTTCTGGCAACTTTACGTATTGTATTACCTCAAATAGCTAGTTATTAGATCTTTTTGTTTTTAATTGAAGAATTTTCAGCAAGAAAATAAAAAAAAAAAACAGGAATTATTATTTTAATATTTAGGTCGTTTAGTATCACGAAAACCGTTTTTACAATGGTTTTCCTATTAACGGTACACATTATTGCTCAGGTGATTTCATTTGGTATAATCATTCTAAAGTCTGCATCGGTATCTCTTTATCCAATTTGTTCCTTTTTCGTTACCTCTCTACATATATCAATATATTTTGAAAATTGCCTATTAATTGTAGGTGTATTATTTCTTTTATTTTTAATATCTGGGAAAGTTTTGAGGGTTAAGTTGATATAAATATCTATGCCGCTTTCTACTCTACCTTTTTACAAAGCAGCTTTTGATTTTGACTTTGGTAACTAATTGCTAAAATTAAATTTATAATTACGTAGATGCAAATTTTCAAAATTTAAAAAGAAAATAATTCAAAAAGAAAATAATTATAATAATTTATTTGCGCAAACTCATTTAGGTTGGAAATGTTCGGAGTTCAAGCCAAATTTCTCCAGTCATTCATGATATATCATTTTAAAAAGCTGGATTATACTTAAATCTTGATTTCGGCTTATTCAAAATGTTTTGAAAATAACGTTCTTCCGGGCAGTACTATAACAAGTACTCAATGCCCTTAAATCAGTTGTCTAAGTTCGTTGGCATTTTGTATTTTTTTTTATTATTTTTAAATATCGAAAAAGAAACATGTTTTTTGTGTGTATTAAGTCTTATGACATAGCCAAGTGTAATGACAGTTCAGCAATATGGAAATAGTTGGTGCCATGACGGGCCTGACCTACCGCAACACTCAGCGCACAAATAGGTCACGACGCGCGTTTTATTTGTGACTCAGTATACTTGCGGTCTGCGCTCGCGCATAGTGACGACCAATTGATAACATTTGTATTGTCTCTTGATTTACAGCTTATTTATTTAATTGCCAATATCATAAGCACATTAATTAACCTGAGAATTAATTCAAATTTTTGGTAAGGTCTGGAATTTATTTTATCCTCCTTATAGGGTTCAAAAATTAGCCTATTAAAAATAGCCTCGACCGACATTTTCTCGCTTGAAATTTAAACAGTTCTTTTTTAAATATGTTTATGGAGGGGAAAACTTTCCATAAACTGTCTGAGTGCTACCAACCCGATTAGATAATTCCAGCCATTAATGCCAATGGCATATTTATTTTGAGGTGATTTAACTTCAAATTCAAATTCAAATTCAAATATTCTTTATTTCGTAAGTATTTAAATACATTTGAAATAAGTCAAACAATTTACAAATTGAACTGAATCTACCACCACTTCGGAAAGTCGATCTGTTGAGAAGAAGTGGCAAGAAACTCAACAGCAATCATCTTTTAAAAATAAGAGAAAAATAATACATAGTAACAATTTACAGCCAGGGAATCCCAACTTCTTGCATCCGGATATCTTAAAGTAAAACTTTTCACATAACACTTAACCTTAAATCTATCGAAGGGTTAATAGGTTAATCTTAAATATTTTAGGATTTTATTATAAAATGAAGCGTACACATTGAACCATGAACGAGTTGATCTTCTGGAGTCTACTACTTATTATATTTATACAATAGGCAATCAAGTACTAGAGAGAAACGTAGACATAGATATAGAGGCAAAGATAGAAGCAGAGATAGACGTAGCGATAGAGGTGAGAGAGAAAACAGATAATGTGGATGGAGATGAGGATAGTCGTGGACATAGACAGGACGTGGACACGGAAATGGGGAAGTCAGAGTCAAGTTCAAAAAAAGTCATAAAGTCATCAGCAAAACGACCTGGCACCGCTAGCAGCACCCGTTCACGAGTATAACGCAAGCACCAGCCATCACCCTCCTCAACCATATTTTAGGGAAGAGGGTGACCCGACACCCGACGCTACCGCTAGCCATGCCGCCTGAGGGAGCATGACGTTCTTGCTGTTGTATGGACAAGAAGGAGATGTAGATGGCGTTGGATAAGAAGGAGATGGAGTTGGAGATGGAGTTGGAGATGCAGATGGAGTTGAAGGTGGAGTTGGAGATTGAGCACTTTAGAAAAACAATTACAACCAAGGACTTTTATCGTCCATATATTCAGATATTGTATAAAAGCCTTTATTACACAATTTTTGTTTAATAGTTACTTTAAATTTATCAAGTGGTAAGTCTTGAATATTTGTGGGAACCTTATTATAAAAACGTATGCATTGACCCATAAATGATTTAGTGACTTTATGAAGTCTACTATCATAGCCGGCTAGCTTATACTTATTTCTAGTATTAACATTATGTAAGTCAGATTTTCTACGGAACATGTTTAAGTTCTTTTTTACAAACATCAGATTTTCAAAGATATATTGTGACGCAAACGTAAGAATATTTATTTCCTTAAACTTATTTCTAAGCGTCGCTGTGGAATTAAGTTTGTAATAGGAATTAACTTATGTTTGACCTTATGGTCAACGCTAAATGTAGAGATGGTTAAAGTTGGAATAGGATCATAACAAAAGGATGATGTACAGACGCGGACTGTATGAACATTGGTATTGAAAAAACGATGGTTATAGTTTGAAATCAAAATTGTTTTAATACTCGCCTGTTTCCCGATACATTTTACCGGAATTATTTTTTCTCTGTATTGCAAAATTATTATTATACATATAGCCACGTCATGGCATTTCAGTTTAATTTATGCACATAGGTTAGTCATTGTTTGATTAAACATTGCACTTATTAAAACGGGATTCTATCGAGTTTATTTACATCGATTTTCTGTGAGCCTCATCTTGCTGATGGTAAATAAATATTTTTTTATCTTAATTCAAAATGGCGTCTCTATCTTAAATTGAGCGATGAATCGGATCAAGTGTCGATAAGGAACTGGCCCGCACAATCCCACCAGTCACTATATCTTTATATTCCTTTAAAAAAATACGAATTTTGGGGCATTTAAGTGCAATAAAAATAACGGATTTTGTAGCAGGCAGCACTGATTGTTATTCAAACGACTCCATCATACCGCTGAGTTGAGGCTAAAGGAGTTTGGTTTCATGTCTGTTAATTTGTCGTGCCAATAAAGTTTATTTTCGTTTGAACTGCATCCAAATTGATGCGAAACTTTGGTCTGCAAGTTCTTTCGTATACTGTTAGTGCCCGATTTTAGCACTCATAAGGTTAATAATGAATTTTATTTAATTATGTTTGAATTTTTGGTACAGCAACGTACCAACAACAAAAAGTTAAATAGCTGAATTTTACATTAAAAGCTATTGCGGTAGGTAAGTAATATAAGTTAATATTAATGCATTGTATTAATAGGTACAGAAGGCGGCAGGTCAAGTGTTACAAAGCTGTCAGATTTTCTCATCCAATTTTTAACTTAATGTTGAGGACACAGAGTTCAGATTAAAATATTAACACATTTGTAAAACTTGATCTGCTGCCTTCTGTACTTAAAAGTCGTGTCGGCCTGCAATAAATTTACGTCTAATACACAGAATGATAAGTAGGGCTAACAGATATTTTTTTAAATTTAAATTAAATAAGTTAGCTATGGCAACCCAAATTCAGATGTCTACTATCTATGTAAAAAGAAATAGTTTGGTTTTGTTTGTTTTGGTTAAATTCAGTTTAAATCTGCAATACTAGCCAAGTTTTAAAAAACGAAAGCATTGTTATATATTTAAATAATTACGTCTACAATACTCGCGCATCAAAAATCGGTTTCAATGCCTACGTATTTTCGTACGTGTTTAAATTACGAACGCGATCTTTTTCTGACTGAGCCACCAAAAAGTGCATTGCCCCTGGTCGGCCGAGCCGGTTTTAACGACTTTTTTATCAACGCATTGAACAAGCACAATATCTATACAGTTGGCTTAGAGACCTGACCTAGCTCAATGTGATTCGCATTAGGCCAATACCTCACTAACGTTTTAGAACGAATTTGCATAGGAATTGTTAATGCTTAATTTTGATTGCTGGCAACAAAATTTAAATTGAGTACTTTTTCTATTAGCACGTTTTAAATTTTCCTGGAGTATAACTTAATGAGGGTTACTTTCATAGTATGATCTGTTTTAAACAGTGTAGGTTAATGTGATTATTTTATTTTTAGTATCGTATCATTTTATTAAGGATGTGGAACTTTGCCTTGCATACCAAAATTCAAGAAGGTAAGGCCGATAATAAGGCAAAATTAAACTCCTAAGTATGGTCTTAAGTTAAAAGCGAACTTTTGTTTCACTAGCCAAATTTAAAATTTCAAGTAGGTACTTTGATTATCATTTTAATTAAACGAGTTTGTAATAGATCTATCAAACTTTTGAGTATTTTTGTCTTTAAGACTTTAAAATGCGATGCAAATCATTTAAGTGCTTATGATACAATATACCAATATTAAATAAGTATAATCTTAGAACTTAGGTATATATACCATAAACAAATAAATTTGAAGTTAGCAGTTTTAAACATATTTTTATTAGTAGGTACTCACTTTATTCTTCTTGGATATCAAAGCCAACATAAAATGCAAAACTACACGCCCGCATGTGTATTAAAGCTAATAATTGAAGTTGCACTCAAAAAGACCTGCACGTTTTTTGGCAGAGCAAGTCGTAATCTAAACTTGTATTTCAAGGACAAGTAAAAAAATGTATATGTAGATATATACAGGCTGTTCAAGTTTTGGCCGGTGCATCCATGCACTGTACATGCAGTGTGCTGTGTAATCTAGAGCGTAACTCTTCTTGATACTTCAAAAGATTTCGTTTATATTTTAATTTATGTAAGGAAAAAAACGATGCGGACAAGAATAATTGATTTTGTAATTATTGATTGATATGAGAAATTCAATGGGTTTTAGCTCCATAAGCAGGCTGGATTTTCAATCCACTTTAATAGGTAAGAACGTGCCGTAGAAAACATCTAGGCAGTCCTAATATCTAGCGTATTGTGGATTTCTGGACGAAGACACAATTATTACGTGGGCTGCACCTGATTCAATTCGGACAAATCCAAGGTCATTTTTCCAGGATCTCGGAAGTGGTACAAGAATGCTTCTTCTTAGGACTAATAAGCTTGGTAAAAGAAGGTGAACAAAACTATGCTATCGGGAACTTCATCATTTCAAATCTAAATTTGGGAATTCTAAATGAAGCTTTCCAGTTAAAGTGGACACTGTAATTTCAAATGCAGTGCGGGTGCTCTGAGAATAGTCCGAGGAATCTGTACGGCGAGCGATTGATGGATATGAGCCTAAATATGAAAGCATGTCTTAGACACGTCTTGTCCATGTTGTAATCAAGCTCACCTGATATAAAGTTATCATCACCGCACGTTCGTTAACTCTTTGACACAAATACCTACATATTAAAAAATTGTTTGTCTGTAAAATGGTACATTTGCATGTTTTTGAAAGGTAATTTTAAATTATCATTAATAATAGAATAAAAAGCAAGTATCAAAACGCTTAGCGCAATTAAACCCACGAAAGTTGTGTACAGTCAATATCTTCAGTTTATCGTTAACCACTGTCAGGTGAAATAAAGGACAAATCCCAAGATATACCACATTCACTGCTGATTAGTTTTCAAATTTTAGTAGTGAATGTGGAAGCGTTGTTTAGGATTTCTTATTTTCTAGCTCAACGATTTGATGAAAGTACCGCTTTGGTAACAAATGGCTATTAGGTAAATTTACATCACAAAAATCTCTACGTGAAATCTAAGTTGGTTTATCTGATATGCAAATAAAGTTTATCGTTAAAATTCGGAAAGTTTAATAGTGCCAACTGTGATAATAAAAGGCCTGAGACGGAAAACAAGTGGGTGATAAAAAAAAAATGCTATAAAAATAATCACCAATCTATGCGAAATGCTCAAACGCCTTTACAGTATTAATGAACTGGTGCTGGCATAAAATAATGGAATAAATGACCTTCCGCCAGAAGGCCTCTCTTTTCAAACCCCCAAAACAATTCAGCTTGTCTTGTATCCTAGGTGAGTTCCCTAGCTATCATGATAAATTGATTTGACAATCTAGGCGAAAGAATCAAATTCAAGTTAAAGGATCTAATGAAGCTTGGAAATTGTCTTCTTCAAAACATATATTATGTGACAAATATTACTTAATTTCAGACCACCAAAAACCTAAAACCATGATAGTAGCTGCATCACGATTGACTTCAAATGTTTCTTTCTCCACATTTAAATTGACTTACAATTACCTACGTCACGTAACAACTAAACCCCAAAGGAAAATGGAATACATCTTCGGCCTTATATTAATTAAAATTAAAGATTTTTCTTGTTTTCCAATAACTGCCCAATTAGGTTAGAGCGAGTGCCTACAACTTCATCATCATCATCATCATCGTCATCATATTCTTAACTTCATCATCTAATATCTGAGAACAACTATGATACTCCTTAAATATGGTTTATTTCTGCATTAATTTCCTACTGTTTCCATTCTGGACTGGGAGCGAAAGAATAACTTAGAATGTGCCAGCTGCTTCTCTTCCCGAGCATACTGTAAAAGTCAGTTAAGGGACAGAGGTTTACTTGGCGTTTTTGTGGGCAATAGGTTGACTCCCTGTCACTACAATTGCCTCCCTCTTTATAATACCTCCAAATTTGTCAAACGTGACATCAGATGGTCTTATAACCTCTGGTGTTCTGCCTACCCCATAAGGGATACAGGCGTGACGTTATGTATGTATGTATGTATGCACGTTTACCTGATGATTCATAGATATCTGTGGTCGCACTGACGCATGCGGATAAAAACCGCAATAGGAAATATAGAATAAGTAAGTATGTAATCTTTTGTAAGTACAAAACGTGAACAGCAAATTGTATTACTTAGTCAAAATTTTTTTGTGTTATTTCTAGGGAATCTTTTTCAGGGTAGGTATATCAATGTTTTCAATGTTTTGGGTATTCTAATTAAATAAAATTACATTCATGTTATGATTGTCGCCAAGATACCAAATGTTACAAATTGCAATAAATAGTTATGTTGAAACTATTTGAAAATAAATAAAAAAATAGAGTTCCCCACAAAATGTTTTTTTTTTATTATGTACGTCTTTTCACAAGTTTTTTACAACATTCGCTGAATGTACAATTTGGCAATGTCACCCTGACCGGGTTCAATGCGCGGACTTGCATAAGGGAAGTATATTACAAGCATATAAAACACTCCGGCGCATTCCGCCAAATTCGAAAACGCTTCACGTCGGAACCATAAAAATAACTTTAGCTAAGCAATGGCGAATGTTGACGCGATATTATTTAGGATTTTTTATTTGGAAATAAGGATATTTTTTATATGTAAAATATAAAGCTTTTGTCCTTATAAAACTGCGCGCGGGATTTGAATACGCGTTGCGTATAAAGCGCATAAATTGAATTCAAACTGAGATTTTTATTTGTTTAAACATGTCTAGTTATATGATTATATACATACAGAGTAGGTACTTATATACCTATTTATAAAGACTCTATATCTATAGAGGTAACTTCATCATTATATCCATAGGCCACAAGAGAATCAACTAATTCTTTTGCTTTTACTGAAATCTTAAAAAAAATAAAGACATAGGCCTGAAGTAGCGTTTAGAATACTTTAAATCGGGACATGCTTATTTATTTTGCAATGTTTGTACATCTAGATGAAAACTAGATGAAGCTCACATAATGTAACCTTGGTGAAAAAAGATAAAGAAGGTAGAAAATACATAGGTTCATCTTATTTCGATAGATTTTTTTCTAACAGATGTAGGCAACGAATGGAGAAGGTGGTAAAATGTGCTAGGTATTTACACAGAAGCCTGCGAAGCATCTAGACTAAACATAAAATAGTTAATAGTGAATACCTACTTTTAAGCATTCACACTTCTATATCTTGCACATTTATAATGATTGAGTATTTAAGTTGTGTCGCAGTGGCTGCTGAGTACATCAATCGATTACGCAGGTTAAGCAACGCTCAGCGCGGTCGGTAAAAGGATGGGTGACCGCCGACTATTCATTTCTCTCGGCACATTACAATGCTGCCGCCAAGTCCTGCAAAAAGGTGATTAAAAGAGCTCGTTTCGCCCACATAGGCTGTATCGGAGACAGAATAGCCTCATAGCCCTCGGGAAGTAAAGCTTTCTGGTCCCTCGCCAAGTCGGTCGAAACAAACTTTTGTCGCCCATCGCTGCCACCTGAGCGGAAACTTGACGGTTCTCTGGCCCACACCGCTAATGAGAAAGCAGATTTATTTGCCAGTATCTTTGCGAAAATTTCTCGTCTAGATAGCCAAGGAAAAATCCCACTATGACAGGGTCTGGCATGATGGTCTCTTAAGCAAGCTTCCAGCATATGGCATACCGACCGGGCTCTGCGACTGGATATCTGATTTTCTGAGGGAACGGTCAATTTGAGTAGTCGTAGATGGCTACTCCTCTGACCTAATAGCAATTAATGCCGGGGTACCTCAGGGATCTGTTCTCTCTGCAACTTTATTCTTGATGCACATTAATAACCTCCTAACACCGGGCATTATTGGATACGCAGATGACAGCACTGTTGTTGAGAGATACATATCCAATACGCGAACGAGCGCCCATGAAATCCAGATTTTTAGAGAGTCTATGATTGAGCGCGTTGATTCGACATTGCGGAATGTGTCCGATTGGGGCGAGTTAACCTGGTCAAATTCAACGCCTCCAAAACACAAGCGTGTCTACTTTCCGCAAAAAAAAGCACCTTTACCCTTACGCCCACTTTCCAGAATGTATCTGTTCCCATCACCGACCATCTAGGGCTTTTGGGCGTCACTATAATGTCCAAATTAAACTTCGGACAACAAATTGAGTCCATGGCTTAAATAGCTTCCAAAAATTGGGTATCACCTTTAAGGTCCGGCGGCACTTCAGCTCTGAACGGCTACTCAACCTATACACAGCCCAAGTGAGGACGTGCATGGAGTACTGTAGTCATCTTTGGGATGGTTCTGCCAAATACCAGCTCGAAGCGCTAGACTCTGTTGACCGAAGAGCCCGTTAACTTATAAATAACGACAACCTTACAAATAAAAAAATTGCAGACGCTGGAGCATCGTCGTAAGGTTGCTTGTTTGACAGTATTTCATCGGCTACTTTAACAAAACGCTTCGATAGTTCCTTTTTGGTACGGATTGCCAAGCTGTGCGGATTGCCAACAATCTGCCTGCGTTTATTTTTCCTGACCACTACAGTCCTGTAACTTTTAAGCGTCGAGTGAATAGGTTTCTCGTGGATGGACGTGTACCACCATAGTCTTCATGCGCACTTTCCATCAGATAGCATGTAAGACAAAGGTCCTATCCTTACAATAAAAAAAAAGATTTACGTTTTTCGGAGGACACGATAAGCAGTCGATCCCAGGTGCGGTATACTAGTCGTTACGGTATACAGTAAACATTACGGTTTTTGAGAAGCCATTTTGGCGCCCTGAAAATTCTGACATTCACTAACCAGCACTGAGCCAGCTTGATGGATTATGGCCTAAACCTCCTCGTCACACAGGGGAGAGACCCATAGCCCTGCAGTTGGCTCATTGCAAAGAGTTGTGACGATGATGAGTATTTAAGCATTTTAAAATGAATACCTAGTCGCATATCTATGATATTGAAAACAAATATAATCTACACTATTGCCTGTCAAAAATAACAGGTCAATGGACAAACAATAAATAGATCGTGGTGTTAGCGTATTTTCTATAACCCTACAATACAACTATGTACAACGTGACTAAGGGCTGCATTTTAAGCCCTACTGAAGGGTTGATTTCTTTAGTTTAGATTCGCTGTCAATTATACTTAGAGAACAGCCAAAAAATGTTTGCTTAAGCAGTGCTCAATTTTAAGTAAGCATTAAAAATATGAGGCACTTAATCTTATTAGTCACTTACTGGTGATTGGTTTAGTTACCGATAGACTTTTAATTGATAGCGTTTAAATGAAACCGCTTCGGCATATTCCGTCAGCTCAGTAGATTCGTAATCGTAATCGTAAAGTAATCGTAGTTATTGGGTGAGATTCAGATTGAAACATGTATGTAGTACGCAAAAAACGGTTTTTCATTGGTTCCGGACACTTCGTTTGACTTTAATCTCGTCTGACGTTAAAAGTTACGATGTAACAATAATGAAGCATATTACAATTTACTACGCTACAAAATAGCACAGCAGCGCTAATTTGGTGCTCTACGAAAGGTGGTCATTGTTTAGATATGCACTAATCAAAGTTCAATTGTGCATAAGGGTTATTCTTAGACGACCTCTACCTACAAAATCTCAATTAATTAATCAACGAACGAAGAGCATTAAAAAAACCGACTCCATGTCAAAACTTTGACTGAGTTGAGAATATCATCAACGTAAACATTCTCCGAAATCACACATATGTCTTCAAAAGTTTGAAATTTTGAATGAAGTACTCAACCGATTTCCATGAAAATTAAATGGAACTAACTATGAAGCATCCTCTATCATATGAAATAACAATTTTCAAAATCAATTCATAATTGTCCGAAATATCGTGTAACAAAGAAAAAAAAAAAACATACAGACGAAATGAAAACCTCCTACTTTTTTGAAAATCGGTTGAAAAAGTATCTATAACCATTGTTTTATTAGATAGTATTCCGAAAATATATCAAAATGTCCCTTCAAGTTCAATAAAACTCATTTAATACGAGCAGTGTCAGTAATATCCGTGCATTCATTTTTATGCAGAAATTGCACAGCGGGCGTCTCGTCAATGAGTGCATCGTCCTCGCTTACTGCCGAAATTTTAAACTCGATCTTTCCTCTCGCTCTTTTATCATGATGTAGTAGAGACAGGTGGATTGTTTAGTCATTGCCTAAATTCGTCTCGTGTCACAATCAGACGGACCTTAAGGCAGGTCACAAAAGAGTTGTTGACGTTAGAAGTCTGGGAGAGGACGTTGAGGTCGAATTGTTCATTCACGAATTGCACTAAGCTGGCCCGGGGTCTTGGGAAGTCAATTGAACTATAACGTTACGAGGTAAAAGGTCGCAACATTTTAGAAACAAAATATACACCTATGTCACCGAAAAGTAATAAAAACCGTAGGAAATTTATAAAATTCCGTAGAATTCTAAACGGGAGACAAATTGTATTATTTTACGCAAATTGATAAACTTTCCGAACTCACGCATACAGAATATAATGACGACCGGCTGGTGTAGTGGTAACATACATTGCCTTCTATGCCAGAGGTCCTGGGTTCGAATCCCGGCGGCGGCGGATATCGGTGTGATGAACACAGATATAAGCCGTCAAGTCATGGATGTTTATATGTTTATTTAAGTATAGTCTGATAAAAAATATGTATTTATTCAATATTATATTGCTTAAGTATGTATATCAGTTATCTAGTGTACATAGCACAAGTTCTTTAAGAAACTTAATTTGGTCTAGATAATGTTGTGTGAGTGTCAGAAATATTTATTTATAAGTATATTATTATTTATTATAATGAGTAAGCTCTGATAGTAACTTATTTTTACTTATGAACAAGAACATGGCCAATATTATGACAGAAAATAGCACCAACCGACTTCCAAAAAATGAGGAGGTTCTCAATTCGTCTGTATGTTTTATTGTGTCTTTGTTACACGATATTTCGGACAATTATAAATCGATTTAAAAAATTCTTGTTTCATATGATAGATAGAGGATACTTCATAGTTCCATATACATTTTATCAAAATCGGTTGAGTACTTCATTGAAAATTTCAAATTTTTTAAACAATATGTATGATTTCCGAGAATGTTTACGTTGATGACTTTATAACTCAGCCAAAGTTTTGAGGTGAAGTCGGTTTTTTTAATGCTCTGCATTCGTTGATTATTTAACCTCAAATGTCAAAAATAAATCATCGGCGGAGCGGCGAACCCTTGGAGAGTCCTACTATCAAGTGGGAGATGCTTGGATTTGTCGCCTATTACACAGACATACTCTACATAGATAACGAAAATGCATGTTCTTCGCCTTTCCGACCCCCGACCAAGTGTCAAAGTTGGTCGCCGCTAGATTCAGTCCGCGCATATAATATTATATGTCTGTTAGAAAATCGATAACACAATGTCGATATTGTTTTTAATAATCGATTTCATTGGCAGCATCGGTGTCTTTGAATAGGTTTTTGTTTCCCATCACTAAATATCAGCCGTTACGTCACAGTAGGTGTAAGAAAGTCGGCACGCTTGGTTTCAATAGAAATCGTGACACTTGCGTTATCTATGTAGATGTATGTCTGTGGCCTATTAAGTACGAGACGTTTATCTAGAAGCCGTAGATCAATTCTGAGCCAATAACAAGAAAATATTAATTTATTTATTTGCAAGATATGCTACGGTGGTTTGGGCATTTGGAAAGGATGAGAGAAATTAGATTTACGAAAGAGGTGTTGTCTCTGCCTACCCCAAGGGGAGACAGGTGTGAGGTTATGTATGTATTATATGCAAGAAAAAGTTTGATTGTATTGTTAATTGTTCTGCATAGTAACTAACCTAAGTTAATATTTCAAAAATACTGTCGGATACTAGCATTAAATGTAGGCACTGTTTAAATTAAAAAAAGTCTGTATTTTCCTTTAGTTACACATAAACTAAGACGACCATTTTGGCGTTGGGGTAAACCTGTCTGCCTCAGACGCCACTGGTTGCGGGTTCGATTCCCGCACGGAACAAGAAAAAAAAATGTTCCGTGTCTGGGTGTTTACCTATCTATTTATGTATTTATATTCTAGGTTCCCTCTAGTTCGCTACATGGTATCCCATAACACAAGCTATGCTTACTTTGGCGCCATGTAGTTGGTGTGATTGTGTGGGGATTTTATTTATTTATTAATTAAATCTACAGGTAATTGGATTTACTGTCTGAATGTCAATGCGAATGGTTGAATCAAAATGGTGGTTTATAAGGTAACTTATTTATTTATTATTTATTATCATTAACAATTATAAGGATTGTTTTTTTTTATATAGGTAAAATATTCGTGAATAGCTGTAAATACGAATGGTTATTACAGATACTTAGTTGATCTCTCTGTATTACCTACGTGCAAGGGGCATTTTATGTTATTTTTATGTTATTTTTAGAACTAGCTTTCTATGAGAAACCAGCAGTAGGTACGTACCTAATGGGAATCATTAATTTTAAAATACATATTTCTTATATTTACGTTCAATGTGAACTTCCAGTGAAGGGAAACAAAATGAAACGAAACAAAATAGTTCAGTATAAACAAAAAAAATTAACGACATCTGGTACGTTGCTTAAGTACTGTTTGCACAAATTTTCTTTGACCGCACATCCAGTTAAGGTCTTACGACTACTGCCACCTATTGAAATATGTTTGAAACGAAACTACAGTCACGCGAAATTTCAAAGCATCGCTAATCTCAGGTTAAGGAAACCCCGGGAATGATACCTTTAAGTTCTTGTGCTTAGTAATAGATGGCGTTGAAATAAATATAATTTTACAGTGTTCTCGATAAGTTTTATGATTCAAGTAAAGTAAATAATTTGATTAAATGAATATTAATATATACATAATTGGGTATTTCTACTGGTTTTCCAGTTCATTTCTTCATTCCAGTTCAGCTTAGACTTTAGGTCTAGGCCATTAATATTACATTGATCTTTATTTATATTGGTAGTTTAATAGCTCCATGTCAGTGGAAACGCAGCTTAAGTAGGTATATCTGCGATTTGATCTGGGTAATATTTTGTTATAAAACTAACACACATTTAGCTCTAAAGTGATTTGTGATATGGAGACAACAAAACGGAACTATGGAGTATTGTAGTTTGTAGTCACGAAACAGCTTAATTTTAAACCTAGCGTAATAAATATCAATACTTTTTTCAATTAACAGTAACATTTTGAAAATTAACTTAACTTAACAGTAACATTTTGAAAATTACAGAAGTGGGGTAGGACACTCTAAAAATTACTGGATTAACATCTTAATTCGTGAATATTTATGTAAATAAATATATTTTAATGCTTTTGATCACGTTAATAACAAATTTTTATGTTTGTTTTAGGATTATATTCCAATATGGTAAATTTATCAAAATCAAACAGAATATCTGTAACAAGTTGTGGGACATGTAATTTACAAAAGGTCATTTTTTTGGTAAACGCCCTTATAAAAGTTTATTGCCTAATCTTTCTGGTCCGGCTGGGCCTCGATCCCAGGACCTCTTAGGGCACGTTTAAGCAGGGCGGCGCGTCACGAGAGGCTTTGCGGGTTTCGTTACTTGCCGGCTTTATTCTAAACCAGCAGATAGATCCATAGTTAAGCCGCTGCCTTATCACGTAACTTGCAAGAGCAAAGCGATGGCATGAATTGCGCAAGATTTGTTAAAAAAGAACTAATTCGTATTACGTTACAGCAAAAACAAAGCCATATTTTATATGCGAAAATGTTTAAATAGTGTGTAGTTTTTATTGTTATTTTTTTTTTGATTTAATTCACTGTATGTTTTCTAAATAAAATAAAATAAATAGCAATCCGACGACTGTGCTGCCTCTATCGTAAAATCGATGTACTAAAAGTAAATATAATCCCTTTGACTTTCATACTTTTCTTGTCTACTTTTCAGCGAAATTTTAAAAGCAAACATTTGTTTCACATTTTTTTAGTTTCTGTTTTAGCTACCAAATTGTTTTTGGCGCTAGTATCGTAGCAATAAATGCATTCTGCGATCAACGAACGATTGAACAGCTATCGTTTACATAATACGATGTAAAGCAATGGATCGCGCGTCCATGGCGTGATGACTGCGCCATTATAGCTGATCGTTATTATTTACGTGATAAGGCAGCCGGTGATGTACCTAGTAAAAACGCACGACGCCCCGCGCGACGCGCCGCCTGTTCTTAAACGTGCAACCGGAAGCTTCAACATTGAGACATGGAGGTAGTCAAAGGTTTTGTATCTGAGTGTAGCTATCATCATCACGACTCTTTTTAAAGAGCCCACTGCAGGGCTATGAGTCTTTCCCCTGGGTAACGAGGAGGTATAGGCCATAATCCACCGAGCTGGCCCAGTGCTGGGTGGTGGATGTCAGAATTTTCAGGGCGCCGAAAATGGCTTCTCACAAACCCTAACGACTGCTTTATACAAGTATAAAGCACCTGGGACCGACTTCTTAACGTGCCCTCCGAAGCACGGAAGTCGCCGTGAGAAATGAATGTTCGGCGGTCACCCATCCAAATACCGGCCGCGCTGAACGTTGCTTGACCTGTGATATCGTTTGATACACAGTTACCACGGCGCCAAGATAACTTCCTATAGTGTAGCTATAAGACGTTTAAATAACTAGAAAATCGTAGACACAGTGACCGAAAACGCTACTAAAAAATAAACATAGATACTATACCTACCTTACCAAATTATAAATTCTTAGCATCTCTAGCTTTTTACGTGGATATGTTGAGTCCCATAATTAGTTAAGTATTTGAGGAGTATTGTTTGAAACTAGACATACATATATTACCCACCAAAATTTTATAAGTAGGTAACTTTTTATTTTCATTGTTGGTTAGCTTTCAATGAATGCCAAATATCTGGGAGACTTACTCTTTGATTTCCACCAATTATATTTAAAAAAAAACAGTTTGGGAGCTACGATGAAAGAGATGCCACAAAGTGACAAGCAGTTAACATTATAACACCCCTTCTTTTGTACCAGGGGATAAAAATAAAGTCATTGGAAACTACTGATATTCGAGCAACTTTTATCGCACAATAAAAAAAGTTGTCTAATCAATGAATAAAATACCCAACTATGTGGCCCCATTCGCTTTTATATAACGTTATTTTCCTGTGTCGTCCTACAAGGTTTCGGCTCGAATCAAAATTCTTATTTCGGACTGGATTCTATGCCTGTTTTGGCTCGAAATTAAAATAAATGAATTATTTATTATTTTATGCTTGTTTCGGCTCGAATGTTGTTGCTGTTTCGGGTCGAATAGTAATTCATGTACCTTATCACACTTAATATTGTCTTAAGTTTTCGCGATTCATACTATTAAATAATTAAATTAAAAAAAAAAAAATGTAAATATACGCGATAAATCCGGTTAAAAAGTGTTTTATTTATCACACTTTTTGTACAGACAGAATACGCATCAGAATAAATACAATTATTTTACCTTACATAATTTTAAATGGTTGTGTTAATAAGTAGTATACAACAGAAACCTACTTTAACCCCGAATACCCCGTAGATGGTAAATGATATTATACATTAGTTATCTTTCTAATTATCTTTTAAAAACTTTTAAATGTAAAGTTTTTTAAAAGTATTTTTTTAAAACATGACACTGATATCGGATGCATTAATTTGAAAAGCCAAGGTAGTTCCCGTCGTCCTGAATGCATTGCTTTGGATAAAATTATAAACGATTCTATAACAGCCATGATAGATGGGAGAATCAGTTATTGTCTAGAAAAAATATGTCCCTTTTTTATTTTATTATTTAGATGAATATTAATGTAAGTTACAAAGTGATACTTTTTTATTTTATTTTAATCTTAATTTTTTAAAATACGTTGGTGCTATTAACGTTATTAAACGGAATTTTATAAATGAGACTTAATGTAACAGATTTGTGATTTTAAAATGTGACAAAGTACAAGTTCTACGAATTTTTATAGGTATTTAATTGCTATTTGTTTAGAAGTTTATTTATTTTCGTTCTGCGATTTTAAATTTTGACAAGTTCTATGAACTTTATATAGATATTTTAATTGCTATGTTACCAGGATTTATTTTAAGATCTAAGATTTTACTGTGTAACTGCGTCTTTGTTGCGATGGATAAAAACTATAAATTTAATGATATTATGGTAGTAGTGTTTTATTTATGCATCAAATACAAAGTTTTTGTTTCGACCCCCCATGCCATAATGTTGATGCGTGAATATACATAGATTCAAATTAAACTATTATAAAGCAGGTACGATTGTTAATAAGATGGTAACAGTTTACTTTTTTCCTGTCTCTACTAAATCATAAATTCGACCCGAAACAAGAATGAGAAATAAACCGGCCCAAAACAGTAATTTTAAAGAATTCGAGCCGAAAACTCGACCCGAAACAGGAAGAAATCATTTTAATTCATATGAAACCTGTGAACTGTTCAGAATCGGTAACAATGATCCACTTAGTTTACAGATTATGATTTAGAAACACAACACAAAGTATTTATATTTATCAAGAAAAGTCTGTCTGAACGCGATAAGTTCTACAACTTATCAATCGATTTTGTAACGGTTTTCCTTGTGGCAACGAATTATTATTACCGCTGTTAATACTAAAGTTATGTAAAGTTATGTAGAAATAAACTTAATATAAACTAAGTATACTAGAAAACATAAACTAAGTAACAACAAGGCGACGGGTGATGATGGAATTACAGCCGAGCTTCTGAAAGCTGGTGGCAAACCTGTGTTTAAGACCCTTCAGAAGCTATTCAATTCCATCATCCTCGAGGGCAAAACGCCCAAAGCGTGGCTCCAAGGCACAGTGGTCTTGTTCTACAAAAAAGGTGACAAAACTCTTTTGAAGAAGTTCAGACCTTCAATTACTTTGCTGAGCCATGTGTACAATCTGTTTGAGTTATTACGAACCGCTTCGCACCCAGGTTTGACGACTTCCAGCATCCCGAACAAGCCGGTATCCCAAAATGGTTTAGCACCATAGATCACATCCATACGCTGCGGCAGGTCATAGAAAAGACGGAGAAGTATAACCAGCCATTTTGCTTGGCGTTTGTGGACTATGAGAAAGAGTTCGATTCGATCGAGACCTGGGCTGTACTCCAGTCTTTACAGCGGTGCCAAATTGACTATCGATACATCGAAGCGTTGAAGTTTTTGTACAGAAATGCCACTATGTCAGTCCGTCTTCAGGATCAGAATTCGAATCCTATCCAACTGCAGCGGGGCGTCAGGCAAGGCGATGTTATATCGCATAAGCTGTTCACCGCGGTGCACACTGGTGCAAAGTGGGAAAAAAGTCATATTTGTGAAGGGAATCTAACACCCGCTATCTTTCGCAAAATGCATATTAGATACTCAAGTGAACCAAGAATCTTCAAATGAAGACACATTACACAGCTCTTGACTTCCTCTGATCCATACATCAATACGTTAAGATCAACGCCTATTAAAAAACACTCTGAACTCCATGATGATGTCCTAGCTATGTTAGTTCATAATTAGTTCCTTTATTCTATTTTTTTTTGTTTTTATTTTTGTAAATAATTTACAATTAATTAATCATTAATATATGTGTGAGCTAAATTTGGTGTTTTACTAAATAACCAATATCCATCGGTACTCTAAAAAGTAAACTTAAATAATACCATTTACACACGAATAAACATTATTTATTGTGATTTCTAATATTTTCCGCCCTCCCATAAAAAGTGCACCACTGTGCGGCGTTGAAAGATTCTTCAAGCTTCTGTACTGGGATGAGCTCGTCATCAAAATCAACGGCGAGTAGGTACATCACTCACCTTCGATTCGCGGATGCCATCGTAGCGACTTCAAGGACATCGTAGGACCTTAGCAAAATGCTAGATGACCTCAGTGGAGTCTCGCAGCGAGTGGGTCTTAAAATGAACATGGATAAGACGAAGATTATGTCGAATGTCCATGTTGCACCTGCTCCTGTGATAGTTGGAGGCACCACGCTCGAAGTTGTCGACGATTATCTTTAGCACTTATGTATACCTAGGACATAAAATCCAGTTAGGTAGGTCCAAGTTCAAGAAAGAGGTCAATCGTCGAATCCAACTCGACAGGGCAGCGTTCAGGAAGCTCCGTAAAATCTTCTCGTCCCAAATACTGCAGGATCTGAAGATAAAGGTCTTCGACCAGTGTGTTTTGCCAGTGATGACTTTTGGTACTGAGACGTGGTCGCTAACTATGGGCCTTATCAACAAGCTTGAATTCGCTCAGCGGGCAATGGAAAGGGCTATGCTCGGAGTTTCAGTCGAATCAGGAATGAGGAGATTCGCAGGCGAACCAAAGTCACCGACGTAGCCAGAAGGATTCTAAAGCTGAAGTGGCAAAGGGCACATAACTTGCAGAACAGATGGCCGTTGGGGCAGAAAAGTTCTCGAGTGGCGGCCACGTACTGGGAGACGCAGATAGACCGAGGGCCTGATCAAAGTCGCCGGTAAACGCTGGATGTGGGCGGCACGGAACCGAGCGACGTGGAAACCTTTGGGGGAGGCCTATGTCCAGCAGTGGACGTCTCCTGGCTGAATGATGATGATAAATCTATGTATGTCTGTTCTTTCAAATATGTTTTATGTCGTGGGAGGAGCGTTTTAAAATAATCAACGAATGCAGACCATTAAAAAAATCGACTTCACGTCCAAAACTTTGGCTGAAGCAAAAGTTCGTCATAGTAAATATTCTCCATATTCCGTAGACATAAAAATAAAACATACACATGAATTGAGAACCAACTCCTTTTGGAAGTCGTTTGAAAAATAATGAAAATTACCATTTTAATAAGGTTTGCTTAAGTTAATGTTTATTGTTTTATTTTCAGTGAGTATTTGTCAAAAAGATTATCATAATTTTTTGAAACCTAAAGTTCTAAAAGGCTCTCAATGCATATCAATTCATTTAATCATAACTTTCTGTACCGTGTGAATGAAGCATAATACCATCATTTTCCTATATACTTAATTCTATTTATATCATATAGTAGGTATTGAAATTTCAAACTAGAATTTTATCCCACAAATTTTTCAAAAGGACAGTTTCATTTTAAAACCTTCATATTAAAATTAGACCACTCCTGAATAGTAAAATCCGCAATTTAAAGTTTCAGAACACGAGCCGAAGACGAAAAATAGACGACAACACCCGGAAATATAATCAGTCCCTTTGGCTCCCCCGAAGCTAGTTACAAAAGGAAAATGAAGAGATTCGCTGTGAAAAGCTATATGCCACACACACATACACAAACATATTTACTAACGCACACAGGCTCAGGACAAAGAATATCTAAAAAAATACAAGAACGTCTTTGCAAGGAATAAGCGGGAGAGAGTAGGATCTTATTTTTCTCGCGGATGTTTCAGTCGCTCTTGGGGGGTGGGAGGTCGAGGAGTGGGGATGGAGTACCCCCCACTCCTCCTGCAATAATACTGCGTCACTATTTTGCGCCATTACCTACACTCGCCCGCTTCCTATTCTATAAGTAGTGGGGTCGCTAGAACGTAACTGTTTTACACATGGTTCAGTTATATTATAGGGAAATTAAGTTTTGTGAATTTCAGAATTTATGAAAGGCTTATGGAAAAGGCGTTCTTGTGACTGTGGTACTAATAAGTAAGTATCTTCTGTAGGATTAAATGATCTGCGGTTCAACCCGCAGTAGTAGGTTGAACTCCCAAGGATGGAATAAAAATAAGTTATTGTAATTTAAAAAAAAATATTTTCATAGAATGCTCATTCATTTAGGTCACTTTGTAGAAGCAACACCTTTACCTTACCTTTCTACGATCATATAAAAAAGCAGAAGAGTTGGGTCATTTGTTTATTTGGACATGGCTAACCCCTAACACAACCGTCCAAACAGAAAATATATCAATGGGATAGCCCAACTCTTGAGAAAGGCTATTGAGGTCATAGACCAGGCCCCGTCTTTCGTAATACGGTTTTATTACTATTTAGACTAAACAATAATAATTTATTTATTTGTTAGTTACACGGACAGTGCCCAGTTACATAACTAACACAGTTAGTGTTACACAACAGAAAAAAAAGAAAACAAGAATAAAGAAAAATTAGTACAAAGGTGTCACACGTAAAAAATAATAAATATAAAAACAGTTCCCTATAGTCCCAAGCATTTTCATAGCTTCAAAAAAATGTTTTTTTTTAAGCTATACAGTTACACTGTGATTTTATTAATACTAATTTCATACACTAACTAACGCGTCAAAGTTACAAACAGTTAAAAACGGATTTTTTAACTGGCTGTGGCAGTTTTCATCTTTATTTTTTTTAAATGATGAAATCGATTACCCCTATTTTACTAACCAGCCAGTAGTGCTTTTGATTCATTGTAACTGGCTGAAGCAAATTTCATTATGTTTTTTTTTTCGCAATGAAACTTAAAAAGAAAACTTTTTTTATAATCGTCCAGTTACATACTTTCTTTCTATTTCTTCTGTTATTTTTTTCAACATACTGGAACTTAGAAATAAAACCTCTTTTATAACCAGCCAGTAACGTTCTAGGCCCTCAGCAATTCGAACAGCGTCGCTTCGAAGCTCCTTTGCGCCAGGCGTGTATGTATTCCAACGTTCCGACTCTCATGCTAAATAGCTACTCGGAAGGTAGACGAAAACCAATTAATTCCAAGCTTTGCATCGAAATATTATATTAATTGTTTCCGATAATTCCTGAATCAATTTGTTGTTGTTTTGTTATGGAAATGTTAGTTTGGAAAATTTGGAATTTGAATTTGGAATATGTAGATAAAAGAGATTGTTTTTTTAATTTGTTTTTATATTTGTGTTTGACCTGTCTCATTTGATGGTAAATGATAATAGAGTCGAGCATCAAAGCACTACCTAAGGGCGGGTTGTATCACAACTACTTTACATGTCTGTCAACGTTAAAAATGGCGTTAACCACTGTCAAGCTAGAAAACGGGTTGTTTCACCTATAACGGACGTCAAAAATTAACGATTACGTTGACCGTCCATCCACCCACTGGTTAACGTAACTTTCTAGTGAAAACTGAGTTGACAGGCAGGACATCTTTGGTTGAAAGCTTTTAACATTATGGATACTGTTTTATTTTCATATATTTTAAATGATAGTGATGATGATTGAATTCTGGAAATAACTCGAATAACATTGACGAACAGTTTTTTTTGTGATGAAACAACGCTTTGTATTTGACGTACGTTAAACATCTGATGTAATCGTCAAAAAGTTACGTACGTATGATACGATAACCAACCGTTTGATACAACCCGCCCTAAGAATGGCACCAGAAAATATATATGTTAAAAAAAACATTGATGTTTTGACTGCTTTATTGTGTATTTTAGTTTTCTCTCAATTTCTGTCGATTAAATATTTTCATTTTCTTTTCCATAAGTCAATAATAACAATCAAGAACGAAAACAAATATAATTAAATCATTTGGTTTGCCTAGAAAATATTAATAAACAACTTCCGACTTAAGTGCCAATTAGTGAATTATGATAAAATTTCCACGGACTTCAAAACGCGGGTTAAGAAAAGAACAGTCGTATAGAAAAGCCATTTAATTATAAAATCCTCCTTTTATAAAAAAATGTTACATACTCAATATTAAATCAATTGTGACTTAAGAATTTCTGACTTCTTTTAACACTAGTACTAGTAGTTTACATCTCTTCTTTAGCAGCTTTCACTCTCACATTTCACAAAAAACAAAACTTTTTGCCAGAAAAGTAGGAAACTTTGAAGTCGTTAGAGGAAATAAAATGTATATGAAATAATCTCGTCTATAACTTTTCGTCTATTTCCAATCTAAAAGTCATGATATTTGAAGGCATTTTCTATTAGCTTATTATGACAGTAGAAAAGTTTAATTTCTTAATTCGACAGTTATAATTTTGTCAGGACCATCAAAGGGACGTGGAGGAAATTTGAGCTATGTTCCACTATGACCCGGTGCTGGTCGATGGATGCTTAAATTATCAAAGTACCATAGACTCTTGTGACAATTTTGAATATATCTGGGACTGAGTGCAAAGGTTGAGACCAATGGCGAAATCTGACCTATAAGGAGCTGTCAAGATATCAAAGCAAAGGTATGATTATAAAATATACAAAAATAAATCTCAGAGTGATTTAAAGCAAATGGCTGTTAAAAGATAAAATCAATTTAGAAAACTTCTAAAGTAATGCCTGAAATTTCAAAATAAAAATTCAGTCACACGCTTATAATCTCATTAAACTCATCTCTAAGTTAGAGAATTGCATCAACACGCAAACAGCTAAACGTCGGTCACACAAAAGCACCAACTACTGCCAAACAATGTTGAGCTTTAATAAAACTCGACGAATAGTTATACTTGTGTAGTCACTAGAAATGCAACTATCTGCTCCGGGACATCTAAACATCTGCAGTATAGGTTTGGAGACAAAGTATGTACTAAATAATAACTTTTAAAACAATTTTATCGCTACAAACAACATACATTACCCGTTTTCTTAGGAAAAATTGTATCTATACCATACGAAAACGCCAATGGTTATCAAACTTGTATCGTTAGTTGCAGAATGTGTTGTATAAAGGTGTGTTTGGTAGTGAGGTTGGTGTGAGGCGTCGGTCCTTTGATTCTGGCGAGATTAAACGTGCGGCAGACGGTGGTGCTTCTATCGATTGTTGTTGTAATTACAGCGCTATCCTCGCCCAGTGGCAAATGAAATTGTTCCGGACAGAGCAAGCTGTGGCTGCCAACCTGTTATTACGGAACGATGGAAAACATCGGCACAATTTGAGCTGTAAAACCTTAGAGTAACGTGCCTGATTGCTGAGGTGCTGGATATTAAAGTTTGTTGTGTTTTGCTTGGTGTTCTGAGATAATTATTTTCTTTATTAAAATATTTGCTGTATATTGTTTTACTTGTTTCGTTATTACTGTAGTACTTCCTTCATTTAGACAAGATAACTTATTAACGTAGCAGACGTTAAAGTCTACAAGTTCATCAAATGTTTTTTTAAATCTTTTTTCTAACTGACAAGTAATTTTCCAACATAATTAAATAGTTACTTGTACACATCTATTATTATTTAAAAGTCAATATGTGGTAATAAAATAACAATGAAAGCTTTTCATGTAAAAATACGCAAATCTATCTAAAGCAACTCCCAGAGAAGTAGAAAGAAAACCTCCTTACAATGAGACACTTCTACGACTGCGCGAACAAACGGAATCTACAAATCGAGAAACGCACTCGAATTACGAATAGGAACCTCGAGAGCAATCCAATAAAACATTCGTAGCGCCCAAAACGTATCTACGTTTACGTGAGCCAACCGCCTCTCCACCACGCATGCGCATCCCAAACGTACAACAGAAACGTTCCATTTCCATTTCAAATGTACAAAAAAATATAACCAATTCAAATGCAGAAGGCTTCGCGGCGGCCAATGGGAGCGCTCACAATCGTCATGCCGACTGTGAAGGCGGGGCCAATGATATCTAGCATTGGAATGCTGGTTGTATTTGTTTTGCTAGAAGCGAAGGCTTTATTGCTCGGCGTTTGAGCCTGTTTCCCCTTGAGGCTGAAACGGCGGAAACCCCGATACGGTTTTGGGTTGAGTACTTCACATACTGTACCCCATAAAGCCTACGAATGGGTGACCTACATAGCAATGATAAATTGAATTGCTATTGCCGTCTCCAGTACATAATAACCACTTGCGGCTAAATAGAAATTCCCTGTCTAATAAGTTAGATGATAATCTTAATGTTAAGAAGTCATTGATCGTGTTTTAAGAGATCGCGTTTGGCTTGTTAGCTGTAGATAAAAATTAAGGAGTGTCCCTGCCGAGTTAAAACCCTGAGTATTGATTTTCCGATAGGAAAAAAACGAAGGCAACGATCTATGCAGATCTGGAGTGCTCTCGGCACATCAGATGGCACCGGCGGCGGCCCAGCCTCCGCAGACAATCGAACGGGGGGGAGGACCCCCCAGCCCGGGCTGTCATAGACTACACGGTACGACTGCAGTCAGCAGATACTGCGCGCGATATACCGACTCCTTTCGCTTACGATCTTTTCTTTAAAACTAAGAAAGGATTTCGAAATATGAATTTGTTGCTTATAAAGCTTTACCTACGTAATTTTGAAAAAAGAACCCAAATTTATCATAAAGAATAATCACATCGCTAAATCGTTAACGTGGACTAATTCAAAATCAATTTAAAACTGCACATTCACCGATCCCAAGTTTAATTGGCAATCAGCTATTAAGAGTTAATAAAAAAACCGAACCAATTTTAGGTAAAAATTAAATCAGTGTTTTATCTTTGGAGCTATCGACCCGTCGTCGGCGTCGACTTCGAAGTAAAACACGATGGGAAGGAAACCGCGGGATAACCCCCTACCTCCCTCCCTAAACTCCCTACTCCCGATCTTTACGTTTCAGGAATAAATATTTCAGAGCGTGTGCTTTGGAAGTTAAACTTATGTATCGCCTACGCGCCGGTAACAATCTGAGAATGAGCGGGCTTCTATACTTTTATTAGCTTTTGGGACAAAGGCCTTTTTGTTCGTTTTTCTTGCTTTCTTAATAAATCTTTTTCATATGAGAGAAATTATTTTGAGGTATGTAGGAAGTCTTGTATTAAGAACTTTATAACTTGTTATGAAGAGAATCTTCTTGTTATTAAAGGAGTTTGGTTCAAATGCTTTAAGGGACAAACATTGAATTAAATCGATGGATTGCGTGTTTGATTGAATTTAGATAAACCAAAAGTTATAACAATCAGTTTAGCTTGAGACAAAATTTTTGGTACCATGCTTTTGGAATTGTGTGTCTCATAAAACCACAATGTAATCGTTGCACGTAGAGTACTTTTATTAGTAGAAAAAAGTTGTAGAAAATCCTATTGCTACAAATAAACAAACCTTACTCTTGTTTAGCTATATTATTATTAATAGAATTCCAAAATAAGATAATATAACTAATAAATCGTTTCTAAAATGCGAACTAAGAAAATCAAAGTTATAAGATTGCTTGAGTAAATCTTTGGGCTGAAGAATCAACAATATGAGTACTTAATATAGAAATTCTGTTACGCAAATCACGTATAAAAATATTAATGCAACAAGAAATATTCCTTTAGGCAATAATATTTTTCTAGTTAACCTCTTGACTCGTAGTTTTGATATGGAGTACCTACCGTTGAAGATTTAATATATAAAATTCTCGTGTCACAGTTTTCGTTGCCATACTCCTCCGAAACGGCTTGACCGATTTTGATGAAATTTTTTGTGCTTATCCGGTATCTATGAGAATCGGCCAACATCATTTTTTTTTATTTATATGGTAAAACAACGTTTGCCGGGTCAGCTAGTTAAATATAATAAAATAATGTTGACCACGTCGAGTTAAAATGAAAATTAACACATTTAATAAAGGTCTGATTTTTCAATCGAAGGATGAAAGTTATCAGTTGGTCTAGCATGCAACCAACGACAACGATAAATCAGGCCTGTATATCGAAATCTTCCTAAAATATTGCACTAAAGTACCAACCAAAGGCATCTTCGGTTCTGTGAGCTTAATCATGGATCACGGGAATCGAGTAATTCTATCTATTATGGTGCGCATTTTAGCTAACATGACAGGATTAAATGATATTTATCTTTTCAATTCGATTATGTATCGATGGTCGCATGCTAGCTCTACTGAAAAGTTGCTTTATGATTTTTTTATTATGTTTGATGATAATGACATCGAATGAAAATTAATTTGAAGCTGGAAGCTGTCGAGTCATATTCATTAGATATTCTGACCATTAAAAAATCCGATCTAAAGGCAACAAATTTAATGATATTAATTAAAATCATGTTTAAGTAAATTCAATGGGTCAATGGGTCAGTAATTATTTGTATGCTTGGGTACGTGCGGGTAAAATTAAAATGTCGTTGATGCCTTAAACAAACAAGGTACTTATCTCTACTTACTCCTTTCTATTACTACTCTCTACTTATAAATATATACGAGTATTTTATATGTTTTTTTAAACATACATTATTGAAATACATATTTATGTCGTTCAAAAGCCAGCTTAGCTTCCCCGGACTGTAACTATTAACAACATAATGCAATAAACTTATTTCCTCGTTTATGGATAAAAAGTAAAACCAACTTTAAACCAACTTTTTAAAATCCCCAGAAAATCACATTAACTACATGGCCTTAAAATAAGCGAAGCTTGTGGTATGAGATAGTATGTGTAGGACTCGGAGGAAACCTAGAGTATAAATTCATACCTGTATAGATATAAACACCCAGATCCGGAACATTTTTTTTTCTTTTTCCGTGTGGGAATCGAACCCGCTACCTCACATTGGTGTAGTAGCGTCTAGACCACAGCACCACGAAGACCGCAAACAAAAAGTGAAATAATAACAGATCTTCTTAGGTGCACTTTGATTAAGATCTAATAAGAATTCAAAATGACCTTATCTCAGAAGCCTACTATGTGGCAACAAAGTAAGCTAAAGGGGGCTCTTGTACTTTTCGCCCAAATATCACTAGCGAATTTCGCCGACGTGAGTAAGCGAAAATACGTGGCACTGGTTTATTTTTCAAAAATTTTAACTATCTATAAGTTTGGCTTTATCCATCGTTTAAGAGAAATCCGCTTTAAGTTTTAATGTAACTTTTACATAAATCCATTATGGCATTTTTTTTTTATAACTCACTAAACCCGCGTTTGACCTCAATCTCACCTGATGGTAAGTGACGATGAGGTCGAAGATGAAAGCACACGGGTTTAGGAAGGAACTGGCTCTTTATACAATATTGCCGAAACACATTACCGCCGGAGCGGTAACATTTGGCGGCAGACTTTATATAAAGGGCGGTCGCTAGCCAGGCGGACCCAGAAGGGATCCTACCACCAAGCAAACTATCTATAAGTTTGGCTTTACCCATCGGCTAAAAAAAGTCCGCTTAGAGTTTTAATGTAATTTTTACATGAATCCATTATGGCATTTCGTAGCAATATCCGTTTTAAATGGTAAATTTGTGTTATGTTTGTGTCTTTTTTCATCGAGCCAATTTTCATAAATCATGTTTTTTTCTTTACACAGCGTTTGGTTATATGGTTAATTTTTTAAATATGTTTTTAATGACCAAACATGGGCACATTACTGGGTATATTTTCGTAAAATGTAAAAACGCTGCAATCTCGCCTTAAATAAAAATAAGTTTGTGTTCTAGCAAGTTAGATATAAACTCACGCACAACTTGCATTTTAGACCTCATCCTCTCGAACCATCAAGTAAAATTGATGGCACACGTGAGATTATTTATTTTAAATAAATAAATAAAAAAGAAACCCAGACAATCACACCAACATGGCTCAAAACTAAGCAAAGCTTGTGATATGGGATACCATGTAGGGTACTAGGAGGGTACATTGAATATAAATACATATTATGTAGATAAACGCTCAGACCTGGAACATTTTTTTTTCTTGTTTCGTGCGGGAGTCGAACTCGCGACCACTGGCGTCTGAGGCAGACAGTGTGACCTACAGTCAAAGTGGTCGTCGATAAATAATTTATCTTTCAGTCAGACTTTGATCTGTACCTAGTTTCTACAACAGCTAGTATTTTATATAGGTGGATGGATATATAAAATACTAGCTGTTGCGATTTTTTCGATTCCCTCGGGATTTTCGGGATAAAAAGTAGCCTATACGGATTCGGAAGAATCCCTCTAAGTAATGGTAAAAGAAATTTTGAAATCGGTCCAGTAGTTTTTGAGCCTATTCAATACAAACATACAAAAATACCTCTTCCTCTTTATAATATTAGTAAAGATATGTAAGTAGGTACCTAACCATTCTAATCATACATTATCGAGCCCAAATTAAGTTTCTTAAAGAACTTGTGTTATGGATAGTAGAATATGATACTATAGGGGTAGTTTATAAGAGCTTCTATTGAAAAAGTTGGTATATGCTGTTTTAAAAAAGCTAAATAATAATAAAATCCCCAGACAATCACACCAACTACATGGCCCCAAAGTAAGTATAGCTTGTGTTATGGGATACCATGTAGCGAACTAGGGGGAAACCTAGAATATAAATGCATAAATAGATAAATACCCAGACACGGAACATTTATTTTTCTTGTTCCGTGCGGGAATCGAACCGCAACCACTGGCGTCTGAGGCAGACAGGTTTACCCCATCGCCAAAGTGGTCGTCAAGTAGTGAAAGCTATTTAAAACTAGTTTAGTATTTTTACTAAATAAATATGTACCATTTTTTTCTTCATAATATTGGTCTAGAAAGGATATTATTAAGACACCATCACTCAGTGAGGTCACTTACTCGTGGCTGTTTAAAGAGCAATCGACATACTCTAAATCGGTCAAGAAGTCTTTGTACAACACTAACAACAATACGGTACTGTACTGTTGATCTGTAAAAAATAGCAAAGAAGGACCTTTTTTTATAGAATATGGATGGGACGTTTGTCTTCCATGACACCTGATGTTAAGTGAACATGAAGACTAAGGTGGTACACGTCCATCCACGAGAAACCTATTCACTCGACGCTCAAAAGTACTAGGACTATACTGGTCAGGGAAAATAGACGCAGGCAGTTCATTCCAAACCTTGGTGACCCGTATCAAAAAGGAACTGACAAAGCGCTTAGTTCGACTTTTGGTCTTTGTTATTAAGTGAAGACATTCATTAAGTGAGGATGCATCATAAGATGATGTCATTAAACGAGTAAAACGTTGCCCATCAGAAACAATATTCTATACTAAGCAATTTCCTGCAGTTACGCAACTTAAGACAAAGAAATTTCTATTCTAGAAGTGATTAATTTCCTGTTTTTAATACGGCTTCAAAGTACTTGTATTCTGATTAAAAACTTTCATGGTTAGATTTAAAGGTATTTCTATGATAACAAATAATTCTGCGAGTTACTGCGCAACTGAGATTCAATTATATTATCGAGGTTATGTTGATAAGGGACGCCTACTTGAATACGCATTGCTTATAATTTCACACATCGTGGTTTATCAAGGTTGTGCATTGTACTTTTACTTGTCTCGCATTTGATGAAGGTTAACTTATAGAAATACTACTAGCCGTCACTGATTAATGACTAAATACTACTGTACTATTCGTAAATTGAGATAATCGTTACCAACTTACGGCCGGTCTTCATAACTCACCAAAATGATAAAGTAAAAGTAAAGACAGAAACAGTAATGTTCATAGCTGACCTGTCAGATTTTTGACAACTCATGAAATGTATTAAAACAACATACAACGTGTAACAAAATGGAGAGATAAAACTTAAGGGTTCGCTTCTATACCATAAGTAGAATATACAGTAAAATAATTAGCATGATCAGTGCTGGTATAGACTTTCATACAAATTTATTTAAATATTTTACAACAAAATATTTTGACAATCCTAGTCAACCTAATAAGCTAAAAAAATACTTGTGCCGCAGTCAGAGACCTTTCCCACGCCGGCCGGCTGAACTTTGTAGTTCTGTCTTAGTTACCCATCACTTTACTTTTACGCCATCTGTTATCGAATAGATTTCATCAAAAGCTAACAGCTGTTTTTATGGTTGATACTTTTTTTTTGGTATTTTTTGGTATTTTTGGTGTATAAACTCTGAACTTGTTTTTCGGCCGAACCGTAAGGATAACAAATTTTATTTTACTGTTACTTATAAACGACACCACCAAACATACAATCCCCTTAAGTATTATCTCTTCATTATGTTACTCGTACACGTTGTATAGTGCAAATAATAGCTCATTTTCGGATAATATTCACTTGAGCGAATTATTAATATTGTAACAGATTTGATATTAGATGGTATAGGAATTTCTATTTTTACTCTCTCTTTTTGGTAAGTTATTGTGACTTGCCGTTAGTCGATTTGGGCTTACCGAAGTTCATTTCCGAGCAACCAATGTAAGTATCAATGTACTAGGTATTATTTTACTACGTTGACGTGTCTCTACTCTATTATTTTACAGCGATAAGCGTCATAGCCAATACTCGATTCCCACAACAATATCGAAGTAGCTCCATTTAATAATTTTTACTATTTTTTAATTGGAACGCAGTGCGAAACATTAATCCATGGGTTTTTTATTTGCAGTAGATGTTGGGAACTAATTTAAATATGCAATCTACAATCCACTGCCATTTGGAACTTTACTGTATTGATATTATGATATTAGTTGCAACCTGTGTTACAACTAATATCATAATACCATTTAGCGTTGGTAGTGATGCGACTCCTCAAACTATGTTAAGACCTATGTTAGACCATCATATGGCCACCGACAACGCAATAAAGTTAGCAAGATTTTTGGTGGGAAGAAAAATGGAATCTATACGGCTACTCATCGACAAGATATAGTAAAGAATGAACAAATCATACGCACCTATCTATAGTAAGTGTGGTAAGAACCTCAAATGTTTATGAATTCCTTCAAATCTGGAAAGACTTATTTTCAAAGCACGTGTGAAAATAAGTATAGACGACCGGCTGGTGTAGCGGTAACATACATTGCCTTCTATGCCAGAGGTCCTGGGTTCGAATCCCGGCGGCGGCGGATATTTGTGTGATGAACACAGATATTAGTCGTCAAGTCATGGATGTTTTATATGTCTATTTAAGTTTATTCTAATAAAAAATATGTATTTATTCAATATGTATGTGTATATATTTCTTAAGTATATCAGTTATCTAGTATCCATAACACAAGTTCTTTAAGAAACTTAATTTGGGCTAGATAATAGTTTGTGAGTGTCAGAAATATTTATTATTTATTATTATTATTACGCATACTTATTATTATATGTGCACCAACTTGTGGCCGCCTAAGTTGCTTATCTTATCTTATTCTTATGCAATTTATGTATCACCATCCTCGGCCCAAGGTTCTCTGTAACGATAGGTCCCGCGCTGTCCGCATCCAGCAGCGTGACGGCCACTTTGGCGATGGGGTAAACCTGTCTGCCTCAGACGCCAGTGGTTGCGGGCTAGATTTCCGCACGGAACAAGAAAGAAATGTTCATCTATTGATGTATTTATATTCTAGATTCCCCCCTAGTTCCCTACATGGTATCCCATAACACAAGCTATGCTTAATTTGGGGCCATGTAGTATTTATATTATTTATTATATAATGTATTTATTAACTTTGACCAGATCGTCAGTCAACCTTGCGGGGGGCCTGCATACGCGATATCTATCCCTTATTGTGTGCTGCTTTCATTATTTTAACAATAAATTGTATTATAGCTAAGGATTAGATTGAAAAACGATGTAAAATACTACGTCGAAGTTCAAACTGTCCTTCACATTTTAACCGCCACTAAAATACTTTTACCTAAGCGTTTCTGTAATGCGAAACAATAAAAGATAACAACCACTGAAATGCGTACCTACACTTCTTTACTAATTTTACTATTATGTACCTATACACATGGGTAGTACTATGTTCAATCTTCCAAAAAAGGAGGAGGTTCTCAATTCGTCTGTATGTTTTTTTTGAGTCTTTCTTTGAATATTTCAGACAATTATGAATTGATTTTGAAAATTGTTGCTTCATATGATAAAGATACTTCGTTGTTGGTCCCATATAAATTTCATCGACATCGGTTTGGTACTTCATTGAAAATTTCAAACTTTTCAAAAAGTGAGGAGAATGTTTACGTTGCAACTCAGCCAAAGTTTTGACGTGAAGTCGGTTTTTTTAATACTCTGCATTCGTTGATTATTAATTGCATAATTCTTGAATGCACTGTCGAGTACAATAAGATGTTTACACTCTACATTTTATAACAGTATTTCAGCTCTTACTTTTTGCCAAGATAGGCATTTTAGCCTTGTAGCCTTTTCGCTATTCCAGACTGTAAACTATCACTATACCAAATTTCATCCAAATCCATGAAGCCATTTTGCCATGATAGAGGAACAATCATCCAGACATGCATACGTCCATCTATCCAAACTTTCACATTTATAATATACAAAATTGTTTGCTTTTATTTGATAGATGTCGCTGTACGTCGATTAAATCGCGCAAGAAGGGTTATAAATGCCTTAGCTATATTTCCTTTGTAGACTACAATTATTCGTTGTTGACTTTGAAATGGAGTATAAGCCGTGTAGGATCGGCTTAGAATAGCTGCTCCTGGATTAGCGTGTCGTGAGAGGCGACTAATACGCTTGAACCCCGCTTGGAGGTAGATTCCTCCAGGATTTACCAGGCTAGTGGCCATTACCATACAAAATCTGCCACCAAATTCCACCGGTCGGTAAAATTAATAGTAATTGGGGAAATTAGCTACCATCGATATCTCTGAAGCTGGTTCAATGCAAGGTTGACTAATACTGCCTCCAACACTTAATTAAAACTGGGAAATTCGAAAGGTAATGCGATGCCTGGTACTTGATATTTTAGGTAAGTATTTATTGGAATCATCACGGGAAATTCTAAAATACTTCAGTTTAAGAACATACATACATAACTTCACGCCCGTATCTCTCACGGGGTAGGTAGAACACCAGAGTTTATAAGACCATCTGATGTTACATTTGACTTTAGAGGTATTATAACGATGGATAGAGACTATTGCACTGCAATAGTCTCCATCTCTATCCATGACAGACTATAGCCCACAAAAATGACAATAAAACCTCTATCCCTTTACTGACTTTTACAGTATGCCCGGGAAGTGAATCAGCTTTTCTTGCTCCCAGTCCAGCACGGAAGTATAAGTAATTAATTATAAATATTGTTTTTTTAATATTTTATTTATTATTTTAATATTTTATTTTATATTATATTTTATTATATTTTATATTTTATTTATTAGAATTTTTTTATAGAGTAATAGTAGTGTACGCCTTCAGTAAAAGAGTTATAGAGTTCGTTTCCAAAAGGGCTAGTTTAAAATTTTTTTTCTAACAGTCAACACCTCGTTTAACCTCAATCTCACCTGATTTTAACATAAGATGAGGTCTACATGGGTCTAAACCCATAGGTCCATGTCCGTAGGATCATTTCCAGAACATACCGGTGTGGTGATATGATATTTAGCGACAGACTTACCTAATATGAAGTGTCACCGCTAGCCGAGGGGACACTACCACTAGCCGAGGGGATACTACCGCTAGCCGAGGGGACACTAATCGGTTACTCCTTCGACGACCGGCTGGTGTAGCGATATTTGTGTGATGAACACAGATATTAGTCGTCAAGTCATGGATGTTTATATGTTTATTTAAGTTTATTTTAATAAAAAATATGTATTTATTCAATATGTATGTTTATATATTTCTTAAGTATATCAGTTATCTAGTATCCATAACACAAGTTCTTTAAGAAACTTAATTTGGGCTAGATAATGTTGTGTGAGTGTCAGAAATATTTATTAATATTTACACCTTGGATTAGTCGCCTTTAAAAAGACGCTTATCCAGGCGCAGTAGTGTTTTCTAGACAACTCTACAGTTGGTAATAATCAACCGACTTCCAAAAAGGAGGAGGTTCTCAATTCGTTCGTATGTTTTTTGTTTGTTTTTGTGTCTTTGTTACACGATATTTCGGACAATTATGTACTGATTTTGAAAATAGTTGTTTCATATGATAGAAGATACTTCATAGTTGGTCCCATATAAATTTCATCGTAATAGGTTAGGTATTTCATTGAAAATTTCCAACTTTTGAAAAAACATGTATGATTTCGGAGAATGTTTACGTTGATGACATTCTCAACTCAGCCAAAGTTTTGACGTAAGTCGGTTTTTTTAATGCTCTGCATTCGTTGATTATTTAAAATAGACGCTACTATTTACAGTATTTTTTTTTTAATCCAATTAGAAGTTTAGACCTTAATATACACCACTTTTTTACCACAGAAAAGTTTGTTGTAAGAGATTACTAATACCAGTGACTCCTGATTTATGATGGATTTAACTTAAGTAAGTAAGGAAATCCCTCGCCAAATATAATTGCTATAATGATGACGGCTTTAAGTAACATTTCATGAATAGACACTTATTTCAGTTAAGTCCTGTTAAAGGAAAACGTCGTTTGAGATCCCCATATGTTACCTATTTTGAGTGTTATTTTCATTTACAAATATACTGCAACAGGCAGAAAATTCAAAAGTAAATAAATCTAGAAGTATGAATAAGCCTTCAATCCAAAATAAAACAACGTAACTCATACCTATTAAAAATCCTTGCACAACGCAATCCTTAGTCACACTTGCAACACTCACATTTAACATGAACTCTAAATAAACTTATCTACGCGTCACTTTTCTATACAGCAACACTGAATTCACTGGCGACCGCTGAATTCCTGATATCGTAGCTACTTTTGTTTTTCCATCAATTACGTGTACGGTCAGTACGTACTCGCATCTGAAACGCAATAACATTTACTAGTGTACTACTGTTTTGTTACGTGGTTTTACTATTATTTCTTGAGAAAACTATTACTGGTAACATTGTTGCAGACTTGTTTTGTGTTGCCATTTTTTTTAAAAAAGGTGATGATGTTGTTGTGAAGGATAATTAGAGCCTGGATTAAATATGCAGACAGTATGGTAGCTTTGTAATTACGATGATTAAATTATTTTTTTTGTAGTCGTGTTATATCTCATTGATGTCTCATTGATAGGAAGGTTAATGTATTCAGATTAAAGAAAAATCTTTTATTTGCACTTAAATAAAAAATGCATTAGTATTTAATATAAAGCTGTAAATACATACATACATACATAACATCACGCCTATATCCCTCATGGGGTAAGCAGAAGACCAGAGGCTACAAAGCCATCTGACGTCTCGTTCGACAAATTTGGAGGCATTATAATGGTGGATAGAGACTATTGCAGTGACAGAGGGTCAGCCTATCGCCTACGAAAAAATCTCCAATAAAACCTCTGTCCCTTAACTGACTTTTACAGTTTGCCCGGGAAGAGAAGCAGCTGGCACATTCTATGTTTTTCCTTTGCTCCCAGTCCAGCATGGAAGAGTAACAAAAAAGCAATCAAATACTTCAATGAAATTAGGTTCGGGATACAGATACTTTTTGGTTTAACTAGCCTGCCGAAGAATAAACTCATCACAATGATAACCTAACGTAAGGATGTCCGTTTATACTATACTAGCTGTTGCGCGCGGTTTTAATTGTAATTCCCGCAGGAGTATTGGGATAAAAAGTAGCCTATGTGCTATTTCAGATTTTACTCTATGACTATGCCAAATTTCATTAAAATCCATTGCCCCGTTTTGCCATGATTAAGAAATAAACATCCATAAATCCATTTATAATATTAATAAGATGACAGAATAACTCTTGTAACTCGTGTCTTGGAGAGTGCGCAAATGCCCAGTTTAATCAATTTTAACGCGCAACCTTTTAACGTTGAACTTCTTAACATGGGTAGAACTTCTATCCGTACATTGTGAACATTCCAAAGGTCAAGCAAACCGCTTCGATAGTTTCTTTTCGATACATGTCGTCAAAGTATAGAACGAACTGCCCGCGACAGTTATTCCTGAACTCTGACATCCTGAATCTTTCAAGTTAATAGATTCTTATGGCAAGTGCCCTAGGCAGTCAGAAATGGGAACAGATACATTTTAGAACGTGGGTGTTAGAGACAAAGTGAAATGCTTCAGAAGTCACAGAGCTCAACCGGTATGCCATTAGCTGGGAGTTTACTTAAAAAAGCACAATACCAGTCCCTGCTAAACTTCTTGAGAATAATTTAGGAGACAGCTATTTACTCCTCCTTCGTGGCTAATTATTTTTCCTCTGTTTTTTTTGTTTGTGAATAAACCTGCGTTTGAGCTCAATCTCACCTGATGATAAGGTTGAAGATGTTACAGGAGAGTATTCGGCTTTAGGAACGAACTGACTCTTCATGATATATTGCTGGAACCCATCACCATAGAAATGGTGAAATTTGGCGGCAGATTTCATATGAAGGATGATCGCTATCCAGGCGGACCCTGAAGTATCCTACCAGAAAGAGGAGGCCTTAGATTACTCGCTATTTACGACACGCTGATCCAGTAGTGGGCTAACTGTGAAAACTATACAGGGTCCGCATATAATAGTCAATTATTATTTAATAGCAGATTAGGAATGATGAGTGGGTCAGAATTTCGAAAAAAAAATATTTAAATATTTCTCATAAATTAATATTTCAAAATCCTTCTCTGTGAGTAAAATTGAAGATTAATGTACATTTAATGACTACATAAAATTAGATGGAAACGTTTTTATTACTTGCCATGTAGTCATAAACTACAGATCAGAAATAAATTTTGATCACTTAGAAGAATTTTGAAATTTTAATTTACGTTTTTTTTTTTTTGTAATTGTGACCCACTCGTCAGTCTTATTAAAATATCTGCTATTAAAATATTATTGACTACATATTATAAGGCAACCCTATATTGGCTATCGCTAAGTTGGTGTCAAGGTCTACGAGTAGTGGATGATAAAACAAAGTTCGTAAGTTAGGAAAGCATGGAGGTGACTGCATCAGGTCCATCTACTAGTAAAAAGGTGTAGCACGACTTCCCTTCTTCGGGACTGTACGCAGTCATAGGATTTTCAAAGCTTTACAGATTTTAAAGAGAGTCAATTGAAGACAACTAGCTATACATACAATAATACAGCACCCAAGGCTGACGAGTCTTTCATAAAGCTTATAACAACACTGACTATATTATAAACTAGTCACCGGTTTTACCCGCGTAACTTTCGATCCCGTGGGAATTTCTGGACAAAATATAGCCTGTAACCTTCCTCAAGAGTTGGACTATCAAATGCAAAAATAATTTTTCAAATCCCACATGTAGTTTCTGAGATTAGCGCGTTCAAACAAACAAACAAAAAACAAACTCTTCAGCTTTATATATTAGTATAGATAAAGTGCTAATACTGTATTGTTAGTATCTTTTGAATGTTTCTTTGGTTTGAAAAATTAAAGGAGTTTTATTTATTTGATAAAATATGATTGTTTATGCATTGAACTATATATTAAATTTCTTTTTTGCAATAATACAAAATCATTTCTGAATATTACAAATTATAACGCGATGCGACGTCGCGACGTTTTGTGTCGGAAGTCTTTGAACAATACTGTACGTGTGTTCTTTTACAGATATCGAAACTGTCAATCATTATGAAAAAGATAACTTGTGGTTTACCTAAAGCCATTGCAGATAATGTCACTTTATGTTTGATTATTAAATTAAAACCTGTTTCTATAAGCCTGATATTATCGGCATTGGAATGCGAATGACCTATTCTACATTCTAGCAGTAGATTACCAGTTTAACTTGCAAAGTAGGTAAAAAGTTAGGTTATTTCTCACATTATCAATCAAGTAAGATTTGTGGCGTGTCTGTTTGACCGTCGAAATGGACTATCCCAATTCTAGTCCAACCAAGTTAAATTTCAAAGTCTTATGATTTGACTTATATATTACAAACCCAAGGATGGCCAGCAACGTCCTTTTGCGTAGATAACCATCAAATTACGAATCTCCAAACTAAGCGAAGAAACTAATAGTAGATTAGTAGCCAAGGGCTGTAAAAATTCAAAAAGCAATGGTTTGAATTGAGGGTGCAGTTGATGCTTACACCCGAGCTAACTATTCTGCTTTACATCTCGATTGTGAGCTAAGTAGAAAAAAACCGGCATTACAAGAATTTATAGTGAAATGAGAACAATTTTCAAAAGGGACAGGTGTTTTTTGGGTATGTTAATAGTTTGAGATTGTGATATTTGTTTGTCAAGGACAAAATCTGACAGGATGAAGCTTTCTTCAGCGGAAGTTGATGGTTGCGGACTCTAAAGTTAAAGTTTTCTATTCCCGCATTTTTTCATTAAAAAGAATCAAGTAAAGAACTTTTTTTCTTCAAGATCGAAATTGAGCTTCGCCGTTCGATATTTAAAATTGATGACTATTATACTCACACGAAGACAAGGCTGAATAGCAAAGCTACCTCTTTGGTCATTGGGCTGAATGCATGATGTCTATTGCCAGTATGATGGTTAGATGTACGCGAAGTTTTTGAAAGAAGTGTTTTTTTAATTACTTACCGCCCTAGGGCTTTTCTACCTAGATTATTACCCTAGAGTACTAATTAGTCACCTACAAGCACCATTTGGAGGTAATAAAAACCTACTTACCGAACATGAGAGATGTAAATTATTTATACTACATGACTACCTCTGGGTGTCGTGGAAGATCTCATCCTTATTTTATAAAAAAAAGGAGATACCATCAATATGACTTGATCATTCGAACGCCCTGACATACGTTATGGCATTGTTATGTTACGTTATATTTTAACCTTGCAATCATTATAGCCTTAAAATGATGTAACACAAAATTTGTCGACTTGTGTAATTATTTAACATCCATAAATCGGTAATCTACTGCAGTCTTAAAGAAGAAAATCTATTAGACTTTTTCGATAAAGAAAATGCCGTTGATCTGTCTGACATTGACGGAACGAAATGGAGTGTTTTTATGAACCAAGTTCTGATAATTTTTATTGCAAAAAATTATCAGAACTACTGAATTAGTCTTGCTAAAAATAAATAAAGCTTGAATAATATTTAGTGTTGATGATGACGAACCTTTCGAACAAAACCGAGCCCCCATACCTAAGAAGCAGCCTTATCAGAAAATGAATAATAGTTGCGATAAACTGAATAATAAAATCAAATTAAACTTACATATCGATCAGTTAAATGACTGAAGAATAATGGAGCACTGATTCTAAATAGAAAACTCTATTTCTTTAGCATTTACGTATAAAGTTGTCTGGCAATTAATTTGCTATAAGTCGTTTTATGGATACTGATAACAGTTTGATTAAGGTTGGTAAAACGTGTTGACCACAGCCTAGGTCAGTTGCTACTGTTTGATTGTTATCATGGCAATCATTTGAAAACTAATAACATAGGTCACAGGAGGTATAAAGTTAAAACATTATATGCAGTATGTTTGATAACCTAAAAATAACCAAATTAAATCTTAAATCGTGATATTTATTCGTTTACATAACTTCACGCCTGTATCCCTTATAGGGTAGGCAGAACACCAAAGGCTATAAAACCATCTGATGTCACATTTAAAAAATTCGGAAGTACTAAAATGATGGAGAGAGTTGCAGTGACAGGGGATCAGCCTATCATCTAGAAAAAAACCTCCAATAAAACCTTTGTCCCTTACCTTACAGTATGCCCTGGATGAGAAGCAGCTGGCACATTCTTTGCTTTTCCTTTGCTCCTAGTATTATGATTTTATTGAGGACAGGACTAGATCCTTATCTGCGCGAGCATTTTCTCTTTTCGAAGCTAATGACATTGCGGTAAGTTTGACTCGTACACGTCGTAGTATCTGAAATAAGGCAAGACAATGTCATCATATGTATGAGTGTAGTGCATACACTACACTCATACATATGATGACATTGTCTTTAGTTCTCAGGATTTATTTTATTAAAAATATAGAATATAATTTTAAGCAGATTTATCCATATTTACCCTAGCAGCTTTGCTTTATACCCGGATAATTTTGATAACGTAAGAGTCTTGATAAAATCAGCTAAATTGAAATAAGTTAATAAGGCTTATTTTAAACAAGTTACAAAAACTTTGTTTTATTATGTAATACACTAGTTAGACTTTGGTTATATCAAACGTAGATCGCTATTAACAGAACTGAGAAATAAATGAGCCAAGGGAACTGCTCTGCCGCGTCAGGCCTTATTGACAGTTTTGCAAAACTGGTTCCAAATATCTGACATAGGATTGTCCATCTCTGAGCTGAAATTAAAAAAAAATAGCCAATATTTCTTTTTTTAGTGAGGATGAGAGGTATGTCTTCCATGACATCTGATGGTAAAGGATCATGAAGCCTAAGGTGGTACTCATCCATCCCCAAGAATCTATTCGCACGATGCTTAAAATTACTAGGACTATTAAAAGTACTAGGACTACTCAGGAAAAATAGATGCAGGCAGTTCATTCCAAACTTTAGCGATACGAATCAAAAAGGAAATATCAAAAAGCTTCTTAAAACAATCAAAAATATAAACATCTATATTTTAATAGTATTTTATCCTTTAATAAAAGAAGACACATACAAAATAGGTTTTTACAAAGATAAATCTGTCCAGCACAGTCAAAAAACTTTTAGTCTCATAGAAAACCGTGCCGTCATCCAGCTTCGATATGTTTTGTGCGCAAAATGGAGGAATCTGTAAAGAATGGTCGCCTCGTGAGACAGCACTTGCTACTAAATAACTCGGTTCCGACTCGCAATCGAAACTTGCAGGGTTGGCAACACTGATTCACGGAAGTGTGAAGATATTTGTGTTAATTCCAGTACCGTACACAAAAAGGAACGAATAAACCAGGGCTCGTATTTTCAAAACTTAAAAAAAAAATTCATAAGTGTCAAGTGTCATCTCTCTTTAGAGAATTATCAAAAAATTCTCTATATAAATTATTGAGGGTCTAACTTTTTATCAAGTCTAATTCTGATTGTCTGTGTAGGATCAGCTTATTTTAATAGCCCTACTGAACAGAATACCCCTTGGCAAGTAATCTGAGTGACCCAGTCTAGGTGGTAGGATCACGTCAGGGTCCGACTGGCTAGCGACCAACCTTCTTACTTCTTATAAAATCTGCCTCCAAATATGACCGCGCCGGCTGTGATGTATTCCGGGAATATTTTATGAAGAGCCAGTTCTTTCCTAGGCCCGTGTGCTTCCGTCTTCAACTTTATCTTTACTTGCCATCAGGTGAGATTGAAGTAAAATGCGGGCATAGTCTATAATAAAACGTGAGGTTTCGGAATATGTACCTCCTAATGATAAATCTTAAGTCAAGAAATGAAGCAACTATTTTTAGAAAATCACTTAGTGAAGACACGGCTGGTGAACTTAAAGCGACTCAAAAATAAAACGACAAAGAAGCTGATTACCTTGATCTATAATTTTACTTGTTATTCTTAGTGTGTACGTTCTAAGAGATATTTACAATCTGCAAAGCATTAACCATCACTGTAAAAGGCGACGCGTCGCGACGGCTAAACCTTTTTTTTCTGACCACATGAAGATGGCGCGGGTTCAGGATGGACCTGTGAAATATAGAGTAAACTTAATTTTATTTATAGGCATGGATTAAATATCTTTACATGCGTTCTACTATTTCAAAGCTGCTTAAACAGAAGAGCAGATCGCTATCGCAGACACTATATCAGTTTTTTTAAAATATGTATATTTTTGCATTTGAATCACGGGATGGTCACGTGAAGAAAAACGTGCAAATCCACTAGTATTTAAATAATTATGGGTCTATGTTTTAATGATATGAACTTCCTCATTATTGAATCATTTGTTTACTTAATTTTAAATACCAATATCGCAATTATTGAAGACGTAGTATCAATGAGACGTAGTGTACGTTTTAATTAAAACATTACTATCAGAACGACGTAGTAAATACAACGTAATAATTATAATTGCCGTTCATAAATATGCATTTAACTGAATCATGACTAAAGCATTTTAAGATTTGCATCTTCTTAATGATTCAATGAAACATTAGAATTGATAATGCCTAGTTTAATTCAATGACAATGCGGTTACTAAACCAATGTAAGGATTTAAATATATTAATCCCTTAACGAGTATGTTGTCGTGACATTGAGAAAAGTTGGTGTAGGGTTGCTTGGTTTTCGGGAGTCACTGGCGATGACTCGGTGGTTTCAATAGGAGGAGAATTGAACCCCTTCCACGCAATATGATTTGCGTCAGCGAGGATGTACGGGAAGATCAGCGGACGGTAACGGAGTGGAAAAAACGCTTTTCATCCGGATGGCTATTTTTGTAATTCAAGTAGTGTGTGGTTGGGAATAAATGCGGAGTTTTTTTCGGTGGGTTGTCTTTGTGTGTGACAATCTTAGAGGATTAAATTTTTTGTTGTTTTACTAATAACAGTTGTACAAACTTCTTTGTTATTTAAGGTTATGAGTTTTTATGACATGAATTTATCAAATGGAAAAGAAAAATGTTGTGTTTTATTTAAATCTTTGAAACTGTTTGTTGTACTCTTTAAAATAAGACCATTCATTCGAATTCAATAGTTTTTATTAGTTCTCACACAAAAATGTGAGTTAATATTTAATGTATTTAGGTCTTGAGGTGTGATTTTAAAATAAAAAAATCCTTATCAGTGAAAGTATAGAAAAGCAACCGACTATTTCAGACCTCGAAACAGAAAAAGCTATCAGTAAAATATTTTAAAAAAATATTTACATGATACAGAAGAGAAACGCCATACTTCTTTAGACTATAGTAAAATAAAGGTACAACGACATTAAAACATTTTTATCCACAGAAATGCATTTATACCATAATTATACTTCGTCTATTTATAAATAAATGCATCAAACCGCAAGGCAGGTAATGTTATCATTCCATTAATTACAACAGCCACCCCAAGCTTTTTAAAAGTAAATTAATCCGATTAAGGCAGTGGGGGGTATCAGGGAACCCGCTCCGTCCGAGTTTATTCAAGCAACTTTCTTTCGAATAATTATTTTTTGTAATTAAATCCATCAACACGATTTTTTCCTAATGATTCTCCCGGGGGAGATGGGGGTGACCGGCGGGTGGACTGTTTTCTTAAAATTTTATTTCTTAACACAGTAAGGAGGGTATGTCAAAATATGGATTTCGAGAGTATTATAATAAATGGATTCGTTGTTTTAAATAAAATGGCTTTGAACAGGCTTTGCCGCTGTTGTTTTTGTGATACTCGTGTTTTTGAAACACGAACATTTAAGTATGTATTGATTTTTTTCTGTTTTCATCGGGTTTGTCCTTGTCATCCATAGTGCTAAAACAATTTAGCGTCTAAACCTAGAATGATTTTAGCTAAAATAATGTTTACTTTCCTTTTCATAAGCTCTTTAATAATCATCAGGTTAGTTTCTACTAATTTTAACTGTTCATTTGCTGATTAAAAGTATATATTTTTAAACTATTATATTCAGAAAATAAATAAAGAATTCATTTTTATAAGTAAGACAGTAAACTGATCTTTTTCGCAGCCTCGCAGTGTTGTTCCCGCAATCGCCCCTTTATTCGTGTTAATGATATCTCGCCTCAGAAGGGCACATCATTTACTTATTTCTACGAAAATTAATTGAAATGAGTTTTGACGATGAAAAGATGGCTACACAAAAGAGCGGTAGCCGCTAGGTGTCGCTCTGAGATAACTTCATCTTTAATTAATTATTTTGTGGCAAAGAATTTATTTGCTTTGAATTTCAAAGCTTATTCATCTCTTTACAATAAATTATAATTTCGATTACGGACTTCAATAAATTGTAATTCTGATTCAATTTAATGAAGGATGATAGTATAGGCGTGGGTTGTTGATTCCTTGGCTGAGAATACTTCATGGAAATATGTTTGTAGAGTGCATAATTTTTTTTTTATTATTATTTCTAGAGTCTAATTATTGAATAAAAGTTGAATTCAACCATGTTTTTAATATAGAACTCTATTATGCAACTTTAATATAAAATACTATAAAATATAAATATTAATTGTTTAACGAAGAATAAATTGAATTCAACCATTCCAAAATCAAGTAAAAGTCAGGGAGTGTTATAATATTCAGACGACCTCTTTGGCGTTGGGGTAAACCTATCTGCCTCAGACTCCAGTGGTTGCGGGTTCGATCCCCGCACGGAACCAGAAAAAAAAATGTTCCGTGTCTGGGTGTTTATATATTTATATTCTAGGTTCCCCTCTAGTTCGCTATATGGTATCCCATAACACAAGCTATGCTCACTTTGGGGCCATGTAGTTGGTGTGATTGTCTGGTGATTTTATTATTTATTATAATATTTGATAAATTTGTATGATAATTTCTTAGCAAAATATGGTTGGAGTTACTTTGAATAAATACTACGAACCATTATATCATAAAGACAGCGGCTGAAAACCCCTAAATGACTAACCATCAGAAGCTATTGAATTCAAACGCGGGTAAACTAATCATTGAACAAAAACCGTTTACTTATAACTTTATTCCGAAACATGATAGGTATTTATGTTTAAATCGTGATTAAACATATGTTTGGCTTTAAGAATTTGCGTTAAAGTCTATAAAATCGATATTTAACCGACTTCATTGTGAAAAACCATGATGTCTATCGTGATATTTAGCAGCTTACAGTAAGTCCAGAGAACCGAGATCTTCTCTAACAAAGCTCACAATATCAATGCCTTTTCAATCATGACGAAGATCTCGAACTTACAAACAGACAGCTTTTCCTTCCCAATGATAAAGAGATGTAGATATATTCCAAAACCAAATTTTCCGTTAGCCACTAAACCTTCAGCAATGGGGTCACATCTGCGTACGAGCTGGCCCATATATGGCACTTGTTATATCGACACAAGGAGTCCAGTAGATTGATGAGTCGGCCCGGCCCACCCTCAGCCCTCAGCCCACGGTCCCATAGGGACGCCGATAGATTGGGCATGTTTTGTTTCACAGTTGCCTCTCATCGGGTTCTGAATTTGATTCGCATCTTGAGTGTGTTGGATTTTGTTATTGACAGGTCTTATTTAAACGGGACTCTTAATTTTCGAGGCGTTACATTGTTTGTGTCGTTGATAACTTGGAAAATATCTGATTTTGTCTCTGATTTTGTAAATTTAAGTAGAAGCTATTGATCTCGTATATGTAGTGTAGTATTTCTTGGGTGTATCTAATATACAAGATGGTGTAATAATGTTTTAGACAAGTTTATTTTCGTGAGTAGTTTGAGAAAGAAATACCAACTAGTTAAAAAATAGTGAACTTCTGTCCATGTTGATTTTGAAATATCTATCGAATTATGGTATAAAATTGGCTTTTTACAAAGGGTTAGTTTTAATTAGCATCACTTCTTGTAGACAGCCTCTCCATATCAATTTCAACAATTTGTTCTGTGTGAATCTTGAAGTGGTGAATCTGCAATATTTATATCATTACTAGCTGACCCGGCAAACGTTGTTTTGCCATATAAATAAAAAAAAAAATAGATGTTGGTCGATTCTCATAGATACCGGATAAGCACAATAAAATTCATCAAAATCGGTCAAGCCGTTTCGGAGGAGTATGGCAACGAAAACTGTGACACGAGAATTTTATATACTAGATAGACCTTATTATAAAAGCGTAATTATAAATTATTCATATTTACGCTTTAACCTGGTTTATATTTATAATTATAACTTCCATGTTGGACTGGGAGCGAAAGAAATCATAGAATGTGCCAGCTGCTTCTCTCCCTAGGCATACTGTAAAAGTCAGTTAAGGGACAGAGGTTTTATTGGCATTTTTTGTGGGCAATAGGCTGACCTTTCATGATACAGGCGTGAAGTTAGGTATGTATTAATGTTATAACCTTATTTTAACTAGTATAAGGGTGTTACCACACCAAGGACTGCATACCGGTACGAATTTCTGTACATTTTTTTCTGTATTACGTCATACCGTTAAATTAAGTGTTTTTAAAAATAACAGTACAGGAATTCACACTGAAATAATTCGTGTACCTTTTTTTATTATTGTAGCATAACTGTTTTTTTTTCAGTTAACTGAAATTTTCCGGTATTAATATTAATATTAAAATTTTATTTTTAAATAACTGTAGAATGTTCGATAGTTTAGTTGAAGCCTATGAAGCGTAGGGACATATGCTGACCTTATACATTTCGGTACAGAAATTAAATAAGTTAAAATATTTCTGTGCTAAAAACATCTACAGAAATTAATCCAGTATACATTATTTGGGTACTGATATGATTGAGTTAGATTTTAATAACTTGTACAGGTATTGCATTTGATGAAGCAGTACACTAATAAGGGTACTGAAATTTTACTAGTACTATTTAAAAATTTAAACCGATATGCAGTCCACACCCATGGATCGATCGTCGATCGACGAACGAACCGAACTGGCAACGTCTATCGAAAGTTTGTACTATGCCAAAAAATCCGCTCGACGTCAAGCAACTGGTGTGGCAACTCCCTAAGACTTCTAATATCGCGGGTAAGCACAAAAACAATACGTAGATATACAATGTATCTATACCCGGCGCGGCGAACCTTGATCCCTATGACACTGACAGTAATTTCCACAACATAACCTTGTAGTGCCGTCACCGTTACATTAGAATCGTATTGGAGGCTTCTAAAAATGGCATTTATTTATTTTACTTAGCTATATTCCAATAAAATGATATTCCGTTGGAATTATAACAATGCATAACATTTGCAAGAAATTATCTCAATCTCAATCACACTTTACGTTTACGTTGTGCAAAAGTTACTTCGTAGGGTATTTATTGAATCATACCTTATATCATTGAATATAATTTTATTAGAATATAGCTACGTAAAATAAATAAATGCCATTTTTAGAAGCCTCCAATACGATTCTAATGTAACGGTGACGGCACTACAAGGTTATGTTGTGAAAATTACTGTCAGTGTCATAGGGATCAAGGTTCGCCGCGCCGGGTATAGTTATCCGTCATCTCTACTTACTCGTAAATAAAGAGACATAATAATGAGAGACTTCTCTTTGACTTGACTCTACCAAGCTACCCCACTTTGTGATTGCAACTCTCATATTGCAATGGGCACGAAAACTAAAAATATACAGGGTTAATTTTAATTAAAGGGTCACCTCTTGCGGCCTCTCCACATCAATCCCAACAACATTTGTTCTACGACTTTTTACAAATCTTGAAAAATAACACAAAACATAAAAACAAAAATATTTTTTGATTTTATGTTTTGTGGTATTAACTGGTTTAATGTTATTAAAAGGCACTGTGTTAAAAACTTCGGTCAACAAATTGAGTCTATGGCAAAAACGGCTTCCAAAAAATTAGGTATCATCTCGAAGGTCCGGCGGTACTTCAGCTCTGAACGGCTGCTCAACTTATACACAGCCCAAGTGAGGTCGTGCATGGAGTACTGTAGTCACCTTTGGGATGGTTCTGCCAAATACCAGCTCGAAGCGCTAGACTCCGTTGACCGAAGAGCCCGTAAATTAATTAACGACGTCGACCTTACAACCAAAAACTGCAGACCTTAGAGCATCGTCGTAAGGTTGCGTGTTTAACCGTGTACTACAGGATACATTTTGATGAGTGCGCCAGTGCTCTGTTTGAACAAATTGAACCCTCTCCCTTTTACCATCGGACTACTAGACGCAGACAGAACTTCCATCCGTATGTGGTAGATATTCCGAAAAGTCGAACTAAGCGCTTTGACAGTTCCTTTTTGATACGGGTCGCCAAGGTTTGGAATGAACTGCCTGCGTCTATTTTCCCTGACCAGTATAGTCCTAGTACTTTTAAGCGTCGAGTGAATAGATTTCTCGTGGATGGACGTGTAACACCTTAGTCTTCATGTTCACTTAACATCAGGTGGCATGGAAGACAAACGTACCATCCATAATTAATAAAAAAAAAAAAAATTTTTGCTTCTTACTCTACATTTTGTAAGAAGTAGGTACCCATTATTATTTTGAAGCGATATTTTAACGCACAAGGTGCGTGGCATACATACGCTCAGAGTAAATAGAGTTACGCCTCTAAACAGAGGCTATAAATAAATAAAATAAAATGAATAAATATTTTTTTAATGGAAAAACTAAAATTTTAAAAGCTGTTAATTTTAAAAGTTGTAGAACAAATGTTGTTGGGACGGATGTGAAGAGGCTGCCTTATTAGAAATAGAGAGAAAATTATAGAGAAAATTAACCCTATACATATGTATATTATGTAGCAAGGCATCTGTGGCGTCTTAGCTACCGACCGTAGCAATAAATATTCGCGGTTTGATTCCGAGTCGGTCAAACTAGCACTATATCATCTGATAAAACACTTTTTAACCGGATTTATCGCGTATATTTAAATTTTGACTCGACGTTTCGGTGTCTTTGCAGTAGCTCTTGGCCACGGGGTCTGCAAAGACACCGAAAAGTCGAGTCAAAATTTAAATTTAAAATATACGTGATAAATCCGGTTAAAAAGTGTTTTATTTTATAGTATGAATCGCGAAAACTTAAGACAATATTACTATATCATTTGCCCTGTAATTTTTTTTTAATTAAGGATAATTTTAACCAGTATAGAATCCGATAAAAAATCAATTTTATTTTCATCTTCTTCTATTAACGATTCCATCTGTCCTTTAACCCCAATTTTGTTTCAAAAATAGAAAACATTTTGCTTGTTATTTGCATAACGTATCAGTAGCGGAAATTCCTCAATTTTTCCATTTGTTTCGGAAAGTATTCCGTTTTTATTGGTTCCCCGCGGGGCGGATACTTCCGATTTCTTTTTAACCACGCACGGGGAAGTGTGAAATGATGTTTTTATTCTTTGTTATTGCTCCCTCGGGTAATATATATGTTGGGCTCCTGCCTAAATAGTTGGCGTAAAATACGAATGTGTGTTTCTTAAGATTGTGTTTTCGAGTAAGTTATTACTGGTTTTCTTTGTTTTTTAATTTTTTTTTTCATATTAATTTCACGCCTGTCTTCTTTTGGGGTAAGTAGAGATTAGGGAACGCCAATTGCTATGATCCAGACACACCTCTTCCGCTTCCTTTTTATTTTTATTCATTAATTATTTTCTTGAAGTCGTCGTGGAGCCGCGGTTACTGTGTGTATCAAACGATTTCACAGGTTAAGCAACGTTCGGCGCGGTCGTTACTTGGATGGGTGACCGCCGGCCATTCATTTCTCACGGCGACTTCCGTGCTTCGGAAGGCACGTTAAGCAGTCGGTCCCGGGTGATGTATACTTGTATACAGTAGTCGTTAGGGTTTGTCAGAAGCCATTTTCGGCGCCCTGAAAATTCTGGCATCCACCAACCAGCACTGGGCCAGCATGGTGGATTATGGCCTATACCTCCTCGTCACCCAGGGGAGAGACTCATAGCCCTGCAGTGGGCTCATCACAAAGAGTCGTGATGATGATGATTATTATTTTCTTAGATATTTTATTTATCAAACCTATTAAAGTAAAAGCCCATGTCCTGTGGATGTTTTTAATTATATGATACGATATTTATTGCAGACGTAACACCCACTCGAGCCTCACCAAGTAACATTAAATGTCAATACATTAAAATTAAATATTTTATGAATGTTATACCCACTTCATTTAAAGGATTTAGAAGGTACCTATATGGATAGGTAGATACCTGATATTATCATTTATTGATATTTCAAACCTAAAACCACACGCCAACTTTATATTTACAACATTTTTGGCTCGTTTTATAAATGGAAAGATAGGCGGTAAAATATATAGCAATAACAATGTTTATTTTCGGCTCCCGGGCGAGGCAGCAAACGAATAGGCAGCGAGACGACCTTTGACCCAGCGCCACTTCCTTACACCACGCCACTAATACAACCTCCTTAGAATCCCATTGTTCGTGATGTATTTGGAGTGTTTTAAGACTTATTTAGGCTTTGTTATTATAGAATGATTTGGTGGGTGTAGGACTAGATATCTTCCAAAAAAGGAGGAGTTTCTCAATTCGTCCGTATGTTTTTTTGTGTCTTTATTACATGATATTTCGGACCATTATAAATCGATTTTAAAAATTTATAGTTGATCCCATATAAATTTAATCGAAATCGGTTCAGTACTTCATCGAGAATTTCAAATTAGTGAAACAATATGTATATTTTAGGAGAATGTTTACGTGAATGACATTATAAGTCGGCCAAAGTTTTGACGCGAAGGCGGTTTTTTTAATGCTCTGCATTCGTTGATTATTCCATCGTCTAGTATGTACTACGTTGTCATATAGTACCTATGAGCGATGGTCTTTGCAGATTTAATGATGTGAGAATACATATCCATAAGGGTTAAAAGTCAGTGCCGATACTGGAATATTGTAGGTACCATATTACACTATCATACCAGAACCAGTCAATCTGCCTAATCTGTTTTTTTAATTAAATGCGAAAAGAACCTCAAAGTTCTAAAACGATGCCTTTGACAAGCTAGCAAATATTTTTACTGAGTTCTGCGTTTCGTTTTAGAAAAAAATACGAAACGTTATTAATAAAACTGTTAGTAGGTAGTATGTAAAAATATTTAAAAATAATACTCTATTGCATTTATTTATTTAAAATAATCTTCTTAGCTGCAAGAACGTTGCACCTACGCAAATGCCCTACTTCGCGTTGTTATATACTGTTTGCACCCAGTTGACCCTGCTGTTAATTGGATTATTGATAGAACCTTCTTCTTTGAATTGCTATAATAGCAATTTTAACTAAATATGTAAAGTAAACTCAAAAAGAAAAATAGTTTACACAAATCAATTTGAAACAAGAATAAAATAAAAAGAGCTGTCGGAGCGCATTGTTCGATATCTGGTGATTCCACTATTACGGAAGTTTTGTCTGTGTCTGGTAGTCCGGTTCTTTTTAAACAAATTGTTGTTTTTAAACAAATTGAAGCTACTCCTATTTACCAATAGGAGTGACTTCAATTTGTTTAAAAAGAGCACTCGTGCATTCACCAAAATGAATTCAATTGTATACTGTCGTCGTTGTTGATGAGCTTCTGGTTTGATCTGTACTTCCCGCGTTTTTTATATATAGCAGGTATTTCGCAGAAACATCTCAAAGCTGTCTGCAGTATTTTTTTTTATACAGGGTTACTAGTTAAGTCGACAAAGATCCTTAAATGGCGTATAGTGCCAATCTTTTCTAACTTATTTCACTATGAAACACTCTACTCCAAACCTAACGAAACCTTTCGAGATAATAGACTTATAATGATTTTTTGCCTTTGAATTTCAATTGTCACATTTTGAAATTGGTGCGCTTTATTATTTACAGATCAAAATGCTCTATGATCATAGTAACCAAAATTTTATAAAAAGTTACTAACTACATAGTTCTGCGCGATTGAAAGTTGAAAGAACCAATTTTTTTTAAGTTTACTTTTCTTTTAAGAATACCTATCCAAAAAAGTTATGTTATAAGATATTCGGTAGAGGTGCTTAAAAACATCTACGTTTTGTCAGCCTCCCAATAAGGTATAACAATCTAGGCTTTTATTTAAATTCGTAGAAAAAATCTTAGTTTTATAGGCGATAGTGGACGTATAAATAATTTCGTTTATTGAGCCTAATCCATTCTTTAGCCCAGGAAAGTAAAATAAACGAAGGCCACAACAAAGATGTGTAATCGTGGAATGGACATCAATTTTCCAATCATTTGATTAGACCTTTTTTCTACCCGAAAATGTTTTGATTACTTCAACTTTCAATCGCTCAGAACTATGTATTTAGTATTTTTCGTAGAACTTTGGTTATTATGATCATAGAGCATCTAAATCTGCATGTAAGAAACAAATAATAATAATATATAAGCGCACCAATTTCAAAATATGACATACATACATAACTTCACGCCTGTATCCCTTATGGGGTAGGCAGAACACCAGAGGCTAGACCAGAGACCATCCGATGTCACGTTTGACAAATGAGGTATTATAATGATGGAGAAAGGATATTGCAGTGAAAGGGGGTCAGCCTATCGCCCACAAAAATGCCAATAAAACCTCTGTCCCTTAACTGACTTTTACAGTATGCCCGGGAAGAGAAGCAGCTGGTACATTCTATGTTTTTCTTTAGCTCCCAGTCCAGCGTGGAAGCAAAATATGACATGTAATGGCAAAAAATTGGGATTTTTTATGAAAAAACTTAAAGTCGATTATCTCGAAAACGTTTAGGTTTGGGGTAGGGTGTTTCATAATAAAATAAGTTAGAGATAACGGGCACTACACGGCCTTAACGGACCTAGGTCGACTTAACCAATGACCCTGTATAGCAAATCAAGGAAGTTCTTCCATGTCACTCGATGGAAAGTGCGCATAAAGACTATAAAGAAACCTACTGACGAACACTTTGGCTATGGGGTAATACCGTCTGCCTCAGACGCCAGTGGATGCGGGTTCGATTCCCGCATGGAACAAGAAAAAAAACCGGGTATGGGCGTTTATCTACAGGGTCGATTTTTAGTCACCAGCCTAATTTAAATGTTAGTTTCTTTGATACGATATAAACGTGCCTGCATATTTATTTTAGCATCGTTCGGTACAAAAAAGTAGAAATATGGAACCACAAACTTTTTTTAAAAATAGTTGCTGTTGATGAACATAGCTACTACGGCGCGGCGTTTCGTTGATAATACTAAAACATAGTACATAATTATTTAAATGGAAATTTGGAGTGACCATGCCTTGGTTAATATGTTAGCGGATATACAGGGTTGATTTTTCGTCACCAGCCAAATTTAAATGTTAGTTTCTTTGATACGATATAAACGTACCTGCATATTTATTTTAGCGTCGCTCAGTACAAAAAAGTAGAAATATGGAACCACAAACTTTAAAAAAAATAGTCGCTGTTGATGTACATAGCTACTACGACGCGGCATTTCCTTGATAATACTACGACGCAGTACTACAAAATGTGTGTAGTAGCGCGTAGTATTCTTTATTTTGATATTAATTTAGAGTGATCATGCCTTGGTTAATATTTCAGCGGAGAAATTAATTTCCTTGTAAAAAAAAAAAAAACTTTTGTTTTTGCAAAAATTGTTTCGATAAATGATACTTATTGTGTAAAAAAAATTTGGCTGGTGACTTTAAATGAACCCTGTATTAATTTCCTTGTAAAAATAATTCATACTTTTTTTTGCAAAAACAGTTTCTATAAATGATACTTATTGTGTAGAAATAAGTCTCGCTTGCGATAATTTCGGGATAAAAAGTATCCTATGTTACTTCTAGTACCTCTGATGATTCGTCGAGTAGTTTTTGCGTGAAAGATGAAAAAATATCCACGCTTTCACATTTATAATATTAGTAAGGATACCTAAGGATTGACATTTTATAATATTTGACAATTAATTGTTTAGACCACTTTCACATGAGGCTTAAGTATCTATGGAACGCGCTGAAATATATACGTTGACCGCCTTCGAGATGAATATCCAGATGGGTCACAGGTGGGGATATCTTTAGTGAATACACAGCTTCTGAAGAGCTATATATCTGCCTAACTGAAATCTAGTAACTTCATCATGTTCATTTCTCAACGCAAACTATTTAAATACGTTACACTTAAAATCTAAGTGCCTGTTTAAACTAAAATATCCTAATAGAATTATACCCAGAAATATATACAACTTACAACAGAAAAAGAAATGAAAATAAAGCTGAAACGCCTGTGCAATGCTAGCTACCTATAAGTACCTACTTCACTCAAAAATAAATACCTATAACTACTATAATTAATAAAAGTACATACGCTTTAACCTACACAAAACAAAAAAAAACTGAACATAAATTAGAATATTTAAACACTACCAAAACAACTAATACCTATTTAATAAAATAACAACAAAATAAATTAAAATAAACTATTCAAAGACTAAAAGTCGCGCTGATAAACGCTAAAACGCCTGTGCTGTGCAATGCTATCTACCTATAGTTACTTCACTTAAAACTACTTCACTTAAAAATAAATACTTATAACTACAATTAATAATAAAAGTACCTACGCTTTTACCTAAAAAATACAAAAAAAACTGGACATAAATAAGCCAAAATTTGGAATTTGACCGAATATTTAAACACTAATACCTATTTTATAAAAAAAACAACAAAAGTAATTCAAATAAACTATTTAAAGACTAAAAGTCGCGCTGGTAAGCACGGTTTATAATATCAATTGTCTGTCAATAAAGTCGAACGCTCTGAACGCATCAACAGCCAAATATTGAAGCGTTTTTATACCCTACCGCCGCGAGCCGCGTCGAGCGCGGCAACCGTTACGCAAAAATAATCCTTATAGCATGATTCAGTATTCACGCGCGATGGCTTATTAGCGTATTTCATGTATAAGTTTGGTGTTTCTATACCGATTTCTATGATTCTTTTTTATTGAATAGGTAATAAAGTTATTTTTTTTAATTAGGGATGAGTGAGAGTATTATAAACGTAAGAGTAAACAAATATAATCAGAAAGCTCCGAACTTCTAAGCTATCGGGATTTACACGTGTTATTGTGAGTCAACCATAAAATATAGACATATACTCTTGAGGGATATTTTTTATATAATTTTATGTTAAATATTTCCGTCATACATGATTTCTATGTAGCTTTAACCATTAAGGTTGCACACGCGACGGAAGCTTAAAAAATGAAGTAACTTCTCCCGTTTTTCCAACATTTCCCTTCACTGCTCTGCTCCTATTGATTGTAGCGTGATAATAAGTATACTATAACCTGCCCAGGAGTATAAAGAATAATTGTACTAAGCTTCGTTTAAATCTGTCGAGTAGTTTTTGTTTCTATAAGGAACATACAGACAGAGAGACAAAAATTTTACTGATTGCATTTTTGGCATCAGTATCGATCACTAATCACCCCCTGATAGTTATTTTGAAAATATATTTCATGTACAGAATTAACCTCTCTACAGATTTATTATAAGTATAGATATAGATTATTCACTCGACACTTAAAAAGTACCAGGACTGTAGTGGTCGGAAAAAACAGACACAGGGAGTTCGTCCCACACCTTGCAAAGTCGATGCAAACTCTTTAGGTCGTAATACTCATGTTTATTTTACTGCGCAATTAGCGCATAGAAGAGAGACAGAGGCATGTTGTTATTCTGCGTAGAGTCTTCTTTCTGAAACAGATTTTCTTATTCATTCGAGCGGTTACATACATTGCCTTCTATGCCAGAAGTCCTAGGATCGAATCCCGGCGGCGGCGGATATTTGTGTGAACACAGATATTAGTCGTCAAGTCTTGGATGTTTATATGTTTATTAAAGTTTATTCTAACAAAAAATAAGTATTTATGCAATATGTATGTTTATATATTTTTTAAGTATATCAGTTATCTAGTATCCATAACACAAGTTCTTTAAGAAACTTAATTTGGGCTAGATAATGTTGTGTAAGTGTCAGAAATATTTATTTATTTAAAGTTAGCTAGATCACGGCAAAATATTAGATGAGAGCGACTTCGAGTTGTTCATTCCTAAGAAATATTTTTCGAAAGTCCAATCTAATTATATAAACTCAAAAATGTACTGGCAATTTAGCTGAGTCTTTTATTGGAGACTTAACTTAGATTTGACTTCACTTTGCTACTGATTATAACCGGGATGTATTGTCGCTGTAGCGATGGTGTTACATACAATTTTGGCTTCAGAAGCCACTGGTTACAAGATCAATCCACGCACAATTAAATCGACTATTTGCATAAATATGTGTGATTGCATTGACCCAGGAGCAAATACTTCTATATTTAAAAATAAACAAAATAGCATCAGAATTTGTATCCACTGTCCAATACCTAAAACACAACCTGTGTCCTTATTTTAGTATTGTATAGAATTTGTTTTAAGTATTTAGCCACTTAGTATATTTTAACATTTTCATATGATTAGTCTCTCCCCGGTCAGAGTTAGGTATACGTACAGAACCCGCAACGATCTTTAACACTCTATTTCTACTCTAATTTCACTTCGAACAAAGTTGAAACTATTGATGAATTTTGTGAAACAATAATGGACGCTAATCTAATATGGTGATCTATTCCATTAGGTTGTTACGCAAATGTATGTGTAAGCTCGTTAATCATAATTCTAGACGTTTGTTCATGTGTATATAGGTATATATTATTATGTTTTGGGTATAAGAAATTAGTTAGTGGACATTAAACTTGGTAGAGTTCGTCCAAAACTTCTTGATACTTACTAAGGGCAATTTTCAAACAGTTCTAACGAATTTAAAATAAGAAAGAAAATATAAATGATATTTTATGAAGTGTTAATTTAGTTCTACTTATAGTATAATTTTAGTAAACTGAAGCTCCTCTAGAATAAGTGTTATCAACAAGAAATATGGAGTTAGTTTGGCTGTTAAAATTAAAAATAAACAGTACAGTTAATCACAAAAACATTACGACTTTACAGTGATTTTCATATAATTAAAAAAATATTTATTATATTACTTATAGCTTTTTTAACACAGAATCGACAAGCGAAGTTGCTGCTATATTTCCACAGTTGTTGTTTTTATATTGCTACATTGTCAAATAAACAATTACTAAAATAAATATAGAGTAGGTACCTACATATTTAAATGTATGATAAAGGGTCACAATATAGTATTGTCTCAAGCTCTTAATATTCGCATATTGAACTTTAAACTTTTTGAAATGCAGTTTTTTAATTATACCTACCAAGTTGTTTTTTAGCCACCAGCCCAATTTAAATGTTCTTTTCTTTGATACGTACCTGCATATTTATTTATGTATCGCTTATAACAAAAAAAATATGGCACCACAAACTTTTATTAAAGTAGTCGCTGTTGATGAACATTAGCTACTACGACGCAGCAATTAATTGATACTACGTTCTAGTACTACAAGATGTTATTGTAATGGTTATTCATAATTTAGAGTGACCATGCTTTGCTATGTTCAGGAAGTATTAATTTCCTTGTAAAAAATACGTAGCTTTTTTCCCAAAAATAGTTTCTATAAATGATTCTTATTGTGTAAAAAAGATTTAACTGGTGACTAAAAACAATCCTGTATTTTATATTTAAATTCAAATTTTCACTTTTTTCTCCAACATCTTACAACTACCAACCCCACCCCGCCGCTCTACATCCAAACTTTAGCGAGAAGCATTATTAAGGGCACGCACATCGCATCGAAGGGACTGACCCGTCATGAAATTTAAATCTAGATCAATAACCACGCTTATATCATTGTCTTCATTAAAGATAATTGGGTGCGTTCCCCATCGGGTCCAAGTTTGTTTGTTCTGCGAGAACTTGAGACGAAATACTTGGACTGAAAGGACAAAGGTTACTTGGGATGTGGGACCACCATTAGGTGATAGATAACTTTGTAGATGATCTGTCGTGTGTTATATATGGCCCTTAATTACTTTACGTAGGTGTTGGTAACGAAATACGTTACGTTGGACGTGTCTTATGAGGTTCTTGAGAGGTGGATTTAATTATTTACGTTGGCTCTTGAACAATGGATATTCAAAATCTTATTCACAAAGGACTATGTATGCAAGAAAATGTATAGCCAAAATGATAGAAATTAAAATCTCACTTATTTCCATGTGGAAATTTCAAATTATACGTTGAAGAAAACCATTGATTTTCCATAAAAGTGCTGATCAACGTAGTGTACATTTAACTAAATGAATATGTACTAGTTACTGGCTAGTAAAAAGTGCGTAAAAACTCAGTGATAGTAATAAGTCATAAAAAAACATAAGTATACATTTTTTAATCCTTTAAAGCAGTGACTGCATATCGGTATAAATTTCTTAAATAGTACCAGTAAAATTTCAGTACCCTTATTAGTGTACTGCCTCATTAAACACAATACCTATATAAGTTTTTAAAATCTAACTTAATTATATCAGTACCCAAATAATGTATACCGGATTCATTTCTGTAGATGTTTTTAGTGCGGAAATATTTTAACCTATTTAATTTATGTACCGAAATGTATAGGTCAGCATATGTCCATTCGCTTCATAGGCTTGCAACTAAACTATCGAACGTTGTACAGTGTCCGTTATTTTTTAATATTATTTTTTAAATATTAATACCGAAAAATTTCAGTTAACTGAAAAAAAAAAACAGTTATGCTACAATAATAAAAAAGGTACATGAATTATTTCAGTATAAATTCCTGTACTGTTATTTCTGAATACACCTAATTTAAGGGTATGACGTCATACAGAAAAACAATGTACAGAAATTCATACCGGTGTGCAGTCGTTGCTTTAAATAAAATTATCCATAGTACTCCCAACATTAACCCGCGGCTTTTCACTGTTTGTATATCATGAAGATTTTGGTTTACCTACTATTTGACAATTTAATAACTTGCAGCGTGAGGGGAGGGTAAACTTGTCTGACCGTATGCAATAAAATCCGGCTTAAAACATTTTTTGAACCCAAATCGTTCCACATAGGCACAGGCCTACTTCAATACTAACCTTTTATCATGAATGTAACGACAGAGCTTGTTTGTTATGCCATCACCGAATCCTGTTGACCTATAATACCCATAGATATGCGTGTCGTCGTGAGTTCGCGCGATCCCCGCTTTGGTAGTATATACAGGGTTGATTTGTGGTCATCGGAAAAATTTTATTTACACAATTAGTATAAGTTATAGAAACGATTTTTGCAAAAAAAAGGTACTTATTTTTTTTTTACATGGAAATTATATGTCGGCTAACATGTTAAGCTAAGCATGGTTACTCTAAATTAGCATTAAAATAAAGTCAACTACGCGCTACTACAAAACATCTTGTAGTACTACGTCTTAGTATTAACAATGAAATGCCGCATCGTCGTAGTAGCTATGTTCATCAACAGCGCCTATTTTCAAAAACGTTTGTGGTTCCATATTTGTACTGTTTTGTACTGAGCGACACTAAACGTACGTTTATATTGTATCAAAGAAACTAACATTTAAATTTGGCTGGTGGCCAAAAAACAACCCTGTATATTGTAGTATTTATTATAGTATAATGGTAGTATTTATTTGACCTCTTGAGGGTTCACTTGCCTAGCGCCCACCCTTTCAATCCAGGTCCAAACACAGTTTTAATTCCTGAATGTTTGTGCTTTTTTCTTCCACCATTATCTTTTACCATCGGAAAATATTGAGGTTAAACGCGGGTTTGCCTAAACCCTTTAAAAAAAACTTAAATTTCGTTTGTCAAACTGTCATTTGTAAATTTTCATGTTATATTTTTAGGTACCGTTACATTATTTAAGTAACGCTATAATTTCTAATTAACCCTTCCAAAGCATGCAAACACGTAGCGAGTGATATAAACGTGTTAACCTAATTTCGTGTAATAGTGTGTACCTTCTCACCTTGAGTCAACATCCCAGCGAAATGGCGGTACTTGGAAAAATATGCACTCGCTACTCACTTGTATGGAAAGATTTCATTATGATATTTTCTAGTTCAGACGTATCTATACTTAGATATAATAAATCTGTAGAGAGGTCAATTCTGTACATGAAATATTTTTTCAATATAACTATCAGGGGGTGATTAGTGATCGATACTGATGCCAAAAATGCAATCAGTAAAATTTTTGTCTGTCTGTCTGTCTGTCTGTATGTTCCTTATAGAAACAAAAACTACTCGACGGATTTTAACAAAATTTGGTAAAATTATTCGTCATACTCCTGGGCAGGTTATAGTATACTTATTATCACGCTACAATCAATAAGAGCAGAGCAGTGAAGGGAAATTTTAGAAAAACGGGAGAATTTACTTCATTTTTTAAGCTTCCGTCGCGTTAAGCCTTTATGGTTAAAGCTACATAGAAATCATGCATGACAGAAATATTCTTCATAAAATTCTATAAAAAATATCCCACAACAGTATATCTCTATATTTTATGGTTGACTCACAATAACACGTGTAAATCCCGATAACAAGCAGTTCGGAGCTTTCTGATTATATTTGTTTACTCTTACGTTTATAATACTCTCACTCATCCCTAATTTAAAAAAAAAACATTATTGCCTATTCAATAAAAAATAATCATAGAAATCGGTACAGAAACACCAAACTTATACATGAAATACGCTAATAACCCATCGCGCTTGAATACTGAATGATATAGGGATTATTTTTGCGTAACGGTTGCCGCGCTAGCTCGACGCGGCTCGCGGCGGTTGGGTATAAAAAGGCGGGAGGCGAGCGCAAGCTTTTGCGCGATTTAATATGGGTAGGTACAGAAGGAACAAGCGTTACATTACCTGTCAAATTTCCCCAACCAATTTTAACTTATTATCGAGGGCATAGAGTTCAAATTCAAGTAAAAATTTTGACAGATTTGTAACGCTTGATGTACTGCCTTCTGTACATACAGAGATAAAATGGAAATCAAGGTTTTGTTTATTTCATGATCGTTTCTGCCTCTTGGAAGTCAGAAACCGTAGATTTCTTCGGAATAAAAAGTAACGTATGTGTTAACTACTATACCAAATTACATTAATATTGGCTTAGCCGTTTGGCAGTGAAAAGCAGCCATACATAACTATAGGTAGGTAGTATTGTATGTACACTGATAATAGCGGCATGTATGGATTTTTGCTATTCTTTCACGCAAAAACTACTTAGCTTTACCTAGAATAACAATAAGCTAAGTATAATTAATGAAGATATTGCATGAATTAAGTAAAATTGAAGGCATTAAATAAAACACTTTTTAACCGGATTAATGGCGTATAATTTATATTTTACATTTTAACTCGACGTTTCGGTGTCTTTGCAGACCCCGTGGTCACGAGCGACTGTTAAAATTTAAAATGTAAATATACGCGATAAATCCGGTTAAAAAGTGTTTTATTTAATAGTCATACATAATAGTTATCGCGAAAACTTAAGACAATATTAAAATTTAAGGCACTTTGGCACCCGCTTTGTTTATAACGCTATGTTCCTTTGTAATGTACCTAATAGATAGTTACCTACCTATGTTTGTGGTAATATATGGGCGAAGATTCTTCATTTTTATTTTTGTTATTAAAGATAGTTAGGACCTTGGAGAAGTAAATAACCTACTCGAAATACTAATTCAATACAGACGAAGTCGCGGGCATCATCTATGTAATATACCTACCTACCTATACTTTTTCACAAAACCTAGGTGAAACTGATGATCACTGCTTTGTTGTAACAGTTTTTGAAGTAATTCTGTCTGTTTATCTATCAGTAACGCTTTCACAGCTAAACTACTGAGTCGATTTTGACGAAATTTAGAATAAGGTAAGTTTTAACTTCAAGGAGGATATAATAATAGTATTTATCCAACTCTAATAAACGGTATCCACGCGGACGAAGTCGCGGGTCACAGCTAGTGTTAGAATATGTAAGGTTTAGTGACATAAGAGATTTATTAATGAGCCATTTATGATTTAATATGTAGAGCATGTCTGTTTAAACGGATTTTTTGATAGTAGTCTGTTTTGACTTCGAATTAACACATACACATACACAACTTCACGCCTGTATCCCGTATGGGGTAGGCAGAACACCAGAGGTAATATAACCATCTGATGTCACGTTTGACAAATTAGGAGGCATTATAATAGTGAAGAGAGACTATTGCAGTGACAGGGGGTCAGCCTATCGCCCACAAAAAAGCCTCCCATAACACCTCGGTCCCTTAACTGACTTTTACAGTATGCCCGGGAAGAGAAGCAGCTGGCACATTCTATGTTTTTCTTTCGCTCCCAGTCCAGCATAGAAGCAACTTCGAGTTAAAATGTAAGATATAGTCATACGCACAAAGCTTAGCTTCATTCAAATACTGGAAGAGTGGATATTTGTCTGATGGTCACAGAAGTTTACTCGTATGAAATATTTACCTAGGTTTAAGTTTATTTATGCATTATCTAGTCTGTATGAAAACAAATGTTAGTTTTTTTTATTCTTCTATCGTACGTATCTGGTTCTCTTATCATAAGGTCAGCATGGATTTGGATTTGGGATGTCTAAAAAAACATTTGCGTTACCACACTTTTCGCGTTACCTGCTTTACTTCTTTTATAGCCTTTCAGAAGAGTACGAGATGAGCGTTTCCTCCCAAACAAGCTCTTCACCTTTTTTTAAATGTAAAGTCTAAATATTATTTATTTCGTAGTTTCTTAGTTATACATTTTAAATAATTTGACGACCACTTTGGCGAAGAGGTAAACCTATCTGCCTCAGACGCCAGTGGTTGCGGGTTCGATTCCCGCACGGAACAAGAAAAAAAAAAAAAAAAGTTCCGTGTCTGGGTGTTTATCTATATATGTATTTATATTCTAGGTTCCCCCCTAGTTCGCTACATGGTATCCCATAACACAAGCTATGCTTACTTTGGGGCCATGTAGTTGGTGTAATTGTCTGGGGATTTTATTATTATTATCATTTATACCCAAAGCCACACGCCTTTCGGCGGAAAGACCCGACAATTATTATTATTATTATTATAATTTACAAATTGAAACAAATCTACCGCTATACAAAAATCATTCAACGTGTACACCTTGAGAGGCGCCTAAAACTCAATTTACCGGTAAAATCAGTAAAGTCGCGCTTACGTGACTATGTACCGATTGCTTTCTAATCCTCGTTTGTCGACGCCATTATGATTTCTCGATCGGCACCTAACTCCATATTTCCGTGGATATCTCGAGATCCATTATTTTTTATGGCGCGAATACACGGTGCTTAGTGGTGGCACCCCATCCTCCACAAACCCCGGTAGGGGAGGATTCTAGAAATTACACGGATTTTTATGCAGATGATCCTGTTCTCGATGATCTTCGATTTTTAAGTGGATAAGATTGCTCAAGATTTATTTTGATTCATGTTTTTAGAAGCGTTATTTGAAAATCGATAAACAATAATGTTTTTAACTTTTTGCATTTATAATGCTCAATTATTCTTAAATAACCGAAAAAATGTGAGCTACTGGGGCTCAGTGGAAGAGCACTCGTCCGGCAAACGATTGGTCCCAGGTTCGTGTCCTGGCCGGGTAATTTTTATTTATCACATTTTTTCGGTTATTTAAGAATCGATAAACAACTTATACAAGGCCTCCTCATTCGGTTATTGATGATTCTTGACAATGGGTTAACAGTAGGTACGATAACCAATTGTCAACGTGTCATTCGTAGACAAGGCTCTATACATTGCCTCAAAATCCTTATGAGGTAACGTTAGGAGGGGCTCCTATTTTTGTAAAGGGAGAAATTAGAAAAGCATTAGTTAGTCATTTTCTATATTTTTGTGTTGCTTAAAGTTCAATTTACATTTGATTTGTATTGAAAAAATGGTTTTAATAAATAACAAATAACTCAAACTGACACAACTATTTTGTTAGGTTATCTTAAATAAATTAATGTTTTAATAAATATAATAAATAATAATAAAATAAAATCCCCAGACAATCACACCAACTATATGGCCCAAAAGTAAGCATAGCTTGTGTGATGGGATACCATGTAGTGAACTAGGGGGGAACCTAGAATATAAATACATAAATAGATAAACACCCAGACACGGAACATTTTTTTTGTTTTGCAGTGGAACTACGAGATATCGTACATACATACATATCTTCACGCCTGTAATCCTTATGGGGACCATCATATCCCGTAAAATTATGAATTTTCACATAAATAACAAATCTAAATTACTGAATACAGTCTGAAATTTTAATTGATCAACAGCCTCTATGGAAATAACCAAGCCACAAAGTTTGTCAAAGTCGATTCCTACAACAAATTCAAAATAAGAGTTCAATAACTTAATTACTTTCCATTTGACCCCGTCACCCTCCTGCACTCTTTGAATTTATCGACAACCGTAGCACAGACGCTGCGTGACACTTATGTAAATATTTAAATACGATCCAGCACAAGCTATGAATATTTTAAACTCTAAGCAAAACTCCGGGTTGTGAACTTCGAAACACAGTCGTACTTCAATAATATCTTCCCCTTTCTAACTCCTAAAGAATAGAACTCAAAATCGAATACCACAACTCCCGGAGAAACCATTTTGATGTAATATCTATGCATAAAAAGATTTGATAAGTGCCAACAAATTGGGGATCGATATTAAAATGACGAGTTATGCTGATTGGATTTTTTCAAGTGGTTTTGAAAAGGACGGTGAATAATTGAGTGCGATTTAGTTTTAAGACTGTTGATTTTGTATTTTATTTTTTTACACTTTGAATTTATTAAGTCACTGTTTATTTGTTTCTAAAAAAATTGACGTCTACAGGCTGTGGATGATGATGATGAAATGAAATAATTTTATATGGGACCTTTAAAGATATATACATCAAAGATGTTTAGATCATGCATTGCAGACTTTCATTCGTCAGGCGCAAGCAAAACTTTTAAAGCGTGCTACAAAATGCAATGAATTTCTTTAGTAATAAAGCAAGTTTCGCGTCAAAAATCAAACGTGAATTGGAACAGATCAAGAGCTCGAACATGTGATTAATATTAGGCATCAAAATATTTTAACTTTCTAGTCAGTATAGTCGGAAAACGACCATGTATTAATCTGCACTGACCAAGAACTCCTGAAACTACAGAGGAGCCTACTGGTACGTAATTATGAGTCCTATTATTATTCGTTTCTGAGCCAGTAGTAATTCTTTCATCCTACGCTTCTATCCGAAACATATCAAAGGAAGATGTTTGGTCGAAGCAAATAAGCAGGTTGTGGTGCCTACACAGACGGGCGCGCATCATTTTAATATCTTTACACAAGTAAATCTAGACCTAATTCGAAAGTATATAATTCGACCTAATTCTATATTTTAAAACTATGTTTTATGTTAAATTTTAGCACAACTTTGGCTTTAGGACATGTTTAAAGCAAAAGTCTGAGCAAGACGCATAGGTATGTTAAGGGATAGAGGATATAAAACTACAATCTAATAATCAACAGAAGTCTTTTTTAATTTATTTTTTTAAGTTAATTAACGAGTTCCGGATCTGTGCGTTTATCTATAAAGGCAATTTATATTCTAGGTTCCCCTCTAGTTTTGTGCATGGTATCCCATATCACAGGCTTTAGCCAGTTTGTAGTTAGTGTTTTCTTTTGTAATTTTATTTTATTTTTTGTGTATCATCGATCAGTAAACTGAAGTGGCAAGAATATATAATTTGACCTTAAATATATGTATAGATTACTAGCTGTTGCGCGCGGTTTTACCCGAGCAATGTCAAATCTCGTGGGAATATAGAGACAAAAAGTAGCTTATGTGCTATTCCAGACTCTACGCTTTCACTATGCAAAATTTCATCGAAATCCGTTGAACTGTTCTGCCGTGATTGAGGAACAAACATCTATACATCAAAACTTTCACATTTATAATATTAGTAAGATAATAAGTTCGTCTTTTTTATTGAGGTCTAAGCTAATTTTGTTCTGATTTGTTCCGGATATACTTATTTCTCAATGAGAAGCACTAAAATTAGTTTAATATCTGCTATCGTAACGATAAACAACTTACCAGATATATTTATTTTCCAATAAGTACACTACATTTACCGAATATCTGCTATCAACGACGGATAACTAATATTACACGATTTCTCAAAGTTATTCAATAAAAGAAAACCCAACTTTTCAGTCCCGAAAAAGCCGAAATGACGAGTTGCAGCCCGTTCACATGTGGTCCGTTTTACTGGATGCGTTTAACCGGATACGTTTTTTTTTCATCGATGGCGCATGGAGTTATTTGAGCGACTTCATATATGGCCCAGTATTCCGTATACGTATTTACGGTACAAAAAAGGTATCCAGTAAAACGTATCCAGTAAAACAGACCTTGTGCGAACGGGCTGTTATTGTATAGGCACTACATAGGTACTCTAAAATTTATTTAAATGTGGCCATGTTTTAGTGGCCTTAAACCATCTTTGCATTAGGATATTGATCTTTTTGGTTGTAATACAATATTACTATTTGACTGAAAATCATTGTCAGACACATCTTGTTCTTAAATTTCTGCTATAAGTGTAATGTTCAAGTGCCAGATGAGCAAGACGGCTACCTAATGATAGGTTAGCCACATTACAATAGACAGCTGATATAGATATGGTCAAATACACTTCTGAACCTTGGCCATAAACTGTTAAGAAGCGGTGTTAATTTAAGACGCACTACCCATTTTAACATTATTTTGTCAAAAATCTTTTACGCGCTGGAAAAAAACAAGAAGGTGGTATCTGCATGAACAGGCAAGCTATACAAAGTACGTACACTCGTATAACTTACTAACTATTCACATCTGCCCAGAATGACAAAAAATATCAAGTAAGTACTTTTTCCCTATCAAATAACCGCATTACAAAACTCATAATAAGCATTAATTTGAATGATACTCGAGATAGATGTCGATTCCCGAAGATTTTCCCGATAACCACTCGTGAATCCAGTGTCGATTTCTCGTCGATCTACAGGGGTCCCATTCTGGAGTACCACTCTGTCTTTCCGGTTCTTTTCCTTTTGTTAGACACTCTTTAGATGTCGACACTCGATATCGGAGAATCCCTTTGTTACATTGTCTCTAAGTGTATTGTATAGACCTTTAGATATGCAGCCAATGAAGGGTATTGCTACGATAAGGTAGTTTTGTGGGGTACGGTGAATTATTGATGCGATTTGGTTAATTTGATATTGTGTATCAGTTTTGCGGAGATTAAAATTCTTGTCATTATCATCATCATCATCACAACTCCGTGTAATGAGCCCACTGCAGGGCTGTGAGTCTCTCCTCTGGGTGACGAGGAGGTTTAGGTCGTAATCCACCAAGCTGGCCCGGTGCTGGTTGGTGGATGTCAGATATTTCAGGATGCCGAAATGGCTTCTGACAAACCCTAACGACTACTGTATACAAGTATACAGCACCCGGGACCGACTGCTTAACGTGCCCTCCGAAGCACGAAGTCGTCGTCAGAAATGAATGGTCGGCGGTCACCCATCCCAATACCGGCGCACCGAGCGTTGCTTAACCTGCGATATCGTTTGATATGTACAGTAACCACGGCGCCACGACAACTTCAAAAGTCATGTATAAAAACAATATTTGGCTTAGTTTCCATAGTACTCGCGGGAGCTAGGCACGTCCCACGTTATTTTTATTTATTTATTTACCATAACTAGGAACTAATTATAGGGTTAATTTAGCAGATATAAAATATCTAATTGTTTGCTAAAGATGAGCAATCTTGTGTTGTCAAGAAAAAGTTTTTGAATTTATACAATATACGGGGTGACTGGTGGGTCACTTCCGAAATTCGAGGACGTGATAGTTTGAGATCATACATGAAGAGAAAAAATAAATATAAATTGTTTACTGAGTAAACTTAACCGAAAGTTAAAGAATATATTACGCTGCTCATGTTTACATAGCCGTAGTACAATAGATACATAGCGGGTGATGGTGTGTGTATGGCGGGAGCCGGGAACACTACTGTTTGCGCGTTGACTGAGGTGGAGTGGAGTAAAGTCTCAATATATTTATTTATAGGCAAGTCTTGTGAAAAATTAAGAACCTACTTTTACTTCATAATTATGATCAGAATCGAGTACAAAGTGCTCTCCTTAAGTATCTCAAATTTGTCACCAGTCACACTGTATATTATTTAACTATTTACATATTTTCACAATCAGTGTCATAGCACGACTTTATATTTTGAAAGTTTAGAGATTTTCAACAATAGAATACCATAATGTTCCACGGAATATAAATAATTTCTTTAATTGTGTCTCGCAGTCCTATCCATGTAGTAGATACAATTAGCAGTTTGTGAAATACAGTTCTATGCTTCGTGTAAACCTGTCGCCTTTCCTTATGAGCCCTTACCAAAACACCACCAACTTAATTTCTCTAAAACGAAACGAGTAAACTCAAAAAGACATTGTCTAGACTTTTAACTGAAGACTTTTATAGTATAAAATAAAGTCAATCCGGTCATAATCACTGAACAGAGATGTAAAAGTATTTTTAAAAAGCCACCGCCCCAGGTGGCGACTCCTCGAATACAAAGTGCACGAGGCGGGCGATTTCGAACTAGCCCTATTACGTATGTTGTCATGGTTAACATAACCATCAACTAATAAAATTATCGATAAAAATATCAATAATTTGATAGACTTGAAAAAATTCAACCAATAATGTCATTTCTAACGTAATGCTTGGCAAAAAGCTTTTGCTAAGATTTTTCGATTACAATTGGCATTAAATCTAAACTGGTCTATGGATGAATGACAAATTGATTAGTAAAAATATATGTTAAAGAGGCAATGAGAACGTTTCTCAGAACGTTAACAGGAAGTTCAGATTAAATTATCAATATTTACATAGGAAGTAGGCTTTAATTAATTCTGTTATCTTAATTAATAATTCATGAAATAAAAAGAATTCATTTCTCATTAAAAAAATATGTCTATTAACATTATAAGTAAATATTTAACTTCTTTTGTTGGAGTTGTACCCGTCGAAGTCACGAGGAGACTAAATGCCGAAGAAAAATCAAGAAAACAGTATTTCGATGTCTACTACACGTGTTTCCTGAAATTTGAACTGTAAGCAATAACAAAAATGTACTCTAAGATCAGTAAAACTTTACTTCCCTTTTAAATTGCAATCACCAATACCGATAGCCAGAGTTTTTCTAGAACCATCGCTAATACTTCAAAATGGCAAGCGAATGGCATTGATCATAATATCGACGGAGGCTTACGGGGGTGATAAATGGATGGCCACAACGTCACTGGCGGGTTGATGCCGGCGCCATATTTAAATCGCCTGTCACATCCACGAGCCTCTATAGTAATACGCGGGTTAGGGTTCCCTAGAAACTAGGTGAGGATGGCGGTATTTTTGAAAATAGAAGTGAGACATAATAGCTTGGTTATAGTTTTATTTTATTATTATAAAATCTCGGAACCAAGTCATACAGCTTATAGGATAAAATGAAAGGACGCAATCGAGAGTGGAATCTATTACAGTGATAAAAATGGTGGTTACATATCATAATTACTTAAATTAAAAAAGTCTAAAATTAACTGAAATCTAAGTTTTTATTACTGTAGATGAAAATGAAATAAATACACTACTATTATAAGTGGGACATGTTCTTGTGTTTATATCATAGACTTTTTATTTACAACAAATGCAAGAAAATATAAAATATATAATTTAATTATTAAAAAATATTCATAATATTTTTAAAAATGTCCTAAACTGAGAATCCTACCTCATCTTTGACTATAAATTATTTTTGATTCTATTTGACTGCCTGTTATTTGCTCGTAATCAAGATTTCTAAAAATACTCTAAAATCGTCTTATTAAATTAATCACATAGTGAAATACAATATAATACGGATTTAAAAAAAAAACGTGGCATCCACCAATCGCCATCTGGTAGTCTACGGATAAAGTTCTTCGTTGCCAAGCTATGGGTTCAATAAAAAGGTTGTAATGATGATCGACGTCGTCGTGGTGTCGTGATTACTGTGTGCATCATACGATATCACAGGTTAAGCAAAATTCGGCGCGGTCGGTTGACCGCTGACCGTTTATTTCTCACGGAGACTTCCATGCTTCGGAGGGCACGTTAAGCAGCCGGCCCCGGGTGCTGTATACTTGTTTACAGTAGTCGTTAAGGTTTGGCAGAAGCTATTTCGGCGTCCTGAAAATTCTGACATCCAACACTGGGCCAGCTTGGTGGATTATGGCCTATACCGCATCGCCTCCAAGGCAGAGACTGGGCTATAAGTGGGCTCATTACAATGAGTTTTGATGATGATGTTCAGCCATAATATCTGCAATAATAAGCATTTCTTTACCCGCTTTACGGCTTAGAAAAGTCCTATTGCCCCTGCATAAACGTACGGTAGAAGGTGACTAATTCAAGTGAAACTCACTTGGTGGAAGTGCCTTAACAGAGTTCACCTGGTAACCGAATGACGTTTATATGGAGGCTGCTGCCAAGAACACCGCTATGACAGTAATCATGTCGCAATTTTTTGCCCAGAGTTAGTTCCTTGCTAAACCTGTGAGCTACCTTAAATTAATATTTATTTATTTATTCTTCATTGTACACATAGAGTAAGACTTAACTTTATTAACAATATAATAGGTACAGTACACAATAGGCGGCCTTATCATCTACAGACAATCTCTTCCAGAAAACCCTGGGTTGTGTTAAAGGATAATTTAAAGTGACATAATTTAAAAGATACATTTTAGAACTTAAAAACTAAAGAACTAAATACATATAAATAATATATTAATACATAGGTACATAAATACTATACAGATACAAAAACCAATAAATATATAATTATACATACACACAAATATATACATACGTATACACATATGTATACATGCCATAAGTATACTAAATAGTATACTATGATATAATAATAATATAATAGAATACTATGTCATAGATTTTCCAAAAAGAGGAATCTATTCTATTATAATTTCCAGCATGTGAGATTAAGTTGAAACACAATATAATTCACCGTATAAAAGAAAGCAAATTTCGTTGGGTGATTTTTCTAAGCACAAGAAAGGTGTCCGCAATGTGGGTGTGGAGAGTACAATTTAAATTGTTTTTTTTTTTTATATTAGAGTTAACAATTGCCAACCTGGGGCAATGGAATAAATTCTGATTTCTAGCATTAAAATATATTTTTTTTATTATTTTTATTTATTTTATTTTATTTTATTTTGTGTCCTCTTTTTCATTTTGTTGGATTGTCCCACAACCAGTTACGTAATCATTATGTCAAGTATCTGAAAAACCAAGCGTATGATGATAAACCGAATTATAATATTAACAAATTCATTAGTTGTACTATTGATAAAACGCGTTTTCATATTTTTTAAATGGACTGTGAAGTTTTCGACGAGTTTAAATACAAATGTTCCGGGAAAATTTGTCATCATGGTGGATCATATTTAGTTGTGAATAGTTTTGCTGACAAGTTCTTATTCGGTTCCGACAAGCGCACGCGTTTAGTATCAGTTGCGCAGAGTATTTTTAGGGAAAGTAAGCGCAACTCCATGTTCCGTGTTCCCGCAAAAAAGTAAATGCCTATATAATTTGGTGACCAGGGGTCCATTTTTTTTACAAATTAGTGATTGGTTTAACTTGGTTTAAATTCTATTGTATTTTTTTTGTCTTATGCATGTGGAAGGGTAGTGACTACAGATTACTTGACGCTAATATTTTAGGTCCAACCTTTCGATATTTTTATAGAGTAGGTATATTTGTCTGCAACCTCATATTCTCATTTTGGTGAATTTGGTGAAAAAAATTTTGTCATTCTGGTGAATTTTTCACCATAACGATGAGGAATGTCATCATGTTGGTTTGAATTACATTTTGGTGTATATTTAAAACATTATGGTAAATGATTTTTTCATCTTGGTGGAATTCAACTGATGTTATCTGATATTTTACTTACTGTCACTTCTAAATAATTAAAGTGCCTAAAGTTCTTATCACTTGGAACCTTATTACAGTAAATAATAATAATAACGTTTATTGTCAAAAAAGAAAATTACAATAATGAAGAAAACATTGGCTGCTATACTAGGCTCGCAGGCCTGTCACGTAGCAACCGATCAATAGAATATAACAAGAAAGTAAAGATTCACCATATTCTATATTTTATACAGTTTGCTATTTATTTTTGTCTACATTATCCACCAACCAGCACCGGGCCATCTTGGTGGATTACGGCCTAAACCTCCTCATCACCCAGAGGAGCGACTCATAGCCCTGCAGTGGCCTCATAACACGGAGTTGTGATGAATTATACATTTGGTGAATAAGTGTAGATATCATTTTGGTGGAAAGTTTTATTATATTGGTTGCATGAAAAAATAAAGACCATTATTTCATTAGTACTTTATAAAATTATATTTTCATTTAATTTTACTTATTGAGATAGTCTCATAAGTAAATTAAAGTATAGAATACAAATTTCGCTTTGCCTCTGTACCTTGTTTTCAATTTAATTGTTTGTCTATTTAAATTTCCTTGTGTGTACATAAATTATTAAATAAATAAATAAAAACTTATTATAAAAAAAGTTCAAATTGACCCGATTAAATGAAGATAACCTGCAGGCAGCGAGTATAGAATTTTTTTGTGCTTATGGGAATCTATAGGCCATCATTTAAAAAATGCACAACATTCGACGCTAGAACTCAATTGGTTACGAAGTGTACGTAGATTTCAAGAAGACACTACTTGTCATTGCATTTTACGACATGCATTGCTGTGTCCAAGGGCCTTGTTATTAAAAGTGACAATATGCTATTAATTTCATACGGAACCCATTAAAAAAGTTCATCACGCACTATCCATCTGCGTAAATAATGTATTCCGAGTTATCCCATTTTGTTTTTCTCTGTATTTGTTGTAATAGCAGTGGATATTTGTACTTAACACAAAGAAGTAATATAATGATGCCATTACGATATGTGGAAAAAAAAAGTAGAGTAGACTTTGCGCAGGCGCCAGTATTATTAATCATTATTATAAGAACTGCATTCTTGGCGAGCTGTATGGATGCATAGTAATTAGCTGAAATAATTATAGATCTAGTATTTTCTTAAAATAGTTTAAATGGGTTTCATTGTAGTGAAAAATAAAATATGATAGCTTGTGAAATAAATAAATAAATCTCAAAGTTACATATTAATTATAGTAATACTCGACCGACTGGTCTTATTCTGGTACATTCAAAAGTCCACAGCTGATAAAATAAAATTTATTAAATAAATATGCAGAATTGAAAGAGGAGATAATAAGAATCTGGAAAGAAAATAAAGTATATATTATACCAATAGTCCTTTCAACAACCGGAGTCATCCCAAAACAACTACACAAAAACCTGAAATTACTAGACCTAAACAAAAATATATACAAAAAATATATCAGTCTTCAAGAAGTGTCAATATTAAATACTTTTAGAATAGTTAGAAAATTCTTACAACTTGAAGAAAACGAAACCTCCCATCCTCATCAACCACCTCACTGTGATTTACTTGGCGTCAGCCCGTAAACACAGTTATAACCGGCTTGTGCCAAGAATAAATAAAATATGTAGAAAAATAATAATAGTACCTAGTTTAAAAAAATAAATTACAAACAATAATTAAAAAACAGAAGCTGCTACACTCGCAGGCCTGACACGTAGCTACCGAAAAGTGAACATTTACAATTTAATCAATATATATAAAACTGTTCCGTTACTGACTGAGTGACCTGACAGACAACGTACAGCCGTAACTACTGGGCGTAGAGAGCTGAAATTTGGAACATACATTCTTTAGCGAATGTAGGGGTGCACTAAGGAATTCCCGAAATTCCCACGGGAACGGGAAATATAGGACTTTTTAATTTGTATGAAAAATCTTATTCCTTGAGTGCACGGTTGTGATATTTGGCATAAAGGTTCTTCAAAAAATGACTGGTTGTGTTATGAAAGGAATTCCCAAAATTCCCACGGGAACGGGAAATATATGATGTTTTAATTCGTATGAAATAATCTTACTCCTTGAGTGCACGGATGTGAATTGTGATATTTGGTATAAAGGTGTCTCAATAAGTGCCTGTTTGTATTATGGAAGGAATTCCCACGGGAACGGGAAGAATAAGACTTTTCTATTTATGCGCGAACGAAGTTGCGGGAAAAAGCTCGTATTAACATATTTTGAACCCTCGGTTCAAGACAACAATTACCTACTTATGTTTCATTTCATTTCATTTTCATTTCATTTCGAGTATGATAAATATAATACAAATAATATTACTTTTCTTAAAAGGAAGTATTATTACTAAATAAGTATTAAGTATTGAATTTTGACATATTTATTGGGTTTAAAAAGTAATATACAATGTGTCTGGTCACCGGTGTCCGACCCGATAAGGCGAAGTAATATGATAACTTTTATCGACAAAACCAAAATAAAAAGGCATTTTGCACCTACTATTTAGAAACGGCCGCCATTTTAATTTTCTTTTACTGTGTTCGGATGAGTTTAGTTATTTAGCAATATTTACCGATTTAAAGATCCTACAGACATAAAAGTAATTTCATTTGATAGCTAAAGAAATTGGCAATAAGATAACACTAAAAAAATATCAAAAACTTACATTAAAATCTTTAAAAAATACTTAAAACGTAAAAAGTGTAAAAAATATTTTTTTTTTACAGTTCCAATGTTTTGAAAAAATTTAGACCAAATTTAGACCATTAGGTACCTTTTTTATTTATTTTTTTAAAGCGCTAAGATTTATATATTATATTTATTTATTACCTAAAACCTCATGTCAAGACCTAAGCTTCAAACCAAACAGTTAAGGAGCTGTGACTATTTGAATATGATCCTCTCAGAAGCGATTTTTTTTCCGATAATAGGAACATACATTAATTTTATCAAACACACGTAAAATATGCGTCCGTATTGTATGAATGTGGGAGACAGGGTGGTATGCATAATATGTACTTAATTTTTTTTTTTTAGTTCTTTCACTTAAAGGGTCATATTCGAATAGTCAGACCTCCTAAACTATTTGATTTAAAGCTTAGGTATCAGGTAATAATTTGTTCCGTTTCCTCGTAATTTCATTAACCAATCTTTGATCACGATTTGATTGAAGTTTTCCTTTATAAATTGATAAATTTTGGGTATTGTTTTATGGTTAAAGTGTATATTCGTTTTAAATACAATATGTAGTTATTGCATGATAAAAGATATGTTATTTGAAGGTTTTTCCTATCTGAGAACGAAACTTTGGCTTAGCTCGAAAACGTTTAATTCTTGAGTGTTATGTGCATGCAACGACATATATTCGAATCACTTTGTCATTAATAGTCATAAAATATAGCCTAGTTTGTAAACTTTTAAGATGAAGGGTCAAATAACTACCTCATTTTTATAATTTTCCGTGGAGTATCAGTTATTTAAGAGTTTCTCAAACTTATAAAGTTATTATTTAGTTTCGAGTGAGCAGATCAATAATATCAATATGAATAGCTACGTAAAGCTCGCAGGCAACCAAAGTGGAAATTAATATCATCAATCAAACCAAAAATACAAAAGACCCGCTTTCCATTGTCGTCGATATATTTGCGCAAAAACGACTTTGTCGCTTCACAGTCAAAGTAATAAAAAATGTATACACGGATATAAAGCTCACTAGAAGCTGCACTCTGTATAACGTATACTGTAGTAAAAAGTAATCAGATTTTTTTTATTCCGAGTTGTTTAAAATGAAATAAATGTACTTTTGATTATGAATTAGAAGCCAATATTTAGATATTAACTTTTCAAATTCAGAACAGAATGAAAACTTAAAACCACCAATCTATATGAACTTAAAAACCTTATCAACATTCGTCTGAAAAAGAATATTCATTTACAAGGTTTCCATAAAAAATATTGACGAAGTTTTCGTTATAAGACTTTTTGCAGCCGTTATTTAACATTTTAATTTTCGGTTCCTTCGCAAACCTCGTGGTCAAAGCTTCATGTACATGTCAATTTATTTTTCAAAAACCATTGCCACTTCCATATATTTTATGAAATTTTGATAAAAGATCTCGGGCTTCGGGACACGTAATACTATTACAATTGGTTATTGCCGCGCGGTGACTGGCAGAACCCAGCCTCATGGGGAATGGAAAATATACACTTTTCCGAACATCATAGATATGTTGCGGAGGCTTAAATATTCTGTAAAACATCCTTTCGAACACAGTTTTTTTAACTGCGACTAGAGCCGCATTTGACTTCTCACCTGATGGCAAGTCAAGTTGAGAGTGAAAGAGACAGCGCATAGGATTAGGATGTAATTGGTTCTTTATAAGACATTTGCGGAACATATCAACTGTGATATTTGGCGGTAGATTAAAGATGGTGGTCGCAAGTCGAAGCATCGAATGAACCCCGAAGGAGTCCTATAAAGGAACTGGCAAAATAGTAGTTTTTATTATTTGCGAATAAACAAATCGATAACCCACGTATATAATATGTATCCACGAAATAATAAAATTGTGTTATCACAGAGGTGATACAGTGGAATCATGGGGTATGCCAGAGCAAAGTCAAATTAGAGAAAATTGTTTTCTACAATTTAGGACTCAAAATTAGGACTTCCTTCCTTTTCCACTCGCAGGTGACCTGTCTATGAAACAGCAATAAAATGCTTGAGATTTATAGCATAGGTATATTTTGTTTTACCTTAATAGACCTAATTATTTTCTTTGTGAAGAAATTTCTATATTCAGAATATAGGTTACTATACTACAGGGTGACAAGTCCAGAACTTGTTTAAGATATGAAGAGAAAAAATAAATTAAAAAATAAATATTAATTATTTACTGAGTAAACTTCTCCGAAAGTTAAAGAATTCATTACGCAACGCATGGTTACATTAGCGTATGCAATAAATACTTAGCGGCTGGTGGTGTGCGTGTGGCGGGAACACTGCTGTGTGCGTGTTGACTAAGGCAGCGCGTCGGGAAAGGTGTAGTAAGGTCTCTTTATTTATTCATAGGGATTTCTGGTGAAAAATTAAGCACCTACTTTTATTATGATCAGAATCGAGTATAGAGTGCTCTCCTTCAGTATTGCAAATTTGTCACCAGTCGCCCTGTATAAGTTTGTTTTACAAACTGGTACATACAACTGGCTCTTGAACTCGTTCTAACCCATACCACAGGTGAACACTTGAGCAAATTCCATTTTCAAAATCCACAAAAATTTACAAATGCTCCACGGAGAACTTCAAATAATATATCTACTTATATTTTTATTATACTAATCAAGTACACAATCGTTCCTCTTTCATTTATCATGTTAAATTGTTTTAATGTAGCATGTTTTAGAAATGCTTATCGTAACTTGGCATAAGCTTGATTAATCGTAAATATAAACGCGAAATGGCTTCAAGTATAGCATTGTCATTCCCTTCTAATATAAATTTGTTAAGTTATAATTTAAGGAAGCTTGAAAATAGTTTATTTAATTACTGTAACTACACCTAACAGAAAAAAATATTCGTGATGGAAATAAATAGGACAACTTATGCCTACAGATAGACAGAAGGGCTTCAAAGAGGTTTTAATTATAATAGAACTGTGGGCTTACTCCCGAAACTGATTCGAGTTCTATTCACAATTCGATTTGATTAGGTACGATTCTGATTTATGTTCGTCTGTACTACCGAACCAAATTGATCGAGATCGCGATCGAGTGTTATCAGTGCCCCGTAAGCTGGATCCGGTTGAAGACGTTGCGTCCACAGAATAAAAGTGTTATAGATAAGTATGATTAACCATAGATTTCGTCATTTGTAACAAGCTATAAACAGTTATATTCGATCCGGACAGTTTGAACCACCGCACCGCTCGATTCGGCAGCGCTAGTATCGGTTTCAGCAGTGCGAAAATGCTTGAGATCGAGTTGATTTAATTCTCGATCGCGTCGGTAGTAAGGCCCCTGATCACGTATAGTAGTGAAGGTTCAGCCAAAATATACTTTTTATCGTAAGCTTTAAGTCTACAATGCATTGTACGTACGTCAGGTAAATTCTGCTCTCGTTTTCCAGAATATGTGTCTTTGACCGTATGTCTTTCCTTCGGATGATGAAAAGGTTTGAGTCGCACAGCACCAACATGGTCAAGAGCTGGTTTGTAAGTAGAGAATAAATATAATCCAATAACTAAGTACCTATTTTTAAAGTTTTATAAATAATATTATAGATTCAAAATGGTCATTTTGTGTACCTACTCCTTATCACGTTAGTCAAATGCCTATAGGTAATGAAAAAAGAAACAGAGTACCTTTACGATTTGAAACAGCTTTGTGTTAGCCATATATATTTATTGCATTGGAGTGAAAAGTACTTAGACATTTCTAACTGAACACACAGAACACGTTTTTGTCATTGGAAGTCGTCGTGGCGCCGTGGTTACTGTGTGTATCTTACGATATTACAGGTTAAGCAACGTTCGACGCGGTCGGTACTTGGATGGGTGACCGCCGACCATTCGTTTCTCACGGCGACTTCCGTGCTTCGGAGGGCACGTTAAGCTGTCGGTCCCGGGTGCTGTATACTTATATACAGTAGTCGTTAGGGTTTGTCAGAAGCCATATCGGCACCCTGAAAATTCTGACATCCACCACCCAGCACTGGGCCAGCTCGGTGGATTATGGCCTAAACCTCCTCGTCACCCAGAGGAGAGACTCATGCCCTGCAGTGGGCCCATTACACGGAGTTGTGATGATGATGATGATGATGACACAGAACACAATACAAATCTGTTAAATAATTTGTGACAAGATTTTTTTTAACATAACCGTATCCAATAATGTATCTTTCTCCTATTACAACAATTCTAAAGCGATCAATGACCAAAATATACAGGGTCCGCTTATAATAGTCAATTATATTTTAATCACAGATTAAGTATGATAAGAGGGTCTGAATTTCGAAAAAAAAAATAGATTTTTTTAAAATATTTTTTATAAATTGAAATTTCAAAATTCTTCTTTGTGAGTAAAATTTAAGATTAATCTACATTTTGTGACTACATACAATTAGGTGGAAGCGTTTTTATTACTTGCTGTGTAGCCACTTAGACGAATTTTGAAATAGCAATTTATGAAAAATATCTAAAAAAAAATGTTTTTTCGTAATTATGACCCATTCATCAATCTTAATCTGCTATTAAAATATTATTTACTTTAATAAGGCGACCCAATATTAATGTTCTTTACAGTGACGTTCATAGAAATAAAATCTTTAACTAGCTCTTACTATAGTGTTTTTCATTGCGAGTCCTGTGATGTTTCAAGTTTGACAGTTTTAGAGCCTATTATGTTAACATATTTAAACTTAAATTATAACTCAAATACATTTAATCTGAATCCGATAAAAAAAAAAGAAATTTTAAATTACGCTATGTATGAAACGGAACATATTAAGAGAGAGAAAGAACACAATAGGCACAGATTTTGTCAAATATTTCAATAAGTATTATATTAGTTTTTTAATTACATCGCGACAAATAATCAATGACATTTTAAAAATCATTTACAAAAATGGTGTGCGTGAATCGGAAAATTTCAATGTTTCACCGGACTCCTCGCATTTGAAAACCACTATAGTGTTACTGAAAATGATATATAACCTGTATCAAAGGCACCCTTAACACGATTTCCAGAGCACATTCCAAACCTTACCGAAGTCAGAACGGCAAGGGTTCCACCATGACTCCACGGTTTCCATTCTAAACTTTATTCAAGATTGCTGCTCGTATAAATGTGATTAGCTTTGCAATGATGAGATTAGGCGGGAATTTCGCTCAGGCATTAATGACATTTTCAATTTATAGGGAGCTTGTTTGCGCGGGAACAATCATTGTGAAAGTCATTCGTTTCGTATAGATGGCAGGGTTTGGATTTGGTTTTGTTTCTGGAAATTTCGATGTTTCCGAAATATATTAAGATGGAAATATATAAATAGTTATTTAGTTACGTTCTTGTTGATTAGGTTTATCACAATTTATTACAATATACCACGTCAAAACATTTTGCTATATTTAATAAGAAGCTTTAAATAGTCGGTGTCCAAATTGATATTTTCCCTGATTTATTATTCTTTGTAGTATATGATTATATATAGGGTTACAGAGCACAAATAGCGGCATTATCATCAAAAGATGATATTTGCCAGGTAACTTTGTTGACATTACTGGCATAAGTCCCGCTTTAGGTGATATTTCATGATGTTTCATATCCCCAAATCCCAAGAACTACTTTTAGACAGGTGCGAACTAAATCAAAATTCGTGAAGTATTTCCGAAGATTAGAGAGAAAATAGAGACTGACAGCCATTCCTTTTGAACTTATGAAAATAACTAAAGTGCGGCCGTTGTGAGAATGCGTTCCTGACAGCTCCTTATGTCCACTGAATAAAGTTTATTTCCGATTCGAAAGTTAAAAAAGCTATGATTTTGACAGCTGTCAGGAACGCAAACTCCCACCGCTCGCACTTTATTGTTTACCTACTCTCGTTCATAGCTCTACGAGTACAAGATAGGTATCGTATAAGAGACACATTTCTGATGCAAGAATCCGTTCAAGATCCACCTGACAAACGAAACAGTTATTTAGCAGTGACAATAATGAAATTAGGCAAAATAACACTCCAGCTATATGGACCTAAAGTAAACTTTTATACAGGATGCCCGGTAATGAATGGATAAACTTGTAATGTCTAATAGTACAACTTTTGACCATTCTGAAAAATTACGAAATTTGCAAGCTTCTCCAGCTGCTTCTCTTCCCGAGCATACTGTAAAAGTCAGTTAAGGGACAGAGGTTTACTTGGCGTTTTTGTGGGCGATAGGTCACTACACCTGTCACTACAATAGCCTCTCTCTATCTTTATAATTCCTCCAAATTTGTCAAACGCGACAACAGATGGTCTTATAACCCCTGGTGTTCTGCCTACCCCATAAGGGATACAGGCGTGACGTTATGTATGCATGCAAGCTTATCTGTTCATTATTGGACACCCTGTATAAGCTGGTTTTATAAAATCCATAAAGCAAAACTAGGGGATTTCTTTACATCCAGACTCGAGCCAGTTTAGAAAGGTTCGGTTCCTGAACTGTCCCGGCTGGGACTCGAGCCCAGGTCCTTTCACTATGCATCCGAACACTCGACTACTGCACCACTGTGGCCATCAAGAAACGGTTATAATCTTCTACTGCGTTATACGTTCCCAAACATGGACATGTCTCGCATTAATTACAATTCAATTCAATTCATTTATTTGTACGAATATAGGTCAATACATTAGATGTTACAGTTAAATACATAAGTTGTCCTAGCCATATTCTACCATTGCGGCATGTACACTATAGTTTTGAATGAGAGAAAATAATAATAATAGGTATACAAAAGTCAACATTTCTTAGTTACACATTAATCATAAAAAATAACGAAATTCTCTACTATGATAATCTAATTACATAAAATATATTTTAAAATGAGAGTAACTTAATATCAGATTAACAAAGTTATTATTGGTTACCTGGTTTAATTTAATTAACAATTTTATCATTATAACAGTCACTTCATGTGTAATAGCACTTGTCCACTAAAAATGCCTGAAGCCTTTTTTTTTAAATTATTATAGTTGTTTATTTGTTTAATTTCTTAAGGCAGTTTGTTGTAAATTTTTGGTGCCATCCCAAAGTAACTTTCAGTAAACAGTGCGGTATTACGAGGTCGAGCACAAATAGTGTCCTTATTCCTTTTGCTATTAAGTTTTTCAAACAATGCAAGATTTTTATTAACAAATAGCGCTATTTCAAGAATGTAAAGGCATGGGAAAGTCAGAATTTTCAACTTTTTGTAATAGGGTTTACAGGATTCCGTGCTTTTTAAATTAAATATAGCCCTAACACAACGCTTTTGTGTTTTAAAAATTGTATCTTTATGTGTGGAATTTCCCCAAAATATTATTCCGTACCGCAGGACCGATTCTACGTAAGTAATATGCTGATAATACAGCTGTTTCGTTTACTAGTTTTGTCAACTTTCGGAGGGCGTATGAAAATTGATTCAATCTACTACACGCACCTTCTAAATGTTCTTTCCATTTTAGGTTTGAGTCAATTGTTAGCCCTAAGAATTTAGTCACTTTAACTTCTTTTATTTGTTGCCGTTGCAGTTGTTTTTATTACGCCTTGAAATTGAAGATACATAGTTATGTTATCGAACCAACTAAATCATGACCCATTTTGCTGATAATTCGTTTGAAACTATCAAACTTGTAAGGTCTATCGCGTTTCATGCACTTAGAAAATTTTAGATACCGTACGAATTCTAAACTCAGTGAATGTCAGTGTCGAATGAAACGGTCACAAGTACGTCACCAAGGAAACCTATCTTCAAGCGAATTTCGACCTACTAGCATTTAGACGGTTTAGCAAAATGAGCTTATTGTGGGTCATGAATCATGATGCAGTTGGTTCGATAGTACACCAACTACGAGGCCCAAAACTAGGCAAAGCTTGTGTTTTGGGATACAATGTAGTGAACTAGGGGGAACCTAGAATATAAAATTATGTAGATAAAAGCCCAGATTTTGGCCTTGTAGCTGCTAGACCACTGCACCACGAAGACCGTTTAAACATTTAAGACTGCGGTGCGAGCACAGAACTTTAGCGACTCGTATGTTTACGAATATTCGCATAGCATGGAGTCGGTTGCAAGTTTTTAGTAACTCTGTATTTTTTTTATTTTACAGTTATTTAAGAGTACAACATGTTTACAAAAATTCAAAATTTACAAGGCATACATTTATTTAAGCTGGTTGGCAATGGATAGATTTCAATTATTTCGTAAATATGAGTCGATAAAGTTCTTTGCTCGCACTGCTGAATTGATGTTTGAGACTGTGGGAGAAAAATAATGAACTGAAGTTATGATAAACTTTCAGGCGTCTTTAGAATACGTAGTATAGAATGTTAATTATCAGAAAATATACAATGCATACAAATTACTTTAAATGTACAAGTTTTAACCGACTAACAAATGGAGGAGGTGTAAAGTCGTGTTTTTTTTCTGTATTTGTGTTACCCGGTTTTTCTCGGTTTTTGTTAATCGATTTTGAATATTCTTGTGTCATACGATAGATACTTCCAATCAATTGAGTAAATTGAAAAAAAAGAAAAGTAGGATTTGAGAACGGAGAATACGATGACCTTATATTTCAGCAAAAGTTTTGACAAAGATTTAAAAAAGTTAGTAAAGTCGGTTTTTCTTTGATCTGCATTCGTAGATAGAACATTTCGTACTCTTTTCAAGCTACCTGAAACTCAAATTTACCATTTCTAATAGTCCCGTAGAATAAACAAAGTATGATACGATGGCGATGGTCAAAGATTAAAGTTAACGTTTTCAGGAAGGATATAATTGAAACCCATATAGATCGCAACCCAATTCACCTTTCGAGCTCAACGGTAATTAAAAGACTTGGTTTATTTCTAAGGAGAATATATATCTCGGCAGAAAATATATCTTTAATCTTAACACAAAGCTAAATCTATCCAAAATTAAAAAGAAAACATGACAAATTACGCAGTAATTATTTCAAACCAAGCCAACCTCGTCAACCGATCAGGACGTTTTCGATCATTTTTCCAAGTGTTTCAAATTAAATTTCGAACGGCGCAATCACTGTTAAATTCGAAATTGGAATGCACAAAAAACTGCAGATCCTACTGATACATCGGAACTCATTCGCCGCGGCATGAAATTTACATGGAATTTCGAGCTTGTAATAAAGAATGATGAATTGGGCCGCATTGGTAATTATGGGCACTGCCAACGCTAATATTAAACAGAAAATTCACTAATTTTATTGCCATTCTCATATATTCGCTTAATAATTTTTGATAAGTTGCTGATAAAATAGAAGATTTGGTGTTGTTTTTATTATATTTTATTCATTAGGAACCTGCATTAAAGGGTTAGCCTGAGGCGACACAAACGTCTTTTCCATTTAATTTTATTACTATACTTGAAAGTTCATAAAGAAGTTACTTGAAAGTTGTTTAAAATAAGTACCGGTCATCACTAAGAAACGCAAATCCAATCGATAATCACTTAATATTAATAAGTTAATTCATAACCTTGTATCATATTATGTTTTCCATCTACGTGAAAGTTTTCGAGTCTCGAATAGTTATACAAAACAAAATGGCAGTATTCTTATTTTTATTACTTTATTTTACTGTACGGATTATAAAAATATAGTTTTAATACATATGTATTCAGGTAACAAAGTGAAAATGCCTAAAATATTACAAAAAGGTGATCTTTTCTTGGCTGCTTTTTATACTACTCAAAAAAAATAGAACACATCAACGACGACACTTTGGCGAAAGGGTAAACCTCAGACGCCAGTGGTTGCGGGTTCGATTCCCGCCCGGCAATATAAAAAAAATATTCCTGGTCTGGATGTTTATTTATGAATTTATATTCTAGGTTCCCCCTAGTTCGCTACATGGTATCTCACAAAGATACCATATAGCGAACTTGGCTTACTTTGAGGCCATGTAATTGGTTTGATTGTCCGAAAATTTTATTTATTTTTTTATCTCAATTTTATCCAAAGGTACTTGAACTAGCTCAAAAGTAAGTTTAAGTGTCAAAGAAACGTTTTTTGTGAAACAATCGGGGTGGCCCCTATTTTGTTTTGAGTAGTTTACATTCATAGTATTTTATTTTTATTTTGTACTATTTTATTTATGAAACAAACCACATTATAACTGATTATTTTCACAATCTAACCTCACAAGTGACGCATAGTAGATGAATGGCAACAAATCGGATCAGGATGCGGGGGTATTGTAGAACTAATAGTTTTTTGCGCCAGTAATTGGATTTCACTCGCGCGTTGATTTAGTAGAACCCGTCTGAGCTATGGATGTTTGTCACGACACCATTTACACTATATTCGCATTTTTGATATAACTTTCTGAGGAAAAACAAGTGAAATTAGAGAAGGATGCTGCTCTACATTTTCAAAAATGCGTCTCTTTCGATTTTTACATACTATGTGGTTTGTGTTCTCCGTTTATTCATTTTGTTTTTGTTGTTTTTTATAATTATAGTCTGTCAAATAGTTATGTGTTTATATCAAGATTTTTTTCTGTGAAGTTTTCTTTTAAGGACTATAAATAGAATTCAATACGTATTCAGAAATCGTCATATTTTTAATTTTACCTAGTTAAATTATGTTGCTTAGCTTTTCGCCATATAGCATGAAAGTATATTCCAGAAGATCGCTTAGTGAAAAAATAACACCACAACCCCAAGTAAAGTTAATTTAATGGAGCCCAATTATACGTAGATACGTAATAATAAAGTTGTTAAATAGGTAGGTATTTTTTTATATTGTAAGGATAGGACGTTTGTCTTCCATGCCACCTGATGGAAAGTGCGCATGAAGACTTTGGTGTTACACGTCCATCCAGGAGAAACCTATTCACTCGACACTTAAAAGTTCCAGGACTGTAGTGGTCAGGAAAAACAGACGCAGGCAGATTGTTCTACACCTTGACAACCCGTACCAAAAAGGAAGTATCAAAGCGTTTTGTTCGACTTTTAGTAAATCCACTATATAGGGATGGAAGTTCTGTCTGCGTCTGGTAGTCCGGAGGTAAAAAGGGGTGGGTTCAATTTGGTCAAAGTTGGTAACTTTTGGTCAATTTGGTCAAATTCTTCTTATAACGCAAAAAACTATAAAATATATAGTTTAAACCTATGATATAGGTCATGCAAAACCACCAGAAGCACCACTAGAAAAGTGTAAAGCCAAGTGTTTATTGCATTTCAAATATATTTTTGTTAAACAGGTACAGGTTTGTGCAGAATTTTCTGTTTCCTTAAAAACAGATTTTCAAAATACTTCAGGTTGATAATTGAACGTTGTCCAACATGAAAATAATAAGTTGGTCGGTGATGCGCGAAAATATGGAGGCTTAAATTCGTTTTTAGTTCAGAGCAATTTTTGTAGGTTGTGTGTGATATTGTTTTAAAATTTTGAAGCTGGACCAAATTTCATAAATGATATATTTAAATTTTTTATAGGTCTTATCTTGATAATTATGCATTAGTCTCGGCAATAGGATTTCATCAAGGTTCACGTTGTATCGATCGATAGAGATTAGAGTAGGTATATACTACTTCTTTTGCATAAGTAAATAAATAAAATTGTGACTGTGTGAAAAAATATTTCTAACATTTACAACGCGTATTACCTATGTACCTACCTATCCTAAATTTATAAACAGGGTTAATTTTAATTAGCGCATCACCTCTTGCAGGCTACTTCTCCATATCAATCCCAACAACATTTGTTCTACAACTTTTTATAAATCTTGATAAATAACACAAAAATTAAAAACAAAAGAATTATTGCTCCTTATTCTACATTTTGTAAGAAGTACCTACCTATATTTATTATGAAGCGATATTTTACTGTGCTAGGTGCGTGGCATACCTACGCTCAGAGTAAATATTTATTCTTCATTGTACACAAAAATAAGGAATATTTATACAGAACAATTTTTAAGCACAATAGGCGGCCTTATCATCGAAAGATGATCTCTTACAGGCAACCCTGGGTTGTTTGTGATACATGGTAATTTATAATAGTGATATACCTAATTTAAAAGATGCTAAGTCTTAAACTATATGCATAACAATACTACATAAATACATGTACATAAACTACATATAAATAAATATTATATATACATACACTACATATAATAAATACTCTGTACTATGAGATAGATTTTCCGAGAAAGTGTGTCTTAACCTGTCTTTTGAATTGGTGAATTGTTTGAGCCTTTTTGATCTCAAGAGGCAGTTCGTTCCACAGTGACACGGCTGAAACCGTAAAGGATTTTTTGTAAAATTCGGTTTTATTTAGAGGTGTGGCCAGCATATAGTTATCACTGGATCGTAGTTGTCTGTTGTGGTGAGTGTGGCGATATGCGAATCTTGTTTTTAAATATTTGGGTGCGGCAGGATTGAACAGCGTGCGATATAAAAGACAGAGAAGGTGAGTATTCCGGCGAAAACGAATTGGAAGCCAATTGAGCTTAGTGCGATATTCAGATACGTGGTCGTATTTACGTAAATTAAATATGAACCTTATGCATAGATTTTGAAGCCGCTCAAGTTTATTAAGTAAATCTTCCGTAATATCGAGATAGCAAGTGTCTGCGTAGTCAAGGATAGGAAAGAATAAGGACTTTGCAATAGAAATTTTGGTAGAAGTAGGTAGGAGATTGCGCAAACGTTTTAAAGAAAATGTTGCTGCAAACATCTTCCTGCTCACTGCATCAATTTGGACTTTCCAGGATAGATTGCTATCGAAAAATATCCCAAGATTTTTTACAGAGTTACTAAAGTCCACTTTGACACCATTTAACATAACATGCGGGCATAAAGTCAAGTCAATTTGTTTTGTTATTTTCGAGCTGCCAATTATGATAGCTTGAGTTTTAGCCGGGTTGATTGTCAAACCGTGGCTGTGACTCCAGGAAGATATTTTATGTAGGTCATGGTTTATAGTCATAATCGCTTGTGGTAGATTTTCAAGCGTGGTCTGTATGTATATTTGGAGATCGTCTGAATACATATGGTAAGAAGAAGATATATTATGAGTTATAGAATTGATAAAAATTGAAAAAAGGAGAGGAGACAACACGCCACCTTGTGGGACGCCAGCTTCAATGTTACACCAAGCAGAAATAGTGTCTTCAACAACTATACGTTGCCGACGCCCACACAAGTAAGAATGAAACCATTCAACAACTGATGGAGATATGTTAAGAGAGCTAAGCAGTTCTAACAGTATGGAAAAGTCAACAGTGTTGAACGCATTGCTGAAATCAAGCAAAGTTAATACCGTTAACTGCTTAGATTCCATAGCCATGCGTATGTCATCCGTTATCTTCACCAGTGCCGTTACTGTGCTATGTCCAGTTTTAAAGCCGGATTGAAATGTGTTAAGTAAATTGTTTTTTAAAAGAAAGGAGTTTAATTGGGATTGGAAAAGGCGTTCTAGGACTTTTGACAGGAAAGGTAGGATAGAAATAGGTCGAAAGTCTTGCGGCACAGTTGGTGTAGGAGTTTTGGGTAGAGGTATTATATTTGCATCCTTCCAAGCAGTCGGAAATTTATTAGATGTTATACATTTATTTAGAATCTGCGTAATAATAGGGAGAAGGAAATCAATCAAAATGAGAATTATTTTCCGGCTAATGAGGTCAGAACCGCCTGCATTAGATGATATGGAATTTATGGCTCTTTTAACATCACATTCAGTAAATTGCGTAAAATTAAAGGGTTCATAAGAAGGTGTTGGCAAAGAGGAAATCTGTTTCAGGGTTTTGGCTTTGGTAAGGGCGTCAAAAGAACCTGAAGTAGCAAAATATGAGTTGAGTGAATTAAAATCTAACTGATCAGGAAGCTTTGTATTTTTGTTTTTATCAACACCTATACTTTTAAGAAAATTCCAGACCTTTGCTGAATTTCCATCTGAAACGGATTTATGGATATGGCGTCGTTGTGCTTCCCTACATATATTATTGCAGCGATTCCGCAACAGACGATATTTCTCATGACGTTCGTCGGTGGGGTCATGTTTATATTTATTACGAGCACGATTTCGTTTTTTTATTAACGACTTAATTTCGTCATCAAGCCATGGAGCAGGAAGATGTTTCATTTTCACCGGTCGAACTGGGGCATGCCGATCATAAAGCTGCAGGAGGAGAGAGTTAAATATTTCTATTTGCAAATCTGGTGTATCAGCATTTAGGACCTCAGACCAGTTGACTTCGTGCGCGTCATGAAGCAAGTTATCTAGATTAATTCCATCAAAATTTCTTTGCATAAGAATTTGAGGCTTAGCTTTGGAGGGCTTGATTTTATAAGATAAAAATATCAAGTTATGATATGAGAAAGCATCAGCCTCAATTTGTCCATGATGTACTACGTGGTCAGGTGAGGATACAATTTTTAGGTCGAGGAGAGACGGAACAGAGTTTGAAAAAAAATGAGTTGCAGAAGATGGTAAAATGTTAAGGTTGCATGCATTGACTGAAGAATATAGTTTTTTCGCCCGGGAATCATTTTTTAAAAGGCATGTGTTGAAGTCACCCATTATAATTGTGTGGCTATAAATAGTGTTACGCCTCGAAACAGAGGCTATAAATATTTTTTTTATGGGAAAACCAAAATTTAAAAAACTATTCATTTTAAATTGTTGTTGGGATTGATGTGGAGAGTTGATGCACTAGTTTAAATGAACCCTGTGACATTCATTAAGAGTAGTTGTAGTAATTGGTGAATATTTCATAGGTCATCTTAAGAAAATATTAAATAAAGAACTGCTTAAAATCATTGACTGAATTTAAAAACCATTTTTCAACTGCTTTTTTTATCGATTACTAACCCATGTTTGACCTCCATCTCACCTGATTTTAAGTGCAGATAAGGTCGAAGATAAAAGCACACGGGTTGAGGAAGAACTGGCTCGGGAACATATTCTCGCCGGAGCGGTGATATTTGGCGGCAGACTATATATGAAGGGTAGTCGCTAGCCAGGGGGAACCTCTAATATATTGACTAACTTGACTAATATGACTAATATGACTAATATGGTGACTAATATATTCATATTAGTTATACACAACAGTTATACGGCAGAAAAGTTATATTCAGTAATACGAACATTTCTTTATTATGTTATTCAATATCAGTCAAATAACAGTGAGCGACGTTGCATGAAGTCATGAAAGCGCGCGATAATCATTATGTTATAATATAATAGAATCAATATAGTACATTTAAAAAAAAAGATCAGAAACTCTCGCTGTTATTTGACTGTTACGCAGTAACAGTTATGACACCATGTTATTGATAAACCGTTATATTAGTTAACAGGCATATGAAAATTCGATCCTAATATAACATCTCTAAGGGGTCTTACCACCAAGCGGGGGTCACTCGGATTAGTCGCCTTTTACGACACGCTTATCTAGGGGCGGTAGGGCTGTTCTAAGCCGACTCTACGCGGTCTTTATGTCGCAGTCATCTGAGCCACTCAATTGGACGCCTAGACCGAATCAACGGCCTAGGCCGATAGTTGATTGAACACGAAAAACTCAACGTTTAACAACTTGGCGTGTTGAAAGTTAGCCCCTTGAAGATGGCTGACCAAAATTAAGCCAAGTGATTTAAATTTGGTACAGTTTTGGCTTAAGTAATAAAACAAGTAGGTCATGGTTAAATTATCTGTCATGACGGAATAACCAGTCAAGCCAAATTTTTTTTTATATGATTTTTTTTTATTTATTTCAATCACAAGGAAATAAAATCCATTGTGGCGCATCGCCGGGTGCTGCCGCACCACGCTCGCTTCGCTCGCTCGGCTCGCGCGTAAATATAAATATCATAAATATAATAAAATAAGTTCCGTTTTAATGTTTTAATATTTAAACCAAAAATCATAAATTTAACAATATCCAATTTAACTAAATGGCTAAACAACGTTTAGGCAACTGGTTAAACGTTGCGATCAACGACTTGACTAATTGTCCTTAAGCCGGTTGAAACGGCCTAGGCGTCCAATTGAGTGGCTAATTCAACCAGATGACTGTGACATTTATACGGCGTCTATAAAACCATCGCTTTCAACTAACCCTCCACACGTTCTCACTCAGGGTTGCACATCAGAGCTAGGAAAACTCGTTAGGCAGGGTATCTCGATGCATGTTTTAAAATAATCAGCTTCCGTGTTAATTCTTAATTTACTGCTTGGGTGCTGCAGTGGTATAACTCGATTGGCTGTGGATGAAGCTTGGGGCAAAAACCTACTGGACGGTGTTATTCTTCGTTATTGCTGTATTACGTAACTGCAGTTTTGGTACTGACATTTCAAATGTTTTGACAACCCTAAACAGATTTTGAGTGGACTGATTTAAGTTCAATACGATATTGTATTTTTTATTTCGCAATTAACAATTTGCTGGTGTGTAGGTAACAGAGAAAAGTGGAAAACCAAGATGGACGACAGATCGACAGAGCGATGTTCTCAATGACTAATGTTGTGCTTTGTTTGAAGGAGCAGTACCTAATCGAATTTTAGATTTTATTTGTTTTTTGAAGCAGTAGCTGGGTGACCTGGAGCAGGGAAGTTGACTAGGATACCTTGATTTTTGCTGTATCATTTTTATAACACAAGCTCATATCTAAAAATGAATGTATCAGTTTTTGTAAAAATACCTACCGCCTTCACCCTTTTTGTGTTTGTACAGATATAGTGGTCCAAAACTGTTGACCAGAGGCTGTAGACATTGATGGCTTTTTTATGTTTTTGTTCAGCAAATTTAGATCGGTTTGATAAAAAATACATGAAATATCTAATAAAATTACTAATGCAAATACATACATAACTTCACGCCTGTATCCCATATGGGGTAGGCAGAACACCAGAGGTAATAAAACCATCTGATGTCACGTTTGACGAATTTGGAGGCATTATAATAGTGGAGAGAGACTATTGCAGTGACAGGGGGTCAGCCTATCGCCCACAAAAAAGCTTCCCATAACACCTCGGTCCCTTAACTGACTTTTACAGTATGCCCGGGAAGAGAAGCAGCTGGCACATTCTATGTTTTTCTTTCGCTCCCAGTCCAGCATAGAAGCTAATGCAAATTATCGTATAATTACCATACTTATAACTGTTTAAAACAAACAGCTTTTCCAATAATTAGCAAACAAATAATCGAACTTCCCACGAACGACCGCCATATTTAAATTTAACGAGCAAAACCCGTAAGGTCAACAATTAACGACTATTGAACCACATCTTATGACATAAAACTTCTTGTTAAAGTAACTCGCTTTACAATAGCCCTTTTCCATGAACTACAGACATACAGGGTGTTGAAGAATAATAACTCAATTACACTCCATGCGATATTCCTGTCGTCTTGACATTTTATTCCAAGTTGATTAGAGTTGATAGTAGCTGACTAGTGAAAGAAAAGTGAACGTCTAGTGAACGATTTGTCATCTTTATTTACTAGTGAAGAAAGTAAAGTAACTAATAATGTTTTTAAGTTTTTGAATTTAAAATGCTCAATTATTCTTAAATTCCTTAAAAACATTATTAAAACATTGCAATGCTTCACTTCACTTTTAATAAACAAAAATGTGGTAAGTAATTTCGAGGCGTACCGCCAGGCCCCAGTAGCTCAGTGGAAGAACACTCGTCCGGCAAACGAGAGGTCCCATATCCTGGTCGGGTAATTTTTATTTATCACTTTTTTCATTTATTTAGAAAAGTAACTGTCTGCGGTAAGTCAGCCGCAATTTGCTTAGTGAAGAGCCAGTTTCTTCGTAAACCCATCTTCGCTCGGCACTAAGGAGTTAAAAATGTTATCATCGGCAGTCTTCAATTTTGAAAGTCTTTTAATCACTCCGGTTTTAGTGATAGGTAAACATGCAAGAGGTGCTACTATTTCCTTAATAAAGGCTGAAAGACTTAAGTACCTACTAACTATATTACAAAAAATATTATAAAAAAAAGCTTCTATGCTGGACTGGCAGCGAAAGAAAAACATAGAATGTGCCAGCTGCTTCTCTTCCCGGGCATAGAGTAAAAGTCAGTTAAGGGACCGAGGTGTTATGGCAGGCTTTTTTGTGGGCGATAAGCTGACCCCCTGTCACTGCAATAGTCTCTCTCCACTATTATAATGCCTCCAAATTTTTCAAACATGACATCAGATGGTTTTATTACCTCTGGTGTTCTGCCTACCCCATACGGGATACAGGCGTGAAGTTATGTATGTATGTGTATGTATAATAAAAAAATATTGAAGTTAAATAAATCTGAGTTGTATTTTAAATTTAATATGATTATTTGTTATGTGGGTTAAGGCAAAGAAACATGTCAACAAATCTTAGAATGTACAAATCAAACTGCTTTTCTGCTATACAATTAAAATTTCATTAATTTACTTCAATTCACGTGGATCGACAATAAAATCCACTAAAAATCCTTTTTCCTGACTAATCACTAAAAACTCGTATCGAATCGGTACACGTCAAAAGGGTTAATGAAAACGAAGTGAAACTAAACAACAGAGCTTCCTCAGATACTGATCTTTAATATTGTATATGAGTGGAACATTAACATCAGGATCGTTGCCGCGCCTAGGAAAGGGTTAAGCCTGGTAGATCGATTCAATTTTATATCTTCTGTAATTGGTTTAAGTAATGGGTTAGGTAGCTAAGTTATTTTCGTCCTTAATCATTAGACAAGATTGGTTGTAGGGTAAAAGGATCCATAGGTCCAATCAGGAGTGTGTTTGAGAAGAATATGAAATATTTTGGTGTCGAATAAGAGTTGAATTACTACCTATTGATATCTATGACTTAAAATAAAAATTAAAAACATACATACAATACAGGCTTAATTTTAATTAGCGCATCACCTCTTGCGGGCAGCTTCTCCACATTAATCCCAAGAACATTTGTTTAATACAGGGTTAATTTTAATTAGTGTTAGTGCATCACTAATTAAAATTAACCCTGTATACTCGTACATTCTAGAAAGTTTCGTGGTCTCCAGACACAAGCTTAATAAGCTTACTTTTGTGTCTCAGCATGGGTATTTCAGTTCTGTATTTCAATGATTTATTCAAAAGCAAAAACGAAATTGCCGTGGCACAGTACAGATATCTACAGTAATTCAACTCAGCCGCATCTTTGAAATAAATGCCTACAGCAGCGTCGCGGTCCGATTACATAATGATAGGGCTGCCCGCCTTCAACGTTTATATTACATTTGCCTACTTTGTGTTTACTTCCATTTAGTTTTGTGACTGCAAATCAGGGTTCGAAAAAATCCGATTTTTATAATAAATATCAAAAATCCGATATTTTAATATATATATATCAGATATATATCCCGGCTAAGAAAAAGAAGCGAATTTCATTCTGTAAGGGGATTACAAGCTTAATTTTTTTAAAAGGAATTCATAAAATAATAGAATATCAAATTATTAATACATTTATTATTTAAAAAAACTATTAACAAGTACCAAAAGAATTACTTAGTGTTTATTTGAGAAATATGTTTTTAAATAACCATTTTCCCAACTTTAAATGAGTTTGAAATCTATCCATTGCCGCACGGTCAGCTTAAATAAATGGGTTCCTTGTTAATTTTGAATGTTTGTTAACAGGTTCTACTCTTAAATAACTGTAAAATAAAAAATTACATTGTTACTAAAAACTTGCAACCGACTCCATACTATACGAGCATTCGTAAACTTACGATCGACAAAAGATCCGTGCTAGCACTGCTGAATTGTAGTTTTTCGTACGTGTTGCCAGGGTAATCATTAATCTCCAAAAATTTTAGTTCAGAAGACAGGAAAAAATCAGTTGATACCTATCTATACTAATATATAAAGCTGAAGAGTTTGTTTGTTTGAACGCGCTAATCTCAGAAACTATAAGTGGGATTTGAAAAATTATTTTTGCATTTGATAGCCCAACTCTTGAGGAAGGTTATAGGCTATATTTTATCCCTAAATTCCCACGAGATCAAAAGTTACGCGGGTAAAACTGCGCGCGGTGGCTAGTATCAAAATAAAAACTGGCTGAACTTTGTAGTATCTGTTTTAGTTACCCATTACTTTATTTTTACGCCATCTGTTATCGAATAGATTACATCAAAAGCTAACAGCTGTTTTTAGGGTTGACACTTAGATATTTTGATCTAAACTTTGAACTTTGAACTTTTCGGCCGAACCGTAAGGATACCAAATTTATGTTACTGTTACTTATAAACTACATCACCAAACATACAATCCCCTTAACTATTATCTCTTCATTATATTATCTACACGTTGTATATCCGCTGATACATATCGGCGAACCCTGCTGCAAATATACTTTTATATATAAACAAATAAAATACTTTGTAAATTGAACAGGAAGTGTTCAACAAAAATACGTTTTGTGTCAAAAAACCATGTTCACGTTTGAATAACAAATCGGTCTTATAAATTAGCGACTGAAAAATACTTGCGCCTCGACTGAGACGCACGAAAAGATGCATTATTAAATTTTAAAGTATGAACAATCCGATATTAATGTAAAGCTCAATCAACAATTGTTTCGGTATGCAGTCACTCGTAACTGGCCGCATGCCGAGCGCATGCCGTGATCGAGCCGCGTAGGTATAGCTCGCGTTTCGTCCGTTTGTATGAAGTTGAATTACTATAGATATCTGTACTGTGGCCGTGGCTTGATTGTATTATTCTAAACATGTATACCTTTGAGAGATGGTCAAACACCAGATAGCCTTTTACCAACATAAGCACCAACATAACCGTATTTTTCTTTAACAATAAAACGTAGGCACAGAACAATGTGCGTAAGTAGTTTATAAATCAAAGAAACCAAACGTACAGTTATGCTTTGATACGAAATAATGGTCTAACCGCAGAATTTAAGTTTCTCCGAGAAAGGTTTGGGGGTTAAGGGTGTCGCCAAAACTATGCGAAAGATTTACGGGGGCACCTTTTTCTACAGGATAATAGGGACGGTTATTTTGTTAATACGTAATTTGGTAAAGATTGATGACAAGGTTGGACCTGTATTTTCCAGAATTTAATGTTGTGATTTTCCACGATTCTTTATTCTGAATAAATAAAGTTAGGAAGTGGATTATGTTGGTTTTAAGCTATTGCATAGCTTCTATGGCGGGCCTAATGGGTGGGGACCGAATCCAGAAATTCCGTAACGAAAAAAACCTAACACCCCCCCACTCCGACCGGCACAGCGGTGATACTTTGATTTCATAACTTTACATGCGGGCTTTAATAAACAATCAGCGCCATCTACTAGGAACTTGTGGAACTTCATATTAGATCAAACATTACTGCATTAATAAAATAAATAAATAATTATAATTGCATAAGTTGATAAAAAATGCTATGCAATAGCTTTACCGCGGCAGTCTTCGAGTGCCACACGTCTTTTTTTATTAAAATATAGGTAAATCGTACCTACAAGTTAAATCGATGTTTTTGTGTCTTTACTTTATAATTACTATATACAATACAGTACTTTATACAATATTTTGATCGCTGAGTGTGTTTGTTGTTTGAGTGATCCTTTTATATTATAAATGTGCGTTTGTAGTATGTATTTAAAGAAAATTGTAGTGGAAATGTACAAGAAGTGGATAACGTAGAAAATAAGATAACTTTTTTCGATATTTATGTGGTTAAAGCCATTGTACAAAGAGTTACAAAACATTTTATTTGATTTAGGCCCGATTTTCAATAGTCGGATAAAAGTTATTTGATAAACAAAATATTACTCAGCGGAATAAAGTTGTTTCACAATTTTTTTTATTATTGTATAAAAATGACATAGAATGACAATAAAGTTGAGAAGAGCTTGAAGCTGTCGGATTAGATAACTTTTATCTGACCATTGAAAAGTTTGGCCTTTATAAATCGTGAACATAGGTAAATAGACTGCTCAAATTCAAAATATTCTCCTACAACTATAAACCAACCAATAAAGCATCTAATTCAACACTAACACATCTACCTTTAAGGCACAGTCTTAGCTAATGAAGCCCGATTGTACAGCATTGTGAACTAAACTAATTTAATCCTTACCTACCATTAAAACATTAAGGAACTATTAAGAACAAATATATCTCGAACTTCGAAGGGAACAATACATTCCCTAAGGGTTTTGGACCGGAACAGGGCGCACAGAATCCCTTTCCCTATAACTTGGTTTGTTAACAAATCTTAGTTAATAATTCCAGGAAGATCTCGACAGGATGTGGCAGGATGGTACATATATACTGACCAAATAATAGTTTGTAATGTGTTGTTTGGTTATTGAATTAATTAATTTTGGTTTACTCTGCTTTCTGATTATTCAAAATTGTACGAAAGATGTGTTTGTTGTTAGAGAAATAAACTATTTAATAAATTGCATTAAATCTTTAACACAAAACAAAAACAACTTTCATAATTAAAAAAAAACATTCTTTACTCGCAACTCACTTTTATTTAACAAAGATTCAAGTAATAAAACTACTAAGATTCTACACTCCTGAAAATAGATTTAAGTAAGTAAGTACTTACTAACTTTTAATATTTTTTTGGAAACTCTCGAGTTTTGTTATCTGTTTTCTAGTTCCTACCTAGAATACAAGTTTTTTTATCTTTACCAATATATTGTTAAAATTAATTTCACTTAGTTTTCAAGACTCTGGCCTTCACAGAATTAAGACAAGCATTGTTAATCTATACTAATACTAGCTGACCCGGCAAACGTTGTTTTGCAATATAAAAAAAAAATAAAAAAAATAGATGTTGGCCGATTCTCATAGATACCGGATAAGCACAAAAAATTTCATCAAAATCGGTCAAGCCGTTTCGGAGGAGTATGGCAACGAAAACTGTGACACGAGAATTTTATATATTAGATAAAAAAGGATTCTTTGTTTTACCGATCTGATGAATAATTATTTTTGTATTTGGTAGCCTACCTATTGCCCCAATACTATTGGGGAAGTTTATAGATTTTATTTACCTAATCAATAAATTCAAACGTTGTCCAAAGTTACGCGTTACACCAGCCGTGAAAGAAAACAGCCGTATATCAGAGGTTGTATGGTAAATATGGAAAACTAAAACAATTGCATTCATCTAGCTAAATCATTTTCCATATCATCCTACTGATATTATTATTGTGAAAGTGAGGACGAATAATTGTGGTCTACAAAGTAAATAAAGCTAAGTCATTTATAACTCTTCTTGCGCGATTTAATCTACGTACAGCGACATCTATCGAATAAAAGCAAACTAAAATTTTGTAAATTATAAATGTGAAAGTTTGGATGCATGTATGCATGTCTGGATGTTTGTTCCTCTATCACGGCAAAACGGCTCAATGGATTTGAATGAAATTTGGCACAGTGATAGTTTACAGTCTGGAATAGCGAATAGGCTATTTTTTATCTCGATGTTCCCGCGGGATTTGAAATGGCGCGGGTAAAACCGCGCGAAACAGCTAGTAGTATATAAAGTACAGATTAATTAATAAATGTCCAATAAAAATTTGAGAAATTAAAATAGCGATTGTTTTAATTTTACTACCCAAAAAACGCTTAGAAAACTATCCCGACTCAAAAGCCGAACAAAAAAAGCAATGTTAAACAAAATATCCTCCTGAATACAAGTAGGCTTTCATACATTGTAAAGTTAAATTGGGCATGTGCGGTGTCCCTGGGATTACACGGGAACTGCAGCCGGGGTGGAAGCGATCTAACTTGAAATTGCGCCCGCGTTTTATATGGATAACTAGTTTTTTTTCTTTTTTTTATGTATGAGACGGTAGTGTTTTCTCATTCGGTACGGTAGTGTTTTTTTGTGGAGTTGTAATAATTGCTTAGTTTTTCAGTGTAGTTTAGGTTTTCTTTTGGCTTTTTAGCCTGTTTTAATTTAAATTCAAAGGATTCTTTTTTATTTTTTTATTGTTTACAACAAAATACACAGTTAATAGTACTATCATTGAAGAACCACGCAGGTTCGAAAAGTAATGTTAAGTAATTCGATAACTAAGACAACTGTAAATTAAAGGTATACATACTCTTTGCATACATAATTTAGTTTTTTTTTAAATGTATTTAAAACAAATACAATTATATTTGAGTTTATCTCATGGTCTTGGTATATAGTTCTTTGTTGAAAGTACTTTAGTTAGCAATTTCATTGTAAAATGTAAAGTTAAATAACTGAAAAAGTAAAATGCTTGCCTAGTTATTTGTCATATCAGGTAATTTTTAAATTTTACTTTAAATGTTACGTTAGAAATATATTAAAAATGTGAAGACTAAAACCACTCTTGAGATATGCGACTAGGTATTTAATAGTATACATTATATTTAGACGCATCGTTAAATATACTAATTGTGGAGAAATAAAGTGTTATATTTAAAGCCAATGTTTTTTTTCTTACCTCCATCTTCTATTTCTTGACTTAATATGTCTACCATCTAACGCACCTGTAGTTCCCCGGTAGTTGTAGGTGTGTATTGACATTAGATAACCCACATCTATACTCTGGCAAATAATTCAACGCAGTAAACTGACAGTTCGAAATGTCAAATAGAAAAATAATGACACCAGTTAAAAAATTCGTAGTGTAAGTACTGAATGAGGATGATTGAAAACGAACGAGTATTTGTCATTCGCTTTGCATAAAATTTTAAAGAAATTTATTAATAATTGAATTTGAGTTGTGTACTATATCTTTATACTAACTTTAATGAAAATAATTAATTACCAAACATACCTTGTGCTTTAAAACGGTTACAGTAGAAGTAAAATCGACTTGATAACTTCTTCATTATTAAACTCATTTTGTCGTTAAAAATGAAATTTCAAGAATAGTTGCCCTTCGCTAACAGCACCATAAAAAAAGAAAAATCTTGTGAGCTAAAACTTTTTTTTTTCCATACATTATTATTATTTAAAAAATTATTACATTCATTAACTTAATTAACCACATCACTATTTTATTTGTTCCCGAAAGTGGGCACACTGGAACTGTCATTTTACTGCATTGAATTATTTTCCAGGGTATAAATTTACCTCCTACTATAATATTTAAGAAAACTTGTCTTTGAAGTAGAAAAAACGGATAATCTGTAGTAATCTTCCTCAACTAATAATATGACACCGTATACAGTTTCATTTTCGCGACATCGCAAGGCATGATATGCAACGTTATAATTCCATTTCACAGGGTGCGCATGTTAAGACAACGACAAAAATATAGAAACATTCAAATTTTAACCTTAACTCAATGCCTTAAGATCTACAAGTTTAGGGTTTCTTGGTAAGATAGGATTATAAGAACTTCGTTAGTAGCGGGAGGTGTCTCTCGCAGGTTTAGGAGGGAGATTATCAGTTGTGCTTTTAAACGACATTTGTATCGATTTGTTTAAAACGTAGAAGACATCTTGAAATATTGATAAATTTGGTTACATAGATTCAAAACTTTAAAATGCTACGGGATTTAAATTTAAAATTATCTTGATTTCGTAGATTTGCATCTATGAAGTGAACTTTATTGCGCCGGTCAATACTTGTCTCAATTCGTATGGTGATTAAAATTACAGAGGTAGTAAGTAATAGGTACTCTCGCAGGCATCTAATTAAAAAAGGCGCACTACCACAAAAATGTCCACTAATCAGCTATATCAATTATATAAGCTACAAGACTACAATTTGCTGCAACTTATCATCAAACAACTAAAATCAGGTCACCCCAGACAGCGCTAACATGTAATTATTTTCATTAAATGGCAACCCAGCTTCAAGTGCAGGGAGAACGCGGCACAAAGGATGGCAACACAAAAGGCATCGAAGTTGCGCTGCAATCACAAGTTGGTAACATTACTAACAAACTTATATGATGCACGATCGTCTTATAATTGTTGCGAGTTTTGATGCTACGTTAAGACGCTTGGTCAACGGGCTTCTTGGTAACAAAGGTTGCACTTATTTTATTTATTTGCACATATTTTAGTATGGTGGGTTTACGTAGTAGCTTTTTTTTTCTCCAATAAATAAATAAATAGCTGGCTGATAAAGTTACAAAGCTTTATGATTACATAATAGATGTTGGTAAGATCTACTGGCAACTGGTTTCATCTAAATTTAAAAAATGCTAAACTATGTAGATGCGCTGTCCAATAATACAGGATCAGCTAAGTAGAGAAGAACTAAATGACCTGTAAACATCTTTGTAACACCCTGTATTTTTGTTTATTTATTTTTGCTGATTTCGAGTGTCTGTGTGTATTGTAAAATAAAGTAAGAAGAAGAGAAAGAGGTATGTCTGGATCGTAGCTCCCTTGTCTCCTACCCCAAGCGGAGATAAGCCTGAGGTTATGTATGTATGTAATAATTTTCGTTATGTAGTATTTCTTTTCTCTTTATTATAGTCAGTAAAACCGCATTTGACCCGATTGCAGCCTTTTGTCAGTGAAGATGAGATCGAAGATGGCAGAATGCGGTTTCAAATAGGAACGCTCTTCATTAGATAATACTAAAACACCTCTTCGTTAGCTACTTTTAAAATGTTAGAGTTCAATTTTTGTATACATGCATACATAACTTCACGCCTGTATCCCTTATGGGGTAGGCAGAACACCAATGGTTATAAGACCGTCTGATGTCACGTTTGACAAATGAGTTATTATAATGATGGAGAGAGGCTATTGCAGTGACAGGAGGTCAGCCTATCGCCCACAAAAATGCCAATAAAACCTCTGTCCCTTAACTGACTTTTACAGTATACCCAGCTGGCACATTCTATGTTTTTCCTTTGCTCGCAGTCCAGCATGGAAGGAACATAGGCAATCATTTCAAAGATATTAAGGTTTATGTGTAAAACTCTACCAATCGACAGTGAGCGTGGTTGACTATAAACTGCCTCATTAACCTACTTTTAGTTGGGAGACGACACTGCCTTAACTGGGAAACGGTAATGGTTCGAGATATTAAATCGCTAACATTTACATTACCATGTTTTTGATAATCATGACGACGACGATTAAAGTAGCATATTGTCCTAGGTATATGAAAATCGTAATGGTCCCATTACGAGCGACTGTATATCAATAAAAAAATTGCTGGGCATATGTACTTAGGTATATTCACAAGGCGCCATCAAGCTCCAAAGAAAGCTCGTGTTTTACATGGTTTTAAAACAGGGTTTTAAAAATATTGTTTGTTTTTAATAATGTCTTAACAATATTTGCGTCTGCTTTTGATAAAAAAAATCATCTGTACAACTGCAGAATGCGCACAAAGCTATCACGTGATCTGCACAAAGACGGAAAATCTTAAGCCGAATGAGATAAAAACGTGGATTTGTCCGACTTGTACTGCAAAGATGAAGAAAGGTGGGAACAATTCACAAACTCCGGTCCGTACTGCAGCCGAAAACGTCACTTTACGTAGGAAAAATCGCCCACAATCCCTCACAAGCCCCACCGAAGCCTCGACAAGCTTTGCGCAGACAGTGAGTACTGCTGCTTCGACAGACTCTCTACAAACACTCTCACAAGAAATGAGTCTCATGAGACAACATATGACGGATATGAAGATCAACTTGATAGAGCGTCTTGATAAGTTGGATTCAAAATTGTCCAACTATGATGCGAGAATCAAGGCATTGGAGACTCAGGTATGTGAAACTGCTGCTTTGAAAACCAAAATTACTAGCCTCGAACAGCAACTCAATGAACAAATGCAATTTTCTTTGAGAAACGAGCTGGAACTCTCGGGCCTCGATGAAACGCCGAACGAAAACCCATATCACCTTGCACTAACAACGGCCAATAAGCTAGGTATGGAGTTGCATGATTGTGACCTAGACTATGTCTCTCGGGCTGGACCTAAACACAAAAACAAGGAAGGAGATAAAGATAATATTCGCTCACTCCCCCGCCCACTTGTTGTTGCTTTTACCCAACGGTCCAGAAGAGATGAGTTCATGAGGCAAGCAAAAACCCGTCGTTCTTTAAAAAATAATGACATTGTGGGTTCTGGGACGGACAGAAAGGTATATGTAAACGAACGCCTCACTCGCCATAACCGTAATTTATTTCGCAATACGAAGAATTTCGCTAAAACACACGAGTACAAATACTGCTGGCTTAACAATGGATTCATCTTTCTTAGAAAACGTGATGCAAAAGAAGGAAGTCCAGCAATCAGAATTCAGTCGGAGGATGACCTTGCTCGTCTGTTCCCATCGGATCCAATCAAGAGTGGAGACGGCACGCTGCAGTCTTAGTTGTAAAGTAGCCTATCTAATATTTTTTATCATGTTTCTTAGTAAGTTAATATTGGCATGTTATAATCAAAATACTCCTGATGTTTCGCTCTCTCTCACATACTCACCTTATAATACACACACTCACATCACAAACACAATTACTAACTACGGTTTACACACATTCAACATACACAAAAATCTTCATTACAAAAATGGTCGTTTTTCCGGATACTCATATATGACAATTAACTATCACATAATGCGATACAATATAAAATCATACTTCCCTATGCTCTACCCATGGCTACCCTAAATTTATTAGATGAAGTTGACAGCTCATATAAGATTAATTGTCATACATTATCAGTTTTGGAAGAGTGTGCGAGTATTATTTCTAAATATTCCCTGAAGATACTCAACATTAATATTAGAAGTGCACAGAAAAACTTTGATAACTTCCTTGTAACACAAAAAAGACTAGGTACTGACTTCGATATTATTGTTTTCAGTGAATGCTGGCTAAATGAATTCAGTACCATTAAACAACTTCAAGGATATACATCTTACCATTCAACGAAATTTACTAACAAGTGCGGCGGAGTTATGGTTTACGTTAATACTAAGTGGTCTCCCATTTTTGCTGAACTGGATGTTGATGAAGCTAATTGTATTATGGTTGAAGTCCCAAATCAGTTTAAAGTAATAGCTATTTATAGGTCCCCAGGTTTTGCAAACCCACATAACTTTATTCATTCACTCGATGAAACCCTTAGTTCTATGGATTCTAATTCATGTGTTATTCTGGCAGGAGATATGAACATTAATATTTTGAATCACGATGATAATAGTGTAATAGAATACATTAGCGTTCTGGCTGAACATGGTCTCATCCCCTGCATAGATAAGGCGACTCGCGTAAAATCATGCCTCGATCATATTTTTGTGTCAGCTAAACATCATGCGGAATCTATAGTTTGTCTCTCGGATCTTACTGATCATTGTATTACTATGGCGGGTGTTGCAACGAAGGGCTTTAAATATACTAAGCCAAGTCGTTACAAAACTATAATTGACACTGATTCAGTGAAGTCTGATCTCAAATCAATTGATTGGTCAACAATTATTAATAGTAATAATCTTGATAACGCTGTTAAATCCTTTACATCGAAAATAACAAATGCAATAAACAAACATTCTAAAATTATAAAAATAAGTCGCCATAAACTTGCTTTGCACCCTTGGATGACGGCTGGACTTATTAAATGCTCTAAAGTTCGAGATAAACTTCATCTTGAATACCGTCAAGACCCAGAAAACCTTATCAAAAAAGTAACTTACACTCGCTACCGTAATTTTTACATTTCCATCATAAGAAAACTTAAATCTAATTATGAACATGATCAATTGAATACACATAAAAATGAACCTAGAAAACTCTGGAATACCATAAACTGTATCATACATAAAAAGTCACGTGTAACCACATCCGATGAATTATTAAAAACCAAAGGCACTACTATGGAATCACTTGATTATTCTAACACCTATTTTTCATCTGTCGGTGAAAACCTAGCTAACTCAATATTAGTAAAATTAAAAGAAACGCAGGGCTTACTTTTATTAAAAGTGAGAGACAGACACACTCCACCTAAGTCATTTTTTATCGCCCCCACAGATGAAAATGAAGTCCTAAGCCTTATGAATGGTCTAAACACAGGTAGTGCCCCGAGATTAGATGGTGTCACTAATAGGTTAATAAAGGAGATTGCTCCCTTAATTGTTGAGCCGCTTACGGCTATCTTCAATCTTAGCTTCACGTTAGGTTCTTTCCCTCAGGCATGGAAAACAGCCGCCATTACGCCTATTCATAAGAGTGGATGTAAAGACCAGCCCAGTAACTACCGACCCATCTCCCTTCTAGGATCACTCTCTAAACTTTTAGAACGTATAATAAATAAACGATTAGTTAAATATCTGGAGGATAACGGTATGCTCTCAAACAGCCAGTTTGGCTTTCGCCAAGGTAGGTCGACCGAAGATGCCGTTATGCGTCTAACGGAAAACATTGTTGCACATCTCGATGGGGGCCGAAGCTGTGTCGGTGTCTTTCTAGACCTAGCAAAGGCGTTTGACACGGTTTCGATCCCTATCCTACTGAGAAAATTAGAAGGGTTCGGCGTACGAGGTTTGCCCAATAACTGGATCGCGTCATATCTCACTGAAAGGAGCCACTGCGTAAGGATTGGCAGTCATAAAAGTTCCCTCGAACAAGTATCCTTCGGTGTGCCTCAAGGAAGCGTCCTGGGCCCTACTCTCTTCATTGCATACATAAACGACGTTATGACTATGCAACTACAAAATGGCCAAATCTTCTGCTACGCTGACGATACTGCAATTGTTTTCTACGGAAAATCATGGCAAGAAGCAGAACATATGGCGTCGGAGGGAATGCAGAGACTCTTCACTTGGCTAAATCAGAATCTACTAACACTCAACACTGCTAAAACAAAGTTTTTATGTTTTCACAAAACATTGGCATCTGTACCACCCCATCAGTTCTTAAAAATTAAAATACATAATCCAGCGTGTCGTCTTTATGCGGACACGTCACGCTCTGGTTGTAACTGTGAATACATAGAAAAAGTAAAGTCACTGAAGTATTTGGGTATAATGGTTGACGAGAACTTGAGTTTTAGGACGCATATCACGGTTACATCAAACAGGGTGCGGAAACTTACCTATACAATGAAGATGTTGAGAAATGTTGCTGACGGCCCACTACTAAAGTCCGTCTATTTGTCATTATGCCAGTCCATCATTAATTATTGTATCCTGGTGTGGGGAGGTGCAGCCACTTCTACATTAATAGCATTGGAGAGAGCGCAGCGAGCTGTGCTCAAGGTCTCTCTGTGGAAGGCTCGTCGTCACCCCACAACAGACTTGTATAGTGAGGCTCAGGTCTTGAGTGTTCGCAGACTTTTCTTAATGCGAGCATTTGTCCACACACATAAGATAGTCACCCGCTGTCCTGAACATAAGTCACTGCTCAAGAAAAGAGTTTTTAAAATTTCAGTACCCAAAGTTAAAACATCCTTTGCAAAGCGTTTTAGTGGATATGTTTTTCCAAAAATATATAATCAGTTAGCACAAAAATGCAATATACAAAACTCCCAAATGCCTGCCGCTAAAACAACAATACACAAATATTTGCTGTCTCTGAATTACAAAGACTCTGAGAAAATGATACGCTCTACAACATAAAATTTCATACATACTATAGGCTCATTACAACTACACGCACACACACGCATACACCCACGCATACGCACGAACATACACAAACTTACACACACACACACAAACATATACTGGAGAGAAAATGAGAGATGCACACTTATATAAATATATATACTTTTCCCTTCCATAATGTTTTTTTTTTTTTTACTTTATATAATGTAACACAATGTACCTAAATTAACTAATATATATTCTGTAAATGGTGTTATATTTAAGCTGTTACACTTAATCTTTATTGTTTACTGTGCTGCTGAACTCTTATGTCTTTGTTCTTGAATATGTATATTTGGCCCCCACTTGACAGGCTTTGCCTAGTGTGGATGTCATAGTTTTTATAAAAACATGTAACTGTGCTTTTATGGTAAATAAAGATTATTATTATTATTATTTTCTAGAACAGTACGAGTGAATAGGTTTCTCGTGGATAGTCATGTACCACCATACCTAGGCTTCATACGCACTTTTTATCAGGTGGCATAGAAGGCAAACGTACTATCCTAATTATTAAAACAAAAAAAGATCATTGCTCTGAAATCGTAGATATGACAAGGAAATCTAATCGAAATCTAAATCAACATCAATGTGTAGATTTATCCTAAATGTCCGTTAGTTATCTCACGTAGACACGTAATAAAACATCGCGATAAAACTCAATTTTCGATAGATGATGTGTGATTTAAGATATTTTGTTTATTTATTAGTAATGAAACTCATAGTTATTGAATAGAATATTTGCGCTTACTCAGTCGAAGGTGAGTTAAAATAAAGTAAATAAAATATGATTGAAATTTAAAATAGGGGTTGTATAAATATTGGCTTCTGTTGAAAATATGATTAGAGCCCAAAAGATAATAAGCACAGTTATTATTTAAAAAAGTCGATGTTTAAAATCCTCTACAGATCTAGGAAACGCTTAGGAAATATAATGCAACACACTTGAATGCGCAAACGTTCACAAAACCATCACCGTCTCAACCATATTTGAATGATGTATGTTATTACTCTTATAAATTATAAATTCCTCAGAAACCACCTCCATAAACAATAAATAATTAAAACGATATACTTATTCAATTTATAAAAGTTTACAATAATTGGCGTAGGCTTCTACACAGCACACTTACTAATGCGGGTGGCTTAACCCCTCGAACGGTTAATTGAATTTCCTCAGACTTTTACGTTGATATAGGTAAAAAATGCCCGTCGATTATTTCATATTATTTATGCGATTCGATACCGAGAACTCACCGGTGGCGATCGAAACGTAATCGTTAAGAGATTGCGTCGATCAGGAGAAGCAATCGTCTACCTCAGATATTGTCAGTTCATGAAATTGAATAAGGTTATTTTAATATTTCAACAGTATTCTGTTGCGTTTCGCGGTCGTAAATGTTTATTAGATGCTTGGACATCGAATCGCGGCCATTTTGTTTAAACATGAAGCAAAGGAACGGAATATAATTCTGATTATCATAACAATGTAGTTTTTCTGGGAAAATATTATCATATTTAAAGTTTGATATATGTAAAGTTGTAAAGAATAACATAACTACTCTCTGTAAATAATCGCTTCTCAAGTAACCTGTCTTCTGTATGATATAATATCTACATGTATCAGTACATTGTTTTGGGGTGATTTTAATTGTAAACAAGTACCAACAGGATGTGAGGTTGGAGAGCTAAAAAAAGTGGGTGTTTTGTACCCGAAACTCCCAATTGTACTCACCTGTTCATTAGTGATGTTGAAACTAAAGGTAGACCACGTAGATTAAGACCGCAACGGGTTTTCTATATATAAAGTAAAAGTATAATGGACAGACACTATTTTTAGAGTTAATAGACGCAATGTAGACCCTAAAGCAATAGTTGACCTATAATAATTTAGTGAATAATGTTTTATAACCGGTAGAAGGCGTTTAAAAACTCAAGCCTTTATAATTCTAGCAAACATGTTTTAGTAACTTTTTTTTCAGTCGAATATCAAGAATGTCTTTTTAATTCTTATAAGTGCATAAAAAGAATAATAATCCAAGCCCTGGATTAATAAATATAGCATGTAAAATTTTGTCTCTCAGCCAAGAAAACCCTTGCAGATAGAGCTCAATTTGAGTGACCCTACTAAAAACTCTTTGAGATCCATATAGCTAGCTACCACTCTTCAAATCAGCAGCGAAATATGATCGTTTCAGTTCAGTACAGCCTTTTTTATTAGGGGGGAGGTTTCATATCTTGTGCTCCATTTTCATTATCAGTTGGCACTATGTCATAAGATTGAGTTGAAAAGCGTGTGTAGTCATCGATTTAAAAAAGGAATTATATCTAAGCAAATGTCAAGTTTAATCGAGTGAAGGTTTCTTGTGGATAGACGTATACCATTTAAATTTTCATCATATGTAAGGCAAACGTCCCATGCTTAATTTATAAAAAAAAGTTTTCATAAAATTGGACTGGGAGTAAAGGAAAAACATAGAAGGTGCTAGCTGCTTCTCATCCCGGGCATTTTTAAAAGTCAATTAAGGGACAGAGGTTTTATTGGAGGTTTTTTTTTGTGGGCGATAGGTTGATAATGCCATCAAATTTGTCAAACGTAACATCAGATGGTGTTCTGCCTATCCCATGAGTTAGAGTCCTAGGCTTGTGGCTATGCAAAAATTTCAAATCGGTTGAAGAATATCACTTCCAAACATGAACTAGTCATAAAAGCGACAAATTCAAGTCCTTTCACACAAATTGTGATAATACGGCATGTTTTGGCGCCTTTTAAGGCGTTTTCCTTAAACTTCTGGGAACCTATTGATTCTAATAACAATGTGAAGCGATGGGATATACGGATGTCACGACTACCCAGCATACAATTTTATAACATTACATAATATCGTAAATTCTACCAAATTGCATTTAAATTATGTTTCAAACATTAGGTATAAAGAAAACTAAAATCACAGCCGATAATAAATAGTTTTGTGTTGATAAGACGATATGTCACCACCCCGTGGCCAGGCACGTATTACGTAAACATTTTGATTGCTAGAATTAGGTACCCAGGAGAAAGTTTAAGGCAAGTACAGACTACGATTCAGAGAAAAAATATCTAATAAAATAGTAATAGAATTTGAATTTATTAGCTTAGTAAAATAGGTAAGTACTTATATTTTTAAAGATTAAATATGTATTTCTCACGTAGATATATTATAATAGATAAATTATTATTTTATCTACAAGCTTTACTTAACAAGATATAGCTAACAAAACCATTTAACCCTTAAGTTCAATTATATTAGTACCCATGGTTAAAATACCTTATTAATCATTTTAAAAAAGCTTCTAAAAATTAGATCAATTAATCCAACGCCTATAAAAACTCCCTTCATTGATTATGTTATATCATAAATATTACCAACATAATCCTAAATAAAGGAATCCAATTATAACTTTACATTTACTCTTAAAGTTCATACGTAATAGAGCAGTTGGCAAAGAGCCAACAGTTAATGGTAGTGGACACGCGACTCCACGGTCACAAAACGCAATTGGCCATCGCCCGATATTTTACACTTTTTTTTTTAAATTTTTTTACTGCACAATGACATGGCCGACGGTTGAAGGGTTAAAAACAAAATGGCGCTTTATATACGAGTTCATGATTTTCCGTTGTATTTATGGAAACAGGGTTGTAGTAACTTGTGTTTTTTTTATTTGATCAACGACTTTGCTGTTTTAGATTAGAGTTCGTTTTTAAATGAATTGCGACTTTGTTTTTATTTTGAAAGACTTTGAGATTGTGATCAACTGTTTGGTGATTGGGTAGTATTGGATAACATTAATAATTTGAAACTTTTTTATAGGTAAAAAAAAATGTGGTCATGATTTTTGTTATTAATATCTAGTTATCGTGTTTGTCTGATGGTAAAAGCCGGACCAGGAAGTGTCACTGATGGTAAATGAAGATGCGGTCGATTAGGCTCTTTATAAAACATCCCCGGAACACATCACTAAGGGGCGGTTATATTTGGGAGTAGAATTTTTATGAAGGATAGTCGCATTTAGGGTCTTGAAGGGATACCACAAAGTAGGTCTTTTCTTGGAAAATGTACAAACATCTGACAAGGTCTTCTAGGTACAGTTGACAAATACGCGAGCGCATAATATTGGTACTTGTGAGAAAAAGCCGCATAATAAACTATAATATGACTTAATTTAAGGCACACATCCGTGCGGCAATGGATTGATTTCAATTATTGCTTACAAACCGTCTCCATACTATACGAACATTCGTAAACATAAGAGTCGAGAAAGTTCTGTGCTCGCACTGCTGGTTCGTTTAAAGTCTTTAACATGCATCAATAACATTTGATACACAATGTGCGTTCAAGATACATAGTTGAAGACTTAACTCTTAAAAACTCAACTAAGTAACAAACAAGACTTGAAAAAAGTCCTCTGAAATTAAGAAACTGCAATAACACCTCCACAAGACAATCCACCAACCAGCACTGGGCGAGCTTGGTGGATTATGGCCTAAACCTCTTTGTCACCCAGAGGAGAGACTCATAGCGCTGCAGTGGGCTCATTACACGGAGTTGTGATGATAAATAATAATAATAATATATAATAATAATAATAAAATCCCCAGACAATCACACCAACTACGTGGCCCCAAAGTAAGCATAGCTTGTGTTATGGGATACCATGTAGCGAACTAGGGGGGAACCTAGAATATAAATACATAAATAGATAAACACCCAGACACGGAACATTTGTTTTTTCTTGTTCCGTGCGGGAATCGAACCCACAACCACTAGCGTCTGAGGCAGATAGGTTTACCCCATCGCCAAAGTGGTCGTCAAATGATGATGATGATGAATAATACCTCCATCTACACCACATAGGAACTCCAAGTCTTGCTTATTACCTACTAGCAGCTGCACGCGACTTTTTTCTATCCCATAAGAATTTAATTATTTAAGAGCAGAGCTTTTCTACTAAAAACAGCGTCGAGTACATCGATGCATCAGCGACGAGTATCATAATTAGTATTCACTTATATCATAACAAACAGCAACGAGTTTTCTTTAGTTTTTGGTATCCTGCTAATCGACGACGCTTTTCCCCTCGTTAGTTTCGCGAATTAATAAATGTGGAAAGTTGTGTCTACCGAAATCATCCCGGTTGTAATATCCGCAAACGGTTTGACCCCAGCCACACTGGTCAGACACCTTGAAAGGCTGGGATTTGGCGGTGGTTCGCTTCCAGCACGCATGCAGAAAGCGGTATTGCTCGATACTGCCCGAATCGTTCGCCGGTTTCTTTCTCTCTTGCCCTGATACCCGACCTGGTCTGATTGTTGGGTCTTTTTCGCCAAAAGGCGTGTTGTCATAAGTATGCATAATAATAATAAATACTCTTTATTGCCAAATAAAATACAAAAAAATATCTACCTACTTGAAAATATTTTTCATATCCGACTGTTTCTTTCTGCGAGTAACGCGTGTATAGCCTAAGCAAAAAACCCAAGTTTTATCATATTAGTGTTGATATCTGAAAGTTTATAAATAAGGATTTATGTATAGATTGCTCTTTCACGATAAAACTGATTTTCGTATGACGCATCATTACATACATAATTAAATATTTTTCATCCCGATTTTCCCTCGACATAAAAGTAAAACCTTCGCCAAGGTTCATTTAGTCTTCATGTTCACCTATCATCAGGTGTCATGGACGACAAACTTCCCAACCTTACTTTATACATAAATATAAAAAAAATTGTTAGTAACTTCCCACCAGAATTCAAATTAAAATATAAAAAAAATATTCCCAACAAAAAGGCTTAACGAAACGATAACAGCTCGAGACACATCTAACCGCTCCTCAATATAGCAATTTTCATTACATTTTACAGAATGAGTAGCTCATATTTTGGGCACATTTGCAACGCAAGCATTCAAGCTTTGTGGAGTACAGTCGCGGGCACAAAGCATCAAAATTCGGTTATAATTTTGTGTATTCCGGTACAGTGTTGCCGAGTCGACAAACATTGCTGACAAACAAAACTGCTTTGTCTGAAATATATACGTGCTTAGGACAGGCTGACTCTGTTATAGGATATCGACGAAGCAACGTTTGGCTAAATTTGGCTGAAATTTTAAAGTTACATCGATTTTTTGTAGCCGCCTAGATGTTCTTTTTTTAAATTATTAATTGCGCGGTTTTATCGATGTTTCTTGCGATCTTGTGAGAATTTTTTGGTAAAACTCCCTTAAGCTATTTAAAGCTGAAAGATTTTTTCAAACACCACCAGTAATTTCTTTTCCTACTTCGTCTTTTCGTGCGGAAATACAAATCATATTAATCAAAAAGTACTGTATACTGTAGAGCTAAATTTAGCTATGACTATTTATGAATAGGTATCTGAATACATGGATGATACAAGTCTTTAGACGTAAACTGCTCTGAAAATATGTTTTCTGTTTAGGTTGTCGCGACTAACATATTATAGCGACCGTGCTTCGAAGGGCACGTTAAGCCGGGTCGATACTTGTATACAGTAGTCTTCAGGGTTTGTCAGAAGCCATTTCGGCGTACCGAAAATTCTGACATCCACCATCCAGCTCTGGGCCAGCTTGGTGTATAATGGCCTATACCTGGTCACCCAGGGAAGAGACTCATATAAAGAGTTGTGATGATGATGATGATGAACATATTGACTTTGTCAAGTGGTAGTATATTTATTACAGAGTTTAAATAATGAGTCTTATTTCAAGTGCATTAATTACGGAACTTATTCAACTTTTTTTTTTCACAATTTATGCATACAAAATAAAAGCATCAAACAGATAAAATAAGTTATCTATAGCTTATTGTCAGAGGGTAAATACGAGTTGTAGGTAGTTTTTCAATTTCATACGTGACTAAACAATTAGTTACAATAGCCTAGCTGTTCTGTAAAAAACTACGTCATAATACGATTCGCAAACTATCATTAATTTTCCAACAAATTATATCGTTATTGTCACAACATTGGTTTTGCCTTTTGTATATGTACCTATCATGTAAACGCTAATACACATTTTAGTCAACAAATTTTAGCTCACATTTTTGGGTTTCTTATCTCATTTGAAAAATATTGAAATAATTAAAACGAAAATGAAATCTTGAGATATCTGATTCTTGATTAGTTATTGTAAATCTTGTATCGATAAAAAAACTCGCGGATTCACCCTTGTAGGTACTTACAACCCGTTCCCATGGGAATGACAGGAATAAAGTAAACCTGTGTAACTACAGGTTTTGCCTAGCCTATTTGTAAAATTTCAGCTCAATCTACTTAGCCCAGACTTAGCCATTTCAGGTTAAAAGCACCCTTCCCAACTGAAAGCGTACCTATGCCTAATAGAAAGACTTTTCTCTCCCTACATAGGTAATTAATAATTTTTATTTATAGAACTATTATTAAATCCTTTAAAATCTTTCCTAAAACTCGTATCAATACGTGCAATTAATCAAGAATATTTCCGATGAGCCTAGCCCAATCTCGCGGAGCATCGCATTGATTGGGATCACAAGCGATCGTCTTTTTTTTCTAAAATTTGACGTTTACGACGTCAATCCATCATTTTTGGCGCCTAATTATGGTTATAATATAAAATACCATATTCGAACATGTTATTGGAGTAATAAGCTAGGTTAGCTTTGTTTTAATTAAGTTACTATTTTCATTTTGTTACCAAACCAATTCGTGATACTTAAAGTTTATGCTTTGTATTATTTTGGCGATTTCTTAACGCACTTTTTAAGGAATATTTCTTAAGTTCCGAAGTTTATATGATACTAGTACCTACTTGTTCTAGTAGAAGATATTTACACGTACTTTATAAGATAAAAAATCTGAAGAAAGTTTTATGTTTGTTTGAAAGCAATAATCTCGAAACTACCAGTTCAATTTATTATTATAGGCACTCTTAACAGAAATACACAGAACATAATTAAGAACATAAAAAGTATAGAACTACAAAAATACAACACAAAAAATTTACAAAAAAATACTAAAATGAACTTGTGATTGAATAAGAAATAAAAACATTGTTGGCGGGGACAACTAGTCAAAAAGGCCCTTGGCAGTATCCGGTGCAAAGGTGCCCATGGCGCTCGCTGCATTACCACGCTGGATTGCTATGGCAAGTCTTTGCCCCAGAAATGTCCTGGCCCTAGGATCGCATTCTTTTTTCCCTTCGTCGACGGCCGATTGCATTTATTATTTTTTTAGTGCCCTCACCCCAGCTCACCATTGTTTCCACTGCTAGATGAATAACGGAGTACATATATCTGAGGTCTGAGTATTTTAAACGTTTTCTGTCGGCCGCCAACTCTGCCGCGGCTCCAGGCACTTTCATATTGCTTGCGATAAGACTGGCCGCAAAGGTGTCGACGCAAGTAACGTCCCAAAACAGACACCTTCCCCTCTCGCACGGTATCATGGTCAAACCATTAGGCCTTTTGCCGTCGGTCCAGCTAAAGTCTAAAGGCTTCAGGACACAAGAAACTCCTGCAGACACCAATGCTCTACGAATTATATCGTTGAGTGCATGGTGGCGACAAAATAATTGGTCAAATTGTCGGGTCTTTCCGCCGAAAGGCATGTAGCTTTAAGTATAAATAATAATAATAATATATTTATTTATTTTGGCATCTTGGTAGGTAGATATTTCAAAAAGAAATCATGTGTTGTTCATGTAATCTTTTCTTTACAAATTTGTCAACTATTGGATTTCAAATGGCCATCTGAACTGGTCCCTAAACTGTGCTTGTAAACTTACAAATAGAAAAATGGGCTACTTATGAAAAGCTATTAATAATTAAAAAGGTAATAGTCGGAGTAGGTACTTCCTCGTAAAATTATAAAGATTGAAACAATTAGTGCCTACCGATATTTGGAAAATTGTTACAAAAGACACAATTATTTTACAACTTGTTTTTCTTTTATATTTTGAACTTATTTATTATAATTTAAAATGTGAGAGGTTCATAAATGCATCTGCGTTTGACCTCAAAATCACCTGGTAAGTTACAGTGAAACCTATCATAGATAGATTCTTTGGCAGCAAGCAATTTATTAAGTATATTGAGGATTGACCTAGCGCATTACAGATTCAAAGAGGATTCTTTAAGGAAACGAGTTTTCAGACTTGTTATAGATATTGAAAACTAGCACATTGCGTACAAAAAAAACACAAATTTCATCTCCCTACATTGAGTTTGAATTATTAATATAACAAAATAGAAAAAGGTAGAACGTGCCAGCTGCTTGTCTTCCCGGGCATACTGTAAGAGTCAGTTAAGGGACGGAGGTTTTATTGACGTTTTTGTGGGCGATTGCGGTGGACCCCCTCACCGCAAGTCTCTCTGCATCATTATAATACCTCCAAATTTGACAAATTTGACATCATCATAGCTTCTGGTGTTCTGCCTACCCCACAAGGGGTACAGGCGTGACCACCTAGATCTTGGTAGGTCATACCGTGACGGTTACACACTGAGTGTAAACCGCAGATCAAGAATTAAGATCTTATACAGAGTAAACCGTTGATAATATCAGAGTAATTCAATATATTCATTACTTTTTAATCCAACGGTATGATATGTTTATTCCAAATATATAGGTGAAAATTATTACCATATATGATTATGCCTATTGAACGGCATAACAACATTCGAGCTATAGTTTGCGGGCATAGTGATCATTAAAAACATTTCCATTTTATTAGGGACCAAACTCGGACCTTTTTGATTATGATCTTTATCCATTTTAGGGTACCGTTTCATGAATTTACAAAGAATGGGTGCTTTTAGTTGTTTTTGGTAGTTTTATTTATGACTTTCTAAATATTAATAACTAAATTGTATGTGCAATTAACCGCATGATTAAGAATTACTTGATTTATGCAAAGAGGACATAAAACATATATAAATAAATGTTTTGATTAATAAAGTGCAATCTAAAGTAAACACATAATGTTTTAGACGAAAAAAAAGCAATTTCCAAATTAACTCTGGGTGTGCTATATTTAGAAGTAAGTATGTTTTGCTGAGATTAATCCCATGTACAGCAGAATCCACTGCTTTTACATCTGTTAAATAATTGACTTTGTAAATATGATTTCTTAAAAGTATTTAGTAACTTCTACAAACAAATCACCAAGTATTGCTCAAACTTTACATTTTGCAGTAAATGTTATATGATTTATTAAAAGATGGTATAAATATACTTCGCATCAAAGGGAACTAAAAAAAGATTTATTAGACAAAAATAATGCACACCTACTTCTCCACAAACTCATAAAAATATCCAATCAGGCAAAGCTGTTCGCAAATTAACGCTCAAAAGGCGGTGTTGGTTGACACAGTGACAACTTGACAAGTGCTGTCATTTCATGATTCAGTTCTAATTTGACAGTTTTATGGAATACTTTACTTGTTGCTATTTCAATAATCGTAGCCTCACTTTATATTTTTCTATAGGCTAGTTCTAGTGTTAAGCATGTCAATTTAAAAAATAAGTACTTTTGTTTTCCACGGAACCCGGTATAATAATTGTGATCACCCTTATAATTTTGAATCTTCTTTTCAACAAAAACATATCCGAATATGAGGGAATGAAAAATAAAAACAAGTTAAATGTTTTGTACCGTGTAATTTTGGTAAATAGCTATTCGATACTTATCAAGCTTTTTCAAGAATAAACTGTTCCTTTTCTTTAAGAAGTGATTTTGGGAATCGTACCTAATGTAAAATTATTATAATATTGAATGTGCAAAGAGCTTAATTTAAGCCTTATTAAATTCTGTTTAGGAAATTCTTAGCTAATAATTCTTTACTAATATGATTGTGTTTTCAAGATTGACATCTAATAATTGCGTCTCCAAAGTGTGATTTTATCGGTAGATTAGACTTTGGTCACTATTGCCCAGGGTTGTAGTGTGAATTTAGGTCGCGGTAAGCATAAATGATGGCTTCGAGTGTACCTGGTGCAAAAACTGCATACGTGAAGGTGTAGGTGGCGCTGGTGGGGGGCTCGAGGCCACTCCCCCGTCGCCGCCCGCTCATTTTAAATTGTAATTACAATATATTATTGTGTCTCTGTGCCGCCTTCATTGCGCCTGGCGCCATTATATTGATCAGCCGGATTGGACGATTGATTCGCTGATACGTCGGTCTTTTTCTGACTCGCACACTTTGATGGAACTCGCGGATGGAGTCTTGAGACGAGTTGGACAATCCGTGGATTGGTTGATTGACAAGTTTGATTTGTAAGTCGCTTTTTAATACTATTAGGACTTCGTAATCGAAGTGGTCAGTAGATAGTTAATCGCATGATGGATGTATTTTTTTAAATATACAGTACGTTTTTGTCTATTCTAATCGCTCTAAAATACGTATCTTATTTATACCTTACCAATACTTGTAACCAGTTTTCCATAAAAAGCTAGTTTTGTTAACACTTTAATTAAACATCGATAAAAAAGTATGCTTATTATTTAAAGCACCTATACTTACTTAAATATTCAAAATAATTACATATTTTGAAATAAAACATCGTTTGTAATATAATAATAAAACCCCATGTTGGCGTTAGCTGTGAAGTGCGTTTCAGTTATTTCCTAAATCTATCTACCTACACACATACCTACGGCTTATTTATTAATAGCTGTTTCGCGGTTTTGCCCGAGCATTTCCAAATCACGCGGGAATGTCTGGAAAAATAGTAGTCTATGTGCTATTCCATACTGTACACTACCACTGTGCCATATTTCATCCAAATCAGTTGAGCCGTTCTGCCAGGATTGAGGAACAAACATCCAACATCGAAACATTCGCAATTATAATATTAGAATTATTAAAATGACTTTCTTCCATGCTGAACTGGGATCAGAGGAAAGCATACAATGTACTAGCTTCTTATCTTCCCAAGCATACTGTAAAAGTCAGTTAAGGGACAGATGTTTTATATGAGGTTTTTTTATGGGCGATAGGCTGATCCCTTGTGACTGCACTTGTCTATCTCCACCATTATAACCTCCAAATTTGTCAAACGTGACTTTCGATGGTTGTATAACATCTGGTGTTCTGCCTACCCCATAAGGAATAAAGGTGTCAAGTTATGTGTGTATATATGAGGTAAGATGACTATTTGGTTTTACTAGTATTATATCATAAATGTCTAGACTGACACTTTAGCCTTCAGCCCTATTAAAGGCGAGCGTTCAAAAAATCTCAAGAGGCGCTATAATTGGGTAATTGTTTAATCTCCTGCAATAAGGTCACTGTCACAGCTACTAGCTGACTCATTGCTGATTAAGAATACACTTGATACAAATCCCATTCGACAAGGACGGAAGAAAATAAGATGAAAAGTTAATAAAGAATAATTGGAACAAGATGACGAAGATGTGAAATACATCAAACGTATTGTTATTTGACCCTAATCCATTAAGCGTTCATAAAATAAGCTGTTATCTCGTTGTAACCAAAACTTTAAATTACAGCATTTGCTTATTTTGCTATGTAGGTACCACGTACCACTTAGTTTGAGCTTTTAATGTTATCAAATACCTAGAGCTGCAGCTTCACCCCTGCACATTTCGATCTTGTGCGAATAGACTTAATTTTGTCATATTAATTACTATCTCAATTCTTTGAGGTTTTCCGGGCAACTTACCTTTGTTTGCAATTTCAAGTTAGTCCGTTAAACTGATTCAGTGCCTAGCCTTTACATTCATGAAGTATTGACAGATTTTTTTAAAAACAAACCGAAATTAAAGAGCATAGAGAAAAACGATTGAATACCTACAGGCAACAACAATTTTAAACTCATTATTGAACCAAAATTGACTGTAGTTACGCATTGTTCAGTACACCAAGTAGATATAATAAAATGGTATTGACTAAGCGGTTGCCGATGGACTTAAAAATAACAAATAGATTGACCCTATTTAAAAAGAAGCTAAAAAGTATCTTGTTGCAAAAATGTAAATACGATTGACGATTTCTAGTTTATTATAATATACATATGATGAATGTTGGTGTATGTATTCACCTAGTTTTAATATATATTTGTAATCTTTACTTTTAAGACATTGACGCTGACAATGTAAACTGTTATATGAAACTGCAACTTGAACTTCAGAGTTATCATCATCATCATCACGACTCTTTGTAATGAGCCCACTTCAGGGCTATGAGTCTCTCCCCTGGGTGGCGAGGAGGTATAGGCGATAATCCACCAAGCTGGCCCAGTTCTGGGTGGTGGATGTCAGAATTTTCAGGGCGCCGAAAATGGCTTCTGACAAACCCTAACGACTACTGTATACAAATATACAGCACCCGGGACCGACTGCTTAACGTGACCTCCGAAACACGGAAGTCGCCGTGAGAAATGAATGTTCGACGGTCACCCATCCAAGTACCGACCGCGCCGAACGTTGCTTGATCTGTGATATCGTTTGATACACACAGTAAACACGGCTCCACGACGGCTTCTGAGTTAACGACTAAGAAATAACTATCATACATCACAAACTTTTTATATTAAGGATAGGACGTTTGTCTTCCATGCCACCTGGCTGGGTGAACATGGAGACTAAGGTGATACCCTCCATCTATGAGTAACCTTTTCACTTGACACTTGAGAGTACCAGGACTATTGGAAAAACAGAGGCAGGAACCTCGTTGCACACCTTGGCAATCCGTAGCTCCCTGTCTGGAAGGAACTGTCAAAGAATTTTGACATTTATTTCCTTGCATAATAGAAAAGAAAGCTAACATTGTTTTTTCTCAGTCATTAAGGTTCCTTAAATATTAAAATTCCTTAGAGACTCCTCAAATGCGAACAAATTCGAAAGACAAAGCACTTTTTACGATTTTATGTAAATCCATTTCTGGGGTCTTTCCATTAAAGGGTTAAGTTGTTTTCATTGCATAGAATTATAGAATTGTCGCTTGCAATGCTATTTCTGAAGAGATTTTATCATTAGTCTCTGAACAAGAAAATTTACGCTTGTTTAAATTAAACCTCTGATTTAACTGTACCTACTCTGTATTTTGTATTACTTTGAATCTTAAAATTTATAAGACAATTGTATACAAACAAAATATTTAGCCGATATTATTTGTCAAATCGATTAAGGGAACTTTAACAATGTAAAGTAAATTTCGGGGAATAAAAATACCTTGTATATTAATTTTACAACAAAGGACATGTTTTCCGAATCTCCCCCAAAACATCAATATAAAATATAATCAAACAATAAAAAATCCGGTTTAAATATTTTTTTAAAATTACTTAAACTTTATTATAACTATTTCTTCGTAAGCCACATGTAGTTACTAAGTTTCTACATCCATGTTAGAAAATTAAGACAAATTAAGTAAAATAAGACTGCCAATTGAATTTCAAAATTGTTCGTCTTTTGTACTATTTAATGGCATACAATAAGGTGTAAAAGGCATACAAATAAGTGTAAAGTGTAAAAATTGTTCATAGCTTTCATTTAAATTAATTAAATTTTATTTATGCCTATTCCACGATGACAGGATTTCCACTGCAATTACACTTTATTATAATGCGATTCTAATCAACAAAACTAATAAAATTGATTATATTGTACTAGGTTATGTTATTAAATGAAATAGACTAATGAAGTTAAACCAATAATTTAAGTTATTTAATGATAGTGACGACCAGTGATAGGGTTTAACTCTCCCCTCCATAGGTATGGATACTACTGTTTTTCTTTACTTCACCATGAAACAGTTTTGTTCCCAATAGAAGGAGCAAAAAGCCAGTGTAAATACTTACTTACCCTGAATATCTATATATAATCTAAATTCAAAATCCTTGTGTGTAAACACGTTACTGTATGAGTGTTGCCATGACAACCAAGATCTAGAACTTCACTATCAGTGGGTTTCAACACAAAGCAGATACATAGGGTTTCAATATCGTATCTCAATCTAAAATCTAAATTTATTTCATACAAAAACAAAATCTGGATTTTGGTTGTCATGACAACGCCCATATTTTTAAGTGTTTAAAAAGAAGGATTTTGGATAAAGATACAATATTGAAACCCACCATATAACAGGCCGTTTACACATGATCCGTTTAACTGGATTCCTTTATTGTATCGTAAATACGTATAAATACTTTCTAACCCTGAATTTCTATATATAATCTAAATTCAAAATCTTTGTTTGTATACACTTTAATGTATGAGCGTTGCCAGGACAACAAAAATCTAGATTTCTTTTTGTATGAAAAAATCTGGATAAAAAATTGAGATTCGCCATGGAAATTCACTATCGGTGGGTTTAAATATCGTATCTCAATGTAAAATCTAAATTTTTTGGTTGTCATGACAACTCCCATATTTTTAAGTGTTTAAAAAGAAGGATTTTGGATAAAGATACAATATATTCAAACCCACCATATAACAGCCCGTTCACACATGATCCGTTTTACTGGATACCTTTTTTATATCGTAAATACGTATACTGAATACTGTGCCATATGTGAAGTCGCATAAACAACTCCATGCGCCATCGATGAAAAAAAACGTATCCGGTAAAACGTATCCAGTAAAATGGACCATGTGTGAATGGGCTGTAAGACTTATAATCTGATGTATTTGGATCGAAGCATCTTGTTCATCAAAAAATTCAAAAAAAAAAAAATACATACATACATAACGTCATGCCTGTATCCCATATGGGGTAGGCAGAACACCAGAGGCTACAAGACCATCTGATGTCACGTTTGACAAATTGTGAGGTATGATAAAGATGGAGAGAGACTATTGTAGTGACAGGGGGTCAGCCCATAAAAACGCCTTTAAAACCTCTGTCCCTTAACTGACTTTCACAGTATTCCCGGGAAGAGAAGCAGCTGGCACATTCTACGTTTTCCTTTCGCTCCCAGTCCAGCATGGAATACCCCTACTATGATAGAAATAAATAATAAAACTAATATATTGACATAAAAATCGTCTACACTCGATTAATTATTACAAGTTATTAATATCCTCTCATATAACTAACAAATAGGTCGAAGATTGTACATATATCTCAAGTAAATTAAAAAAAAAAACAACTACATTTATTGTGCCTACAATCTACATTAAAATTTACTCTAGGTATCTGAATTTCGTAACTCTTCCCCAGTTTCATCCATTTTCCACCCAAGAAACCAAAAACGCAATTAAGCATCAAACATAACCCTAAATTACAATATCATCACACACATGCATCACCGAAGCAATAAAACAAAATATAAGACGTTAGGCAGGTAATCTCGCGTCTCTTGCGCAACACAATAAACATGGCGATAGATCACCACACATCGTTGTTGAAAGTTATTTAATTATCGTGCGGAAAAACTAATCCTGCAAAGCGCGAAAATTACGCGCCCTTTTGTTCGCTGTAAGGTGCGTTCATATGTGGGTTATACAGGGTGGTTTGATACCGGTCAATTTGTAAATAATTTGACTATTTCAAGTGTATTGTATGAACTTTATTTCATGTACCTGTGACATAAAGAGTTTTTTTACTTTGACTTTGGTGCAGGTAAAAAATTGGTTAGTTATGAAATTCATTTATTTATTGACTGGCTCTTTTGCTGTTTTATTATTTATACAGCCAAAACTAGAAATACACAGACTAAAGAAAACCGTGACATAATGAATAGGTTTAACTAATAAATTGAGTTTTGTTTTTAATGTTTTTGAGTTGATATTAAATTGATAGATGGATAGATAGATAATTATTTATTCACATCAAGCACACATACAACATTATAAACACCATAAGACACCAAAGAAAAATTAAAATTAGACAAACGAAAAAATAAATTATCATTACAAATCCTAAGTTAAACAATAAAATAAACAAAACAAAATAAAATTAATTAGTAGAGTGTATGCCGATGCAAAATGGCGACACCTCAGTGAAGCGTTTGCGTTAAAGCAAGCAAATGAGTAACATAGTTTGAATTGGTTAATATGGTAGTTTTTTATTGAAAAAATAAATTATAGCAGTACTATGTAATATCCACATTACTGTCAATAATTTAATTTAAAATATGGTACCACTGGTATGTATTAACTAAAGAGCCTAAAACACACACTACTTGATGACTTTTCACGCTTTCTAATTTCAAAAGACACTATAAAACATATAAACATCATTTTATAAAATTTTAATCAAGCTAACATGTAAAACCTGCAACACCCTGTACATGCAGGAGTAATACTTCAATAGAGACTACAGGAGTCGAGCAACTGTCTCATGTGATATTTATGTGAGCAATATTAACTTTGTCGCGACATTTACTAGCGAACGTTTCTGAACCACCTGTATAAATTCATATTAAATGTTTATGTTAAGTGGTTGCGTCGTTTGGAGTTAGAATTAATAAACTTATAGGGAAGAATAACGTCTGAATTTTCGGAAAATCTAAATGGAATATTTTGATATCAACGATAATATTGCTTAAATAAATATGATGGTCATATTTTTTCTCAAACTAATTAAATTTAACCAAACTGAATCTGTGGAGGCTTAAACTGGTGAAGGCTTTTCCAAGTATTGCAAAGGTTCGGCTCATAGTAATTAAAATAAAAAATACTAAACATATTCCATGCTGGACTGGGAGCGAAAGAAAAACATAGAATATGCCAGCTGCTTCTCTTCCCGGGCATACTGTAAAAGTCAGTTAAGGGATAGAGGTTTTATTGGCGTTTTTGCGGGCGATAGGCTGACCCCCTATCGCCCGCAAAAACTGCAATAGGGATACTCCATCATTATAATACCTCTAAAGTCAAACGTGACAGATGGTTTTATAGCCTTTGGTGTTCTGCCTACCCCATAAGGGATACAGGCGTGACGTTATGTACCTATGTATGTAATTCTTTAGTCCACCTTTTCGTTACACTCGTAATATAATGAATTGAATATTATAATAATTACTTACCGTGTTAGAATAGTCCTGCCGCCCCTGGATAAGCGAGTCATAAAAGCGACTAATCCGAGTGTCCCCCGCTCGGTGGCAGGATCCCGTCAGGGTCCGACTGGCTAGCGACCACCCTTCATATAGGTAAAACCTGCCGCCGAATATTACCGCTCCGGCCGTAATGTGCTCCGGCAATATTTTATGAAGAGCCAGTTCTTTCCTAAGCCCGTGTGCTGTCATCTTCAACCTCACCTTCACTTACCATCAGGTGAGATTGAGGTCAAACGCGGGCTTAAACTTTAATAATAAAAAACTTGATATGAGAGAGGATTAATCCCGCTGTATGATATTTTGAATGATCCACAGATATTTATCGGCTTCCAATATCATAATCTCAATGTTAGTTTGGCTAGAGTATGCTTTCTGAAAATATTTTTTTCCCCAATAGCTATAAATAAATATGTTTATTTTTTAGTTTGAACTACCTAGCTTGCAGATCTGTGGCAAAAACGTGAGAACCTACACACATAAAAAAAAGTTAGGAATCACTAGCAAAAGATGGAATATTTTTAAAATTTTACTTTTTGAAGAAAGTTTGCTTACGTAACATTTTTTTACAAAATAGATACACTTTTTGAAATAAAAAAAATATTGTTATTTTATTTTTATTAACTAAAATTGAATTAAAAGATCTTAATGCAATTTCGGATACTAAATAATTGAAAGAGAAAGAGGATTTAACATAATATTGTCAACATTTATAATGAAATTGTTTTTATTTAGTACAAGATTACTCCTCCCCTGACTCGAACACATGCGGTAATCCTTCTTAGCATGCTGAGAATGAAGTTATCTAGCATTTCTTACGGTAACCTGTCCCATTATTGAATAACGGCTTATCTGATCTCCGGCACTGTCTGGGGTTCTGACGGTTCCAAACAGCTCCCTTGCACAGCATTCCACGCGTGCTCAATCGGGTTTAAGTCAGGCGAGCCGGCAGACCAGTATAACCTGGTAATGTCGCATTCACGCAGAGCAGCGTTGATTCATTGAGCTTGATGTGCGGGTGTTGACAACTCTATCAATAGCAATGGTTTGGTACAAAGCTACAGTCATCGAGCCACAATACGGGATCAACGGCGTTCTAGTACCAATCATTATACCGCTCCAAAAGGATACCAATTTCCCGCCTTGTTGAACAGTTCCGGTGGCAGTTCTTTGTCTTTCAGCGTTCCCACGTCTTCTCCAGATACGAAGACGCCGGTTGTGAAGAAGATGAGTTCTAATTCTGGACTCGTCAACGAAAAGACAATTCCGCCAAATGTTTTCCTCGTCGTCTTCTTCATTTTGGCGGAGTCTAGCCCACTACAATCTGTGACGCTGTCGTTGTTGTAAGTTCAGGAGTGCTCGTCAGGATCTCCTCGCTCGTAATCAATCCTGGTGTAAGCAATTCCTGATAGTCTGAGTGGTAATTTGTAGTCCAGTAGCAGCCCGTAACTCATTTTTCATTTTAGTGGCATTGATTGTTGGGTCCAGGGCAGTCAGCAATCTGATGTTATGCTTCTAAGCAGCAGTAAGACCAGTTGGCCGACCACTGCGAGGTCAATCAGCAGAGTTATCCACGCCACGATGTTTCCGTAACGTGTTCACGACACAAGATTGGGATACAGCCAGTCTGCGTACTATTTCTCGCGTAGAATGTCCTTCTGCCCTCAATATAACAATTCTTGCTCGTAAAACTTCGGATAATCCCCTCGGCATCTTTTTGAATGAACTTCTTCTTCGAAAAGTCAGAAAAATGCTTGAATCAAGTTGGTCACATTTCTGAATGACTATTATTTTTTCTTGATTAACAAGGATTTAATCTCTTTTTACACAGAAAAACAATTGATATTTTAAATAATTTTGTTATAAAAAAATCGAAAAAAAGAAAAAAAAAACGTTTTATTCTAATGTAACAAAAACGAGGTCGTATTATCAAAGTGATCTCAAACTTTTTTTGATGTGTGTATGTGTGATTTACTATCCATAGTTAATCCACTGACAATTCTTATTTAAGAAAGCTTATGTTAAAAAGAAATAAATAAATTCAATTTTTTTATAAGTTTTTTATATTTACGACGTCATTTGTCTGTATAGAATAGTATAGTAGACAGTATACAGAAATTATTTACTATTTAGTCACTAAGTATGAAGTAAATATGGGTTTTGCAACTTTAGGACAAAACAGTGTATGCATTTTTTATCGATTACTTACCCTGCATTATGTTCCAATCTCACCTTCAATACAGGGATACCTACTATATATAGACCGACGACAGGATTTTTTGGGGGTTTGGGGGGTCAGAGCATTCAGGCTTTCAAGTGTTTCTTCTATTAGAATTATATCAAGTAAACATTTCTTTAGAATAAGAATACATTGCAAAATACGAGGACAAGTTAAGGCATTACGACCAAAAATAAAAAGGAATGACGATATAAAGGCACGACTTTGGGTATTTTCTATCTCAACTACCATTAAAAGAAAGAAAGTATTTATTTGCAGAATATGGTAATTATAAAGGTCTTATGCCCGTCTGCACTAAACACTACATAGCATAAACTTAGTTATGACATGCCTCAACTACGTCAAACATAATCATTATCTTACTCTGCATTGTTTTAAGCATTTAGGTATTGACCTAAGTTTAGTACAACGCAATTTTTGTTGCTAAGCACGTCCTAGAGACTTAAGTATCAACTTAGGAGCTATCAAAGTTTAGTGCAGACGGGCATTAAACTATTCAGGTGCTACCTATTCAACCGTACAAAAGTGCAAAATTTTTAACTACACTATAATAGGTCAGTATAGGTCATTTTTTTTATTTTGAACATTATTATAAGTGTAATTTCCTTACTTACTTTATAAATTTCCGCTTATACATATAGTAGTTTTACACTTTTGCACATCAAATTATTATGCCTTTAGAGTTAATTTTGACTTAGCACATTCCAATCTATTGAATATTTTGTACCTAAAAAACAAGTAATCATAATTACTTAGTTTAGGTATCATGCCTGTATTACCCTAGGTCATAATAAACAGATGATATGACGTATTATTGTATAGTATTTTTTGCTTATTCTTGTAATTTAGTTAATATGAATTATTTTGTTTAAACTAGTATTAATTGCACAATTTATGTTATTCTCAGATACATATAAGTTTTTATCAGAAATAAATAAATTATTATTATTATTATTACAATTTAATAAGTCCTAATATGTTTTATGAAATTCGTCCATATAACTTCAGTCATTTAATACATTGCTGTATAAAATAATGTCCAAACTACTTATTTATAATTGAATTGATACATTGACATAGAGTCTAACGGGGAAAACCAGCGCATGACCCACTCAACCCTGATAAACTCCTATCGGTCCATACGCCAAACATCCTGTATAATAATCACCAGTTCTTTTCATCTAATGGTAAGTGAAGATGAGGACGAAGATGAAAGTACACGGGCTTAGGAAAGAACTGGCTCTTCATAAAAGAATACATCACCGCTGGAATGGTATTTGGCAACAGGTTTTAAATGAAGGGCGGTCACTAGCCAGTCGGGCCCTTTTTTTTTCTTTTTTTTCCTTGGATACGATGCCGCTCGGGGGAGCGACAAAGTTATGTCTGGCTTTAACCGACTAAAACCCCAAGGTGTTCCTCCTCCGCTCCTAGTGGCAGGATCACGGGCAAGCCGAAGCATTCAACCGCGAAAAGCCAGTCGGGCCCTAACGTGACCGTACCACTAAGCGAAAGAGTTCGAAGACCATACGGACTTAGGAAAGAACTGGCTCTTCATAAAACATTTGTGGAGCACCACACACACTTACATCGCTGAAGAGGTTCTTTTTGTCCACAGACTTTACATGATCTTCCACTTTGGATCTTCCATGCTGGACTGGGAGTGAAAGAAAAACATAGAATGTGCCAGCTGCATCTCTTCCCGGGCATACTGTAAAAGTCAGTTAAGGGACAGAGGTTTTATTGGCGATACGCTGACTGTTACTGCAATTGTCTCTATCCTTTATTTTAATACCATCAAAGTGAAATGTGACATCAGATGGTCTTATAAACTCTGGTGTTCTGCCTGCCTCATAAGTCAAACTGGCGTGAAGATTGTTTGTATATATTTTACATGAATATTGGTCGCTAGCAAGGAGAACCCTCATTTGGTCCTATAAAGGCATCTCTAACAACAATCGTATCTAGAGGCGATACGACTATTCTAAGACCATACGCGGCTTTTATTTTAGTTTATGAATTATTTTTTTTGCGGTGAAATTTTTTTTTTAAACCCCACCTTTGACATTCTTCTCTTCTCCTGGTAAGTGAAAATGGGGTTCTATGGAGAATAATAAGATAATAACATTTACAGGATTGAAATACTTATTTACAATTATTCATTATTTTCTAAGCATGGATAAAATTTCAACGGCAAGGTTGCCCTCATTTAGGTTAACTAGTTTTTAAACGCAGTTTCGTTTAAATTGCGTTGTAATTCCCGTAGGAGCTAGATCTTCAAACGGGATAAAAAGTTGATTATGGATGTGACTCACTCATAGGCTCTTAACATAAAAGTATTTTCAATCCCTTCGTTTTATTGAGAATAGATTAGTATTATTGATATTTTATTTACTTTATACTATTAGTAGAGAAAAGATGATAAAAAGCTTTCACGCTATTACAGCTTCATAGATTCTGCTGAAATTTAACACAGTTAAATATAACCCCTACTTTTTATTCTGTTATTCCTAGAGAAGAGTATTATATTCTGATCACCACTGTGGAGAGCAAAAATATAAAATAAATTCAGTATGTATTGGACTTTAATTATTAATTGTTTAGGTGCCTACTTGATGGAACTATAAACCAAAGAGGAAAATTGGGTTGTTTTTCTACAAAACATGTATAATTTATAGAAACGAATTTTCCAAAAAAAGTTTAGTGTTTTTTTACAATAAAATTAATATTAAACAAAACATGGTCACTCTAAATTATTAATGAATCCCATTAAAATAAAGACGACTACGCGCTACTACAAAACATCTTGTAGTACTACGTCGTAGTTTTAACAATGAAATGCCGCGTCGTAGTAGATGTGTTCATCAACAGCGACTATTTGTAAAACAGTTTGTGGTGCCATATCTTTATTTTTTTCTACTGAGCGTTACTAAAATAAATATGCAGGTACGTATAGATCTTATCAAAGAAGATAACATTTAAATTTGGCTGGTGACTAAAAATCAAACCCTGTATAAGGAAAAGAAAGCCTACTTAGGAAAATTTTGACAATTATTTTTGATGCGCCCTTATATTTTGAATTTGGATACTTCAAACCCACACATATATAGGTACGCACACGTACGCATCTATTATCCACTGACTTTTTATTTTTTTTCTGTTGCCCGAGTTTCCAAAAAACTCAATTGAAATTCAATTGAATGGACACTCCGTTGTGTTTGCAAATTCATGTTCATATATTATATGATAATGAGTCATCAAAGTCTACAAAATACTGTCAAGAACAAACAAATACGCCATCGGGTCACATTTTGTTGATCAAGATTCAAATTTAATATTGCAAAACTGTATGCGTTTCAATGTTGCATTGTCGCCCCGCTTCTAAAACAATACTACTGGCGCCATATATTGAAAACCAGTTAGAGCTCATAGACAAATCCCAATAAGCCTTGTACGTGAATAAAAGTTAAACAAAACTAATGCTTATCTTTCAAAATAAATAATAAAAATTATAAAATTGTTTTGCTATTATTCGTAACATGCACTGTACCGGTATGTATGAATGAATGAACAGTATTTGTTGAAAGAATAATCAACAAATGCAAAGCATTAAAAAAACCGAAATCACGTCAAAACTTTGGCCGACTTAGAATGTTATCCACGTAGACATTCTCCGAAATTCTCCGAATGCTCAACCGATTTCAATGAAATTTATATGGAACCATTGGTCCCATACCAACTATGAAGTATCCTCTATCACATGAAACAAGAATTTTTAAAATCTAGTCATAATTTATTTTCCGAAATATCGTGTAAATAAGACACAAAAAAAACATACAGACGAATTAAGAACCTCTTTCTTTTTTGGAAGTCGGTTGAAATTATAACAGCATTTAAAAACTGACTTCGGCCACGTTTGCTGTCCTTTTCAAACTTTTGATATACGACGTTTTGCTGAAGTCAGCCAAAATATGCCTTTCATCACACAAACACACCCCCGGAGCAGTTGTCACAGACAAAAATTGGTGGTCTGTAGCTTGGCAGATGCTGAAAGGCTCTTACCACCATGAAGTGGATTAGCGCCTTCTACGACACGCTTATTCTAAGCCAAGCTGTCGAATGAAGTGCGGACCAAATCCGTAATCTATGCCGCCGCGAAATATAAAAAAAAAAACACAAAATGATATTTTCATCCAATTACTTATTTTCGGGTAAAAGCTAATAAGACATTTTAGGTAGGTAACTGTCTTGTTCAAACTATGACAAAAATGATAAATTGCCTTATTTATTTGTAAGCAGATATTGAAGGAAATTTATTAAATAAGTATCGATAGTTTGTATAAGATAATCAACTTTGATTAATTACGACATCTTTGACGACCACTTTAGCGATGGGGTAAACTTATCTGCCTCAGACGCCAGTGGTTGCGGGTTCGAATCCGGCACGGAAAGGAAAAAAAAATCTGTGTCTGGCTGTTTATCTATTTATGTATTTATATTCTAGGTTCCCCCCTAGTTCGCAACATGGTATCCCATTAGCTATGCTTAATTTGGGGCCATATAGTTGGTGTGATTGTCTGGGGATTTTACTTTATTTTATTTTAACTATCGATTGTCTTACTTTTTAGGGTATTTTATTTTTATTTTCTTTATTAGTATATCCAACAGCAGTACAATTAAAGAAATACGTTAACAAAACATGAGTAACTTATAGGAGCTAATAACAGGATATCACATCATGGTTAAATTACATACAAAATACAAATTCTTCGAATTAAGTAAGTACTTAGAGTTGAATTGCTGGACTACGTCTTTATAGTAGCATCATGTATAAAAGTCTGTATATACGTACATATTTATTTAATCTAAGATATTATAACTAAAACAAAAGTGTTATTAATTGATTTATTGAATGGGCGGACTTAATGCCAAATGGCATTAAGTCCGCCCATTGTACTCCAATTATTTGTGCAATAAAGTTTTAAATAAATAAATAAATTTAGAGTGTTAAGATAATTTTAAATACTTTAGGTAAATTATGATTAGTAACGTGATAATAATAAGAGTTAAATAAAAGAACTTTTAGTTCGATTCTATTGTACCCATCACTAATATAGCTTTAGCATGTGTTAAGAATGTTTTGTACTATCTTTAGTTTAAATGTGTTTTTAGTTAGGAGTAATATATCTGTATCTTTAAAAGATGTGTTATAACCGTCCGTATGCAGAACCAAAGTCAAAGACATAGCCAGAAGGATCGCAGAACAGATGGCCGTTGGGCCAGAAAAGTTCACGAGTGGCGGCCACGTACTGGGAGACGCAGCGTAGACAGGCCCCTGCAAGATGGACCGACGATCTGGCCAAAGTCGCTGGTAAAGGCTGGCTTAGGGCGGCACGGGACCGAGCGACGTTGAAAACCTCCGGGGAGGCCTATGTCCGGCTGTGGATGTCCTGATCCTAATATAAAATATTAAAAAATGATAAAAAAATGAATAAAAGATGATTACAAAAAATATAATTAAAAATAAATTGTCTGCTGTAAGAATTTGCCTGGAAGAAATCGCTTGAAGCGATAAAGCCGCCCACATTGTCAAAAATTTGTGATTTTTTATTTTCTTTTGCCTCTCATGTATTTTTTATTGGCAATAAAGTGTGAATAAAATAGTTAAATATTATTGTATGAGATAAGCCTCCAACTAATCACCGATCCCTGAGCTACGCTGAACTACGTCACACTATGTCTATGTTGGAAGTGCTATTTTCCTATAAGCATCAGTTATTTAGTGGACGTTCGGGACGTTATAGTGGTTGGTCATAATACAACTGCGACTTCTGGTATTTATTTTGAAGGTTAATATAAAAACTATAGTACAGTCACAGACATACATCTACATAGATGACGCAAGTGTCACGATATGTATTGAAACCAAGCGTGTCGACTTTTTAACACCTTCTGTGACGTCACAGCCGCTATTCTGAGGTAAATACAAACCGATTCAAAGACACCGATGTCACCGATGAAATTGGTTATTAAGAACGATATCTATATTGTGATATCGATTTTCTAACAGACTTACATAAGCGCGACTCAATCTAGCGATGCCCAACCTTGACGCTTGATCGGGGTCTGGACACGCGAAGTACATGCATTTGTGTTGTCTATGTAGATGTTTGTCTATGAGTAGACACAGTCGTCCAAAACAGCAGTGCGATCACAGAACTTTATCGAATCGTATATTAACGAATGTTTACGAATGCTCGTATAGTATGGAGTCGGTTGCAAGTTTTGAGTAACATTGTAATTTTTTATTTTACAGATATTTATGAGTACAACATGTTTACAAACTTTCAAAATTAACAAGGCACACATTTATTTAAGCTGGCCGTGCGGCAAAGGATAGATTTAAATTTTTTCTTAAAAACCGTCTCCATACTATACGAACATTCGTTAACAAACGATTCGATAAAGTTCTGTGATCGCACTGCAGTGCTGTACCTGTCAGTTTTAATTTGTTTTTCTATACCAACGTTGAAGTTTGCACTAAGATCAAATTAGACGACACTGAAAGAGAATGTATTATACTGACGTTCTCGTAATTTTGAAGTATTCATACGTCACTGCAATAACCTCTCTTCATTATAATAATATTTACCATACTTAATTAACTCAAAATTTTTCAAAAGCGACATCAAATGGCCTCTGGTGATCTATATCCCATAAGGGATACAGGCGTGAAGTTATGTGTCATCGGGGATGTTACGGAGCTTTGACTCCGACTCCGTTAAATTGGAACTTCCCATTATTATACTAACACCTTCGATGCCTACTTCGCCTCTGACACTTTTAATTTGTTACACAGCCTTTGATCATTTAATATAATATGCTACTATGGGATTTAATTCCTTTAATTTAATTTCTTGTTCATTTGGAAACATGCCAATTTTTTTTATTTGTCCTTAAAAAGATCTTTCTCCTGCCGCCACTTCTCACCCTGCCTCCGCCTCCGGTTCCGACTCCGATAAATAAATTTTAGAAACTTCGCCTCCGCCTTCGGTTCCGATATAGTTACCTCCGTTATATCACTGATGTCTATGTATGTCATAGGTACTTGTTACAATTGGGGGTATTGAACCCGCGCTTGACCTGATGATAACTGATGATGAGATCAAAGATGAGACACACGGGCTTAGACAGTGGCTACTTAATTTGAAGCTAATTGAAACTTAATAAAATGGAGTCACTGTATTTTATTTTATTAAGTTATCTATAAACCCTTGTTCTATCATGCTATAGACCTCATAATTACAGTCAGGAGGAGCGAGAGGTCCTAGGTTCGAGTCTCAGTGTGTGTCCACGCTGAATGCGCGGTGACTGGAGCCTATCGCGAGCGCGATAGGCTCCTAAAAGTAATGGATGACGATTTTGTATTTCTACTTGACAGTCCTATTCTGAGATGGGAGTTCTTGAACATGAGAGATGATATTCACGAAACAAATAAAAACAGAGAAAAATGTGGAGATTTTTCTAATTTGTAAGAAGAATTCGAATTTGTTGATTTTTGATTGGATTTTCGATTATTGAAAGGAACTTATAAACAGTTCAGTATTCACCGCCATTATACACCAAACAATATGCTGACGCGCACTGTCGCGCACACGCCAAGCGACGAGACCGAACTGTTTTGTTATCCCCGCCACTCGCGCATTGGGTTACTCGTTGCTGAGGCCCGTAGTATGCCCAGAAAGCGCAGACAAGAACTTTTAAAAACTACGCACGCTGGCTGGCTCGGTCTGGTCGCGCTAGGCTTCCGCCTTAGTCACTACTGTATATATGCAAAAGCGCATTACATATGTTTGATATTTCGTTTAAGTACGTCGTCGCAACTGCGCCAGGCTCGCAATATGGACTCACACTTAGCCGAGACATTGGTGTATACTAGGAGACCTCTTAGTTCCACTGTGTTGTCTCCACCCAAGTGTTAAAGAAAGAACTAGCTCTTCATAAAGCATTGCCAAAACTCGTCACCGTTGGAGCAACATATTTAGCAGATGGATTTTATATTACGAGTGGTCTCTCTCGAGCCAGGCGAACACTCATACCCCTAACACCAAGAAGTGACTCGGATAAGTAATATTTATTGTATGCATTTCATGACGCACTTGAAGTGTCATGTAGTATAATACTGACACTTATAATGTTGGTGTATTTGTTTTTGCTACTGTGCCATTGTAAGACTGGAAATAAAATATTAGCCGCATACATCATGGAAATAAAACTATGGGAGTCTGGGAACAACCCTGTTCATCGGGGGTTACACAATACCTCTGTTCGAAGGTTAAAGACAGTGATTACTTCATCGTAGTCGCCATCACTACAATAATTAAGGCCTTTGTATACCACCAGTTGAATTGTAGAAAAATCGAGTATAGTCGTTATAGATGGATTGAATGTCACTGTGTTTGAGGACGAAAATACTAAGAAAAGTAGGTGTTTCATACAAAATACACTCGAGAGCAAAGAATTAGGGTCGGAGACAAAACTCATGATATCTCTCAAACTATAAACGTTAGCTTATTAAAATAAAAAGCAATAGGAAGCCTCTTTAATGCCGAATATAAAAAGTAATTGTAAGTAATATCTTTTTTAAGAAATGACATAGAAAAAAACAAAAAACAAAAATTATGATTTATTTTGAAAATTGAACTAGCAATTCAAATCATTTGTATCGATTTTGTTTGTTTTGTGTCACAAAAAAATGTTATAAAAGGGTTTCCTGGTGTACAATATTCATTATGAAAGTACAAATCATGTCGCTCACACCTGAAGAATGTACAAGAATCCTCACTTTGCAGGAAGACGGGCGTAGTCAGCGTGATACAGCCAGGGTGGTCGGCCTATCGTTATCTACGGTACAACGTGTTCTCCAACGGTTCCAGGGAACTGGGTCAAACCTTCGCCGGCCAGGAACTAGCAGAAAAGGATGCACAGCACCTCGTGAAGATCGATACTTAGTCACAAAAATGCTTAGAAACCGATTTCTCACGGGTGTTGAACTGAGAAATCAATTTGTACGTCTTGGAGGAAGCAGCCCAAGTGCGTGGACAGTAAGGCGACGTCTTGACGAAGGTAATTTGAAGCCATCAAGACCAGCGAAAGGCCCCAAACTTGAACAGGAGCATCGTATTGCAAGACAGAGTTATGCACGTGAGTACTTGAATTTGACTCTAGAGGATTGGTCAAGAGTTTTGTTTACAGACGAGTCCAGATTCATGCTGTATAAGCACGACGGTAGACACAGAGTGTACAGAAGACCAGGAGAACGGCTTCAACAAGCCTGCATTAAAGAAAATGTTGCATACGGCGGAGGATCCGTGCATGTTTGGGCCGGAATATCTGCAGAGAGCTGCACGGAGCTAGTCTTGATAGAAAATGGAACGTTGACCGCGAGAAGATACGTAGAAGAAATCTTAAATGAGTATGTCGGTCCGTCTATGGCCAATATGGGCGAGAATCAGGTGTTTATGCACGATAACGCCCGTCCCCATACTGCGGCTGTAGTGACTGATTACCTTCAAGAGGTCGGTATCATGCGCATGGAATGGCCTGCACGCAGCCCAGATCTGAACCCCATCGAACATGCCTGGGACGAGCAAGGACGACGTGTAAAGCAAAAAATACCTCCTCCAATTACACTTCGTGATTTAAAATTAGCACTGGTGGAAGAATGGGGGAATATACCGCAGAACCGACTTAGAAACCTGGTGTACAGCATGCCAAATCGGATAACATCCATTCTGAGATCACGTGGAGGTAATACACGGTACTGAAATTTGTGGAAAATCATACTCTCGTACCAGAAAAGTCTTAAATGTAATTTGTGATCATCAAGTGTAATTCGTGCATTTTTATTTTATTTGTTTTTATAAATAATAAAATCACTTAAATAACAATCTTACAAATTTTATTTATGTATTAATTAATGGTCTATTTAACAGTTTTTAAATCATCAAGTTAGCATTTATAATTTGCGAGATATCATGGGTTTTGTCTCTGACCCTAATTCTTTGCTCTCGAGTGTAGTTCTATTAAGTCTTTTAATATTGTCATGATAATTTACCCGACCAGGGCGAATCTTACAAAGTGATATGTTTTCAGCTGACATTTTTATCATCAACTCCTTAATTATTCATCACACGAAAGAATAGGCACTTATCGTCTTTCTACTGTTAAATGTATGGGTAGAATATTTTACTATAAGCTACTTCATATCCACATAATTATACTTAATATTTAAGTAGCTAAAGATATTAAAAAAGTTTATGTATTATACAAAAATTAGGCCATAAATGATTCTACTAAGTTTATACACAGAAAACTACAACATTTTAAATTTTCTAAACACTTACAATATTATTTATTTACCTACATCTAGACTCGTAGTCACACATCACAATCCATAGCCCCAGGGAGATGACAAAATTTCATTCAACCTTTTCGACATTCGATCAAGAAACATAATTTCTAAAATATTTCTCTACATTCCTACAATAAGGGCCCGGATTGCCCAATGACCAAAATCGGAAAGGGCGAAAGTGGTCCGCGCCATTGCGCGCGTCCCGCCCTTAGGCCAAATATAAAAATCATTCATATGGACAAAATAAAATTGCATCCCAAAATAACATGACGATCTGCTCATCGCACAAAATCTATTAGCAATAAATATGAAGTTTTCCGATTTCACAGGATTTAAAATGGCGATTGCACGCCGAAGACCAGTAATATAAATTGGGGTGGGTGGTGTGAGTTTTCGAAATTACGACGACTTTTGATTTTATGATGCAATAAGTATTTTTACGTTTCCTGTGAATTAATTTCTTAGCTTTTAATCTCTGTATACCAATGTAACATAAGTAATCTCTGATATTGCGGTGGCCATCGTCTAAGAGTGATTATTATGAAGAGTGATTATTATGAACACAAATCGGTAGTAAAACAAAAAATAGGAATTAGAATTTTATGTGAGCCGATATGGACCCCAAACCAACTACATGGCCTCAAAGTAAGCAGAGCTTGTGTTATGAGATACGATGTAGCGAACTAGGGGGAACCTAGATGTCAAATACATACCTATATTAATAAACGTCCAGGCTCGGAACATTTTTTTTTCTTGTTCCGAGTGGGAATCGCACCTGCAACCACTGGCGTTTGAGGAGGTTTACTCTATCGCCAAAGTGGTCAAAAGAAAACGCTCAAATGTCGATCTGTCGCCGTTCTCAACTTGTTGGCCAATACATGGACTTAACTAACATTGACAGGAGTTTCTGTTAATTGCTTTTTATGGCGTTATGTTAAATGAGAAAAATGGAAAAAAGAGTGACAAACTGGACGATGAAACTCGCAGCCACAGTGGACATATGCTGGAAATCATACTTTGAAAAATATGTCATGGAAATTATCTACATTTAATGCCAGATGGCGCTGTGTATGAAACCCAGCATTATTTATTTATTTATGAAATAATGTTTTCATATGTGTTCAAAAAATATTTACAAGATCTCCAAAATGGAAATAGTATAATATAGAACGTAGTCAATATGAAAAGTAAGTATCATTGTTTTTTTTATCAGATAGAAACTAACTTTATTCGTATTGTGATCACCCCGATGGTGTCCTACCGCTAAATCAATTCTCAATTCTCAATTCTTTATTGCTTTCATAATATACAAAAATCATTAGGATACATTATGACCCTATTGGGTATTGCAATATTAGGAGAGAGGAGGCGTAAAGATATTATAGATAATTTTTGCTTGGTGGTAGGATCCCTTCTGGGTCCGCCTGGCTAGCGACCACCCTTTATATAAAGTCTGCCGCCAAATGTTGCCGCTCCGGCGGTAATGTGTTCCAGCAATATTGTATAAAGAGCCAGTTCCTTCCTAAACCCGTGTGCTTTCATCTTCGACCTCATCGTCACTTACCATCAGGTGAGATTGAGGTCAAACGCGGGTTTAGTCACTTATAAAAAAAAAAAAAAAAAATTACTTTCTTATTACAAATTTACAAATGTATCATTTAAGTATTCTTGTACTGTATAATAGCTTTTTGTAATTAATAAATTTTTGAGCTGTTTAAATAATATTTTTTCATTTGTTTGAGATTATAATCTCGGGGATATTTAACTTTTGCAGCGTTATGTACCTACACCATAATCCACGAAGCCCTTTTATTACATTTACTCGAAAAACTCTTCTTTGCTTTAAGCATTGCCTTAAAAGAATTTGATTGGTCGAAGAAACTCCGTGTAGGTCCACCTAGCTAGCAACCACCTTTAATATAAGAACAGCTTCCATATATCACCACTCTTGCAGTGATGTGTTCCGGCCATGTTTTATGATCAAGACTAAACGTGGAATAAATGAAGAAAAATGTACAATACCTATCTTTCTTGCTCGGGTTAAGGGTTTGATTTAGATACTCTGGAACATAGCTACTACCTGTAGCGCTTGCTAAGACCTACAAGCCTAGATTAATGAATAAATAAAAATAAAATCCCCAGACAATCACACCAACTACATGGCCCCAAAGTAAGCCGAGCTTTTGTTATGGGATACCATGTATTGAACTAGGGAACCTAGAATATAATACATAAATAGATGAACACCCAGACACGGAATATTTTTTTCTTATTTGTTCGGGAATCGAACCCGCAACCACTGGCGTCTGAGGCAGACAGGCTTACCCCATCGCCAAAGTGGTCGTCAAAAAAGATTAACACGTAGTATGACGACCTGGTTAAAAGTCGCCGGTAAACGCTGGTTGAGGGCGATGTAGTATGAATTAGGTGGCTAATCTGAGTGAGCCGTTATTTGGCTAGCTCTATTTCTGAGAAATATATTTAGAATAGAATAGAATAGAATATTTATTTATTATCACACACACACATATACAAGAGTAATCTAATAACAATAACAAATACATAAAACTAAAAACACTAAATATTAAGCACTATTATTACAGAGAAAAAAAATGTGATAAACAGTAAAAGGCTCAGCTTGTGCTGCTAAGATTGTAAGTCTCAGCAGCGCTGATTTTCAGCCTTCACTTTGCTCTCAGACAAAGAAATACATAAAAAACATGTGGAATTCGACAACATAGGTATTTAAATGAAAAAATGTAATAGATAAATAAATCACGAATTAATAAAAATAAAACACATACTTAGAAGTTTAACACAATGCAGGATATAAAAAACATTGAAAACTATTTCATTTTAAAATTTAATTTACTAACAAAACTAATTATCTAAATAAATTTATAGTATTGAACATAACAAAAGTAGTTAAATGATTAGATTATTATCACTATGCAAGGTATAGGCATTACACAAATTTAGTAGGTTATCCGTAACTGATTCTCTTTATTATCAAAGTATTTATCTAAATATTTACGGCTAATTTCTGAGACTTTAAATGGTGAACCTTACAGCTAGCTTTAAACAGATTACAAGACATGATATTTCGAATTGGTGGTGGAAGATCATTCCATATTTTAGAAGCCGCAAATTTAAACCCACCTCTACATCCTACTGAGCTATGCTTTGGCAATATACATTTGTTGTGCACTTTAGACCTTGTATTAAATGCGTGTTCTTCTGTGTAAAAATTAAATTTGCTAAAAAGATAAACTGGACGTTTCTTCGTAATGACTTTGTGTACAAAGCAGGCCAAGTGTAACTCTCTACGACTGTTCATTGTTAAAATATTTTTGTCATTAATATACGGAGTGATATGAGACCTCCTTGGAATATTAAAACAATAACGCATGCACGCATTTTGTACCCGTTGGATCGATTTAGCAGTTTTCCCTATAAGTCTTGGGCCATATACTGTATCACAGTAATTGAATTGAGAAAGTACTAGAGACTCAACCAACATCAATCTAACATCTTCCGATAGGTAAGTGCGAAACTCGTATAGAACTTTTAATCTAAAGAATGCATTTTTTATTTTGGAATTAACGTGTTCCTCATACCTCAGTTCTTCATCAGTAATGAGTCCCAGGTTTTTGGCGGAACCAACTCTCTCGATTATTGGCGAGTTCACTTTAATCTGAATACTTTTATTAGTGACGTTGTTACATTGTGTTTTAGTACCTAAGACAAGATATTTTGTTTTTATTGGGTTTAAAACTAAGGAATTTTCGTTAGACCACTGAAATATCCTATCAAGATCTTCATTTATTTTACAGGATGCCTCTTCCGAGTATTTGGGATCAAATGAGTAGTAGACTTGTGTGTCGTCTGCGTAAAGATGAGCTTGGCAGTGTTTTAATTGTAAACATAAGTCTGACGTAAATAGAATAAAAATTAAGGGGCTTAGAATTGACCCCTGCGGGGAGCCTCGACTTATATCTTTTAAGTTTGACTGTATACTAACTCCGCACCTGCTGTCCAAATCTACATACTGCTTGCGTCCTTTCAAAAAAGATAAAAACCATTTACATGTTTTATCGGTGAATCCGTAATATGACATTTTTGTTAACATAAGCTCAATATTCAGGCAGTCAAATGCTCTACTGAAATCAAGAAGAACTAGGATGGTTGATAAGCCTGCATCTGATGCCGATATTACTGTGTCTGTAACATGCGCTAGAGCTGTAGCAGTGCTGTGGTTTCTTCGGAACCCCGACTGTATATTAGGTACTATCCCCTCAGACTCAAGGTATTTAGTGAGTTGAATAGATACAACTCTTTCAGTTATTTTAGATAAGGCGGGTAAAATACTAATGGGTCGTATGTCATTGAAAGATTCTATTTTATTTGATTTAGGAATAGGTTTAACTTTCGCAACTTTCCATTGGTCCGGAAATGTTGATGTCTCAATAGATTTATTGACAATAAAAGTTATAACTGGTAAAGTTATATGTAAAGTTAATTTAAGCATTTGTATAGAGATACCATCGTGACCGGCAGCATTAGTTTTTATATGATCAATAGCTTTTCTAATATCGTCCTGTGTGCATTGATTTAAAGAAAACTCCATAGAGCCAAACTTTTTTGACTGATATCGTTTTATTACCGAGTTATTAACATGAGGATTTCCAGGCACGTTCAAAAAACTATCATTAATTTCATTTGGCTTATTCAGATGATCAGGTATGCTTATTTCCGAGTCATTTACTATGACAGCCGTTTTTTTTAAGTTTGACCATAATTTTTGAGGTTTCTTGATATTATTATTAATGTAAAATGTAAAATAAGCAGCTTTTTCTCTGGAAATTGCTGATGTGACATAATTACGAAGGGTTCTGTAGTACTGAAAATGTGATTGAAGTTTAGTAGCATGGGCTCTCCGCAACGCTGCATTTCGAAGGGATATCATGAGTTTTATGTTTTCTGTTAGCCACGGTTTTTCCGGTTCTTTAATACGGTGGACTTTTATTGGAGCATGAATGTCAAATAGATGTAAAATAGAGTTATTAAATATATTTACCATGTTGTTTATATTACTTTCTTCGTAAATAGAATTCCAGGAAATTGAGCATAAATCTCTATTAAAATCGACTTCATTTACTTTATGTAAAGCTCGACTAGTAACAAAACGAGGTATTGGTTTTGGCTTAGTAATATTAATCTCCACAAGAGCCATACCATGGTCGCTTAGGGTTGGATTATGATGTACACTGAGTTTTTTGCATATATTTTTCGAGTCAGTCATTATTAAGTCTAAGAGGGTGGCGGAGTTATTAGTTATGCGGGTCGGTTCATTTACTAGTTGATGAAGGTTCTGTTGCTTTAGAAAAGAGCTTAATTGTTGCGAAGTGCGTAAGTTTGGTTTAAGTAAATCAATATTAAAGTCGGTTAAAATAAAAACATGAGAACAACTTCTAAAACAATTCAGTGACTCGCTGAGTGCGTCCAGGGCTGAAGTGACGCTTACGCTTTCCGGACGGTACGCTGTTCCTATGGCTAGGCAACCGGCGCCAGGGATTGCTATCTCTATCCACATCTGCTCCAGGTCTGAGGTTGGGTGCGGGCAGGTGCGCGCACGCAATCCACGTCGAATGTAGTACCCGACGCCACCGCCCCTGCCGCCGCCCGGCCGTGGGCTGTGCCTAAAGCTAAAACCGGGAATTTTCGGTGCGAGTCTATCTTCTCCTTCCTTCAGCCAGGTTTCGTTAAGAGCAAGTATATCAGGGTTATGGAGTTTCATTGCAACTGATAATTCATCCTTACTTGAGTTCATTGACTGGACGTTAAGTAAGCCTAATTTAAAACACTTATTCTTTAAACGGGGCATTAGTACAGATAATAGACAGTTACGCAGAGGCCAGTTAAAAACATAAATAATTTGCAGAAGTAAAATTTTAAAATAAACGTTATTAGTAAGTGGCGAACTTCACCCTGTATATTGCCAAAACATATCAACTTTGAAACATAACAACAAAAAACATTAGACGGTAAGAAATTACTATTTTGCCTTATTAACAAACGCACAACACAGCAATCGTTTAATTTTATACAGGATTGAAAGTTAAGAACAATTATTGAAATATTCTCAAAAATAGTAAGGGTATATTGTGAAAAAAATAATAATGATCCTATACAATAGTACTTGCTTTTAATAGTTATATTACGCAAATAAAAGATGTATGTTGTTATATTGGAAAATAAAGTAAAAAAAATATTAACTAATAAAATTATTATTTGGCTCGAACAATACAAAGTAATTTTGAATAAACAACAAAATGAGATTGAGAAAAAGTATTGATAAATATTGGTTTGTACAACAGAAGTCAAGTAATAATATAATGCACTACAAATAATGTTCACAACAATTATAAGTTTCACTGTACTGTAGATTCGAAGTTCAAACCAAAAAAATATCGTGATGCATTGTTTTATTTTAAGAGTTAGTTCCATCCTGTATCCTTGTTGTCTATCATGCCTGTCACCAACCATCTTCTGAGACTGTGTAACAGAAATACAATATCAATACATATCTCAATCGGACTACTTATCAGTGTGATATTTTTTGTATAGTGACAATTTTATTTTTTTTATATTATAGTTCGGCCGTTCAGAGAATGCGTTCCTGACACATCGCGATTGAACTGACGTCGTAACTTTGTAATGGCGTTGCAGTTACGATAAAAAATATTTTTGCTGGTTGTTTACCGTTTTAACAATTGATGAGCATTAAAACAACATTATTATATCAATAATCTATGAATTTTATAATTTTGTGCCAAACTGAGTGTCAAATAACTTGGTAAACAATATTTTTCAAAATCTATACTGCGCTATTACAAGGTTACGTCAAAGCTTTATATTTGTAGTGCTGTGCTAATAATAACAGTATCGTTCAGGCCGAACTATAATAATGACTACGAACCTCTTTCTTTTTAAAAGTTGACAGTTTCATTTTTCTTTTTTATATAATTGACATATACCAAACATTGTAATCTTTTATTTTTAATTTTTATTAATGTAACTGTCAATATTTTTTTTATTAATAAATTTTTTTATTTATTATTTTTAAAATCCAATTCTACATTTTTTTTCTACTTTTACATATAATTTTATATCAGTATTTCATAATTTTAATGTTTTGAATATAATAATTTGTTACCTACTCGTCTAGAAGAAACCCAAAAATAATGTAAATCCGTAATTGGCTATAAGAATTATTCCCTATATTTTATGTATTAATTAATATTAAGAGCTGTGGATTTTGTGAATGAATAAATAAATAAAAGCCGTCAGCGCGTTAAAACAATTCTTTACAAACCTACACTTACCTCAACGCCTCAAGACTTCGAACGCGGTGCAACAAGCGCGGTGACATGAATCTTCGATTCTTCTCTGGCCAATTCAATAAAAATATTTGAACTTACAAAATATACAGGGTGAATTTCAATTAACGTATCACCTCTTGCGGTGTGGAATAATGTGTGGAATAATCTGGAACTTTTTAGTGTTGAGTGAATAGGTGGACTGGAAGCGAAAGAAAAACTTAGAATGTGCCAGCTGCTTCTCTACCTGGGCATACTGTACAAGTCAGTTAAGGGACAGAGGTTTCCTGTCTGAAGTGAAAGAGAACTGAAAGAGGACTTCCTGTCACTACAATAGCCTCTCTCCATCTTTATAATACCTCCAAATTTGTCAAACGCGACATCAGATGGTCTTACAACCCCTGGTGTTCTGCCTACCCCATAAGGGATACAGGCGTGAAGTTATGTATGTATGTATGTGAATAGGTTTCTCATGGATAGATGTGTCCATAGTCTTCACGCGCACTTTCCATCAGGTGGCATGGAAGACAAACGTCCTATCCTTACAATATAAAAAAGGGGGCAGCCTCTCCACATCAATCCCAACAATATTTGTTCTACGAATCTTGATAAATAACACAAAAAGAACACAAAAAATAAATTTGCTCCTTAATCTACATTTTGTAAGAAGTAGGTACCTATTATTATTTGGTAGCGATATTTTACTGCGCAAGGTGCGTGGCATACCTACGCTCAGAGAAAAGAGAGTTACGCCGCTAAACAGAGACTATAAATATTTGTTGTATGGGAAAACTAAAATTTTTAAAACTATTAATTTTAAAAAGTTGTAGATCAAATGTTGTTTGGATAGATATAGAGAAGCTGCCTGCAAGAGGTGTTGCGCTGATTAAAATTAACCCTGTATAGAATCAAAGAAGCTTTAAAAAGTTTTAGAACCAAATAAGATTTGTTATAGGTAATATGAAAACTAGAGTGTATTATTGCATACACATTTCATTTACCCACCAATCGCCTGTTCGGAAAACTGAAACTGCGCATTTAAGACTTTATCTGTGCATACATGGCCGCCGTCCTCACGAAAGATTAGACTATTATTACTTTTAGCGTACTATATTTTGTATACCTACTTACCTACTACTCGTTTTTCTGACTTCATTTAATCAACGAGACCAATCTTTATATTTCTTATTACGGTGTATAATATAAACAATATTGACAAAAAAAAAGTATTTTTCTTACGGTAGTTATTTAAATCCTATTTTATACATCTAATTTCGTTCAGACATTTATATAATAGAGAGAGAGAAATAGAGTTGGTAATAATATATTCCTGGACGTTCTTGCATCCAGCAAGCATCATAGAGCAGGTAGAGCCCCCATACCTTCTCGTCGCTTAACAGAAAACCCCACAGCCTTTAAAGGGCTCCGTCAGATGGTTACGATGTTGTAGATTTTTATACTGAATTAATTTTTTCACCATATTAATTCAAAAACTATCCTTCCAGCATGATTTTTAAAAGAAAGGTAACTATTCCACTCATTGAGGAGGTAAAATTAAAAAAATAATACACTAAATGATAATTTTACTTTTTAATTTCGATTTTCCTCTATGGTACAAGGCACACACACAATTTTAAGTAAATTATTGAAATAATAAATAAAGTAACATGCAATCGAAAGTCTAAACTTTTTTTGATCTCAAAGTACCTACCGACATCATAGGTATTATCACGGACTTTAAATTGGGACCCACTTAAGTTGCCGAGCAAACTTAAACCTTATAAGCTAATATTTCAAGCAATATATTGATATTGGCAACGTTATGGATACTGTTTATTCGAAACCAATCTAAGAGATACTATGTATCTCTTTACTATTTCAAGTAAAGAACATTCGAAATTAAATGGGTACCAAATTAAAGTTCGTGATCGTACATTGCAAAATATCAAATCCTACAGAAATCATAATTTGTAAGTCAAATTTAACTAAGTAAAAGCAATTTTATACAATAATACTGGCTGGAAATCATTTTTTTTTTCTATATTTACAAAATATATAACCTAAACAAAATATATCTTTGTGTGACAATAAAAATGGCGAATATTGCGTGGGCACGAAATTTTAACTAGATATAATAAAAGCTATTCATGGTTTTTATTTTATAAAGAAGAAATGTTTGTGTAGAATTAACATTATGTGTGTCACTAACTGTATTGTCATTAATATTTTTTAAATAAATACGAGAAAAATATTAGAGAATACCACAATCATTCACTTTACACATCCACACATCGGCTAAACACTTATACACTACTTTATTAATTTAATGTGAATACGTTAAAAAAAACCTTTAAATGAAAATGCAAAAATGTTTTCATTTCAAAACGAAGTAGAAATACCAAAATAAGTAATTGGAAAAAGGAAGAATGGTTTTAAAATAATCTTTCTAATCGATATGGGGGTAAATAGAAATAACAAAATGGAATATCATTTCTGCAACTACTTTATTTTCATCATTAGCCTATTTGAAAATGGTCACAAAATTTAATTTAAAATTTACATAACATCCTATGAATAATGCGCATATCACCAGAACGTTTGCAAATTCTAATCGCATCTACTTTAGACATTCAAAATCTTCCGTATTCTAAGCATTAATATAAATAACGCTATACCGTACTTTATGTATAATATTAAAACTACAGTTCCTTCTATATAGGATAATTACCCATATACATCGACTCTTTTAAGAATACGAGATATAGTGATTATACTTATTTATACAATTCTGCTTCTACTGCCTGATCCAAAAAGAAACGCTTAACTTTAAGTGTGTTGTACGAAAAACATCATCTTTTGATCAGTCAACGGATAGTAAAAATAATTCTGAGAGCACTAACTTATCATAGCTATCTTACAGGTTTATGCTTTAAGAAATTATTCTAGACCAGTTACATTCTAATCATTGCACTAAAATTGAATAAATTAGGTGATAATGATCACATATAAATATTGGAAATAACGCGAGATGCAATCAAAAATCCGTTTTATTATTATACAATTTTAAGGTTCAAGTTGACAAAATTATTTTTAGGAACTCAATTGGGCTAGCTGGAAGTATTGAAATGATCTAATAGGCAGTCTTTGATCAATTCCAACCGTTATTTTTGCATTAAACGAACAGTTAAAAGTAATTTTCGAAACTTTATGATATGTTTGTAAGTGTAAAATGCTAAAATAAAACAGTGATAATTTAATGTACCTTAAAATATAAAATATGGCAATTAATAATAAGTTTACACAATAATATAAAGGTACTTTCGTAAAATAGTAAAGTATTGATGAATTAATTACAATTATGTTAATCTTAACTTCCCTTAAAGCTATAAAGAAAATATTTACAAATTTCACTATGGAAGAAGACTTCACAAGATTCCGTATCATACTTTAATCGAAATCTATTCTTACTTTAACTGCAATAACAATATTTACATTATTAATCTCAATTAAAGAAAGTGCAACTCCATCGAGATCATATTCTTCGAATACTTTATCAAAAATCTTATAAAGCGAATGCCTCGTCGCGATCACATGCGTCCTTGATCACTATAAATCTTTGGATTTACTTTTCTCTGAACTCTGGTTTGACACTAATGATAGGTTTTCTAGTTTCGTCGTGTGTGTCTAAGTGTTGGTTGTCGGGGCAGTCCGCAGCCCCGGTAGGTGGCAGCTAAGTAGCGGAGCTGAAGAGCACCGAGTTCTTGTAGTAGGCGGCTCGGTCTGACAACGGGCTCTTCACGTCGCGCTCCATCGCTTGCTGCCGCGACTTGCGCTCCATCTCCAACTCTTGTGCAAGTGATTCTGTTAACAAGCGAAAATACATTCAAATATCTATGACCATTCAAATATCTATACTATTTTAATGTTACATCACCTGCGGGCACAAACATAACACTATCTCCTACATAAAGCCAGCAAAATAACGAAGTTACAAGCTCACTCTATCTAAATACCCTGTGAAATGTTATTAGTATTCGGCAAAACCTGCCGAACTTCAAACGGACTTCACATCCGCATGACACTTTCTAATTTAATTTTCAATATACCCTTTAAAAACGTATCGTTCGCAATATACGAGCCTGTTATTGAATTTTAAGGAAGGGTTGATAGCTTTGACTTTTGTTGCGTCGCTTCATATACTAACTTTATTTAAATTGCAATTTTCGTTATTATAATTTGACAATAAACATGACCTTAAAGGGTAACAAAGAAATAAATTCGTCTCAAAAAGAATTGAAAAAGTCCTAATAACATTTAAAGAAAATTGACAAAGTTCATGAAGAGGCATGAATTGGTGAGGTAAGGCAATTGTCTCCCAAAACGACGACATTTTACGAAATATGCTTATTCAATTTCATGCAACGCTTGCCGCCTCCTGCAATTTACGAGATATAAAAGATATAAACGGAATCACGTTTTTTGCTTACTTTGATGGAAATATTTTTTCAACAGCAAATTCAATTTCTCGAACCGACTTTTATTTACAACTTGAGCTTTCATTGTCATGCAATTTCAAAGCCTAACATTTCAGAAAGTACTTAATCAAAATGGAGATTAGTTACAATCCAAGCAGACAAAGAGTTTGATAACGGTAGGTTCTTATGAGTTATTCATCTGAAATGATTCGATTTTTTTTTTGGGTGAGATAAAAGCGAGTTACAGTCGTCAAAATATTTATCATTCGAAATGGCAATTATAATCCGATTTGTTTCCGTGGAGACTGGCTCCAGGGCACCAACACTGGCAAGTGTCGCCATTGAGGGTTGTGCCGAAACAGAAACCTATTATCCCGGGCGAGATTATTCGCCTAGGGCGTCACAATTAAATATTATACACTTAAAAGCTTCGGCCTTTGCCGTTTCACTTCGCTGCCACCCCTAAATGTCCCATTAGGATTGTTTGAATACGTAATATTTTTGAATTTGCCTCTTCAAAAACAGAATCCTTGGTTCCTTTGAGAGTCATAATCTATTTGTTCTTTGAAATTATTGTAACGCTCGAGCGCGTCACTTGATAAAAACTGAGTTAAATTTGTTACTTGTCATTGCTTTTTAAATTGTTCTTGTTTTTTATTTACACGTTAACTTCTAAAAAATATATTTATTAAAAAAAAACTGATGATGTAAAATTGAAAAAGTTTCATTTTCTTTTATGATAAAAAAATCGAAACAGTGTTTGGAAACCCAATACGTTTCATTAACTTGCTCTCTGAAACTCATTATTCTAAACTCTTTTTTGTGGTATCAACACCTCTTTGGTTCATTAATTGTTGATATTTAAAAATAAAAAAAGTAAAAGCGTGGAGTTCATTAATTTGCGGAAATAAGAGAATATTGAAATGTTAGACGGCTTAAGGAAAATTATAACTGCGGTGTACAAAATACTATTGCAATAAATTGTTGCTATAATAAACGTTTATTTAGCAGTATACGAAACAGATGTTGACAAGAAAATGAAGAATATAAAGTACTTAAAATTCTTATAATCGTACATTCGAGATATTAAATTCAAAGTAAACAAAAAAAGCAATATCTTCAAAAATATTGGGCACACCTGTGCTATACAATTTTATTCCCATTCATTTTACAAGCGCAGCTAAAACACGCCGGAGAACTTCGGTCTTTATTAATTTTTCAACTTTATATTACTTAACATCAGTTGCTTCTTATATCCGCATCGAAGCCACAGCTGAACCTCCAATATTTTGACATTAATTATTTTTAAAGAGATCTTAATAACATTATTAATTAAGAAAAAGAAAAAAGAGTAGAATTGATTTTTAACCTACAAGATAATCAAGTTAATTTGTATTTAAAGGGTGAAGCGCAAAATTAATATAAAGGATAATTTTACTCGTATATTAAGGTAGCAAAACGTGAGATAATTTGAAATCATTATATAAAGTACTCGACATTATTGCTCTATAATATTGAATAAATTATCACAAATTTTACAGAAAACAATCCAAAAGCATGTTATTAACTTACAAGTCTATCTTGGTACATTTTCGTTTGATGTGATTCCTTATTCGTTTGACCTATTTCGTCTTTCAAGAAATACGATGTAAAAGTTTTCTAATTTACGAATAATAAGATGCTTTTTTTAAACGGTAACATTGAAGAAAGTTGATGAAAGCCTTTTTAATATTTCTTCCCTTGCTTTTTGCCATCCTTTTATATTTGGAGTTTTAAGATTTACGATGTTAATAATAAGTTGAGTATTAAACAACGCCCACAGAATCTAATTACTTGTCTCTTGTGTTTATTTTGACTTGTATTTTGTCTCTAAATATTTAAAAATCAGAAGCTGTGACATTAACATTTTAAATAAATGAAGAAGAGTGTCTGAATGTTTCCAAATCTGAAGTTAAAAGAAAATTAACCATAAGTAGTGTTCTTTTAAATCCTTTCATGGTTAGTTTGGAATCAAGCAATAATTTCTGCAAATACTCCCCCCGTGGCGTGTTTGCGTGCATGTAGATAGTTGGGGAAAGTAACACTTAAATTAGTTGCAATTTCTACTTGAATGCAATTCATCAGTAAAAGCCACTTGTCGGCTAAATACAAGATGTTTACAATTTGAATTTGAGTACAATTTTTGAAGAATAAAAACCATTGTTAATAATATGTGAAATTTTGACGGTAGAAAGCTTTAAACTAAGCAAGCAGCTAAAAGGGATTATAATTCAATAACGTGTCATATTATGAAATAGCAGAAGAGAGTTGTGGAAGCAGATAAATACAAAGCAATCTCAACGCAATGTAGGCATTCTGCACTGCATGTCGGTGCATTTTAATGAAATTCTGGGCTTTCCACAAAGCGGGTATGAATGAAAAAGGTACGGCTTTAAATCACCGATGCGCTCGGTTTTCTATTCTTGTTGCTTTTGGAGCTAGTTGGGCTGAGGTTTGATTAAAAAGGAGCTTTACATCCTATTTCTGTAGATATTCTAATTTTTTGACGTTTTTGATGGAACTAAACTGAAAGGCTTGCTTTATAGGTTTGTGATTTAATATACACACACAGACAGGAAGAAATATGAATTTTTGGCGGTTTACTAAAATTAGTTCTACATTTAACATGAAGGATGTAAAATTCAGTACCATTACTTACAGCTATGCTATCCGAAAGACAATTTAAAATTGTGTCCTACTTATAAAATGTGGTAAATGAAATAAATACCCATTATAAGATATTATTAACGAGTATTTTCATATTATTCTGCAAGGAAATAGAGTCTTAATACATTCTTTACTTTTAAAAAAATCTTTTCGCCGACTCACCAGAATAGTTTTGCCAGAAAGCTGCTCCTCCACTCATGATGTCCACTGGAGGTGGGGGGTAGTTCCATTGAGGCTTCTCCGGCGTACGTGGAGGCTCTCTCTGGAAGGGGGGCGAGCTAGGCGGGGGCTCTGCGCTGGGGGGCTTGCTGTCCGAGCCATTCTCCCGGTCACGCTCTCTGGGGGGCTCCTGCGCTGGTGGAGACAGGTTCTCTGCGGGAAAAATGGTGGATTAATAGATTGTCGTAGTTTTTTTTGTAAAGGATGATGGGTTTTAATTTTTTATCTGAAGGGTAAATGAGCATTTCGGTTACCTTTTTTACCGCCCGTGGATATAAATCTAGAAGACCAAGTATGAACCATCTCCTGAGACTTAAGACAGTCTATGAAATTCTCTATATTAAGAATATAGAGAAGCTTTTTACTGGTGAAAGTAATCAGAAAAATAATACCTTAGTTTGCTCTAAAAAATAGTTATATCTTTCTTTATATTAATGTTGTTTAAGTTCATGTAAATTTTTAAAGCAACGAAGAAAATAGCTTCAAGGAAACGTTCACAATCCAACCCTTCGTATTCAATTGACGCAAATGAACAACTGAACGTTCTACTTAAAAATGAGCCAATAAATGTATGTAATAATGGCAAACAGCGATTATGCAAGAAATTGAACTTGAATGCGTGTTAGTTCAGCACCGAGCCCCGTTTCAAATGGCCTGCGAAACGATTTCCTGACACGGAGATTAGCACAAGCCTTCACCAAGAGTTTGCCCACCCTTCTTATATCACGCACTCGACACTCGTACCCCAATCGATAAAGCTACATATCCACTCTCTGTCAATCCAAAATCAACTCTAGAACGAATTGTTAAAGTAACAAATGAAATGTTGGAATACAAGGACGTGTGTCGGAAAGTGGGTGAGCATTTAACTAATACAGATACTCTGACAGTTGGTAAGTTAACATGTCAGGGGCAAAACGCGTAGGCAGGAACTTGAAGTTGTAAACTTGTTGAATTGTCTATTAAAGAGTGCTATTGACAACTTGACGTTTGTAAGATGGGATCAATCTTATCATCAGATATATTTACCTAATGGTAAGTAAGTAATCATGACTTACCAGTAACTATTCTAAGGATTTCGGATGGTGCGCCAGACTGTTTCAACGCCTCTTCTATTTTCTGCCGCCTCTTGAGTTCCATCTCGAGTTGCTCTTGTACCTGTTGTCGTTGCTTTCTTTCTTTCTTGAGTCGTTTTTGATACATTACTGTTGGCAAAAAAAATGATTAGATATCTCATTATTCAATTTCGAGACTAAATTGAGAGACGTTTGTAAGATGGCCTGCCTGAACTTGCTTTGAATCGGGAACCTACTTAGTAAGAAAGTTCATAAAGTCTCCATATCAAAAGGTATTAGATTACTCAAGTGTAAGTTTAAGTAATTTTAATAGTATTCAAACCATAATACTATGTACTTGCGGGCGTAGCAGATTGAGTACTTACTCACCTGTGGTGATTCTCAATTTGATTCCCAGCAGGGTCTATTTAGGAAATTAACTTTTTAGGATACCCACTGTAGTTTCTCTGTATGGTTTCAACAATACCAGCTTTTTTAGAAGTTATAGACCTTCGTTCAGTTCACGTCTCCATGCCGATGATGATGATGATCAGCTGTTTTAAGGTCTGACACTTGGTTGACACAAGTTTGAATAACTTAACTGTGAACTATTTTTTTTGGATTGAGTTAAGTAACCAGAAGAATTACAAAGATAAAGCATAAATCAAATTCTATCAACTTTGAAAGCAAATAACTCTGATTGTATTTAAGTTCATAGAATACTATTTGGGACAAAGGTTTTAATTATTATTTGTTATTTGACCTTATGTTTAAAAATAAATTAAAGCAATAATATGTTTTTGGAAAATAAAACTTTTATTTATATTATTTTCGTGAATTGCTTTGAATATAGACGCATCGATGAAATTTATACTAAAAGCAGTTATACCGTGTCGAAGCAACAATTGCTCGCCTCACGCGGAGCAAAACAAAACTACTTGTAAATAAACGCTTACAGCGCGGTACGCCATACTGCTTGCAACCTGTCCCTCAAATTATGCAAAAGAACGTCGAAACTTAAAAACTGTTCGTCTCGCTCACTCCCACGTGTGACTCCAATGCAATTTTCTTTATCCAAGTCTCATATAAAGGTGCATCAAATATGGTTGATTCGTCGAGTAAACTCCATCTTTCCTCGAGTCAGCCGATAATCATCGAATGGAATGATTTCTCTTTCCCAACCATCGGTTATTATGTTTTGCATCACATTTCTGCCGAGACTTGATCGACGAATGATTGTCTCTCGTTTGATAATTAAAGGTTCAATAAACTACGTATATGCAATTACTGCTATTTACTAAAGTCAGGTATAAGGATTACAAAAAGAGAACATAGTCTTACAAAAGTCTAGGAAAATAAGTAAAAATAAAGATTCTCATTACTAGCATTTCCATATTGTAAGTAATTAATGTTGTTGTTAATGAAACTGTAAGGTCTGCAGGGTTGGAATCCCACGCATCATTAGTTACAAGACCTTTGACTTCAAATAGTAATAATGTGCCAAACCTATATTTTCCTTTTTTTTACTTACACACATATTCACATGACTTATGAAATTTCATTGAAATAAGAGATAGATTAGGGTTACCTATTAATTTAAAATATAATTACCGAGCAAGGACGTATACATTTTGGATATACAGAATCAATTTTCAACTTAATAATTATATAAATAGGGAGATATTTTCACAATAATTAGGATGGAAAAAGGTAAATTTTCAGGTAATTGCTCGTCAGTACAGACGGGCAGCAAAGGGCGTCACAGTGGAAAATTCGCCGGACCATTGCGCGCAGTCATTCAGTTCAACACCTTTAAAACAGTTTTTCACCCGAATGCCGCTTATTTTTGGAGCTTTCATCTCATCTCGTCGTAACGACCAATGCGTAAATTATTGGAACCGTATTGGGTTATATTTTTAATTCTAATTTTGAAACTTCAATCAACGTCATATTGCTTTAGATACTAGAGTGCATAGTCAGAAGCTCAGGCGGTATCTATTGTTTCTACGAGTCAATATTTGTCTATGGTCGGAGCGGTGCCTTTGTACTTCATAATCCGGCCCATTTCCTCCTCACTCCAATAACTAACGATGAATCGAAGGGATTTCAATCTCTAATTTAAATAAGTCAATGCAGATGGCCAGCGGTCTTTGAATACAGCTTTTGTTATACTTTTCACAGATTAATCTTAAATATTGAATCTATAAAACAGTACAATTTAAATTAAATTCCTGAATAAAACCGATTTACTTAACTTCGCACGAAATGAAATAAATTCTCGATTGCTTTTTCTTTTTTGAACGTAAAACATCAACGAAACAATTTGTGGTATGAAACGAAACAATTCGATGACCGAACATATGAATAAAACCGAACCATCAAAATATTGAAGGAATCCATTCAAAGGGGAAAACGCAAAAAAGAGCGTAGTACCTACAACATGAGAGTGTGGTTAAAAAGCAACGAGCGAATATGGACGGGTACATCCGTTGCAGACAAAAGTTTGGCTACTTGACTATGCAAATTATATTTGCAGACCGCTGAGACCCGATCTCCGCGTTTTCGTTTCACTTCCATTTATGTAACGTGTATTCTTTTCATATTTTCATCCGATTTCCTTCCCCTCGTTTATTTTGTTCCGTTTTTGAAAAAGCGCGGAACAAAACATTCTGCGAGGTTTTATACCCCGAAGCCGCTTCTCACCGCGACTTCTACTTTTTCTTATTATATGTATATCTATCTTTTTTGTATCTATTCGAGATTCTTTTCTTTAATACTTTCAACTCATAAATGGCTGATACGACCCCTCAGGGTTTGTTATTCGAATAACATGTAAATGAGTTCGCAGTAAAGTACAAATTTAAATTTTTATTTCAGTGTGGCCAAATGCTGAATTTTTAAAATAAAAATGAATGTTTCATTATAACAGAGTTAATAGGATGTAAATTATAATATTAATTGAGCATAATTTATGATTATTTACATAAATAATATTGAAGCTACATGATCCTTTAACAAACTAGTTTAATGAAAGCTGGTTCATAAAATAAATTATGAATTTTATGAAAACAAAAATGAATAGGCAGTTAGACTGCATTTCTATTGCATTCAGTTCAAAAACCTGTATGGAAAAAACTGAACCTTTAGATTTTTACGATGCATTGACATTATTTTTTAGCCATACCTATATAATTAAATACCATTGCACTGTAATTTATGATCAGTATCAATAAAACGTAAATAAAAAATATTAACAACGATTCTAAATTTAAAATACAATCTTTACAAACAAAAAAGCATGCAAACCTCTTTAGTGGTATCAGATAAAAAAACATACTGTTTATCTTTTTTTTTAGGATTGGATCTGAATAATGTTAAAAGGTGAATGGTGTAAGTGAATGGCTTCTGAGGTAGAGCCAATAAGAGAGCTATCGTATCGTAGCGGTGTCGTCACGCGAAGGATCAACCCTCAGGAAACGGATGCACTTATTGCTTTATGGGGTTTCACAAATATTTTTGTAAAAATTCTTCTCGATGCTCTAGAATATGTTTTACAAAAACAGTTCTATATTTTTGTTGATGCTTTCAAAAGACACTTCGTAAATGAAAATTGCAATCAAAATTGCAATACACGGATAAGAGGTCGGTTATAAAATGCATAAATACGTATTTCAAATTTGGATCAATTAAACAATTATATCAAATCAAATTATCAATCAAATCAAATAAACATAAGACTATTTAGTTTAAATTAGAACAAATTTAAAAAATTACTTAACCATATCTAAATGATCGTTATCAGAACTAAAAACCGGGAAAATTCTAGTAAATCTAGGTTTAATATACTTTAGATTAAAAAAAGACAATTATTTCTCAATCACATGAATGATGGAACAAAAAAAAACAACTTTTAGCGAAATACTCACACATAAAACGTCGTGGTACGATGCCTATAAAAATTGCTGCGTTTAGATTGATAAGATACAAAACGATTAAACTTTCATATTGTCATAGAAAAACAATGTTATAGAAGTGCAAAAAGTTTAATTACAAAGATCAGAGAGTTAGATACGACAGATAGTTCCCACTACAAGCAAAACGTAAATAAGATTCGACGTTTATGACAGTTATTCCCCTTCGAGCGTCCCCGAACGATTTAGATAAGTCTTTTATAGTTCTTTATTGAAAATAAATTGCCTAGAATAAAATCAGACGCATTTGGAATGGCTTTCCGATAGATGTGTATGAAATAATGCTTGAGTGATAAGATGTGTCAGATTGTAGAGTAACTTATGCTGCAATAAGTGAAGCGTTTGAAATGGAGCTCCCATTTTAAAGTTTAAAAGCAACTTGAGACAGATAAAAATATAAATTACAATTCTATAAGGAAATCGACACATAGAGTTAAAATGACCAATAAATTAATCAAGAAAACGTCTTGTCAATACCGCATTAATATGTATGTTCCAAATTAACTCTCACATACCTAGGTAGGTACCGTATGTCGTAAGAGAAGTATTCTCGGCCAAAATAGTTATTCTATTGACAGGTACAAGAGAGGTAAATTAAATAATAGTTAGTTACCTTATGTAGTGAAAATTTAGACAATGTATATTGTTAGCCGTTTATAATATATATGATTATAAACGGCTAACAATATATATAAATATATACGAAACTACGACAAAATATGTAGGGTTTTTATTATAAGAATGTGTAATTTTTTTCGATTAACTGGAAATTTTCGATCATTTAATATCATTTTCGCAAGAAATTTTCCATCCACTTTATTTTTCACAATTTGTCAACCATCTCACAAATATTAATGTTAATACTGTTAACAAGATTAGTAAGATAGAACAAAATATACAGAGATCTTAATTTCTTGTACAATTTTTTGGAGAAAAATCGTCATCAATCAATCAGGACTGTCCGCACAAATGTCCCTAATGTCCCGAACACAAGAACAGTGGCTGTTTTATCAAATCCTCTATTTTATTCCCAAAATCGCAGAATTTATGGGGACTGGCCGCGAAGATAAACAGTTTTTGGAACTTGTGAAGATTATTGTTTTCGCCAGTAAGTGGGGGCTGTGAGTTATAGCGCCGGTGACCTTTGGCGGTGTTTAGTGAAATATTTTTTGGCGAAAAAAAAGTCAATGTTATGAAGATAAGTCGACAATATTACTAGGACTGATGTTTGTCGTTTGGTTAATATGTGCTACATCTAGAACAGTAAAGCAAAGAGATGATTTGTTTTAAAGCGCAAATTTTAGTTATTTTCATTTAAAAACATTTATTGTTTACCTTTGAAAAATGTAACCTAAACGTCTTTTGGAACTTTCTACGGCATCAGCAGCGTCTTATAATAAATCAAATAAAATATGCTTTATACTCTATGGTCACGAGCGAATGACCAAGGAGTCTTAAAAGGCTACGAAATATCGAGTTCCTTTTGATCATGTAGACGTCTAATTTCATTGATTATTTCATCATTCATAACTAAATATAAGACGTTTAAGATAAAAATTTATGCCAGGTTTCGATGTTACAAATTAAACTTAATTCTAAGCTAGCAACAAAATAAATGGACATTTATTTTTGATTACCATAAGAACTAACAAAAGTCATTGCTCAGCAACTATCTCTGAATCTTTAATAAATTTCTAATACCCAAAAATTACTGAAACCAAAACAAAACATACAACATCTCCAATATTACAAGAAAGAATTCAGTTATGAAAAATAAAAGGAAACGTTTTATCAAAACGATCAAAGGACGGCCGGTCATTCCCTGTTCTTACGACGATAGTAAAAAAAATACAATCTTTCTTTATAGTTACCATTCCAGTGGTTATTACGATATAGGTATTGAAGATATCGCTATTCTGAACCCGGATTCGGATGGCATGGAACTTACGAACCGTGAAATGTTGACTTCGGATATTGGTGTTACTTCACTGCACTTGTGACTTCTATTTAAATATGGAATGAGTTCAGTTTTTGAAAAGAACGCTGAACATGTCCTATCTTGAAAACGTGATTCAATTGGTTTTTCCTGAAATGAATCATGCAATTCAGCTAACTTTTACTCAACATAGTTGAGTTGTCAAATTACAGAACTATAAAGGTAGAACCAATTTTTATCTTTGATAGTCATAAAGTATAAAGTGAGTGATTACATTTCTAATATCGACTGTATTGTCAATTTCTGTAACGTGCTCAAGTTACACAAAATGGATTAAACTTTAACGACAATTGTTGACAAAGGGCTTTAGTAATATAGGAACTTCACGTTTTATTGCTTATAAAATAAAATAGCTCATTTGGCGGAATATAAATACATAAACCTACACTCCCTTTAATTGTTTTTATAAGTGTCTTTGATATGACCGTATTTTTTTCCTTATATCATAAAAATAGAGCTATACAAAAATTGTGAAATTAATCTGATGTCAGAGGTTTGAAATGCCGCTTATATAACCACTTTTTTATCTGCTCGTTGAGCTATCAATTAGTAATTATCACACACTTCATTTAAGAACGAGGAGATTTCTTTAATTGGATCTACAAGACATCACCTTCAAATTCGACAGATCTTGCCGATTCACGAGAAAATGTCAAAATCAATAGCAGTGGGTCAGTTTGTTTCTGAAAATCATGTTACACCATTGTACAAGTCTAAATGTATTTAAAATTTCGTTATAAAAAACTGGCTAGCTGAGCAAGTGTTGAATTTATTTAAAGTGCGCTGATAAAATGTTCTATTCATATTTAAGGCGATTAAAATATTAATTTATAACAATCACGGTTATTTAAACAATAAATGCAGGGAATGCGTGTTGCTAACAGCAACGAAAATTAAAATTGTGGTGAAAATCCTGCCAATACATCAAATTATATACATGAAAAATATGAATATTAATATTTCAAAGTACCTTTCCCTATGATTTCCTTGAAAACCGATCTCCAAGCTAAAAAGAAATACAATTTCCGAATCCGAAACTCAACACCGACTAATGAAGTGCAGTAGAAACAGACAGATGATCGAAAAGCAATCGATTCTGAGTATAAAAAATATCGTTCTTTAATTTTATTGGTACCAAGTCATCGGTCCACGCTTCCTGCGACTAAGGTGGTCGTAATATAATACTACAAATATGCTTGAATTAATAATATTGTAGATATTTGATGGCAGGGGTCGCTTGCTCGCGTGCAAATGTCTTGTGTGGCTTCTCCATATTGATTGTGGCAACATCCGATCTGAATGAGATCGAATGCAAGACGGTGGTCGTCTTGTGATGGGGTTGAATTTAGATGTATGGATCGGTGAATCTGTACTGTCTGTGGTTGGTTTTGTATCAAGAAACTGCGAACTATCTTGATATTTGAATCAACAGAAACTAAATCGTGAATTTTGATGGTTCAAACTTAAGTTTCATTTTGCAATTAGTTTATTTAGTGTATAAATATTTACACTTTAAATATTACAAATAATACTTTAATATAAGTTAATGTATGCTTAGAATATACGCGTAAATATAAAATGATAAATATCTGAAGATATTCCGATCATTTGCCATGGCGGGGAAGAAACCCATTTTAATAATAAAATGTCAAGTATAAGTGTAGTCTCGTCTGAAAATACATATATTTGTTTATTATAAATGCATGATTTATTTGGTGCACCAAAGTTCGATTGATCGTAATAAATTGTTATTGGTACTTACAATAAAAATAAAGAAGATATAAACTTTAATTTATTATTTACTGTAACGATGTCATTTTATACGAAAATTGGATCCCATGACGTCATTGCGGTCATAACCACAGTAAATTAATCGTTATTTACGACATTTTGGGTACACATAATTTCAGGCTGTACGATATTTTCCCAGTTTGGTTGTAAAATGTTAATTGACATTACAATAGCCGAAAACATACAATTCGGTGCCATGGCGTGAATTATGTGACAAAAGTAAACTGAGTTAGAAATAATGTCCCTACAAATAACTCTGTTGCTGGTTTAAATCGTTATATTAAAGATTAAATGTGTACAAAGCAAAGGACAAAAACTGAAAAGTATGCAGAGTAGGTAACTCAACAAATATTGACAGTAGATGATTGCGGCCGGCCAGCAAAGACCCCCTTGCAAACTGCGAATTAAAACGTGGACGAGAAAAATTAATCCTAATGCGATTTTAATGAAGCCGAAATGAACGAATGCAATAATGAATTGTTAAGCCGCAGGTTATACGTTCTCTGCTTAAATTGTAATGAAAGAAAAACCAAAGACTACCGCTTAAGCCCTGCACAATTATGCGGTTTTGTTTACTTTGCTTTACGTGTATGATATTAAAAGCTTTCGCGCAATCGAGCCTTTTGCGAGGTTTCCGCATATTAAACTCCGCTCTGAATTGAAGCACAGACATGATAAAATGTAATAATAATTAAGACTATGCATTACACAAAGACGCACGCCTTAGCATGAAGTACAAAGCATACAAGCGCTGAAAATGTACACCTGAAGTCTGTGCCCGCTTTTGCATTAACGAATGCGGAAGCGGCACTGTGCACACAGTACGCGACCCCCCCGCTCGCCCCCACCCCGAGCCCCTCACTCCAGCCAGCGCCGCCACCACGGCATATCCCACCCGCACTCATTACCTCCACGCGACAACCAACAATTCAAGTTTGCTTTCCACCACACAATCTACTCGACCAGACAGACTACACGGCAACCATGCGCCGGCCACTCGAATAATAAAGATGCAGAAATTAACCCGACCGCACTGAATAAGAGGAAACTAAGTGAAGCTATCTCCGCCTGAATGGAGGTAATGTAACGCGAGCACTCGTCTCTCGAATGAAAGAAACATCGTCAACTAGATGAGTTTGTTGAAATAGAGGGTTAAAGTCAACCGCAGAATAAAAACAGTCAACAGATAAATGCAAACGATAAACACGCGAGTAAACTGAAAAGAGAAACCTCAATGCCAATGTTGACTCAGACTAAACAAGACCGCTGAAACGTTTTCCCGCTGAAAAGATCCGCGATGAAGTTGTCCCACCGCAGCTGCGAAACTAAAAACAATAATAACACAATAGGTTTAACATTCACTTGTAGTTATAAAATATTCAATTACGTTAAAGCACACATTTGCTAAGGCCAACAACGACCACGCGGCACCCCCATTAAAGACGCCTAAGGGCCATTTAATCGGTCAGTGGATGTAAATTCGTCGGCCCTAAAACAAATATCCCGAAACTAATAAGGAAACGAAATATGTAAATCGTTTGCCATATTGTTTCACAAGTGAAATCTTCCTTTAATCTTATAACAAATCCGTGTCTAAATGGCCGGTCCGGACAAAATTTGAATATAAGAGGGTTCGTCATGGGTCAGGTTGAGACAAGGTTGTTGCGGGAAGGAAGGAGCTGAATGTATGCGAAACACGCACGGAGGAGATAGCGCTCGTAATGTTGTCCTATGCACATATTGCATCAAATTAGTTGTCGACTTGTAAACAACGAGCGGGAAAGTAAGGTTGCTAAGACGTCGTCCGCAGTAGTTTGCATGGATATGAGTACGGCAATATGGTGCTCGCAGCTGCTAGCCGCACTCATTAAGATGTTTTATGGCTGGGCCGCCGGACCGTGTTGCCAATTTAAGGTATTTCTATGCGGGACGGCACCACGTTAGTTCGGCATCCGATTAGGGGATTACGGTGGTCCTTTAAGGCATTAGTTGGAGTAATTATTGCGGTAACCATTATGCGGTTGCCATTGTCTGGTACACCCCAGTTGACACTATTTTAGGGTTATATTGAATTACTTATTCAGGTTCGCATAACGAGGTATCGAATTTATGAAGTGGCGTCAGAAAAATCACAAAGCTTTGTTACCGTAGAGTCTGAATAAAAATGAAAAAACATTTGCAATTGAAACGAAAAAGCTAAAACGAATTTGGGCAATACCTACTGGCTCTCGGCAAGTTAATCAAAGGGTGTTGAAACTTTACACCCACTTAAAGCCGGACACAGTAATAAAGCGTTCGAACTTCGCCGACCCTGGACATCAAATAGGCCACCATTTCGACGCTTTGTTTCAGAGAAAATGAAAAGTTTATAGACACGTTTTACATATTATTTCAAGACATTTCGTAAATCTCTTTATACCACTCTAACAATCTCAATTTAAATACCATAAATAATCTCTTACTTTATACAACTATTTGTTTTGATAATAAACCATCTATAACGCTACTAATAGTAAAAATATGAATACAAAACCACTACTTTTGAATAATATATGATCTACGAAACCTTACAAACTAGTATCTTCCTGAACTTGAGTAGAATAAGAAACTTCCAGAAAGATAATAGCACAAACTTTATAAAACAAGAAGTTTACTTAAACTGTTCACCGAGCAATAAGTCTTGAATAACTAAAATTATAGAAATTAGATACGAAAACACTTGTCTCACATGTAAAATCTAAAACTATAATGATGTTGCGCTTGAAAATGAGTCCGTAAGGAAATTATTTCCATTTAGGTGGTAAGTGGCGACCATTTGACACCGGTCACTAGTTGGACACTTGGGATGTATAATTACAGATGAAGTTCCACTTAACTTTGAAATACTAAACTGTTAAGGAAATTTCACGAACGAGTTGTACTACATGTTACTCACTTGAATTACTATATGAAGATTTAGAATTGTTTTGGCGAACGGCTTTGAGTTACTAATTAAATTTATTGATTTCGCAAAAGCTAAATGCAAGTGTCATAGAACAAAATTTTCTATATGCAGATAAATTTGTATCTTAAACTTATTATTACTTTAAGTTTACTTTGACAAGGCATATTCATCATAAATTTAAAGATATCATTGAGCTCGTGCTACGATTTCGAAGTATATATGTATATATAAGTTGAAATTAATAAACATACCTACTAAGAGATATTTCTATTGTTTGTTTCTAAAAAAGTAAATTTAAAAAACGTCAAACCATAATTGTGTGCCTAAATATAAACTCTATTTGTATACTACTCTATACTTTCCTATCATTGGTAGGTACATGAATTTCGTTGACTGCGCAAACTTCAGAAGTCAGAATCCTAAGTCCATTCAATTACCACAAAGACATCTTGCAAGTGCAAACGCCCTAATCAAGACAAAATTAATTGTTTGTAAGTATACGATTCTACCGAAGGTATCACTTGATTAACTACACCGGTCGACCTAAAGGGTTATTAAATAATTTATTGTCTGGAAACTATGCGCGAGGGGCACCTATTGCTCACGAACCGTGGTCGGTTAAGATTTTGCCAAGTCTTGTTATGGTATACTGCTAACGTAAACTTTGTCTATGAAACTTCAATTAATATAGCTTTTGTGCTACGCAGAAATATATAGTATAACGTCCAAACGTCTTGCGTTTAGTAATACTGTCTTTCCTATTTCTTGATTGTTTGATTTATATCATTATATGTTTAGTGACTTTTTATAAGGGTAAAAGAAATTCACAAGTGACATTATTATTACTCTCAATAAATTCCCATTAATTTCGATTTCAATGAAACAATAAAACAACGTCGAGAAGCTGATTGAGTTTGGTCCGAGCCTTTTACAGCTTTTAATGTACATTTCGTGCTGTCAGTAACAAATTACGAAGGCTGCCCATTCACGCTCAAAAATCACTCCCAATAGAGTCAAGTGGGACAAAATAAAAGGTGAATTCATCATGGGGGTGCGAATCGACCCCTATCGGGAAACCAAAGCGGGAAACGTATGTCCGGTCCATTTGTAAACACTAACAGGTGCCGACAGCCTTTTGACAGTTTATTAAATTAAATGGCGCGTGCGATTGGAAATGAAACGGAACCAATTGGAACCTAATTTTGTTTGTTATAAGAAGTATTTGCTTTATAATGCCTCCTCGGGAACTTTTATTATCTTACGTCAATTTGAAACCGTCTGGGGCAATTTGAAAAACGATGCTTCCAAAAATCAATGCAAGCTCTTTATATTAACTCAATTACTTTAAATCAATTACACAGAGAGCATTTGCAGATACTTTTCAACCAATTCATAAATTTAGAGTGCACTGCTCTCAACTTTTTAATAAAAGTTAAAAGGTAGTTGAAGTTTTTAATAAAATAATTCCTCACATATTTGACTTAAATTCTCATTTTTAACTGTGCATAAAATAAAATATGTATTTTATCTCTAGTATATTTTTTTCGAATCTGTCCTAAAATATTTAATTGATTGTTTTTCGGCGCCACACAGTACTTAGTACACCAAAAGGGCAGAAGTTAATTCATTTTTGTCGTTGCAATATTGCCTGTCTGGCGGCGAAACAATTTAATTACTACACGCTTGTCTCATTTCAAAGTTCTGTGATTGACTTTGTGATCGTATCAAATGTTATTTTTCCGAGGTGATATAAAGTGGATTTGTTGTCTTATTATACATACTTGATGCAGATTCGCAGTTATCGCCCTTTCCTTAACCCTTGCGAATCAAATCAGTTTATTATCATAATAGATGTAAGCAAACAATTCTGGAAATTCTATTTCCATAGATCCGAAAGCTCTCAAATTTAATATTAGCGTCAAGATGCGGAATTTGGGCAATAAAATGCGCCTTCAATTGGCAAAGTCCGCTAATCGTGTGTGGTCGTTCAGTAAACAAATGCTTAATGATCGAACATGGTCCGAATGTAAACACTTTATTATCCCGCAATCGAAATCGTTTCAATCGGATAGCGCACTCGATTCATTGTACATTCGCTGAATGAATCGCTCAGAGCTTCACTGTTTGCGGACGTATCGATTTTTAGTACGTTTGTATAGGAAAGAGGAGAACTATTTAGTCGTTTCCGCGGTCAAGCTGTCCGGTGTTGTATTGCCAATCGGATATGTTACCGGTAATCTTATATCTCATTTACGCGACGTCTTAAAGATTCGTTCTTAAGGCGTATTCTCGCCCATACTAATTTATTTTATCAAATATGGGCGAACAGAGCGTTATTTTACTCTGGAATGCTTGCATTAGCAATTATTTCTATATTTAGTTACAGCAAAATTACTTTTAAAATAAAAAATCTGACAAGAAATAGCTTAACTGAAGTATTTAATTTGGTTCAAATGTGTCAATGTATGGGTGGACGGTGACAGTGTAGTACGTTAACTGGATGTTTTAGTGTGTGTGCGTTCATTGAAGCTACGTTGCGTGTTTGGCGTTTGCTGAAAATGCGACGTTGCCGCTCAGGTCAGGCAACCTATGTATTTTGTCGTTCAGAACTTAGGAATACTTCGGATTTCAGCGCACGAGATCTCCACGCCTGCGCCCCGCTCCGCGCCGATTTCATTCAGTCGAAAGATTTGTTTTGATATTATCTTTTTGTTTTAATTAGAAAATTGTAAAAATGTCTCCACCAACGTCTCAAAAAGACTATAAAAACCACAATTACTCTGGGCCGCGAAAAAGTCGCAAACGTAGTTATGGACAAATGAAACGGTATCATGGAGAAATAGTAAGGTAAGGTTTTATATATTTTATTGAATTATTATGTACTAGCCATGTAAGAAACATACAAACACACTTTCGCATTTATTATATTAGTTTTCATGAGAAATTGTTTGTAATTATCAGTCAAGTAAATAATTGTATTTTTTGTAGATTATTTGTGCGTTATAAATAATAGTAATATTTGTAATAATATTTCTGACACTCACACAAATTATCTAGCCCAAATTAAGTTTCTTAAAGAACTTGTGTTATGGATACTAGATAACTGATATACTTAAGAAATATATAATAAATAAGAAAAATAAATAAATAAATATTTCTGACACCCACACAACATTATCTAGCCCAAGTTAAGTTTTTTAAAGAACTTGTGTTATGGATACTAGATAACTGATATACTAAAGAAATATATAAACATACACATTGAATAAATACATATTTTTATTAGAATAAACTTAAATAAACATCCATTACTTGACGGCTAATATCTGTGTTCAACACACAAATATCCGCCGCCGCCGGGATTCAAACCCAGGACCTCTGGCATACGAAGCAATGTATGTTACCGCTACACCAGCCGGTCGTCAATATAATTATTTATTATCTCCAATATATTTTTATATATAGGCTTTTTGTTGCAGCCGTGCTTCAATATTGCGCAAGAAGGAAAACACTGATACCAACGAACCTTCTACTTCTATGTATGAGAAACATAACAAAAAAGATAACATTACGTTTTGTTGTATTAGTATAATAAGTTTAAGTAATATATAATAAGTAATTTTTCATTTTCTTTTCAATTTAGCGTGAATAAAACTGCGAAAACCTACAGTGGAAGTAAAAAGATATATACAGAATCCAGTTATACCCAAAATAAGAAAGAGCTACAAATAGAGAAAGAGCCTTCGTCAAGTTCTCTGGATATTAATTGGCCGCTGATTGATCCTACTGTAAATAGTCATGATTTGATTATAGAACCGCATGATAACTTGGCTGGTCTATCAGGTAACAGAATTGTTGACCTATCGCATGTCCTCAAATGGGCTTTTACAATTGAGAAACATCATTCACAATGTGCAGGGAGCAGTATTGTCTTTGGGAATGAATTAAAGAATGGTTTCTATAGTATATTTATCTTCCAATGCAGTATGTGTGGTAAAGAATTTAGGTACAGCAATGGAAAAGAGGACCACTTCAATAAAGCTTTTGTTTGGGGAACATTGACAGCTGGCAGCTATTATACACAGGCTGCACACATAACAAAGTTAATGGACATCCCTACAATGTCAGCAGCCAAGTTCCTTGCCACAGAGAAACAATTAGGTGATGTTTGGAAAGACCACCTAAGTGAGGAAATTCAAAAGAATGGACAAAAAGAGAGGGCTATTGCTATAGAAAAAAATCATATAGATGCAAATGGTACCCCATATATAACGGTTTATGTTGATGGTGGCTGGCCTAAGCGATCCTATGGTCATGACTATAGCTCGCCATCTGGCATGGTAAGTATTCTTCTGAGGACAACTATATATTTTATTAGGATTACTTCTATGTTTTGTTTTTAACATTTGAGATATTTCAGGCCTGCATTATTGGCAAAGAAACAAAAAAATGCTCGTTCCTTGGCATAAAAAACAAGTATTGCTACCACTGCCATATCTATGAAAAAAAACATATGCCAGTGCCGGAGCACGTCTGCTTCAAGAACTATGAGGGATCATCTACTGGAATGGAGTCAGCAATTTTAGTAGAAGGGTTTCAGAAGAGTCAAGAAATGCATGGTGTCTTATATTTAAATTTTGTTGGAGATGGAGATTCATCAGTATATGCACGATTAAAAGAAAAAGTGTCATATGGGGGGCAAATAAAAAAAATTGAATGTAAAAACCATGTGTTAAAAAATTACACAGGAGCATTATACAAGGTAAAAGCAGCATAGTTTCTCCTTATATTTGAAAGATACGTAAAATTTATTGGTTTTTTTTTTCTATTACAATGTACTTTTATAATTTTTACCTCCAAACTGCTAAACATACTTTATGCTTTGACTTTTTATACTATGTTAAAATTTACAATCCCATTTGAATAGAAGATGACTTTTGAGTTATTATATTATTACATTAGTCATTTATTTCAGATTCTAGCAAATACAAAGTTGCCATTGTATGGTCGCAAATTACTAAAGCCAAAGGTACAAAAACTTACAGCTGTATCCAGGAAAATAATAATGGAGGCTGATCGTGGAACAATGAGAGATGATCTTAAAAATGGCCTGTATCATGTATTTGGCTGCCACAAAGAGTGCAAACCATACTACTGTCGATTCTGCGAGAATAGTGAAGAGAAAGATACAGACTTTGTACAAAATTTAAAATCCAAGGCACCTACAGTGTGGGCACAAATTTGTGCAGCTAATGAGGCAGTCATGTCTAAATCCAATCGGCTCTCAAATGAAACAACAAATGTTGTTGAAAATTTTATGAGTATTATCAGCAAATTTGTATGCGGAAAAAGGCTGAATCTGTACAAAGGTGGTTCATATCAACGCAGAGTATATATTGCTGGTAGGAATATTAGTATGTCATATTTATTAGTATGTTACATAATTTATACTTACATAATATGTAAGATTCTCTATAAAATACCTTGGTACCTCTTTATTTTTTTATGATTTAAGAAATTTTACGTATTTACTATTTATAACAGGACTTTCGCACTCTGATGGACAGAAATGGCACATAAATGCTTGGAAAAATCATACAAGAAAAAGCCCTGGAAAAACTTTTAAAAAATATGTTGCCCAAGCAGAAAATATCCGGGAGAGGCGAAAGAAATACATCCGCAGGCGGCTCTTTGTACCTAAGCCCAAACCTGACCACAATTATGGGCCAAAAGCACAAGACGTAGATGAGCCTGTAGTAGGAACCGATCTCAAGGAAGCATGCCTCTCAAAACTGAAAGATTTCCAAGTTACTGCAGAGGAAATAAAATATATAGAAAATTCAACTATAGGGCAACATGATAATGATATCTACACTACATATAGGTGTGACAGGCTCACAGCCAGTCAATTCGGAATGGTAAGTTCTATAACCTAGTAGAAATAGTCACCCTAACATAAACGAACAAAACGCTTCGATAGTTCCTTTTTGGTACGGATTGCCAAGGTGTGGAACAATCTGCCTGCGTCTGTTTTTCCTGACCACTACCAGTCCTGGAACTTTTAAGTGTCGAGTGAATAGGTTTCTCGTGGATGGACGTGTACCACCATAGTCTTCATGCGCACTTTCCATTAGGTGGCATGGAAGACAAACGTCCTATCCTTACAATATAAAAAAAAAATCAAGGACTTCATTTTAGTTTTCTTGCAGATATGTAAAAGAAAAGCTACAACACCATGCCATAATCATGTTAGGAGCATTTTATATAAAAACAATATCTTCACTAATGACATGGCCTATGGTCAACACAATGAATCGGTGGCAAGAACCTTGTTCATTGAAAAAATGAAAAAAGTGGTACGACCAGCAGGGCTCTTTATCGATGAAGAATTCAGCTTTTTAGGAGCTAGCCCAGATGGTAGGCTCATAGAGAAAATATTGTTTTATATCAAAACCACCTGTAGTGTAACTTATTTAAATAATTATATGTATTTTAGGAGTTATAGAAGAAGAAAATTCTATTATAGAAATAAAATGTTTTCCGTCAATGGCTCGCAATAATAAAGATTTTCTTTCTGCGGCTAAAGATTGCAAAAACTTTCCCCTCATGTTGGACAATAATGGAAGCTTACAAATAAATAAAAAACACAACTACTACTATCAGGTTCATACAACATAATTTATTTTTATTATTAATTTACGCACAGAGGTAAAGAGAGAAAAATACATATATACATATATTTCATTTTTATTGCATTGCTTATAACATACATTTTTCAATAAAAAATATTCTGATTATAGATGCAAGGTCAACTGCGGGTTTGTAAAATGATGAAATGTTACTTTGTTGGCTACATTTCTCCAAGTTTCGACATCTTAGTGTTGGAAGTAGAACGGGATGAAAGATTCATCCAGAACATGTTGCCAAAATTAGTAACATTTTACAAAAATTGTATATTGCCTGAGCTTGTTCTTCGAAGGGTTAACAAAAATCTGAAATGTTTGGACATATCATTCAGGTCTGTATGTCATATGATATAAGTATATTTTTATATTTCTATTTGTCCATTATCGACCGCCTCCGTGGCGCACGGGTTATTTTATAAATCACCCTGAATAAGTACTGATGACAGCGCAGCATCTAAAGTGCGGTCGTTGCGAGAATGCGTTCCTGACAGCTCCTTATGTCCGCTGAATAAAGTTTATTTCCGATTCGAAAGTTAAAAAAGCTATGATTTTGACAGCTGTCAGGAACGCATTTTCAACAGCCGCACTTTAGTAGGTGGTATGGATGAGTTACTCATTTTCAATTTTTTTTTTCAACAGGTGGTGACACATATCGTCCTTCACTATAGTGAAAGCACTCAGATCAGTAGTGATCTTCTTCGCAACAGATCGACTTTTCGCAGTGGCGGTAGATTCATACATACATACATAACTTCACGCCTATATCTCTTATGGGGTAGGCAGAACACAAGAGGCTATCAAACCATCTGATGTCACTTTTGACGAATTTGAAGGTATTATAATGATGGATAGAGACTATTACAGTGACAGGGGGTCAGCCTATCGCCCTTAAAAATGCCAACAAAACCTCTGCCCCTTAACTGACTTTTACAGTATGCCCGGGAAGAGAAGCAGCTGGCACATTCTATGTTTTTCTTTCGCTCCCAGTCCAGCATGGAAGAAAGATTCAGTTCTTTAAAATAATTATACCTGATAAAATCCATTTGTATGTGTTTTATTTATTTAATCATTTTGAATAGTTGATTTGAATAAATGGAAATAGATACATAATTGTTCTTGATAAGCCCCTACTAACAAATTGAGATATTGCGGTGGTGTCTCAATGTCAATGCTTGTGCTCGGGTGCTGTGGTTCACTGTAAAAGTGTGCAGAAGTAGTTAAGTATAATAGTAGATTATGCAACAAGGGGATAAAGCACTGTATTATGTCACGGGCATCATATTGAATCCTGAGCGAAATGAAGGATTCTTTAGATAATTCCCGAACGCAGTGAGGGAATTAAGATGTTAATTCCCGAACGAAGTGAGGGAATTATGGTAAGAATCCTGAATGAAGCGAGGGATTCAAGACTGCCCAAGACTAAGACACTGTTATCCCCGAGGAGCTTACTCTACTTTATACACCACCTTGTAAGATAATCAGGTAATGAAACGCAGGAATTAAATCAAGTACTTAGGTATTTAATAATTTAGAAATTAAAGATAATATTAGAAACAATTAACCAGTTATGTAAAGATAAAGTGATATTTCTATTTGGTATATTCATTGTTTACTGTTGTCTTCAACATTGAATAAACAGTCCATAGGCTAAAAACTAAAATTAAAACTAAAATCCCCAGACAATCACACCAACTACATGGCCCCAAAGTAAGCATAGCTTGTGTTATGGGATACCATGTAGCGAACTAGGGGGGAACCTAGAATATAAATACATAAATAGATAAACACCCAGACACGGAACATTTTTTTTTTTTTGTTCCGGGCGGGGATCGAACCCGCAACCACTGGCGTCTGAGACAGATAGGTTTACCCCATTGCCAAAGTGGTCGTCAATAGGCTGCTAGGTTTCTTTGTAGCAGACAACTGTTGAAAATATACTAAAAGCAATGAGTCCGAAATAATTTTCACGGCTTTTTTAGTTTTCCAAGCAAAGAAATCTTCGTAAAATTTCATGTACAAATGCTTTGATTTACAAGGCAAAATATTATCGACGATACTATTTGCTTCATTTCTAATATCTTCTGGGGTTAAATCGTCACTCGAGCTCGACATATTTTATTTATTTGAAAACTATTGAAATAAAAACTCTGAAAAAATTTCCTTTTCAAAAATCGCGCAATTTTACTTCTTATTTGTCTTTTTCAAAAAGCAAAAGAAACCGTCGCATACAGGTTTTTTTACGAGGATTTTAAATTTTTCTTGGTAGTCGTTCCAAATGCAAAGGTACACAAACTTATACAGCCAAATTTAAAGTCCATATATTTTTTAATTAGGCAAAGCAACTAGTCATACAGCCATGTCCATGTAGGTATTATTAAATTTCGCTCCAATTGACATTCCAAAATCAAATGACATTATAACCCTTAGGATTAAAGTATTTTTTATTCCCTGTAAGATACCTTTTTAATCTTAAGGGATTAATATCTTGCTTTAGGTGGAGTTTATCTCATACATAATGCGAATTTTAAACAAAGGTGGTGTATAAACTATGTTTCGGTGCAGTGTTTCAAACCCTAATTGAAAATATTTATTTTTGAAACGATGTATTTCTTATATTGTAGTACCTATGCACTTGATTTGATTGGCATATCTATTAGATTGAGATTAAGGTCCTCCAGGATCAAATTATAATGGACGGAAAGCGAATTTTTATAAAACTACCTATTGCCACCAAATTATTCTGACCAATGAACATAGAAATTATGAAACAGTATAGTTTCGAGATACATCAGTTTTCGGTTCAATTATGACCTCTATCACCTTCACATAAGGTCGCTCTGTATGGCTCTACATAGGGCCTTCACTGCGTGAAGCGGACGCACGCTCGGCGTGCTTGTTACATGTGATCCTATACTTAGAGCAGCGCTAAATCAGGCGGGTCGCCCAGCGCACTATAATGTATGGCGCAAAGTATCTGCCTGTGAAGGTCCCGTAAAAATCGGTCCAGCAGACAAAAATTAAAAAAAAAAATTGTTTTGGTTATATGTTTTATTTGTAGGTATAGATAAAGATAATCTATTATAAGATTATTCTTTGTTTCTTCGTTTTATAGTAAGTACTTACAACTATTATTTCGATGTAAGTAATTGAAATTAATTTTATCCATCGAAAAAAGTATCAAATCATAAACGTACAATATTTAGCATTCGCAAATGTATCGAAAATAATTAGCTCCGCGCGCACGAGTGTCAACGACGTCTGCTCTCACGTGTCTGTCCATTCGGGTAAGCGCAGTCGAAAACCTGCCCCCCGCCCTTCGTGTGTCAATGTGTGCGTGAGAACTTTGCTGCCACTAAGAAGTTGTTATTTAAATCAAATATACGAATTTCGTGACTTAAAACTCAGCTAAATCTTGCTTGAGACATTACAAATGTTATGTTATCACAGCAAAACGTATAATTTTTAAAGAATTTAAACATTATCATTGATTAAACAATTAAAAACGTTCATATTTTCGCATCAACGCCATCTATGAGCGCGAAGTGCTTAGCTGATGGTGAGAATCCACCTTAATTTTATTTGTGCAATATGACCTTGTACTTTAATGATTGGTTTTGTACCAGAATAGAGCCCTGGGGTAGGACTATTTTGGTAGAAAATTGAAATATAAATAACAGCCTGAACGAATTATTACTGATGTCATGTAGTAGTTATTTTGGGGAAATTTCTTTAGTGCAACAAACAAGTGACGGGGCCGTAGGGTAATTCTAAGAAAACCATACCCAAATAATACAATAACTACACGTTTTCACAAATATATCTTGCTGCTTTACGAGGAATACAGGTAGTATATCGATAGTTGAACATTAATAGACTTAATGTTATATTGTGACTTTTTTCGAAGCTTTCTAACAAAATAAAAACGCATTAAATCTTCATATCAAATGAAAAACTAATACAAAGCAAAAGGAGAATTGTTAAAATTGTTTTAAGTAACAATGTATTTAAGAAGCATTTTCGAAAAATCTACATATTTACGATTACAAATTTTAGATCTATAAGCGATTTCCCCGAGACACCGGATGCGGTCTACCGGGCACAAGTTCAATTATTATTGAATTTCCCATGTCCGGAGCGAGAGGGATGCAATATTAAGAACGGTTGGGGTGAGATTCTAAACTTAAATAATTCCGCTACCGTTGCTACCTTTAACTAAGTTTTCTCATATTTAACGATCGATATGATGCATGTAGCGAAGCCACAAGTAATTTAATTACTCTTTAAAAATACAGGGAATATATATTAAACAATGTCTGGGCATACGGTTTTAAAAGCAGATTTATAAAAAATGGGTTTTAAAATTCGGTGTTTAACCATCTTTTTGGACGATGAAAAAGAGTTTGAATTCTAACTTTAATTGTAAATGAACGTGATTTTTACTTGTTACAGTAGTATTATTTATTTAACCTAAATCTTCTTCGAAAGTGATGAAGCCTGTTACTGAAAATCCTATAATCTCGCCCCTTGTTTTCGAGAGGACTTCGATCAACAAACAACTAAGAATTAAACTCTCCAATCATTCTCTAACTCCACAAAGTCATTGGAAACTCTTGTTTTTGTTTGTTTCTATAATTAAAACACGAGTTAAATACTCCTTTGATAATTGTTTTAAGCTTTGTATACGAAGGAATGTTCAATTTAAAAAAAATGCATCAATACTCCTTCGTAATTTTTTAAAAGTTTGTTCTAAAAGAGACAGTTAATTTAATCTGCATTAAAACTCCTTTGTTATTCTTTTTTTAAGTTTGTTCTAAAAGGGATGTTTAATTAAAAAAAAAGAACTGCATCTTTTCTCGGTTGTCATGTTTCAGGGTGAGTCTTAGTTGGTTGCACATATTATCCTCACCGGACAGATGTCTCGTTTCTGGTGGGTTTGGAGGCAAGTCCTTACTACCATTCCACTGGACTGGCGCTAACACGCAGCCTTGCTTCAGTAGTTCGTACGCTCTACTGAGCAATTATTTATAAGTGACTTAAATGTTTTTGTCTCATATCTGTTAAAGTTAACACTCAAAAAACGTCTAAACTTCTTGTATTCCTAATATATTTATTAAATTGTATCCTACAAAGTTGTTCGAAAAAGAAACCACGCATGTGTTTTAATTAAAAAGTTCATTGCTTCGTCGTTCTTTGCAAAAACTTTATATACTTCTTCTTCATTATAAGGAAATGTTATACATTGAAACCTGTTTTAACAATTTCACATATACAATCATAAATTCTCATTTAGCTCATTCTCGGATCTTGTTTCTAAGTTACCTTCGGTTTCGTGGACTCATTGTGTGTTGTACTCCCAAGACATCACAGCCCCACATTGTATGTATACAAAATTAATTAGACAAAATCTCGGGTCTTGTAATATTTTATTATTATTTCCTTTGCCGTACGAGATTTTATTAAGGCGTTATATTTATTACTTTTCTTGTTTAATGAATCCGAATAGGGAGTTGATTAGTTTCGCTTCTGCGGGGATGTATTTAAACCACAACTTTGTAATTACTATAGTTATAATTACAAGTTGCTCACATTGTAAAATGTTCAACTTCCTATTTAGTTTTGCTACAAACGTTGATAGTTTGTTAAATTAAACGTCTTCAACGCGAATGCCGTTTTCAAGATTATAAATCTGCATAAATAGTTTTGCTATTAAATCCCCAGTGGCCCTAAATAAGAGAATTTAATGTCGTATTTGCCTAAAATAAAATAATCGTTGTTTAAATTCTTCTTGTTCTGTGCTTTAAAGAAAGCACGTGCGGCCATTTCTTTATTTGAGCTTAATGTTTTAAACAATTACATACCTTCATACCATTCCAGATAAGGTATCGAGTAACAATACAGACACAGACCTTCGGATCTAAAAAGGCGGTCAATCTATGTCCGCAGAGAGGCGCGCATTCGACATCGGAATCTACTTAGCAGTGAAAAGTGTAATGTCGCACTCTGCATTTAGTTTCAATCGTTCAACATGGGCCGGCTTTTGTATCTTAAAATAGTCGTAGATTAACTTAAGATGCAGATACGTAGGGACTACTTGTAAGTTCCTGCCACATTTAATTATACAACACCAGACTTTATTTCTCTTAAATGCGCGCAATATTGGATCGCAATTCAATATTCCCAACTCTTCCTGCATTTTGTACATTAGGGAGTCAAAGTCTGACCAGAACGCTAAATCTAATCACTTGCATTAGTCACGGCCGCTGGAAGCCCATAATGCGGTTCATTTCACCAGAACATGGAGTCGTGATTGAGTTTAAAGGATTTGATGTTCTGCTGACTTATTCAATCTTTTTAAAAATATATTGTTTATAAGCAGGGCCTGTATTTGCGGATAATTATTTCCAGTGCATTTGTTCTGGGTGTGGACATCGGCATGGCAACAATATAGGGGACCTGTCCCCTGCGTTGACGTGCTTCGCATTCTGGGGTGCCGGCCACTCGGTATATAGGTCACGTAGAGGGAACCCATAACTTCAGCATAATTTACAAAAAGAACTGAATTCTTTAGAATTAACGCCTTTTATCCAAAGTTAATAAAGTGCAAAGGTTTTGCAAATATTTGTTTGAAAATCTCACGGCTATTATGTCTTAAATGTAACGTTTTAATGAACACGAAACCTCTAACAAGCTGAAACATTTTTTCTTGGCCACAACCAAACCGAGCCTAAAAAAGCAACAACTAAACCACGGCAGCCCCAGTGCAAATATTTACGTGGCGTCGAAGAAAACTTCGTAGCGCCGATAACTTCAGCTGCGCTCGCAAAAAAATGCAATGAATTTTAACCGGTTTTACTTGTTTATGAAGTTAAGAGAGACCTTTACCGAATATTATTTTAATGACCTTAATAAAATAAATACTTATCTTCTATTTATTTTAGAATAGAAATATTTATGAAAATAATATCAAAGCATAGCTAGCAAGATGATGAAAAAATTGATTCCGACATTCCGTATGGCACTGAAGTAAGAAATCCATCAGAAAGTTGTAATTGAATTCCTGTCATGAAGGCGTCGTCGGCTTGCACGTCGCGTCGCGGTCAAGATTTGGCTTGTATCGGAAATATTTTCATCTCCAGCTGAACTCTTTGCGTGGAGAATCGTCGGTATTTTTATGAAGGCTCGTTCGTCATTTGCGAATTCTTTTGATGTACGTTTCACGAAGAAACCAATGACTACAACAATTTTGTGTGGGAAGCTGTCAGGTTTGCAGTTTGACTTTAATTTTGTGTTCTTTTTATGTTTTAATATACCTTTCAACCGACTTCCAAAAAAGGAGGAAGTTCTCAATTCGTCTGTATGTTTTTTTTGTGTCTTTGTTACACGATATTTCAGACAATTATGAATTGGTTTTAAAAATTCTTATTTTATATGATAGAAGATACTTCAAATTTCATCGAAATCGGTTGGGTACTTATTGAAAATTTAAATTTTTTGAAACAATATGTATGATTTCGGAGATTTTTTACGTGAATGACATTATTAGTCGGCCAAAGTGTTGACGTGAAGTCGGTTTTTTACGCTCTGCATTCGTTGATTATTAAATTTAGAGATAATAACAATACCTACTTTATGCAAAAAAAATATTTAATTTAATTGATGATTTTGTAGCTCAAATGAAACTGTTTGAATAATATTCAAAAGCAGCTACAAACATAAGCACATGAGCTGAACAGTCTGACAGATACGATTGTCCGCCCGTCAAACAATTTCATTTGAACTGATCAGTGGACTGTCCGTTTTGCGATAATATTTGCAATAGGGGGAATCCCCAGCCCATGATGATTTGACTACAATGTGTCATGTCAATAGTGATTGTTTAATTGAATTTCATTTGCTGATTGAAATTTAATATCTAAATCTAAAACAAACAAATGTTATAATTTGAATTCGGAATTTCAAACTTCGAATTTATGGTTTCTAGAATGTTCGTTATTCGTATAAGGAGGTTGTATGTCAGAAATTCATTTCCTTATAAGACGTCTGTCGATACCCTCTCATTCCTGACATAATATACACATAATTGGCGTAGCATTACCATTGGTGAACCCTTTCAAGTGACGGCGTGATGTTATGGCCTACATGTTATTTAATTAAGAAATCTCGAGTACAATGAGAATTACATCTCCTTTGCATGCGTGGATGGGACGGAAATGTGGGGCTGTATTAGGGACTGTTCATTTAAGGGGCGTTTTGATTGAAGAAAATTGTAAAAATCTTATAATATTAATCTTATAAATATTAGTAACAGTAATCTCAGGCACTGAAGCTATCATTATAGTCAAGAATATTGCGAGTAAAATCTGGTTAGAATATATCTTTAATCTTGTTAACAGTGTCACATTAAAGAAAGATTTAAGTTGTGTTTATATTTAAAGTCATTTAATAATCTATACTAATATATAAAGCTGAAGAGTTTGTTTTTTGTTTGTTTGTTTGTTTGTTTGAACGCGCTAATCTCAGAAACTACAAGTGGGATTTGAAAAATTCTTTTTGCATTTGATAGCCCAACTCTTGAGGAAGGTTATAGGCAATATTTTATCCCGAAATTCTCACGGGATCAAAAGTTACGCGGGTAAAACCGCGACTAAATAAGTAAAGATATAAGACTAAATAAGTGAAGCAAAGTCTATGGAGTACCTGGGGAAAAATTCATGCAAGTTTGGCACTTTATAAAAAAATCAATTTTTGCATCCTTAATATTCATTAGTGTACATACATGTACATGTATCGCCAATAGCAAATATTGGCCTTAAGGTCATCCGTCTAGATACGCTTACTTAATTAAAATGATTCATCAATACTCTATGTTTAAACATAAAGATTAACTTAATGCAAACTTTGCGTTATATTGCGAATTAACCGCGTTTAGTTTGAGGTTAGTGCAGCGTAAGCTTGTTAATTTGAACTGATAATAATATCATCCCTTTTAAATGGAAGCACATTGCATCGAAAGCACTAGATTTAGATATGATACGGTTCTATTCAATACAATGTGTATTATGAATGGTGTGCTTCGCGGCCGTTGATTAGGCTCGACTGTATATTGGCAGGCTCGAGTGTATACTGCCAGGCTGTATACCAATTTTAGTCCGGACGGGCCAGCATGGGCAGCCTCCCTGATTGATTGCTATTGGGTCGTGCCTCTCGATACCGTGTAGCTCCCAATCCCGATTCATTCAATCTTGAATTTCTAATGAATTATTCCCGAAACAATTTCCAATTCAGAACGCTGTTAGGCTTTTACAACGCATTTTTCATTTTGTTTGTGCCCTGGTTTGTATATCAAAAAGAATATTGTTTTTATTTTTTACTATGTTAACATTGTTGAATGTTTAAAAGCTTTGTTAGATGTTTTGTAAAAATATGCACTTTAGCTTTTTGTTTAATTGAACTAAAATTTTCAAATATTTCACTGCCAATAAATAAAAAAATCATGTAATTTTTTTGAGCTTTTTGTATGTAGCTCTGAAACTGTAGTGGATATCCGTTAAAATGGCTTGCAACAAAGACGTATTTCATAGTAACAGCGTAGAGTTCGCTATCTGATGATTGGTTTTTGGCAATTACCAGTATTGCTCACACCGCAATCGAGTTCATTCACCGTGTGAAATATGTATGAAACGTCGAATCCCCCTTTGTTGCACTCCTGTAACTACATTTGTTAGTTCACCATCAGCTATGAATTTAAAACTAAATGACGTAGATTTACTTGGGGAAATTCTTTGAGGAGAAATTTCGTAACTTTTCTTTATAGTGAGCATTTAGTTGAGTATATCCATTTAGAAACGGTTACTAGGTTCATATAAATACTTGGTTTAGTAACAGATTTCTTTATTTGGTATGCCGCATAATTATTTTGGTTTAAGTTTGTGTTAAATATTAATGCACTGGTCCTTTGTAAGCTTTGTTCATTAGATTATTGTCACCTTATATCAGATAGAACATAAGCACACCCATTCTAAAAATTGACCTCATTTAACGCACCAGAATCTAGTAGCTACTTTTCAAAGTTTTGAAGATTTATCATAAGAAAACCTTCATACGTGAAATTGATACTTTCTATAAAGGATAAAATAGTATAACATTTTGATAAAATTGTGGTCAAGTTATATCAAACATCATGACCCAAAAATTTTCATTCCAAGACAGTACAATTAGTTCATAATGAAATGTTTGCTGTTTTATTGTTCGGAGCAAGTTGTCAAAAAGCTTTTAAAGTTGCGACAAATTTCAACGAAATCCATTAACAGTGGTTTGATATTGTTATTATCTAATGCACACAGTAAGCAAATGTATGTGTATGTTAGTTGGGTCTCTATTAGGATCCATTTAGATAAATCCGCATGTAACATTACACCGGTATTCATAATCCTATTAGAATGTGGTTGCAGATACAATTAGGTTTTGATTAAGAGCTAGTATTGTTAATGATATCACTGATATTCGAAGAAGAAAAAACTTAACTTAAATAAACATATAAAGAAACGACAGTAAATTTTATTTTTCTTCAAGACAAAAGACTTCTTAGGGGAAACTAAAAAGGACAGAAAGCTCATGATACCAACTCAGCAATTGAAATTAACAAGTTAATATATTGTAATTATACTAATTACCAACTATTTTATTTGTTTAATGAATAACTCAATGTAGAGTTAAGTGTTATTTTATTCTTAACTGTAAACCACAGAAAACATATAATAAATAAATAATAGTACAAAAGGTGGCCTTATCGCTAATATGCGATTTATTCTAGACAAACTTTGAGTGCGAAATTGGAGACTAAGTGAGTGGCTTGGCGATGACTTAGCGTTATTTTTAATTTAACAAATTGTGTAAAATAAAGAGTGTCTTTTGTTAACACATATTGCAGTAAAAACTCTAGGTCATAATAGTAATTGCAGACCGAGCGACGTTTGTTATTCAAGCTCTATAATTATCACAAGTTTTATTGGCAGTAATTCTTATTTTGCTACTGACAAGCATACGACCTGTCGTCCCTTCATTAACATTTGAATTTACACAACGACTTCTACAAGAGAAATGTTTTGCCTCGATAAACACCTTGAAGCTTCTGACATGGTAAATGTCTTTCACTAATATTGGGTTTAAGTGACATTATTATTTCTAGTCTAAAGTCTAAATTTGCTTGTGATTGACTCAATGGAAGTTAATCCTTTGTCTCAAGATATCAGGTCGAATCGGGCTTGACATTTTACTTAAAGGTTACTTTTATAGTCGGCAGGATTTCTTTCAATGGGTTACTATTATTATATGACAGCTAAAGCTACGGTTTTTGACCTTTCATGTTACACTGTATTTAGCTTTTTTCGTTTATAATAAAATGAGCAATGAAAAAGTTAAAAGTACAGTTTTAATAAAGACGACAATTATGCAAATAGAATGAGTCAAAGCATCCCGTAAAACTATCAATGGATTCATAAATTGAATAAGTCACGCAAGCTTTAGCCTGAGAACTTACTTGTAGAATAAAGACTTATGCTACGATATCAAAGATGGGAGTGACTCTTAGTAAATAACGTGTGAAATACGCGTAAATTAAGAATTAATATAACATGAACATTGTGACACAGACAATTATTACAGAAGATGAAGCTTTGTAGTCGATATTACTAAGAAAATTGGCAACATAACGCACTAGTCGATGTAACATGAGATAATAATAGTTTTAATGTTGGAAATAAATAACGTGGTGAAGACGAAGACAATGGTGGTGTAATAAGATCTCCTGTTAATTGTAGCGAATGCGGGGCCACGCCGTCGTGCTCCAGGATTTATGGAGGCATTGAAATTACACCCCATTTCATTCTTTTCAAAGCGTTCATATTGTTGCTATCTTTTCCTAATATTTAATAGACGAAGCTCGTTCTGTTGTTATAAAGAAAAGTGTTTTAGAAATACTAATAAAAAAAAGCTTACCTCGAATTTTTTGTTCATCGTGTAATTGCCTCTCTAGATTATCCTTTACTTCTCGTTCTCTTATTACGTCCATTTTCAACTCGGCTGTAACAAATATGTTAGAACAACTTAGTCGATAGCAAATAAACAAATGAAGAATATTGAATACTTGTTCTTGCACAAACATTAATTTATATAAATGGTTCATTGTGCACAAAGGCTTTATATAAATTTAACAGTGAGTTAAACTCGCAACAAGGCCGCATCAAGGGGCGATTAGGAACATAAACACAGATTAACTCATTCGGAATCCTGCTACTATTGTGAAGGAGTCGAATTGAGAGATTTGCATAACTTTCAATTAAATCCAACGTTATACAAGCTATAGGATATTTGCGTCTTGGGAGCAAATCTAGTTTAGTTAAATTAAATTAACTGTAACTGAAATTAGACATTAGGATTTAAAAGTTGGTTGTATTCGTTTAACTTAAAATTAATGTAAGCATTATTTGGGGATATTAATGTATAAACGAGAGCTAAGATTTGTAATTAAAATTATTATCCACTACGTTTCACAGCAATAACAGTGTTTTACAATCTCCACATATGCAAATAATGAAACGATACGAATTTGAATATAAAGAGGCACGGTTTGTAGACTCCGTCCCTTTTTCAATTAGGTGTGCAGTCTATAGTTAACTTACGACTACTTAATGGAGGTCGTAAGAGGATCAACCTGATTAACTTGTGTTGTTATCACTTTAGCTTTACCTGCAGTAGTAGTCAGGGATTTGATTAAATTCTAAGCTTTGTTATTTAAAGGAGCTCAACCATTATCAAATCTTTACACTGTAACTTTAATGATTTTGATTTCTGGGCTTTTCGGTGTGTGCTATATTTCAATACCTACATTGTAATGGAATACATTTTTAAGGGAAGGCGTGGTTTTGTGTTATTTTAATTATCATCACAACCCTCCTATTATTTTACTATGATGAATAAGTTGCTGTAAGTGTAAACTAAAAGTTCAGAAGAAAATTGGAAACAAAGTTACAATAATAAAGAACGTGAACATGCAAATGATGTGTTACTATAACTGTCACCACATAGACTTTTAACTCTTTAGATTGGTATCTGCTGGTTACCATAAAATAAAATGGGCGGCATTGATGTTATAAAATACCTACATTGATATGTAGGTAGGTACTGCTAATATGCCATGTCCCACATTGTTAGTACCAATCAATGTGTGTCATAAAACGTGTGTAAAGGTTATATCAATTAATGTAAGATTATTAATCTTCATTCAACAAATTTAGAAAAAGTTGAGTTTTTATATTTAAATACAAAACGGCTTTTGCAAAACAATGGATTTTCGTTTCAGATTCAAAACTTTTTAACCGATATGCATATTATTAATACGTAGTTATTCAGTAATTTCAATATACATATAAAGCATTCTATTTAAGCCGTGCACCTAATGCAAATACGAGTATTAAGTGCTCCTATACGTTATGTCGACTACATTCGGAATAAGATACTCGAACAACGTTACTGGACACGCAACTATCATGTTCAGTTCAACGAGATTTGTTATAGGCAATAATTACATTCGCTATTCGATTATATTTCATAATGCTCAACGAAAACGACGACAAGAAGTTATTTATGCACTAATGAGATAGCAAAAATAAGACTTTGTATGAAAATGAAAAACATTTAAAGAAAGATAATGAATTATGTCGATAAGTAAATATATAGCCAATTACTAGCCTGAAACATTGAAACTTACTTAGATATCGATCTACAAGGCATGATACAAACAGAGCTTGGCTGCTCATGTACCATATCGCCATACAAAAATCTTGGTGATAAAACAGAGACAAGTTAACTTGCTCTCGCGGCTATACATAATAAGCTTTGAGTATCGCACGGGGTACTATCTCGATCTGCTATCTTATAAATTGAAACGATGTCTTACTCATTGTTTGCTGCTGCAGTTTATCTGATTGTATTCCTACGTATTCATACCGGCTTATTTAATTTAGTTGTTCAGATATATGCTAATACTACACGATCGAGAAGCATTATGAAAAATCGATTTTAATAAGTTTAGATTAAATTAATCGTTAAATAAAAAAACGTATTACAATTTGAAAGTAGAAGAAGCTTTATTTGAAATTGGATGTACTTTCAAAGTATAAGTTTAGTAGGTATGAAGTGAACATTTAAATATTACAAGTAAATTACAAAGGTATTTCAATAGCTTAAAATTTTGAGATTAATTTCATATCAATACCGATGTGCGGTGTAATTTAGAAGGCTTTTAGTTAAAAGTGGTTTTGCACATGATACGTAAATTACTTTAGAAGAGGATGCCATTAAAAGCTCGCGTTGGTATGTGCCGTATCTCGGCATCTCGCGATTTGCGAGTACTGGCGCGGTAACAAAAGTTGCTGCCGGTGGTCCCCGGCTAGACGCCAACTAACATTATTCACCAGTATTCCTATTTTATACGATAAATACCACAACCAACTTAAGACTTAAACTAACCCTTAAAATTCCCACTATAATACCTTAAATTACACTAATCGGCACAACTACAATCAGATCGATAAATCATCAAAGTTCAGACTAAAAAGAAAACGTTTATCGTAAAAAAAAATAAAAGAAAAACCAAAATGCTAAAGCGGAACACACGATTATTATTAAATCGATCTTTATATCAGATCAATCAAATTTAAAACTTGATCGAGTTACGTCCGAGGAAAAAATTATTACTTTATAAATAAAATTACAATAAAAAGATGTGTTCCGTTCAAGGGAATATGTAATTATGGACAATTATTATGATCCGAAACAGAATGGTCTATAGATGATTGAAAGGATCCAAACCCATAAACAAAAGAATCGATTTTGGTCGCGCAGTGTTTAATGGCCTCAATAATTAACTTGTGCTTTAGGTAGCGATATTACGAAATCACCTCACAAAGTATTCTTCTCTGAAAAGATAATCGTTTATTTTTTTGGGAGGCAAATGCAATTCTCGTAGGGTCCGAAGGGAAATTCTATTTCTTTTCAATTTCGTGCACTCAGCAGAAATAACATTTGTATTTAAATTGTGTTGTTTGTATTCGACACCTTTATATCTAAAATGACATGAAAATAAACCTATGTTGTTTTAAAATAACTCAGTAAATATCATAATAAGAAGACAGAATAATTTATCTTTTACTTTGCTACTCAGATTCAATTTGCCACACTAAGTCCGGGCAGTAAGATATATATTCCATACACTTTGTCTTTTGTGAGAACAAAGTTGCTGGCAGTTAAAATAACAATTAAAGTCAGCCAAAAATTTACGACTTTAAACTGGCAGTCATATTTAAGCTACCTTGTAAAGAAAGCCACCGAAATGAGATTCTTGTAGATGAAATATATTTTTGATATCAAATAACTTTAATGAGTTGTTGTAATTTATTTTAGTTAATAATAAAATGCAAAAGATTTGAAGATTCACGAAATATTTTAACTCCTGTGCCGAAAATTCAAAGTAACGATAATGGTCTCCGCGAAACGAATTATCTTCCCTTTGCCTTCTTTTTTTGAATTTACAAACCGTTGGCAATTTTATTTTATTGTTATTAGATTTTCCGGCTTACGTCACACGGCGATGTCACAGCAGAGGATTATTCCCGGAGTCTCTACGCTAATAATCATAAGAATTGCTTCCCTTTATTATGTGTGAAATTTAGAACATAAATTTTTTTACGCATTTTTCTGCCGTTGAAAACTGATCTTTATAGCAAGCATTTAAAGAGAACATTTTTAAAACACGCGACCTCTTTGGAAAGAACGACGTTGTCTAGCACTTTATTTGATGCAAAGATTTTGTTATACATGTGTAACCCTAACACATAATTTTATGAATATATTATAAGGCATTTGCATTTCTTATGTGTGCTAAAGTGGAAATATTTTGACGAGTAACATAAAAACGGCACAAGCGTTGTAGGCTGTAGATTGGAGGAATAATGAAGATGTAGTTTTGCAAAATGATTTAAAAAATGTAGCATGCAATGTCAGAATAACTCGCGGTGTTATCGTCGCACGCGCAGCCGATCTCCGATCGAAATACAACGGATAAGATTATAATACAGTAGCCCTATATTATTTTAATGAGTATAGACTTTTAAGATTTAAAAAGATATGAAAAGCGCTAAAGTAATGAAGCGAATAACAATGGGTTCTACGGGTAAAGAAAGACATCAAAAACATTTCTTGGTTTGTATTTGTGTGAAAGCAATTTTAAGTATTTTTTATTGAATACCATAATTTTAACCTGCGCCCTCATTACTGGACAACATCTGGTGGAGCTTACCTATTTAAATTAGAATATAAACGAGAGAAAGCGCGAAATGTTTTAACAGTAACCATTATTTTTGCATCCTCTCCCCCATTGGATAGACTAGTATTAAAAATGTAACAGAGATTTATGCGAATGGCTCTTAGCTTTCATTACGCCTGCTTTCATGGTGTTTTGTGGTGTCTTCCTGACCGACAATTTTTCATTATTTTATTATTCCTAATTTATGATAAAAAGTTTCTTGTTTCAATTTTTATTTCATGCATATTTAAATTCGTTGTTAACAAACGAAATGGAATTTGGGTTTGGAAGTGGAACGACCTTAGAAGATTACTTTATCGATTTCACAATTTCATGACAAATTAATTGTCCTTTTGAAGATTTCACATTATATTTAATGAACACATAGGGTTCAGTACAACTCGGAGTGTGTCACATTAAATTATTTCAGCTAAGTAATTCCGAGCGGTTAATTATTGCGTATAACCTGGGAGGAGAGTTGAGAATGTAATTATTATTAAACTTTACGATTGTCTCACTTTACCCCTTGCCTTATTCACGCGTCGTGCGAAATGATGTTACTCCAAGATTTGTGTTTACAAAATAGTCCTTGCACAGTGAGGTATAGAGTTTAAAATTGAGAATAATAATGCTCTATCTTAAGGCGTTTCATCAATTCTGTTATATTACATTTGAGATCCTTAGGGAGTTTCCTTGCTAGTTGTGGCACAGGATTCATATTTGAGATGTTTGAAATTTATAGGTACTGTTACGCAATTTGGAATATTCTTTAGCATGGCATCGAAAATTATGTAGCTATATTTCGATTAATTTTTTATTGATTTACCAGGCATGTGTTATTTGGTTTTTAAATTTAACAATCATGTATCCGGGATGGATTGCATCGTTTATGTCCTGGGGCAGTTGTTACCCATTGAAAGCAAAACGGATTATAAATTCTCGCACGAGTGACTTGATGAATTCAATAGTTTTGTCGCCCGCAGCGGTGATGAAGCAAGCCCCACTTCGCTACCAATGTTATAATAATTATTCTGAACAGTTATTTGACTGACTGCAGATATATAAGGACGTTCTCTTATAGTATTTGGTTATTGTATTTGTAAATTTTAAAGGTACAATGTTAGGGGTAATATTAATTATTATCAGCTATTTTGAATTTATTTTCTATGTAATGAAAAGTTTTTATTTTCATTTCATTTGATATCAGCTTTAATTTTCAACCAACTTCGAAAAAAGGAGGAGGACAATTCGTCTGTATGTTTTTGTTGTGTCTTTGTTACACGATATTTCAGACAATTATGAATCTATTTTGAAAATTCTTGATTCATGTGATATTTCATAGTTGGTCCCATATAAATTTCATTAAAATCAGTTGAGAACTTCATTGCAAATTTTAAATTTTAAAACAATATGTATGATTTCGGAGAATGTTTACGAGGATGAGTCGGCCAAAGTTTTGACGTGAAGTCGGTTTTTTTAATGCTCTTCATTCGTTGATTATACAATAACATTTCCATTACTCCCCAATAAAACACATACTCAACAACAACAATTTTCGTTAAGAATTCGATAGAAGTAATCCAATCACATGAAAGGCATATTGTATAGAAATACTCACTGAAAAGAATTTAATATTCCTATTGTTAATATTTGAATATGAATGCCGCGGGAGTCATAATGCGTTACAAAGTTTTCCCCTAAGAAAATATGGACAATTGTTCATCCTTTAAAATACAGGGAAAGCCTGTGGTTAGATTAAATTCGTAAAATGTAATTCCCAAACTAGAGGCTGTTTTGAGATTTACTTGTTTTTAAAAGATACAAATTATCGAGTTATAAACCGCTTTACTGAAATTAATCTGAAGGTTTTATTTCAAAAGGCTATATACAACAGCTTATTTGTGCAAAAATGGTTAATCAAATTTAATCCCACTAGATGGCGCGCGTGTGGTCGAGTCGCGTGCGCACTGTAACCGGAGCGACACGCGCAAGTAATTCAATATGGCCGCTGTATTGGTGGAATGGCATTTTAATATCCCTACGTTAATGTCACTTATTGTTTACTCAGTTCATCGCGTAAACAGAAACCACAAATACGAGCATACTGACAATGTTACTATGACCCGGAAAATGGAAAATCTTAAGTTTTATTACGTTTCATATTTAATATTTAAAAAAAAAAGAAAAATACGGCCACTAATTATAAATACAAAATACACATAACACTATAAATTCGATTTACAATGGCAATGGTTAGAGCTGTGTCTCTACGGAAGCAATGATCATATAAGTTTTCCTTTATCTGTATACAGTACGAGTATACTGACAAGGAATTGTCTAATAAAGGTGTAGACATTCCTGTTTTGATTCCTGGGTGAAAACAAAACTTGGTAGTTTTGATTAATTATCATTATCCCAAATTGAGTTTCAAGGTAAAACTGTAGTTACTATTTTGATCATATTCCCATCCAATACCAATCAAAATTTTAACTCAATAAGGCAACAAGGCAGTAAACAAACAAAGATCGCAGTGCGCGATTTTTACTGCACACCTTTTTGCACAATGGTGCGAAAGATGGCGCTGTTTGAAAACAATGCGCGGGCTCGTATCAGCACGAGTGTATCTCGCGGTGGCTCGTTAAGTCGCCGGGGGCGGCCCACTGATGGGAGCTAGCTCACAGCTGAGTTATGACTCCGGTGATGGACATGCTCTCCGACTATTGTGTTGCGACTAAATGTTTATAGGAGCGATGAACAAATACTGGTATTAGGATTTACTTCCGCATGGGAATTTGATATTGGGATGGATTGTATTGATTTTTAGTGGTGCAATTTTCTGTTGGCGAACAGTTCTTGAAAGTTTATTTGAAACTAGAAAATGGAAGCAAAGTTGCTTTTATTTTGTAAGTAGGTTTATGTTGTCAAATACGATATCTGTCGACAAAGACATGCTTTATACCTTCTAAAAGTACAGACCTACTGCGGTCAAATACACATTCTCAGGTCAATATTTTTTGGTGTACAACCCGAAAAAAAAATCTATGTTATCAACATTTGAGAAAACATTAAAAACGATAAATTAGTTTTATTTCGATAATGTCCAGTCGTCAGCGATGTAAAAGCTTTCATATCAATTGAATCCATTAGCTCTGTACACAAGTCCTGTGTATTTGCTCATCAGTTTTTATCATTACTAAGTTTATGTTTGTTCGATCGGTCACTTCCATGTTATTGATAGCCTGTTTCCCTACTAGCCACGGTTGCGCGATTTACTCACATTGGCCTCAGATTTCAGTTTTGTTGACTGTCTACTAGAGCTTTATGATTATATATGAAAATATTACTAAAAAAGTAACTGCTAATAGAACACAATACTACTTTTAAAAGCATGTACCTACACTTGGACTTTCCTATAATTTCTCACAAAGTGTTACAAAGAAAATACATGTTCTACAAAAGAGCCTCGAACAGTAACAAGCCAGACCATTTCGTTTCAGATATAAACTAAATAGCAAGAATTAATAAGGATAAACTCTTAAAAGAGTAGCCGAAGTAGATTTATGTGATGATGATCGCAATCGGGCTTTCTGCGTGTTGTAAGAGGTTTATTTTTTCGATTCGTCCTGGAATGCATTGATGTACCGTGCCGTATTGAATGTTAAGGTCAGATTAACAGGTACAAGAGTCATTGATTTAAAAGAGTCAGCGATAAAAAGGTATTAGTGGTAAGTGTACGATTAACGACGTAATGGAATTTGGTGATACGAGATTCATAATCTGAAACATTTTTTTTGAGTTCTTACGCACTTTAAGAACCCTGCAATCTCCGGATTATCTGATACTCCATTTTTTGTTGGATATAGAGCGTATCAAACCAAACACTTGAAAAGCGACAATATGACACCTATTTCCTATTCATTGCAACTCCATTTATGTGAACAAATCGACTGCGTTTTATCACAGCTAGGCTTTTCACACAACCCTTCCCAGTTTTATCTGATAAGGCATTGAATGCTGAACACATTTGTCTGTGCGTCACCCACTCAACAGTAGTGCAAAAATTGTCAGTGGATGTGGCTTGATAGTGATCTGTCGTTTATAACCTAGGGAGGGTTCGTGATGACCTGAGTTCACTTTTATAGTTTTTCATTTCAACATTTTGTTTTGATATACCCAAGTATACAAGTTATATAAATGAACGGCTAAAGGTATTATTTCACAAGAACAAGGCTTGCCCTCACCGCCAATACCACCTATCAATTGAGTCGAGCCAAACAGGCGAGTGATTGCTGTAATTTCTATAAAAAAATCAACGGTAAAGTTCGCCAGACACATCGATTCGAAAAAATGTTTCATCAACAATAATTTTATTATCGTAATAACAAAATTACTGGTTATATCGTTTTATAAACGATTCTGAATCTTAATCTCCTTAGTTTAGGAAACTAAATTCTTTAGCGTTTAACTTTATATATAAGGGGAGAAATGGAACCTTTTGTTGGCCTATAGCATTATTATTTCTCATTTTGTTTTGTTTATTAATACAATTGGCTGGAGGCGCAATATTGATATTCAAGTTTGATGATGACTCGCGCCACGAATGTTCTCTCCCCCGCTTCGCTGTTTTTTATGGTTTTTAAACATTAGCGTTTCTTTTCTTCGTTGATGTACATCTAAATATCATCTTATATAGAATCTTACATAATTTGAATAAAGGTAGATCGGCAACTGTTACAAATTTTAAATTTTATTAAAAAAAAGTCAAAATGAACTTTTAAGAGTTAGATCGATTTTTAAACCTTTGTAAACAAGTAAGGTTCTTGTGATTATTTATAGATAATTTGTAAAGTAGCAACGTTGTATCCATACAGCACAGAGTTATTTCTCATGGGGAAAATGGAATGACGTGAATAAATAACTGGCAGAAATATCAATTAAACAATTATGCTGTCCGAATGGAATCGTATGTAATGATAGTGGGCCGGGCTATAACTCAGGCGCATCTGTTCTACGGGTATTTGCAAAAGGCACGACATGGCTCGCTATGCAGCCTGTCTCTTGAAGTTAGATGCTTACAAAGCTAGGCCACACGGAAAGATAAACGATGAAATTGTCCCGCCGGAACATAGATGTCGTTAGTTGTACTTTGAATGTTCATTGTTGGTTGTAAACTAATTATAGCTAACCGCTACTATTATTCTATGATTTTATTTATGAGCCTATTAAAACATATAAATATCTGTTACTCAAGTAGTTATTTTAAGAGATGTTAACAGTGTTTTTCTTTCCCATTGACAGATATGAAATTACGCAGCTGCGAAAACTCATTTATATTAAACTGAACGGTATTATAGGATTGTACAATATAAGCAACTGCACAGCCTTGAGCGATTCTTAAAGTAATCGCAATGAAATGGCTACTATAAATATTAACTAAACTGCTTAAGCCGTTTATTTTCTAATTTTAATAATTTCAAGTAATAAAGCAAGTATATAATGTGATGCAAATGAATCCTGTGTCATTATAATATATGTGCTCTTAAACTACAACGCTAAAAGTACGTGATCCAAGATCATAACTGCGGCTAATCAATATTACTTTACTGGTAAGTTACGTAGAATCGATTCATGTGAGATGTTGACTAACATCGATTATAACATTTACATCGATACAGCTTCCGGCACGCTAGGCTGTCTCCTATCTATGATAATTTCATATGTAAATCATATACGGCTGTCTAATTTTCCTGGAAAATTCGTGAACGTATGTACTCTTCACGATCAAGGCAGAGAACATTATCACGGACAGTGAGGTCGTTGAACTATTCCATGGATTTCCTTTACATAAGAGATACTATCGTACAGTAAACGGTCATAAACATCAACAGGTTTCCGATGCGTCGGTAACCTTGCGAATAGATACGGATAGGGTTATACTAATGCAATTAGGTTTGCGACTGCAGTCTTAAAGTAAGGGGGTCGTTGTTAGTCAGGAGTATGCACACAGCCCTGCCATTACGTTGTTATGGTTCAGTAATCATCCTGGAGCTGCTTGACCTAAGTTAGTAGGTCAGTATTGCAGTTTTAATTTGAGATATTTATTGCAGTTTTGTTGAGAAAATACGTCTTTTAAGTGGTTAGTTCCTTAGTACACATTTCAAAATACGTAAAGATTTAATATTACAGTTATTTAGATTTAAAACATACCTTTCTCGTAACTAATCTGTCTTTCCTGTTGTCTTGCATTATCAGCAGCAACCTTGAGGAGTCCCTGAATATTTCTCAGTAGAGTTTCAGTTGAGGAGACCAGGGTTTCAGCAACTGGGTCAACGGGAACTGAGGGAGGTGTTCCGGTGTTGGGAGCATAACTAACTGCTGCAGGAGATGATGAAGGGGGCAGTTCACGCTCTCCATCGCTTAGGTCTGCTACTGTGGACAAAGTTAATGTTATAATATTCTTGCTTATAGTCCTTACTTCTTGAGGTTTGGTGGGGAAGTTTTTGTCAGCCAAAATTTAATTCAGAGTAGTGGAATTATGTTTTCCTTTTAGCAATAGAATAATAATATTAGTTTTATTTGAATAATAATTAAAATGCATATTTTAATTCAAAATTTAGGATCGAGTAATATTGACGGGCCCTTTTAATAAAATATAATTTAATACCCAAGTCTTGAATTCACTAAATTATGAACTAAGAGTTTATTAATATATATCTACATGTGTGCCTACAAATAGATTGTAATTATTAAAGTGTTAGAACGATATTTTAATAACTTATGACGACTTAATACTTAGAATCACGTTTAGGTACCATATAATGGCAAACATTTACCAGCAATTTTTTTACCTATATTTTATAGTTAACATTAATAACTTTACGAAATCAAGACATACTCGTATTTGATTGTCTTCAAATATAAAATGAATGTATTTATGACTTATTTTAAATAATTGACTGACTCACATGTAGCTTCCATAAAAGGAAATGATAAAAAGAAACAAACTGAGAATCGCGTGCATGTATCATTCGTATTGCAACGATTACTGCACCGAACATCGGAATTGCGTGGCAATAGCAAACCTCACATCATTTATAATTCCAATAAGAAAATACCAATTCCGTTTTAAAAAAAGTGGTACCAAAGAAAGCGAAAAGTAAGAAGCCATGTAACAGTCCACAAAAAAGAAACTAGGTATATTATATTGTGGAAACAATATATTCTATCAGCATTGTCTCGCATAAATGAACGAAGATAAAATTTCTACATCAACACCGATCAAAACAGACAATTGCACTAATAAGTATTCATATAAACCGCAATATACGACACCGGCGCACATTCAGTTCGAGATCGTTCGCAGTCGACAGTGCTGCCGGAATAAGGTCGTTGCAGCCAATCGACACCGCCTGGCCTGTCTCTTGACGATTCTTATGCTCTGTTGCACTACGCCGCAAGATCTTCCTTTTGCACACTTCAACTACCCGCTTAAAAGACAATTCAATAATGTCATACCTACTTTTGTTTATTGAGTGGATAATTACAGCAACGCGCCTAAGTGCTTTGTCAATAACGGACCTCACACATTAAAAAGAAAGTGTTCCGACTCTTGTCTCTCACGGTCCGAAATAATTTATCGATACATTTAATTTAACCGACAAGTGAGGCTCGTCAAACGATGAAGACAACATCGTTTCGTCATTGTCGATGCGCACGATAGCACTCTTGTGTTGTCACAACACCATCTCCTTAATAAGTCCAATTAATAGACCCGCCTAAAATATTGTAGCCAAAAAACAACCTTATTACTCTAACAAAGAATACAATATCTCTGAGTCAGCTTTAGTTAGTCGGTATCAAAATTAAAGAGCAAATCGCGTCTAAATCGAGATTATTGATTGAAAGAAAGACTTAACACAAGATTGACAGAGATCAAAGTTTAATGACACAATAATTAAACATTATGCTAAACTTGGAACGAATTTTGATATTGCAATCTTGCCTAGCGAGAGAATTTTATTAGTTTTAGACTCAAAGGCATAGATTAATCTGTTACTTTAAGCTTTTGTTTACATGGTCGGATCGGTAAAAACATTTTCTATAATCGTTTGTTCCCACGACGCCTGCGCATTTTGTACTGAACCTGTACAACTACAATAAACAATCCTTATTGTTTCACCTAATCTGGCTATTGTACTGCTTCAAGTATTTACATTTGTGGATCAGTGTTATGATTTACATCACCCGGATGGCTTACAACAATAATTGTGATCACAAGTTCACCATCTTTACCTAGAAATAGAATCACTTGTTATGTGAGACTATAGTTGATGTAGAGTTGTTTTATTGTAAATTTGACTATCGAGGTGTTTCAAGATTTTCTTTATGAATAAAATACTATTAAAATTGAATTAAGTCAATGTGCCTATAAAATCATTTTAGTATCAAATGAAAAACAGACTTCTATAATTTTCGCTTAATATCAAACCATCTATAATGAAACTACGTAGTTAAATGATCCGAGTGAGAAAACTGCCATCGATCATTTGATACCTAATAGTGTTAATTGTGTCATCTTCGTTATAATGAAATAGATTATGTAACATGAAACTATAATAAATTTATTAACTGACAATTTATTAGAAACTATGTAATCGCATTAGCTATGTGTAAATTTTAATAAAACTACTTTTAAAGTTAATATAAGCACACAAGTTAAGAATCGCCTCGGTAATATAGATGCGCTTGTAGAATCCATATGTTTAATAATTACAACAAAACATGGTTCTTGGGCGCTCGTGCAAAATTGAATTTGGTCCTTTTAAGCGCTATTCATACATACATCATCACAGGCAATTGCGGCGATATCGGTAATAAGATTTTATTATATCGAACCATTACAGGTAAACGTGCGATGTCTTGGGATCAAAATGAGCAAATGTATGGGAACGATCGAGAAGGACCATTTGTTAATAGTTTGTAACTATAAATTTCCTTACCTTCAATGCGTTTACCTCACTTATTTAATTGGAAAGCGAAGAAGTTACAATCAGGAAAACATTTGCTTACAATATCTTGAAGAGCCGTCATTTCGCTTTGATTAGGTCTACGGGAAATAAATACACTATTATAAAGTGTTCCCAGAGTTTAAAATAAAAGGTAGGCTGTTTTATGGCTGATAATTTCTGAACTATGAATGCTGAGGGTATCAAAGCTATTACTGGGTAATTTCGCTTGGAGTAACATGGCACGTATATTGAACGGGTGATACCACTAGCCTGTGTTAATGTTGCATAGACACTTTCTTGTCATGCCGGGCCAAGACGTGATTACATCGGGAAAAGAGAACTTATTAATATAGCAAGATCGATTTGATGTAAAACAAAATTAAACTTCACGCTTCATTGACTAGTAGATGGGAGGTTAAGTATCAACCCGTTATATTTTGTCTCAAAGAAATGATTTATCACGAGCTATTTGCCGTCGTGTAATCTTTTCTTACCTATGTTTGCCGTAAACAGATTAAAAACAGGAATGTAATTTGTCATCTGGCGATTTGAGTCTAAACTATCGTTGGTCGAGTTTGCGGCATGAAATATCTTCGCTTTGAGTCCTAGATGAGGATGCTCTGGGTGTAAACTAGAGTACTGTTCAGCATTGCAGGCTCCAAAACAAAAGCATTCTACAAGCTTATTTTGCTGCTACAAAGGTAGGGTTTCAGTTTGAAAAAAGTAGTTCGTACCTTCGTCTTCATCCTTGACATTATGGTCTTCCTGATCAGACAGAGCAGCATCACTATCATCTGAGTGCGAGTGTGGGGAGGGCGGTGGACGCGAGGCGGAGGACGCCATCCGTGGCGGCTGCGGCGTTCGTCGTGACGCGGCTGAGCTCCGGCCGCTCGCCGAGCCCTCTCCGCGCTCGCCACGCTCCCGCTCACGCTCAGAACGCTCCCGGTCGCCATTGGACCCCGATTTGGATAGGTTCAACACAGGACTGTGCCCCGGTGACGAACCTGGTGATGGTGACATAATTGAAGATTCTGATCATTAAACCAATAAATTAATCCTTTTATATGTATATTCTAATAGTCAAAGTAACAGATACAAACTCACCATGATGTGAACCTTCACGCGCTTTATCCATAGCCATAACTCGCTCCATATCACCTCTTTCATCACGCAATCTGCAACAATAAACATTACATATATCATTTTTTACTACAAACTCGAACGATTGCAATACGCATGAATTTAAACACGTTTAATTACAGATAGATACTAAACGCGTTGTTATTGAATAACGAGCGTTAAAAAGAAAAAACAGAATAATAATAAATCAGGATCGATTAATGTTAATAAGATACCGTGTCAGCATATCTTCACAGTGGTACAAAAGTTGGTCAGCTCTCGATCGGTCACGCTACCTCGCAAAACGGTACGAACAAAGAGACTAACAAACATTTTTATCATTCGAAACCATAAAGTATGCTTCCCACTGAGACTTGAAGCTACTACAAAGGCAAAAGTATAATATTATAGATCCCCGCTGAGTTCCTTTGTGAATGGATCAAGATGGTATATGTAATCATTTTGTATTCTCGACTCCGTATCCGCTACCCTAATTCCGCTGGTTCTCTTTGATTGTGAATTATTAGACTTTTGATGCTACCGTTTCAATTCGTTTTTTATTAATATTTACTTACTTTTTAGATAGGGTATTAGGACTTTACCGATATAAATTGTATGTTTTAAAACCGAATTCGTGTTTTACTTGCAAGAATAAATTGGCATGAATTTTCTTGGAAAGGATAAAAAAGAATAAGGCATAAAATAAATTTAAACTGAAAAACTTCTAAAATTGAACCTCCGCTCCTGCTTTAAAGCTTTGTTACCTTAATGACGTTTTGATTCGGTTGCTTAAAGTAAAGTAATTTATACCCATTTCAAAGGGGTTAATGCAACAATTTTTGCCCAGTAATGCCTTTTGAGCATTTGAATATAAATGACGTCTGAAAGTGAAATGTAACATACATAATAAGTGGCTGTTTTAAGCTTTCGCGGAACCCTTTTGTGGATTACAGGAGTTGCGCTGGAGAAATGATATAAAAATGTATAGACCCGACATCGTGGCTAACTGATATTTGTTCAACTTGTTTATAATTTCATTTTTATCAAATAGAGGTAGGCTTTTGTAAAATATATAGGTATAACAGGGTAAATAGAAAGATATTTATAAAACAAAATTTTAAACAAAAAAAATTAGTTGGTCCACCAATATGACCAACTTAATTAAAAAAACTTAACTTAAAAATACTTTAAATCTATAAATCAATATTTGTTATATTTGACAGATCTACTCTTTTTTAATACTACATGAACCCCAAAATTAAGTCTTTCGGTACTTTCGTGACGAGTCACGGCGCGAGAACTGCTAGTATATTTCATTTAAACCACCATTAATATGTTAATAATTTCAAAAAGCTTTCAAAAAACATACATTAAATAAACCCCTCATTAAAATGATCGAAACGTTTTTTTATACTTGAACGAATCCGAGGAAATGATCGAATCATCAACACTCGATCGGACAAAAGATAACGTAAATCAATAAAATAAGAAATTATTTCAACTTCCTCTGTCTTATTCTTATCTTTGTACAAGTGTTAACGTGATTGATGATGTTCGATCTCTGGGTTGTTTAAAAAAGACACAGTTATATGATTTGAAATATCTTATTAAATATCCTTAATAGAAGCTCGAACGTTAAAGTCAAAGTGGATTCAAAAAAATATTAAAATGAAACTGAGCTACTGTGTGTTATTCTATGCTATGTGCATAAATCCAATTAATGGTCTCAGTGTGAAATTGCCACAACCATCCATTTATATCCCTACTTGCTTCATAATTTTACTACGATTTGATAAAGAAAATATTCCTTCGAATAACGTGAAATCAGACACCCTCACAAAGTGCCAAAAGCAGAGTTCATCAGTCTAGAGACGAAATAATATTATTCATTCGCTTGTCAAAATGAAAATTGGCCGCGAATCGGGCCCGAATGAAACACGAAAATAAAAACAAATTTTCAAGCAATGACGTGACGGATTTTTTTTATGAAGCTGCTGAAAAAGGGGAAGAATAAATTCTTTTTTAAAATTAAATCGTTGCTTGCATTCAAAATCTAGAAGTATCTTAATTGGGATAGATGCAAATAAATAGACGGTGTTAGCCGTAGCATGATTGCTATTTTAGGTTATCAACACATTTGGAGGTACGGTTTAATATTGGCATTACCATTACAGAATGGCCAGTGGCCTAAACAGATATTCCGGTGGCACGAGCGCGGACAATGTGTTGCAATCTACTAGCGACGCCAATGTGCGTTGATTAGTTAATACTGAACCGTTCACATAACCTAATGCCATAACGTACGTTGCTACCCGTTCTTGCATGCATAATCTGATTAGCCTAAGTATTAAACAAAGCTTTTTGGTAATAGAGTAGCCGATTTTATACACCACCCACGTTACCTATCCAGTTTATTAGAAACTCGTTTTTCCGTAAGTTCGTCATCATTTAAATATTTGCAATCCTCTTCGACAAGAACTAAATTAATAATCTCTTTGCATTCTCTGAAATCGCTTAAGAAAATCAAATCGTGTCGGAGCGACGCTGCGTAAAACATTTGCTTGACACCCAAATCAAAAATCGTTTTAGCTCACCCTCTAAGGGGATGTTTGGGGAAGCGTCGACGCCTCAACATTTATTATTTCAGACATATCACTCACATGCAAAACAAACTGAGTCCGATCCATCAAAAATATTGTGGCACCCCGATTCTTGTTCAAATTTGTGTGTAAGTTTTGAGACTTAGAAATGCAGATAAGTAAGTTTTTTACCTTTCATTCGTTTCTCAAAAATTTTTGAAAATTAGTCGTTTGACTAACATTAGTTTTTATTTTTTATTTTAATTAGTAATTAAGTTGTGAGCATCAATTAATAACTCAATTTTAATGAGAATATAGGTAATAGTTATTAACATTTTTTTGAAAGGCGGAAAATATATTGTTTAAAATTTAGACTCTTTATTTCTATTGACGGAAATCTTAATATATAAAACTGTTCCGTTACTGACTGAGTGACTGACAGAAAACGTGCAGCTAAAACTGCTGGGTGTACAGAGCTGAAATTTGGAACATATATTCCTTAAGGGATGTTGAAAAGCGCTACGGAAGGAATTCCCGAAATTCCAACGGGAACGGAAAATACAAGATTGTTTAGTTTGTATGAAAAATCTTATTTCTTGAGTGCATGGATGTGATACTTAATACAAAGGTTCTTCAATGGGTGTCTGGTTTTTATTATGAAAGGAATTCCCGAAATTTCCATGGGAACGGGAAATAATAAACGTTTTATTTTGTATAAAAAATCTTATTCCTTGAGTGCACGGATGTGAAACTTAGTATAAAGGCTCTTCAATGGGTGCATGGTTGTATTTTGGAAGGAGTTTCTAAAATCCCTATAGCTTAGCGCGTACGAAGTTGCGGGTAAAAACTACTGTAATTTACTATTTAAAGATGATAGGTATCTTGCCAAGTCTGATATTAAAAACTAAAATAAAACAATTTAATATTTAAAACCTAATTTTAACGAATTTCAAAATATTAGACAGTGCCAACTAAGTTTATAATAAGCAATTACACCAACGAATAGCAGTAACTTAAGTAAGAATATAAGTAAGCAAAGGGAAAAATAAGCTTGCTCATCCAAAAGAAATGAGCATTGCACCCCCTAAGCAGTCAACAAAGCATCGAAGAAAATCGAGCGAAAAAAGGCTAAAAACACCTTAGGGGTTTACTAATCGAATAAAAAATATCAGCGACCGATGCCAATATGTGGGGGAGCAAAGGAATAAATTATAAAGAAAATACAAGTAGCAAGGGGTTGTTATGAGTAAAAAGTTCCAAAACGTATGCAGATAACGTTATGTTTTGCCTTGGAAATCATGAAGAAGCAATATTGCATTGTAATAAAGGGAGTTTATAGACAAAATGTTGCAATATATTTACAAGTCATCTACATATCATTTAAAAACGTATGAAATATGAAAAAATCTAAAGTTATTTGTCATTTATGTCGAACAAAACGTTAGACAACGGAGTTATATTTAGACCGGAAGAAAGATAGGAAACTGGAGAAATAAAAGCGGAAAAGTAACCTGATGAGCCGCACCCTCCGCATAAACGTCACGATGTCATTTGTAAAGTTGTGGCCTTCTAACTTTGACAACTTTATGACAGTGACGCAATGGAGTCGCTAAAAGGAATTGTTTATAACAAAGTAATATGTTTTATTGAAAGTAAAAATGTAATTTTATTCGAGCTAAAATCTTATTTGAAACTTAACTACTAGCACTATTATTCTGAAAAAATATTTATTGCTTATTTATCTAGGATTGACAAATAAATCAAATTTAAAGAAACTTGTCATTTTTACATACCAACTTTTTCTATTGATTGGCTTGCAAAACTACTCCAAGATTTTTAGTCCTTAAGGCGGAAAATGTAACAGAAAATAACCAAATGCAACGAAAAAAACGACAAGACAGTGGGACCTTTTGGGGGAAACCGGAGACAGTTATTTAAATTTGAATAATATAATATGGAAAAAATTACATCACTTAATACCGTAATAAAAGTACACTAAGCGACCGGGGCATTACGTCTGGTGAATGCAAGGAGGGCCATGAAAATTCGCCTTATGAAACGTGAAATGAAATATAAAAGTGTTGGAAGAAAAATAAAATATGTCTCTTAGAGCTTAGAAGCTCATTATGATGTTAAAAGAACGTGAGGGGTTTAACTTGTCTCTAGTAAAAAGACAAATGTTAGGAACTAAATGGTAAAATGGGGAATTTTATGGGATTTGAGAAAGTGCATATTTGAATTTAAGTCGAAATCAAAACAATTATGTTTGATTTTACTGAAATATTAATAGCACTATTTATTAAATGTAAATAATGCAATAATGTAAAGATAAATTCATTAATTTTGCAATTTATAGTGTGAAACAGCTTTGTTAAAATAAAAATGCCGAATAATTTGTATGGCTACAATTTTGAGACAAATTACTTATATACATATAAGTAGAAAAGTACATAATAATTTCCAAGCTGGATATAACTCGAATACGAACGCCTCCTGCGGCACAATGTCAGATAATTATGCAAAATTGCTTCTACGATTCCTTGTCCCCGAGTTTTTTGGGCAATAACCATTATCTGTAATGGGATTTCGTTTTGATAATGCTGAATTTCATTGGGAGATTATTAAGAAAATGCGAGTTGTATTGCTGTTTTATGTCAACATTTTAGCGCAGAAAACTCGTCGTGTTATTTTAGAAGAACAATATTTTTAAACCGCACCTCGTATGGATATGGCTTCAATGCACATGCGTATGGTGAGACCGCAGACAATTCAAACGGTTCAAGTCTCAATTGAATATCAAAGAGTAATAGAGTGTACTTCTCTAATGCTGCAGGTTGAAGTCCTGTACAAACTGATTTCCATAAGTGTTCACGTAGTATTTTTATCGCTTTATCCACTGAACACTTGAGGATTAGACGCAAAGTAATGATTGTGATCCGAATGATTGCTCGCATTGACCGCAACATGTTTCGAACGAGATGATAATGGTATATCCACCCAGGTATTTCATTTTCTGTGGTAACATGCATAGGCTTTATACATCGTATTGTATTTTATTACACATCAGTTTCGTTTTTATATAGCTTCGCAAAAAAGACCGTTGGGTATTATTTTGAAATATCTGACTTTTTTGCTAACCATAAAAGTTATCTGGGCCATTTATCTTGAAAGAAAAGTGGATATACAGAGTATTTTTCAAAAAAGATAAGAACATATAAAACCGAACTTATATTTTGAGTAATTCAAATCATTGCCCATAATACAAAGGAAACAATGGAACACTTATTAATTTATGGATTAGGTTACTTCGATAAAGATAATCCATCAAAACGTGTATAAACGTTTGACAACATATTTCCAAAAGCGTAAACAAATATGTTAATTACGATAACAGAAACAAACACGCATCACTTATGTACGTCACATATCGAAACGGGGAGTTTGGCATAAAGTAAACAGAAAATATAATTTAGAAGCAATTTGCCTCGGATATGTCTGCAATCAAATTGTCTCGTTATACCGCGGTGCTATCAAAACATTTGATTTGTGGCCAGCAGTGTAGGGGTTATTTAACCATTGCCGTAATACGCCATTTTCCTTTTACATGCTATCCAAAGGCAGATGAGTGAATAGTGCAAGAGTATGCCACGTGATAGTCTATCCTTCTCGGTGAATGGCTGTTGGGTTGTTATTGAAGACCCGCGTCGAAGCCCGCTGAAGTTGACTTCACCTATCCCATATGTTTGATAAACTGGTGACCCTTATTTGGCTAGGATTAAAATTCAAAGATTTTTCTTAGTTACTTTAAGACTGATTGTTAATTTGATTAGTAGTATAGTGTAATAAGTTTTTGTAATTCATTATCTTCACTTATACATATAACAAAGCCGAAAATATTTTTTATTTGATCGCGCTTTTCTCAGAAAATACTGGTCCGATTAGAAAATGAGTTTTTGCATTTGGTAGCCTCAAAGATTCTCAAGAAAATAAATGAATCAATAAAATTCTTATCATTCCGATTCAAAACCAGTTTTATTCCATACCTAATATTTGATGATAAAATTAAACCAAAATTAAACCCTTTCTCAAGAGTAATCTATCAAAGGCAAAATTTTCTCAAATCCAAAATAGTTGCTTATAATCTCAATAATTACGATACTATTAATTAACTTAATAACCTTTGCCCCAAGTTTACATTCTCGCTAACAGATTCTATGAAAGCAAACCCTAAATTCAGTAACAAAAAGTTAAATCCAAAATCCAAATTAAAAGCATACGATCTGAAAAATTTATTCACATCCCAATATTTGCTCTGTTTCCACCGATTTATGCGCACTCACACTCGACTCGTACTCGGTGCGGAGTCAGCGTGTAAACATTCCAATACTTTTTATTCGCGTTTTATAATTCCCGGAGTTTGCATAACAAAACGGGAAAAGGTCAAAAAGCGAACAAGTTATAAGTGTTTGGAGCTACGATGGCCTTGAATCCAAATAGGCAAGTAGGTAGATACTATTGAAATTTAAAATGGTCGAGACTCAATTCTTTCATGAATGAAGTTTTACAGATTAGGCACTTGTTTAGATATAATGAGCTATTTTATGAACTGAACTTTTATAATTTTGAACGTTAAGAATTACTTTTAATTAATAGATTTTTTTTACCGTTTTAAAGTGTTGCTGAACATTATTTGAGTACCAGTAGAATTGGCAGATTTGAATGAAGCATCGTTTGTACAGACGCAGGCGTTTGCATTGCATATTCATGTAGCTCTGGCACATGCAAATTGTGATTTACACACTGTAATGAATTCTTTTGATCTGTGAATTCACATATTTGATTTACCCCATCGATGTCCATATTAATATGACATGTTAATTTCGTATTCATAGTTTGTGGACTACATTTTGTAAATTGGTAATATTCAAAAATAATTAACATCTAGAGCTGCAAGCAAAAGCTTTCAAAATAAATGAGCAACGTAAAATATCACTCCTGTGCACTTAATTTTGTTTGTTCGGTAAGAAAAACAGCAATATTTTCAACATTAAGTTGATGAACCCTACCTGATCGATACTTTATTACAATAATGTTACATATCCGATACAAAGGATAAAAAAAACGGGAGAAGGCTGTCCCAAACGGAATAAATCAACTAAAAACTTACATAATTACTTTAGCAATTCAACTGCACAAAAGAAACCCAGAAATGACAAGACGATGACAAATGAGCTCCCACACCAAACGCAGTCGGGTGGCGGACCTCATCAAATTATTCCCCACTTAAAAAATCTTCGTAAACAAAAACGTGGCAAGGGAAAAAACACTCGCGGGGAAAAAATAGGTATTGGCAACTTTGATTGATGCGTACTAATAGGGCGCGAAGAAATAACGCGTTCGCATATAATTAAAACGAAAAGTGACATCTTCTGTCAGTGGCAGTGTTGCTGAGTGTATGTAGAAATAGAACGGTCACGCCTTTTTGAAACAGGAAGTGATTAGTGTTGCAAACTTATTAAAAATCATTGAGTGTGGTCACATTATTGATTGATTACGGGGGGTTGATAGTCACAGCTCACTTCTGCTGCTTCATCATAAGACACATTTCGGCAAGCTTATTGTATAATATTTTAATTTAACTTATCATATTTTTCTAAGTGAAATATTACCTTGATACTAGAAGAAAAATATCAAGTGACAAAGGTAATTTAACAGCTAAAGCAATCGAGGGAGATGACTTCGAACTTTTTTCTGTAAGCATCCCTTATCTCCGTCTACGTATCATTAGTATTACAAAATAATGGCATCCAGACACCTCTTGCTTTTGCAGTCTAAAATGATTAATGCTGTTTGTCATTAATTCTAATATTTGATGAGAATTTTGACTTCACTTTTGATAATCTGATGATACGTATTAGTTTAGGCTGATGTGGCATTTTAAATGGATGAAGAGTTTTACTGCTAGCTGGTAAGATGGTTCTGAAAGTATTTATGGCGTCGACTAGTAGATAACTCAATAAACATTTTTTTATAATAAAAGGTTCTTTTTATATCTTATAAAATACTAGCTGGGGCGCGAGGTTTTACCCGCGCAATTCGGAATCCCGCGGGTCTTTCGGGATGAAGAGTAGCCTACGTGCTATTCCAGACTGTACACTATCACTATGCCAAATTTCATCTAAATCCGTTCCCGTGATTGAGGAACATCCAAACTTTCACATTTATAATATTAGTAAGATAAGTGTAGTAATATGTGTATTATTAAAATGCTGCTCTAAGTGAAGTGTTACTTACGATTAATTTAGAGTCCTGCAATCTTTACACTAGCGAATGCGTAAAAACTGCTGCAACTATCATCGTTTTGTTGAAGCAGAGACTTAATTACCCGGAAGACCTTGAATTCCTATCAATCGATAGTTAGACAAATTATGGAGAAACCCAAAATCTCAATACCGTCACCACAATTTGAAATTTTACTTTTGTTCTGTCCTTGGCTCAAAAGTCTGTTCTGCCAGAGGTTTTGAGTTCGATTTCCAACTCCAAAATAAGGATACTTGTTTTGGAGTCGGATAGTTCAGATCAGACATGCGGGCGCAAAGTAAAATCAAAGTAAAGTAAATCTATACTAATATTATAAAGTTAACCTTTGTATTTTTTATATGTTTGTATTGAATAGGCTCAAAAACTAGTGGACCGATTTAAAAATTTATTTTACCATTACTTAAAGGGATTCTTCCGAATCCGTATAGGCTACTTTTTATCCCGAAAATCCCGCGGGAATCGAAATTGCGCGGGTAAAACCGCGCGCAACAGCTAGTAGTTTATAAGTAGGCTCATTATAAATTAGAATTAATTTATTTCTACCCAAAACATATTCTATAAAAATATCAAGGAAGAAGTTAAACGAAAAGTTGCATGTTGTGTTTACGAAAAAAACTGACGCACGGCTGATTTTCAACCGACTTCCAAAAAAGGAGGAGGTTCTCAATTCGTCTGTATGTTTTTTTTGTGTCTTTGTTACACGATATTTCGGATAATTATGAATCGATTTTAAAAATTCTTGGTCCCATATAAATTTCATCGAAATCGATTTAGTACTTCATTGAGAATTTCAAATTATTGAAACGATACGAGTATGTATGATTTTGGAGAATGTTTACGTGGATGACACTATAAGTCGGCCAAAGTTTTGACGTGAAGTCTATTTTTAATGCTCTGCATTCGTTGATTATTTAATTAATTGAAGAGCTTTATAACGACAATAGGTCCATGTATTTACGAAAACTGTATAAGGATATACGTATCGTCATAACTAATCCTAATATGTCATTACAATCAAAATCCACATATTGAAACTTAAGTATGACATAATGTTCATAGTTATCTTCGTCTTAATTCTCTTTATATGTTCACAAAACCATTCTACAATTTACATATTAATAAATAAAATCTGAACCTCAGACTTTATGTTGACTTGCTGTCACTAAGAGCATTCATTGGTTTATTCGATAATCAACGAATGCAGAACCTTAATAAAACCGACTTCACGTCAACACTTTGGCCGACTAATAATGTCATCCACTGAAACATTCTCCGAAATCATACATATTGTTACCAAAATTTTAAATTTTCAATGAAGTACTTAACCGATTTCGATGAAATTTATATGGGACCAACTATGAAGTATTTTTTATCACGTGAATTTAGAATTTTGAAAATCGATTCATAATTGTCCGAAATATCGTGTAACAAAGACCCAAAAAAAACATACAGACGAATTGAGAACGTCCTTCTTTTTTGAAAGGCGATTGAAAATCTATTAAAATACCTGTATCTACGTATAATGAGGGCTTATTTAAATTCCGCCTCAGTCACTTGATGACAAACTCGAGAGGTATTCGGAGGGCTGACGACTGCCATGCTGCTACACCCTTCACAAAGCTCTTTGCATATTACCTCATTGTAAATGAAAAGTCACGAATATTATTAATGATATAACGGCATGACAGTCCAAACATCAGAACTCAGGAAGCTGCTCGCTAATCGAGCCAAATTAGCTCCGAAATAAATGTACAAAATCACCAGATGCGATATCTCCGTAATCATTCAAAATAGCTCCCTTAGAAAAATCACTTTAGATTCATAGCATTCAGCATCTTTATCTTACGGATACAAGAGTTCATTTTATGACCATTAATTTTGTCTTTTCCTCAGTGTTTTATCATAACGGCTGCGAAGCTCTGTCGCGCGTCTCATTAATCAAAAGCATTTGTTTACAACGAAGGGAATTTGATTTGATTAAAATAATTCGCAATATCCTTGATAAATATCACCCTCGGTCTCCGTTTGATCTTCACTGAAATTAATGGTTGAGGATTCGATCACGCAAACGTTGTCAACGAAAGCCTTGGCATTTGTATCCAAATGACATGCTTGCATCGTATCTTCTTCATAATTATGTCTATTGATAAATTAAGGTTATAGATTTTGCTCAGTTACAGTCTGATAAAAAGAGTAAACAAACAGATGTGGGTTTTAGCGAGGGGTTTTGGAATGAATAACGAGCCTTGTCAGGACGATGTGTGCCGACCCGGGTGGCGTATGCCGGATCGCCGGCGACCGGGCAACCGGCCCGGGTGACGGAGGCTTATCCTACCCGACGCGCACCGATTAATCGCACCTAATTCGAACTGAAACCGAATTAAACCGGACGAATGCATTGATCCTAACGATTTGTTGGTTGTTAATTGAGTTTATATCCCATTCCTCCATGTCACTCACACTTAACTTGTTAAATTAATGACGGGTTTACATGAAAGATCTTCAACCCTTTCTTAAAGCGAGTTATATGAAAACAATACAAAAGGAACAATCAGTTGATACAAATCACAGTGAATCAAAGATAATCCTGTCAATTAATCGGACTTACCATTGGAACCGGTCGCGGGCGTACGCGCAAATTAAACGAACCGAGATAATGTGAGACAAGCACATTAATTTGACTTTAGTTGTTTTAAGAGATTTAAGATGCTTGTTTTAGATATCTAATTGAATTAATTATTGTTATGCAATCAATTTTGATTGTAAAGCTTGAGTTTGTATGAGTTATGTGAATTTCAAAAATCATTTGACAAAAAATATGCTAAATAAAATCATTACCCGACCAGGACATGAACCTGGGACCTCTCGTTTGCCGAACGAGTGCTTTTCTACTCAGCTACCGGGCCCCAACGGCAAACCATCGAAATAACTTAGTATACCTTTGTTTTTACGTCATATTACCATCTATACCAAATTTTGTCATTTATTTAATAATGTATGTTTTCATTATCACGTATTCATGGTATATATGAGGTTGTAATTAGCGTATTTCAAAGCTCCAATCTGAATGTATGTTATTTCTTAAAACGCCCTATAATCCCTCGTAGGCTGGCGTTGGTCGACTGACAGTGACACATCGCTACACGGGCCTAGTCCGCATGTAATTCTACCCGCTGCAGGAATACAATTTTGTTACCAATTCTATTAAATTAAATACACTGATATTAAAGTTTTCTTTAGACCTTTAAAATAACAAAATTTGGTCAATTCATTTCGTTTCCCTGACTTATATCTATGTTATCGGTATTAGTATTTGAATAAGTTTATTTTGGGTGGACACATGTCAACTTAGTCTTTATGATAACTTTTTACCAGGTGACAAAAAAGACAAATATTCTATCCTTATTATACAAACAAAAAAAAGAATCACAATTTTTTAAATATCTATTCAATTTAGACTCAATGTTATCGCAACACTCAAGTGAGAAAGTCAGAACCGCGAGTATCATTCAAAGCCGCCGATCAATCACCATCCATTAAACAAGAAAAGAAAAGTGCTTTCCCCCAACGATTGGCCCTCGAATCAGCCCAATTTACATGAGAGCCGCTTTTTCCTCGCATCGAGATTAGCCTCTGAATGAGTTTGATGAATTGTCCGTTCCCTGCTACCTCCCAAACCCCCGCCGAGCCGGTCATTTGTAAAAAATACACTCGATCCCGAGGATTTAATTGTCTACTCTAATTTCACACGCCCGTGATATCTGCACCCGACTAAGTAACTGTCGCTTTTTTTTCGTTCTAAATTTAATTAGCGCCACATTGCATGCAAAGCAGGACTACATTATCATAATGATGATTAAGTAAAATGAATGAACGAAACACAAATAAAACGAAACTGGAGTGTTTTTGTAGATTGCTTGTCAACCAAAGTGAATCAAATTATCTTAACTATATGCCTTTACATTGATCGATTGAATTGTATGTCAAAATTATCGATCGTCCATTTTGAATCGTATTTTCTTGTCATCAAATCTTATCTGCAGGTAAGATTTCTTACCTTTCTAGATGTTTAACGATGTCTTCGTATGCTGCTCTACAATTCTCCCAAATACCAGATCTGTCAACAAAGAAACAAAAGAAAAATTATAGATAGACAGAAAATAAAGGTGGATGGGAACCAAGATGAGAAAACAATAATCGCATTTCAAGGTGTTGATTTATTTGCAAATTATTAGAAAAGTTTGAAAGAAAAGGGGTTTGAAAATAAAAAGAATAATTACGAGCACTTAATATTAAATGTTCCGGTTACAAAGGGTCGATAAAATTAATTATTCTTTTTAAAACAATCGTTAATATTTGCACTGTAACAAGTCATGCGTGATCATTTAAATTGTTACTCGATTACTTTGGCTCTTTGTTTTTCATTAAACTTTCTTTAGCATTCGCAATCAAGAAAATGCCTTTATTATATTTTGTTGTTCTTTGAGAGCAAACCCTTTATAGTGTAACACTTAGGGATTTTTCCTCTCTTTATTATTCCTGGCAACTTATTCTTTTTTAATTAAATTAGTTCCAATTTTGAAAGCTATGACGTTTTTTTTAATCACAACAACGAAGTAGTGAAGTGTCAACAGTACAAAAGTATCTTGTTTCAGAAGTATCAGTAAGACAGTAGGCTAATTGAAGTGTACACTTTTATAGGTCTTCAGGACGGAAGTAAGTCATTCGTTGTTTGTACTTTTCCAACAGGATTAACTAACTTGGACATTTAACCTGGGCAAGTGACCCGCTTGTGGGTTTCTTTTCGTGAACTTGGAAATGTTGAAGCCTTAGGAATGTAGGCTAAAGATTTGTCGTCTTTTCATATGGCTCAATCTTTTATATGTTTTTTTTTTCTTTTCTAGTCTTATAGAGTATATACCTGTGCTATTTTGTAGGGTTATGGTCTCTTAATAATTTTGATTTGGAACTTATGAGACAAAGATTGTATTAAGCACATTTAAGATTAAGATTTAGACCCGGATTTATCATTCAATTTGTTTTTCTGTTTCTGCATAACTTCTTAACTACTAATTTGTTGTCGACAAGTAAGACATTGTTAGAAGCATCTTCCGAAATTTCTGAGACGTTGACGTCAATTAAATATAATTAATGCCCTTAAGAGGACACAGATATTTCGACAAATATTTTCTAAGACATTGGTTAAATTTGTCATGATCGTTGTTGTAGTGCTTCCAGGCTTGATTCGGATACTCACTTGAGTTCTAAATATGATAATTCCAGTAATTACAATAGATATTTCCAATAAGCATATCAATTAGGTAACCCAGTAAAGTAAGCTAAATAAATCTGCTTTGAAGATTACATTCTACAAAATATCCAGACCTAATCTAGTATGGAAAATGATGTTTCTCTAAGCTAGTCCGGAATTGAAGGCAGTACCTATAACGCAGGCATTGATATGAACCTTTGCGCTACCGACACCATCAAATCCATTATCGTATAATAATAACAACTCAAAATAAATTCAAACGCGTAAATTTTACACAAATGAATATTCCAGTCGCTTTCAGAATTACGTCGTTTATCGCTTTTATAAACAAACGCTATTCATAAAAATATATCCGCTCGTTAAAGGATATACGGACCAATCAATAAAACTAAAATAACTAATGTTATATGGACACGGAATTAATTTACGACGCCATTATTAGTAGAATGTTGGTAAACTATTGGTGTTGTGTTGCATTTATAATTATTGTATTACTTTCATGACAAGACGCATGGCCCAAAATGGTAGTTAATGTTTTTGGAAGCTTTAAAAGAATGTTCATCATTAAAAATGGAGCTAGTCTCTACATTCTTTTAAATGTCACAGCGATTGAAAATTTAAGTTTCGTGATAAAGGCAAACTCTTTAGTGCAATGGTAGTTTCATTGTTAATTAAAAGAGTCTTTAACCGGACCGAAAAAAAAACAGATCTTTTGCTGCGTTATTAGTTTAAACACTTTTAACCCTATAATTTATAATTTGTAAATATAATTTATAATTTGTATCATAAGAACACGAAAATATTAGATTTTTTGTCTTTTTTATACGCCGCTTGTTGACAAAATAAAACTTGTTGAATAAAATAGAGAAAAAAAACAAGTTACAGATATTTTAACATTTTTTTTGGTGCTAAATTAGATTTACCAATCCTTCAAGGTGCGTTTACTTCTTACTAGATGACGCTACTTTATTCGAGCATTTAAATGAAAACATTTTTTTCGTATGTGCCATATATTATATGCCACTATGCGCTGTAGGGTTAAAGATAGCAAAAATCATTATTTTACATTCACTTACTACTTACACTTGATATATTTAATAAACGATATAAACATAAAATTGCTATATTATAATAGTACTTTCCATTGGTCAGGTATCCTGAAAAATTTACCACAGAAATATACTGTAGCCAAGGACTGCATATCGGTATAATTTTTTTAAATAGTACCAGTAAAATTTCAGTACCCTTATTAGTGTACTGCCTCATCAAACACAATACCTGTACAAGTTATTAAAATCTGACTTAATTGTATCTGTACCCAAATAATGTATACCGGATTGATTTCTGTAGATGTTTTTAGTACAGAAATATTTTAACCTATTGAATTTCTGTAGGTACCAAAATATATAAGTCAGCATAATATGTCCCTACGCTCCATTGGCTTCAACTAAACTGTCGAACATTCTACAGTATCCGCTACATTATTTAAAAATATTTTTTTAATATCAATATTAATATTAATACCGGATAATTTAAAAGGTAAAAGGTACACGAATCATTTCAGTATGAATTCCTGTACTGTTATTTTTAAATACACCTAATTTAACGGTATGACATCATACAGAAAAAAAAATGTACAGAAATTCATACCTTTTATTATTACTTTCATATAACTTTTATTAAGTTCTGTGATGTACTGTTAAATAAATACCTTGCTAGAGCTTCCATATTATGCATGGGCTGTCCTTTGATGATGGAGCCATCTGGCCGTGGTACTCCATGATGTGGCATGCCAGGAGACATGAGCGCATGCTGGTGCATGAAGCTCATGGGGCCAAGGTGGGTTGGTGGAGCATTATAGCCATTGGCCAGGAGTGGAGACTTGTCCATACGGGCCATTTCTGTAAAGACATGTTTGTGTTTAGTTACGTGTTGAAGATTCGAAATTTAGTCTGGAAATCCAAATCATTTTTTAAGTTTATTTAAGATTATAAATAGTCAGAACATAAGACAATATTATAGCTTTAATCGTGTCAAAAATATTGACCTCAATCCCTTTCTTCGAGTTAAATATTGAGAGACAAATACGAGATACAAAGATCCATAATATATGTCTGTTATACAATTTCTATAAAACAAAAAAAAATTCAAACTAAATAAATGAAATGCAGATAAAAAATAAACTCATCATTCCAATCCAATAAAACATTATTAAGTTATTAAAAAAACATGTCTTTTGAAATTAATTCACTTAGTTCAATAATTTAAAACCTTCGTGTTTTTACTGTGTTAACATCTTATTTATTTCTTTTACGTTAAAAGTTTAAATATTACAATATAAATTGTTACCATTGTACATAATTTAATTAGAACTTAATAAATTAATCACGAAATATTGCATGTGTATTGTGATTCACTAATCATTCAGGTCAATCATTCGTTCAGATGGTAATTAAAAGGAAGTAACATTTTGCGGTTAAAATATATTACATTTTATTGCATAAACTTATATAGCTCAAGTTTTGCATAAAAGACCGTGGATATGAGACTGAAAAAAAACCCAAGATGTCGAGTTATAATGTAGATATATTTACTCAAAATTAATGCGATAAAATTATGTATTAAACGTATTTCAGAATTTTTTCAAAATTTTAAAAACCGGCTGGTGTAGGGGCCTTCTATGCCAGAGGTCCTGGGTTCGAATCCCGGCGGCGACGGATATTTGTGTGATGAACACAGATATTAGTCGTCAAGTCATGGATGTTTATTTAAGTTTATTTTATAATAAAAAATATGTATTTATTCAGTATGTATGTTTATATATTTCTTAAGTATATCAGTTAACTAGTATCCATAACACAAGTTCTTTAAGAAACTTAATTTGGGCTAGATAATGTTGTGTGAGTGTCAGAAATATTTATTTATTATTTATTTATTCATGAGGTTAATGTTGTAACATTCATAAACGAACTCCAAAATATTTGTACAAGTAGACAAAAAAGAAGTATCCTTAGAAAAATAAGAAGGTTTTATTAAGCTTTTTGATAAGAAGCAGCATGAGGAGTAGGTCCTTTCCCTAATCACAATTTGCATGCAAAGATTCCTTGATAAATAACAAAGCACTCAGGCATAATCACGCTCTCAGGTAAAATCCAATTAATGCCCAGTATTATCATTTAATTACTCGTTCCAATAATCGAATCGCTCGTAAAACGGTGTATCAACAATAATAAAATGAGCAATGAATTTCGAGACTATTGTTTTCTGGGTACCACAAACAACCCGTGTAAATAGGCAGGGGGTGTGCAAATATTCTTAAAACAACCCCCTTTGGGAGTGCCGTAGAGGTGGTCTTCGGATGTCCATGAACCCCCTTACTGCTTCACAGAGGTCACCGACAGGGGTGTCGAAAACAATTAACAAGGTGTCGAATTAAATACGAATTAACGTTTTGTCCGTTAAGGGAATATCCTTTCCCATTGTAACGGAGTTTTACAAAGGATTTTGGGATTGCTGAATATTAAATATGTGTAAAGCTTTGTTCAACGATTAAACGCGCAGGTAACAATCCTGTTGTTGATATGTAATAACGAGAAAATTTTCAATTATCATTCTGGGATCCGAAGAATGTGCATTGTTTTGCTCTACTCTCAGTTTTAAAGGGGTCAACCGTATTTGTGACGTTTCAATGTTGAATGTAAAGGTAGGTATTTTAAAATCAAATTACTTATCTAAGTTTTAAATAATTCAAACAGAAGGCTATATTTGTATGTATGTATACATATATAATTATCATATGTATATGTATTCATTGTATATATAATATATATATCTTATAAGATTATGTAGTAAGTACTTGTATTAATAAAATTACTACATGACGTGTTCTGTATTACCTGCTGATGTCTCCATATAGTTTTTTCATACATTTGTAAGGTTGTCTGTAAGAAATCGCTCTATAGCGATAAGGCCGCCTATTGCACCCTTCAAAACTGTTTTTGTTTTGTTCCAATGTATCTTTTCTTTTTCTTTTATAATTTTGTAAGTAAGTGTGCAATGAAGTATGAATAAATAAATAAATAAATAAATAAATAAGGCTGGGTTATAGTATAGCGGATATATAAACACAATCAGTAAATTTACAGAACACCAAACATCATGACCAATGGGCCCAAATTTATTCGCTTGGGTATATTTACTTAGTTAACCGTTTCGGTTATCTTTAAAGCCATACACTGCCAAAACTTTAAATGAAGTGAATTTATTGTTGGTACATTTCTGCAGGAGGATTTATAAAGTTTGGGTTTATAAAATATTTGAATTCGTGTCCATTTATTTATATTTAAAAAAATATAGGATTTGGGTAGAAGTTGTAGGCTTTGACAAGATTTGGTACTTATCTAAAAAAGTTTAAAAACGAATTGACATGTTAAAAACTGTAAATAAAGCATTTTTACTCGTTGCAAATGTTTTAGTAAACGTAAATGATAAAGTCAAAACTGTACCTATGATTTCAGGAAAAAATACTCAATTGTAATTTAAATAATGTTTAATAATAATTTATTAATTTACAGTACTGATAAAGAAAGGCTACTTCTCAAATGTTTATTTAATTATCACGAGCCTAATAGGTCAGTAAACCAAAATTTATATTTACATTTCCAAAATGTATAAAAGAGCCCGAGACCGCACCGGTTAACCACACTTACTAATTATCTAAATACGTGTTAAATCTCGTTATAACCTGCGGTTGAAACAACCCTTGTCTTCTATCACACTCTAACAAACGGTTACCGTATAAACGTATCTCTTTCCAATTGAGATTAGGTCAGTTTGTCAATTTAAGACCCAACCTTACCTTTTTATCAACTTCTAATAAGTTTTTGGATAAAATGTATCAACATTTGGCAACACTAAAACTGTTATTCGATGATTTATCGTTCTTTCGATCGACGTCTTTAAAAAATAATAGCTCGTCACAAAAAATGAATCTGTTATTTCAGACGAAATATTAGTCCGAGGCAATAAAAATGTTTATCAGCAATCATTATAACTACTATTAAGTAAATCCCTCGATCAATAATTTAAAGAAATGAAAAGTCGATTCCGAACCGCCATTATAACGATTTCCATCGATTTATTGATCGAATATCGACTGTCCTCGACAAATGGTCGTATCAAATTATGGGCTATTATTTGGAATTAGAATCGATAGAATCGAAACCCCAATTATATCACTTATGTGTTTAAAAGAGGTTGGGATTAGTGAATTAAAGGTAATCATAACCATAAAAATCGATTATTACGCAAAAACTATATAATATCGAATCAATTTAAGGAAGCTGTTTATTTAGTAGCCGTGAAGCTAGTTTCTAGAATGTTATAAAAGGAATTAAATATTTCAAAGTGCAATATATCTTTGCGTACAAGTTAAAGATAAAATGCTACAGACATAATAACCATTGTGTTTTATTATACTGGTTGATTACGAAATGACCAAACGAGCGAGGCATAAATGATTGGCCATAAAGCTAAAGCGCCGAGCCTCGTAAGTAACAATGTATGGTGCTTGTCGCAATTGGACTATTGCGGCAAACAGTCAATATAAACTTTGTGAGCATATCGGATTTCTAATTTATAAAAATAAAATGAAACTTAAATGAAGTACCTACTTAACTTCGTTTTATGAGGTATTAAAACTTGGAAACCTTAGCAGTTGCTAAAACTATTTGCCAGTAAATACGATAAAAAAGTGATACTCTAAAAAGTATTGAGCTATAATTATTATAGCACGAGTTTTATTTTATAACAGCAAACATTTATCTAAAAGTCATTGCATTACACAATTTGTTTTAAATAATTTATTAAACACACAACGTTAAACTAGTGTGACGATTTCATCAAACAAATCACCAACGGCAGACAAAACGAAAAATCTCGAAAATGATACAAAACAAGGCGAATTAAAAGCAAATTACAGCCGGCCCGCAATCCTGGCGTTTACTATAAACACATAATTGCACACTCGGTATACCAATGGCATATACGTTTGGAACAAATAACGGTTTGCGAAATTGTAGGTAAGCAATGTGATATTCTTTATATTGACGGCTGAACGTCTGCGCAGAATTTTCGATCGAAGCCGTAATTTATTTATCCTGCAGATCAAGGACGAAAATACTCATAAAAGAATAAGGAAAATTTATTGTCAGTTACATAAAAATATAAGTATTGTCCATAAAGCATGAAACAAACAATATTCATTCATGTTTATGCGTAGGACATGTCAATAGTGATCATAGCAGTCACGTGCCAAGTACAGTCAATAACAGTGATAATATTTGTCACGAGTACAATCGGCGACGAAATACTGTTGGTCAATATCTTACGTCAACAAAGCTTTCATACAATGTTATTGGGTCTATAAAAGTAAGACATGGTATTAGAGGGTTCCTTTGAGATTAGGAATGTACCGAACTATTGTTATAGTATTTTTGATGATGATTTTTTTTCGATTAGAAAACAAATATCATTTTTATAACTTCGCATTCTATAATGTTTCAAAGTATTGTAATTAGAAACACCAAATATAGCAACAAAGCCATTTCAACGTTAATTGAGATTCAAATCACCAATTAAAAAAATATTCCCCCAAAAGCAAGGAGATCCCCCAAGTTTTGTGGCAACACTGACTTACGTCTTCGCCATAAACTCTTTCATTTAGCTCGGACGAGTCTTATGAACAATAAAACCTAAGGGCTGGAGATTTGGACTGTAATAAAATATTTGCTGGAGCTCAGCTAATCCAAGTCCCTGACTCGGAAACGCAATTTTAGAAGTTATAAGCCGGATAAAGATGCTTGTTTATGTTCAGCATCAGTAAGTATAGATATGAACATTATATCACTGCATGGTAATGACATATAACAGAAATATCATAATGGTGTTAGTATTGAAGACAATAGTAATACTATTAGGCAAAATAATAACTTTTATCAATTGAACTACTGTTAAATGAAAGCTTCCTTAGACCGTTATAGAACACTAAATAATTTCCAGTTAGATTTTATTCCAATTATAAGTACTTCATTAGCAACTTGCTGAAACATAAGTAATTAACCTTATGAGTAAAAAAAGTCCTAAATGATTACGCTACAGAATAGTTGAGCTGAAGGCACATAAAAACTGGTGCTGAAATCCCGTATCTAAAGTAAATAAGACTCCAATAAGAATGCAAAATGTACAAAGGTGACAACTTCAAGATATATCCTGCACCAATCAACTATTTCAATAAATTTTCTATAAAACAATTATTAGTATTTTCAAAGAAACTGTATTTCACCAAAACAACTGATTAGTATCTGCAAAGAAGTCTACACCATTTAACCAATAGAAAAGTAGTAAACGGACGATTCCGGTTCAACCTCGGGTCAAATAAAAGTTCTCCCTCTGCAGAAGAGGGTCAAGCTTAATTACTCGTAAATTGCAAAGGATGTAGTTTATTTTCCACGTTTATATGTGTCAAGATTACTTCCATCTAATAACGATATGATGTGCCGCTTTGAATCTGAGATGTTAATAAAATTGATGGAGTTATTTTCTAATTAAAATGTATATTATGTAGATTCGAGCATTAAGTACCAACGTTTTTATTTTATTAAATAACATTTTTGGTTAACAACATGCTATAATTTAACGCAGTCTCGATAAGCATAACACTCTAAACTGTTTTTCTACTTTGTTTGGTACAGCAAAACCCATTAGAACCCATTAGATTAGCAAAAAATTGTGTACTTTTTAATAAACTTAGACATTAAGAAATGTATATTCTTTATTCAATAAAAAAAAGATTTCAACAATCTTAAAATTGCAGTTAACATTTTGGTCAAAACGTATTGCTGTTACTATTAAAGTTAATCCATCCGTAAGACTTGGCAAAAAATGTATGGCATTGTTACTTGAAAAGTATCAGAGATAGTTATATTATTGAACCATATTTTTATCAATAACATTCACAAAAGAGAGATTACGTCCGCGGTTGTAGTAGCAGCTGCATACTTTAATAAGAACATTCGATCAGAATGTGAACATTTGTATCAATATGATGGATGAACTCAAAACATATAAAATACCAAAAAAAAATATTGCAAGTCACAACTTGTAATTATTAAAGTTGTAATTTAAATGTGCAAACAATTCAAATTATATAAACGCAGCGTAAACTCCAGGTGCTGTTACGTAACAGAACGGTTTATTGATATGCCATCACAAACCAGGACTTGTAATTTAAACGGACAAATTCTGGCTTAGTATGTAAACGCCATGGGCAAAATGAATCAACTCTTCGATAAGTGACTAATAAATCTTAAAATTATTCATATCGTGACAGATGCCCATGAAACCGCACATCATTTTTCGAGCAATCTACATCGACTCGGATTTTTAGAAAATTGTTCAACTAAAATTACAGCCATTTGTCAACGATAAAGATAATGGTTTTAATTAGCTTTCCATTCATAATAAATACATTTGATAATACACCGATTAATTCGGAAACGAGAACGAGATTGATGGAATTGAATAGTTAACAAGTTTGATAAAAAACGTTGCTTAAAGTAAGTGTAATTAATTGGTTTAATTAAACAACGAAGCTGATAAAAACCGTGCAAGCGAAGGTATGCGAGTAATGTAGTATTTTGTCGTCATACAAGCACACATCTGTATAGTTAATTAGGAGAAATTCCGTCACTTTGCAAAAAGCGCATGATTCTTGCGCCAGCGCAGACCGAGGTGTGAATAATGCAGTAAGTGAGGGCACACGCTGTAATTGTAATCATCGCCACAGTCACATTGCATTGTTATACCAGAAAGTTTTATAAAGATATAGTGTGATTATGTGTCAAAGTATTAAGAAATTTTATTTACAATTTGATACAAAATTTAAATTTCTATAACTGTTTCCAAAATTTGAATTATTTGATGAAGTTAAGGTACCACTTAAATTTCAATTACCTAGTAATATGAATGTCGAAATACAAATTGTTTTTATTCGTCTAATGTTTTTTTTAAATTCAGGTAGTAGACGTAAAAATAGCAAAATATGGTCATATTTCCATCATTTGAAAAGGAACTTTGCAATTTTTTTTATGCCTCTTATCTAACCACAGAATCATCCTATAATTACCAGTTATTATTGTTGTTCCGAGACTTTGATATAACGCAATAAGGTTCATTAAGCTGTCATTCGTCGTTTTTCCAATAGTTTTATAGATCAATAGATCTTGTCAGTCGTACAAACGCCTGAGGGGTTACAGTTAGTTCTATTAAAATTCAAAGGGCATACATAATATAACTATATTTTCCATAATATTCTTTAAGTTCTTTGCACAAAGAAATGTACTTGAGTATGTAATTTATTGAAACATCACAGTAATTACAACATTCAACATGTAACATTGAATAATTAGGTAGTGAAATCATTTGAATTTATATTGATTACTTTGTTTAATGACGTAGTAATGTTTATTCTAAGTTATGGGACGTAACGCCTTTTAGTTAAGTACCAATAACTTTTGTAAAATCAGTAAAGATGAGCAGGTTTTAAAAGAATATTGTATTATAAGTACCGTAAATTTTAACAATTGAACTATGTGTTCTCTGATTTTCTGTTTATGTTCAGAGATCATCAGTCAAAAGAAGCAAAAATGATCTTTACGTCTCTAGATCATGCGTTGCCGATATCCAGAGTATAGCGATTTCATCCCTATAAAGAATCCGGAATCCAGGCCCACAAAAACATATTTACAATTATTTTTAAAAATTATATTTGAAACCGCGTCATTCGCTCTTAGCTTATTTGATTACAAGCAAAAGCGTAATATTATTTATATCCTTTGAAAAAAAAGAGTATTTCCAGAGATTATGATGTTGATCCTTGCTCTAACTAGAATTAAATTTTAATTTAAATTATACGGATATGGTATTTATTTTCTCAGAACTTTACAGCGTTTTATTTAAAATGATTCTATTAGACAACCTTTTGGGAATAATTAGTCGCTGCAACACATAAACTAAATTAAACTCATAATGATAAAATGTACTATTTACATAGCAAATTTAACTGAGTAACGAGTTTTATTTGCATATGTATTAGTATTTAGTTTATTAAATTAAAAATTCCATGACCTACCTCGCGCCTATGTTCTGCAAACTCATTTTTATAAAGCCGATGTAGCTGGAAGTACTTTGAAATATTACTAACTAGCAATTAGTTGTTGAAGTATTAATATTCTCGTATATTTTGTCATAAAATAAAGTTCACGAGTTTGATATTTAAAAATTATCAAATTAATAATAGTAGTTTTAAAATGAGTAGTTGTATTAAGCAATCGGTTGTGCATGGCGCTTGCGCAGGTGTTGCATTTAGACTTGGTGATATCCAGTCGATAAGTCAGCACTTTCGTGAATGCACTTGCAACAAAAACTAGTCAAGCAGCTTAAGTATAGAAACAAAGAACTGTGCATTAATAAGACTCGAGTATAAGTAAAGCAGACAATTATTTAACCTTTTTAATTTGTTTGCTTGTTTGCACCAGTTTTTGTTTGTTATCATAAACTACATTTCACTCGTTACTATCTGTGTATACACAATGTTTATGACCATAAATAAATATTTTTCGAAATGGTTACTTTCATCAGACGCGTCGAGTCGCGCATCACTTCGGCGTTTAATTGCGTTGCCACTGCGCACATTATTGCTATTTCCTTACTTGGCTCAGCGGGCAATTTGTTTGATTGCCAACAATTGCCGTAGATGTTTTAACCATTAACATTGTTAACGCAGCTGTAAACAGTAAGAAGTAGTTATGATTGACTCGCGCCGCGACTTCTTTGACCACGTTGTACTGAAGAGTTGTTCGAGCAAAAAGCTATAAATTTTCGATTCACTGATTGTGATGAATACGTGAAATGCTTTTTGTTATCTGATAAATGGTTGATAGCGCTACTTTCGGTCGGAAAAAGTGGATCTGGAGAATCAATAAAACTGTTTTATACTTTTTATTCTGTGTTTCGCGCCTCGTCAAAGGCATAGATACTTTTAATTAGGTCTTAGAAATCGATAACTGAACATTGTAATATTCATATTTGATACGATATTTGATGTTATCTTGATTGAAGTAATGTCGCATGTTGTGTAACGGAAGCAAAACAAAGGCGATAAAAGACGGTCGCAAATTGACTGATCCGTCACCACCCTAAACACAAACAGGCAAATCCTGAGTTAATTTCAGTCACAGAATTCAATCACAATGTAAAGCTTTGTGCCCCTGCGAGTAATGTTATAATGCCTTACATTATCCCTCCGCTTATATCGCTCCAATACGACATTGTGTGTTTCACAAACCTTTAATTATTATCAACACATAATTTTCATACAAATTCCGCCGTGACAGGGTTACCGATTTTGTGATACGTTTAATGTAAATTTTTGGTGCGATTTACGTCTTTGTTATTTTTCTTATTGAAAACGTTTTTATAGTGATGCTAATAAAAACCAAGAAAAGCTATGTATTCATTCATAAATATCATGATTCATTAATTTTTTCAAAAAACTTTACATGTTTATTCACTTACGTAGCACCTACAATTTTAACAAAATGAAAGTATTAATTCATTATTTAATTTTTATTAATTACCCAAATCATTTAGTAAAATAATCAAGAATCAAACATTTATAAGACGTCGGTAACCCTTTCAACTAACACGTGGATCAAAACATCCCTTTCACGCATTTCATATTCGTATTTCCATTCCGTCCCGAGGTTCCGTAGAAGGATTATATTCTGCCTGCGATGTGATGTTTTCGTATCCTATTATTTCACAGGGTGAAAATAGGCCACCCGCCTCCTTCACACACGTTTAAAACTTTACTCCTCTTTCCATGTGTTTGTGTACAAATGCTTTAGTGCAAGGCTGTGTGTGTGTATCTTTATTCTAGTAATTGTGTTTGTGTGTATTTGTTTCATCAACTGTAAACCACTGTCAACGACTCGTCAAAATAATATTGGCTTAACGAAAGCTTTTAGAGTCAGACTGAAAGGTTTTGATACTTGAGAAGTTGAGATTGTTGTGATATTAAGATTAAATATTTTCTATATTTTGTTTATTCAGCTATAGAACGTTATAGATTTTTACGTAAGCATTTATTAATTTTGGATCCTTAATTAAACGAATTATAGTTTAAAGACAAGTATAATAACGTAAAAGTCGAATATTTGTTGAATTATTTTTTCTTGTTTTGTTCTTACATTAAATGGCCGTGACTTTTACATGTTTTTATAACTAATACGCAATAGTTCTCCTTAAATAAAACACTGCGAAAATAACGAAGTTTTAAATACCTATTTCATGAAGTATCAAAACTGTATATTGATTGTAGTAACGGAAGACAATCCCCTTACGAACTCATCCATCTTCTCTCTAATTATAAAATAATTAAAATCAAGTAAGCAAAGATTCTAAGCAACATAAATAATTACAATTTAGATAATTGTGTTGTTGTACAGATATGTAACACGACACTCGACAGTAAGATTCATCATGCTTCTCATTTCAAATTATGATGTTACCAACAGTAAAAAATCAAATACAAGAATTTGAATTCTCAAATAAAAACCGAAGCCTTTTTGCCCTCATGAGAGTGTTTCGAATTGCAAATTTGGGGAAAAATGCGAACAAACTACACTTAAAGTCAAATGCGGCAGTGCGCGATAAGCAAGTACTGCTTATGCAAGATCACGAATGTAATTGCTCCCTTGTCTGGCACGACACTTTAGGCCAGAACGAGAAGAAAAATACTAATCCCCGATGAGGAAACGAGACAAACGATAACAGTATCAACAAAGCTGTAAGCGACAAAAATGATTGATTGCTGCTAGCCTTCTTGCACTGAGCTCTATTTAATCACTTTATTCCCTTTTCTCCATTTCTGTTAGGATAATTTTGTATTTGTATAATTTGTATATGAAATGAGCAGGCTTACCACCCGAGAGATATAAGGGGGGGTTCATATCCGGCCTCTATCCGGGGCTCAGTGAAACCCGATTTTGATGTTTATAACATGTCATGGATTTCGATGATGCTTTGATTTACATCTGCGATAATGTTATTACATATTTAACAGGGCTTTGTATTTGATACCATCCGTCATGTAAGAAGGATCATAAAAATCAACGAAACATTTTGCTGATTTATTCGGACCTTTATGTTATTTTAAAAATATTTTCTAACATAATATTCACTAGCTCATTTTAAATGCAATTAAATAAATATACTTCTCTACCATCATTCAAATTCAGGATCACTTGTAAAAAAGCAACGACACCAAGAAGTTGATCGAATAATGACGACAACCTATTTCATTAATACTAAAGGTCATTGCCCTTAACACCACACGGTCCAAACTTGTTACTTGCATATCTAGTTGTAAGTTTTCCGAACGATTGTAAACAAATAGAATACCACCACTGTCTTCATGCGCACTTTCCATCAAGTGGCATGGAAAACAAACGTCCTATCCCTATTATATAAAAAAAAACTTACCGCTCATATGTCCGTTTTCATAAGGCGAGTAGTCCCCATTTTCTAGGCGATGCTTCTTGAAGGGATGCCCCGGGTACTGCGTCGCTGGCAGGGACAAGCCTACTCCTGAGGCTCGCTTCGGCGGCCTTCCCGGTCTGGAGCTGTGGACATAGTAGCACGTTACTGCCGTTTATGGCGGGACACTTAGCTATGGAAGTCGGGACAGGGACTTATGAGAAAAAAGCCATATAGCACCTAAGGTTATATTATTCGAAATTTGATTTGAGTCAAGTTTGTGTTGACACAGAAGATTCAAGCTCTTGGTTTGAAGTGAGATACATCAGTAACTATTTTTAGTGTTTCCTTCCCGGTCTGGAGCTGTGGTCAAAGTAGCATGTTAATGCCGTTTATGGATGGACACTTAGCTATAGAAGTCAGGATAAGGACTTGTGAAAAGAAAGCTATTCATAGTACCTAGTAAGTAGGCTAGTAATGTTATTAATACTTATGTATTTTTATACCCAAACTGAGACACCAACAATGTGGGCTGAAAGTACACTTTTTATTTAGGAGAACAAGCGGGGGTAATCAAGTACAAATGTAGACCAAAGCCAGTTATAGAAAAGTTCGTTTTCTAAAATGCTGGGATTCGAACCAGGACCTCTCAATTCGGCCACTCAACCAATGCAGTGTTTGCATAGCTTGAAATTTTAACTAAAGTTCTGTTGGCGTTGCCGAGAATATTCAAGCTCTTAGGTTTGAGGTGAAATAAATATTAACCAGAAACTATTTAAAATTTTTACTTTACGGTAGAGTATTGTTGGTGTTGGTGGAATAAATTCAAGTTCTTAGATTCGATGTTAGATATTTATTATGAATTACTTTTAGTGTTTTTGTTTTATGTAAAGCAAACGTCTGAACAAACGCAGTTGGCAGAATTTATTGAAAGGTCTACTAAGAATTTTATGTCAAAGTTGATTTGCATAAATATAAAATATTAATTTGAAGTAGGTACAGCTTTAATTACTCTACTTTTGACACGACTAACTATCCAAGGAGTTTGGAGCCATTTCCTTCTTGTAGGTATATAGTGTCTTTTTTATTGTTTTTTATGCTGTCTGTATTGTATAGGCATTGTTATTTTTTTTTAATATGAACCTTATCAAGATATCTGTGTGTCTGTCACATGCTAATAAGCTGAAGCAAATTATATAGAACTCTATGAAACGAAGTCAGCAATGCAGGCACACAATCATATATTTTTGTGATGTAATAAGTTTCCAATTAATATGAGATAAAAATGAATTCCATGGGATTAATGCATGCACAATTGCAAAGGCTCACTACATACAAAACCATTTTTTGAACATACGTTTGATAAGTGTTTGTATATACTGTACAAAAATAAAATATCATGAAACAAAGGCATGATTCAAAAATAGTCGAGTATATCAGTCAAACGCTGTAGTTGATAATATTTCTAGATATTTTACATAAATTAAGTCAATTCCGTTCACCTCCCTCTAATAAACTCGTAATCTCACTTTTTTGCGCGTTCTTAAGAAATTAACAAGCGAGAACCGAAGCAAAAAACAAACCTCAATGCGGTTTACAAAATGACACAATTATGAATCACGAAGCTTATTAAGAAACTACGTATTTTTCTAACTGCTAACAAAGAATCTGCTTATTAAAGAACAAAGCAAGAAATAATAAAATATCTAAAAAGCTTAACGAACCAGAGAAATGGCAGCTCAACGTTCAATTACAACTTGCAACTATATGATTACAATACGAAGCAACGGTAATCCCTCGGCCGCAAAACAACAACAACGTAAAGGCGCCATCAATTAAATTCAATTAAATTCTGCTAGCGACTACTTCCCATGCACCATTTTCTTCGTTATCGAATAAATCAGCGACTCGCGTGAGGGTAACCATAGATTTATTTTTATTTATATCACACCCCCAAAAGATTTAATGCTCGAAGACGTCGACCGCAGTTTCCACAATTTCACGCTTATTGTTTTCCCATCCGTGATTTATGGTCACCTAATAGACAATGGATACTATATTGTTGGACGCAATAACGTCACCTAAATCTTTGGCCTTAAGCTTGTTGCGTTACCTTTGTTTTTGGGGTTTTTAAGAATAATGTTAATCATAAATAACAGCGCTAGCAAATAAGCAACTTTTAATTTTGGTTATTTTTCTTCCTTATGAAGATAACGTTCCTACCAAAAAGCAATAACTTGAAGAACTTTACATAAAATAGTACTGAAATGTCAAATTGTTACGAATTATTTAGAATTTAAGTAATATTATTGCCTCTACGTGGTTTCCTAAGCACTTCCCGACGCGTCAAGCAATGATACCTGTATACTAATTGGCAGTATTCGGATGATCAATTACTGCCTAATCCCACATTACCACAGATATTCCAACTTCGCCAATTATTATTGGGGGAGGAATACTGTTATCATAGTATCGGCTTACGTAGTAACTGACTCGGGCCTATTTATTTTTATGTCGGCAACCGTCATCATGAGACACTCCATTAGCTTGGATTGCGATGTGTCTCGTTTTCGGTTACGCTTTTGGGGTGCGATTGTGCGCTTTTTCATGTTAACGCTTTGATAAAGAGTTTTATGTGTTTTTGGTTTGAGTGCACTAATTTCGTACATCTGTTTTCTTAGATATTGAATTTCTGTCTATTTTTGATTCATATATCAATTCCTTCTTGATTTCATTAGAAATCGAAGTGTGTGCTGCATATTTATAGCACATAAATTAGTACGGGAAAAAAGCGATATAAATTTCCATTGGACCGTAACAATCATTTACGAAGACCACCCATTCAATGCTACAAAAGCTAACAAAAAAGACGAAATCAAAATGATCCAAAAGCTTAACACCGTGTAATAAATAGTGCCGAAGTAAAACCACAGCCGCGACGAAATTGAATATTGAAAGTGTCCCAAGACACCAGATAAGGTGAGCACGTGCCGCGCCCTCCGCGCCACTTAGACTGCAGTAATCTGAATGCCGCAAACCTCACTCAGATAAATACCCATTAAAAAGCGTTCGATTTATTACCAAACGATTTTGGACCGATTTATGCGCAGTGCCATGTTAAGAGTAAGTAACCGATAGATGGTGCAGAAACTTGGTTGAATCCCAACATGATAGTACAAAGTGTGCTTACTTTTATGGATAAAATTGATAGCATTTAGAAACGTTTAATCTTTGTGAGGTTTTAAAGTTTATGTTCTAATTTCAAGATTATTTATAAAATATGTTTTGCGATTTTCTTCTTTGCATTTAATTTTAGTTTAGATGACGCGATTGTTTATATGAAATACTGCTGTATTTAGGTTTAAATTTTTGAGACCACAGTGGCCCTATATTTGAAACCAATTTTTTTCTTTTTTGTAATGATATCAAGGTTATCATAGCTGTATAACATTATAGAGTTAATATTTTTGTTTATTCCATTTTTAGTAAAAGCCAAATCTTTTTTTACAAAAGTCTAAAAACACATTAAAATACAAAGTATTTTAAACAAAACTTCCATTATAAATAAAAGGAATATCGCTGAACATCAAAGAACATTCCATTCGGTTTATAATCGAAATACTTTCTGCGGCACCACAACCGACCCCAGTGAAAATGACACCGCGATAGTTTTGCTTATGTTATATTTGCTTCGCAATATTCATCACTCACCACCCATGTCACTGCTCAAATACCATTCACAAAGGACTCCCCAGATATTTTCCACAGATATACCCTTGATAGATAGCCCAACAAACATACAGAGCAAATACCGATCGACAAACCGCCGAAATATTATCATCACGCATTGGTAAAAGAGATTTGGTAAACAAAATGGTGATATGACAAGCTAGTGAACTTGGCGTTCTTAAGTAAAAACTATGAGGAGCTAAATTCGAGTTATTACACTCTGCAAATAGGTCTCTGTTAAGACAAATTATTGGACTTTAAACTCACTAAAATGTTGATTTTGACTGAGTTTGACATTCTAAATTTTGAATGGTATTGGTAATGGAATGTATCTCTTTGATCTAATTAAACGGAATAAATAATCAACGAACGCAGAGCATTAAAAAAACCGACTTCACATCCATAATTTTGGCTAAGGTCATCAATTTAAATATTCTTCGTATCTACTCAAACATATTTTATAAAAAAATCAATGAAATTCATATGGAAGTATTCTCTATCATATGAAATAAGAATATTTAAAATTGATTCATAATTGTCCAAATGATCATGTAACAAAGACACAAAAAATACACATGAATTAGGAAAGTCGGTTAAAAAGTGTGTTTTAATATTCATTCTCATTAGCAGTCTAACGTTCACATACTTATTCTTGATATCTACTATGAGTTAATCATAACAGATTTGTATTGTAAATAAACAAACTTTGTTATAAGAAGTTTATAAAATAAGAGCCGCTGACAAGGTTATACTGACATTTTCCGTAAACTTATAAAAATAATATGCCTAGGATCATTAATTTGTTTCGGCTCCATATTTGTATTTAACCGTTAAAACGCCATGGGAATGTTTACTTACACTTATTTGTTTTTTCGTTCTTGGTTGAACAATGTGTAATGCTATTAAGTGTAAACTTGTGTAAGGTTTTTTCTTCTACTACTATCAATTAGTGCTTTTTAAATAATTTTATGACGAGATGACGTGACTATAAAACGCTAATACTTTTCCCAACAAACAGAGTAATCTTTATGTGTGCGCGTATACATGCATTCTTGGCTACGTAACAATATTAAAAATCAAAACAGTACTGAGACCAGCTGCTTAAAAAAAAATAAGTACGTACAAACACATGCATGACTAACAATCCAGTCGTGATACCTCATTTCCTTTTCATGTGTTCCTAGTTTGGAAACATCGTGTCTGCTAGAATTACCAGACAATGAAGCTCTATACTTAAACGACTCACAAATAGGTAGACAAGGTAAAACAAACGGAGCTACCTACTTAATCTTATCTACGGTAAACTAAAAGGCAGTAGCAGTTTGCCTTAGGTTCAGAACAAACATGATAAATGATTTCGGTTATAAAAAACGTTGCTCAATTTCTTTAAAACAAGTTCCGGTCGGAGCTAGATGGATACGCTCGTTTGTTGGGAGTAAAATATCTACCTATTCACCTTGAGAAGTACCTGAGGAAGAAGAGAGACTTTCGTTATTAATTGCACGTCTTAGCTAACAAAATTTTAATCATCCTAAATCTAAATTTTACAAAAAAAGTTAAAACATCTAATTTCAGCAAGCAATGAACTTAAAAGGTCATTAAAAAGAATGTTTTAATAAAACAGCAGAGGAAAATGTAATTGAAGCCAAAAATTAGAGGGCACATGGACATTAACAATAAAAAGTGAAAGCAAAGCCGCGTTTAATCGTGTCGTAAAAATAAAAATTAAATAAAAACGCCTGAGGGGGGAAAACTTCTTCACAATTATTTCTATGTTTGGGCAAGCAACGCCAGGATTATTATGGTCGATGTCCCAAGGGTCTTAAACTTGGTCTGTTTTTTATTTTCATCAAATATTATAACTCTACAAAGTTTTGTAAGTACCTACTTTGTTTTTGCAACAACAATGTATCTTTTGGAAATTTAACATCTGAGATATTCCAGATTTGATTTGGTTTCTCTTTATTTTATAATGATATTCTGTTATTTATTTAAACAAAACAATCACAAAAAACAAATGCAATGTTTGTGCATACAATACATTGAGAGTATGACTTTAAGTTACTGCTCTGATACTGCAAGTCACTACGCAACTTTCAAGCGACCATTACGTTTCAATTCTTCCCGGCATTTTATTTACAAAACTAATTACATTTGTTTGATGGAGTCTTAAACAGCTCCCGGTGATTACCTACACTTGATTCTTTGACAGCTAATATAGATATATCAAATACTTTTTTCTCATCGACTACTTTGAGATCATTATCATATTCGAGAAAATCGTATTTATTCTCCATTCTATACGTTCAGTTGCATTTTGTTCAACTGTTTGATTCATAGGAATTTATGTTAGGTTTTACTTAGTAACGTTTTATCTTACGCCATGTTTTTTGGTTGAATAAAACTTTAGTATCTTTGTAAAAGTTTATCTTGTACGATTTTATATGCGCGCCGAGTACAAAAACGCAGATTTAATTTCAATTCTAGTGTTCTAAACTTTTTTAGCAATACAATTTCTTGTAGGTAATAAAAATTGTATTATTGCTTATTCCAATTTAATTACTTCTTTGTGTTACTTTCAGAGTAATAAAATAAACGTTACGTAAAGGAATCTATGGTATTTATAAGATTCTTGTTAAGAAAGTATTTCTTAAAGTATTAGGAATCTACAGACATGGCTCCTGTTAGGCCGTAATAACATAACTATGTTTTTTATTTATTACTTTTATCACTTGTAGCACGAACGTGCACTGGTCGCCACGGCACGTAGTTCTCATAATTGAAATGTCCAAACACTGAATTTATGTTCCTGTGTAACTATCTAATTCCTTTTTTATTGCGTTATCTATCCGCTGCATCAGAGCTCATTGCTGTGCTTATTTTAAAAGCCATAAGGGTGATATTTAAGAATGAATATGTAAGTGTTATATAAACTAAATGCAAATTCTTAAGTTGATATAATTAATTTGTTTAGTTCTCTAGTTCTGTCTTGTCAGTGACTAAAACTAGCCTATCAAAAAATATTACAGTTTTCACCTTTCGTTACATTAATTAAATAAATTCAAAAGATTAATAGTCAACCTATCTAAAGTCGATTAGTATATATCTATAGGCTATCTTGACCATTGCATCTAAAGAAGCCGACACGTAGAGTTAAAGGTTCCGTTGCATTCCACGCCGCAACCTGTGCCAAATTTTAGGATCGTGGAAATTATTCACAAATCACAAAAACACCACATTTAAAGTTGAATCAGTAATTTGGGGGTACAAATTAAAAAACAAAATGACGTTATTGCCATAAATCTCCACAGTTATACAAAATGGCCGTTAGTCTAATCTATAAATAAAATGGTTTCCAAACCTATAGAGATTTGTCTTTTGTTCTTAGAATGTATAAAAAAATAAAAATAAAATAAACAAGAAATTACCACTTTGAAGCATACGAGTTTTAAAAAAAGCTATAAACGGTTAATAAGAGATGATCCTGAAAGGTAAACCTAACCTACGGAAGAAACATTTCACCACTAGGCTAACTATCTATCAAAAATATACAATAGTTTATGAATTCAGTTTGTTTTTCTTAAGGTACACGAAAAGTAACAAAGAACTTAATTAACAGTTATTTTAAGTATTTTCATAATGGTATTCCACAACTATTTTATTTGGCACAGGTGCTGGCTAGACGTTCATGCTAAAATGAAACGTGTTATTTAAAAGAGTTTTTTTTTTATCCATGATATTATCTAGCATCAGTGGTATTAAGGTTTGCATGCTTTTTGTAAAAATAAAAACATGCGCATTTAAACCGTAAAATTCTACCTTCTTTAATTTCACTAACTATCAATCAAGAAAATAAAAGTTTAAATTAATAATTATTAACTAAGAAGTTCAATTAAATCGAACTCCAGAAATTTTAATTTCATAAATAAACAAGCAAATTATGATGAAATCAGTATTTCCAAACCAACACAAGTACCACTAAAACGTAACATTAAATTCTAAAATATTAATTGTAACAAGAGAGGCTTCGTCCCCAACATCCCTTTCTACAAATGCGAGGGCAACATAATCAGCCCTCAAGGGACAACCTCTTGTAATTAGCGGCTGTTCATTTCTTAATTTCAATATTTAATTACAAAGGAAACTCGAAGAGTGCTTCTTACAGACGTCATTTTCAGAAAGACTACGAAACCGTTTATTTCAAATCCAGAATAGGCTTCTTTTCTTTGTCTCCTGCATCAAAAGATTCAAATATTCCATTTTTGATTTCATTTAATTTCTCTCAGAACATCTTTTGAGATGATATCTCCGATGTAACTTTATAGCTCTGCTTGAGGTCCCGTCTTCGAGTTTTCTTTTGTGTCACCCCTTTGTAAGTCGGTAATAGCACAGACATATTATCAATTTATTTCATTTCTCTCGTAACAGATGCTATGAAATTCCTTTTACCTGACTAAGGGTTTTATTACTGTTAGTTTAATATTTTCCGACGGAAGCTTTCTTCGACTTGAATGTACTTCTTTGCATAACAGACGTTTCAGTATCATTAGAGTCAATAATTTCAAAAAACTACATATATATGTAGTTGATTACCAGTCACCAAAGTAAACATCATTATTTTTCCTTTGTAAATGTTTCAATTCTGATTTTTCAATCGGTCGCCGACTGCAGCGTGCGTTTGGCATCTTTTGTTTCGATTCGGTGACGGGTGCTGAGTCGGACGTGGCTTTTGAAAATGGTTTTTGTACAAAATTATACAATTTGTGATTGACCACACTGTCCACCGCAGTTGGTTCACACCTACTTTTATTGACGAAAAAATTGACGTACGCATGTTTATTGAATGGGACATAAAATTCTAAGCCCCCTACAAGCTTTTTGTATTATTGTTATTAATCGAGCAGATTTTTTGTACCACAGTTTTTTCACCCTGGCGCCAACTTTAAAATCGCATAAACGGACTAATACTTTACCGGATATAGCATAATCGTTTCTCTTTATACTTTTTAATCGATTTTTAGTCATTTATCGCTGCGGCACATTAAAAACTATCGGAAACTTTACTACCGACGTCGAGCGATTGATTTCTAATTCCAATCGTCTTTTGTGTCCTTACTGTTAAAATGGCTACCTGTATCGTGGCTATCTGCTGTTACCAATTAATTTTTGTCTAATTTCGGCTTCAAACTGTCGAGTCATATGCCATCAGCAGCTTTTAACAGAAGGTTTAAAAACGTGAACATTTCAACGGCTCCCATTTAAAAGACACTGCGACAGACATGATGAGCTTTCTGTTGCTTGTTATGTAAAATTTAACAGTTAAAAATACACAGCTAGTTAACTGTTTATTATTCTTTCTGTAAAAAATCGATTCAGTAAAATCATAATTGTTTAGATTGACTACTAGTAAATATTATGAACTCAAAAATTGTAAAACAATTGAATGCATAGCAAAGAGTAAAAACAGCTCTCTCGTGGAAAGAGATTAGAATTTTGAACGTAAACAAAAGTAAGTCTACTTCTAAAGCTCAATTGCTGAAACTGAATAAAAAATAATCCTATTTGAAATAAAAACAACACGTTTTGGTATAAATCATGAATGTTTGTAGCTAAATAAAACCGAAAATTCTTTTGTTTGAATTAACTAAAACATCTGGATGCTGAACAGAAGTTCATTATAAGATATGAAGAACAAATAAGTGTTAAATCCTTTTGTATCGACCGCGTTGTGTTACTCTCAAACAATCTTGATCCTTGCCTATAACATTAAGTAAATTCACAAACAACTAATTATATTTTATGCTTATTTATCAAGATCGAATCTGAAACAGACTTTTTATTCACTTTACGACATGTTTTTTATTTGAGAAAATCATAAATCTGTTTTTTTAATTTTTTTCACGTAAAGACACCAATATTAAAATATAAAGTAAGTGCATCAATATAAGATAAATAAAAATATAAATAAAATAACAGATCAGTTAAATTAATTAGTGGGGATATAGGTTAGCAATTTCTGAAACCTATGTCATTTCATTAGTTACTTATTACAAGCGCCTTCTAGATTTTTAAGTCTCGTTTCTAATTTTCGTATATTCAAGTTTATACGGAAACTGAACATTAAATGCAAAATCAAACTTATTCTTACTTGTTTATATACCATAATATGTAGAGAAATTTGTTTTATTTATTAGTTAACTAAATTTACCGTTATTGTTTCAGAGAAAAGGCAAAGTATGACTACGCATGCAAATTGGAATAGTGACCAAGTATCAAGTATCATCGCTCGCACTACAGGTCGTTACCTAAAACATACGTACTCGCAATGGTGGATAGTAACTTTTAGAGATTTGTTGTGATAATACATCATAAAACTATTAAATATTAGGCTGTTGAGTGAGACTAGCAACGCTACTGTTTCTACTCATCTGTCTAAGTCAAAGTCGGAAGCGGTTTTAATCCTACACTTCTCTAAAGAGATTTAATTGTATTGTGAACAGTAATCAACCAACAAGCAGTGGGCCAGCTTGGTAGATTACGGCCTATATCTCCTCGTCACCAGGGGAGAGACTATAGCCCTGCAGTGGGCTCATTACAAAGAGTTGTGATGATGATGATAAGTAAGTCGGCCAAGAGAAGTCTAAGCTTTTATAATTGTAAAACGTAGTATACAAACTTACGTATGTACTAATTTTAATTCACTTAATGTAAAACTTGGGACGATTTCGAGTTATCACGGGGCTATTTAAAAATTGAAGCTTGTATGGAATATCCTCAAACACTATGTAAACGCACAGCGACACTTCCTCGGTGGGTACAAACTATTAAATTACAAAGTAAGTTTAAAGTTAAGTTTTTGAATAAAAGGAAATGAAGGATCCTAAAACCTTTTATTCTCGTATCAATTTTAATTTAGTTTTATATTACAGTATACAGATGGCTTTTTTGAAAAGCTTATTGACTAACTTTTATGTCTGTACCCCAATCTTTCATGTACTCTTCAGCTCACCTCTTGCACCACACTCGAACACAGATCATGGCGTAATCGGTTTGTTATTTCAGCGTTTAGAAGATGCTTAAACTTTGTTTTGTTATATCAAAGGCATGTGGGAATCATTCTATTGTGTTCCACATCCGGATTATGATTTTAATATAAATTTAGAATTTTTGTTTGGAACTTAACTATGTATTTATAGACTTTCGAACTGTACTACTATTATTTTTCAACCGTATTCTGGTTTTAGCTTCGATCACTTTACTTTAATCTTAGAAATGCATATCCAACATCCATACATCCTAACAAACCTTAAAATTAAAAGGAAAGAAAGGGAAAACAAGAAAAAGGAAGCTTAAAAAATCGACCAAAAGTTACCAGAACTACGGATATAAGTTACATAATTATCTTACTCAACCCTTTCTTCTTCCATATTTAAATTAAATTGTCTAGCAGCTGTCATAGATTCTGACGTGTGCCTTCGTCTGTTTACGTCACCAGCAGTGGATAACTTCCGTTCCCACCTTAAGCTTATCTCGGAGCAAATAACGACGGTACCTGACTAGATTTACTATAGAACACCTTCTTAAAATAAGTGTGTTACGTTATATGGATAGTCTGATAAAATAATTAAGGTTTTTGTTGATGACGGAACTTGCTTTTGAAGCGAAACTCATCTGATGGTAACTGATGATGGCATTAAAGATGGCGTAAGTTACAGAGTTCTAACCTAAAATTCAAACTGCATATTTGTCCTTTTTTATGTTAAAAATGCCGCCAAAAGAGCATTTCGTCCACCTGATGGTAAATAGCATCTGGGCCCAAAGACATACCTAATTAACTATAGAGGGTTAATGACTCGTTGCTGACTTTGAGGTTTTGCAACTTTTGCAATCTGTGGTCAAAGGTATAACCACAGATTGCAAAAGTTGACTGAGCTTTGTTTTTATAGATAACTATATAATTTCGGTAAACATTTAAAGTAAACACCTGATTTTCTCGCTAAACACAAATATAATTAATCAAATATTATGATTATAGCGTTTATTAAGCTCTTTTTCGAAAGCACAACTAAATTTTAGTAGAATAAATTGTTCATAACTCCACGCAAAATAAAGCACCACAAAACGCTCCCGAACAAAATATCAACAGAACATTTCGAAATAAATAAAGAGTAGAAACGTTTCACAATCACATTATCGAAGTCGCTGTGCACACAACAAATCAAAACCACCCTTTAATTAAACGGCGGCACTAAGTCAACTTTACTCGTAGTTAAAATTGCCTATAGTTCAACTGACTATAGTTAAACTAGCTAGTTATTAGTGGACACAGAATGGGAAAGTATAGAGGGTATTATTGCATTGATGCAAAAATAATTATTTATTTTGGTTTAGTTATTGTTGGTTAATAAATCAATAGTTATTTTAAAGTTTTACCGGTTAAAAATGATGAAAATGATAGAATTAGTTTCCCAATTGGCCTTTGGCAATGCAAGAAAAAATATAGGAAAGTCGTCGTGGCGCCATGGTTAATGTGAGTATTATACGATCTCACATGTTAAGCAAAGTTCGGCGTGGTCGGTACTTGGATGGTCGCGGCAGTCGACTATTTGTTTCTCACTGCGACTTCCGTGCTTCGGAGGGCACATTAAGCAGTCGTTCCCGGGTACTGTATACTTGTATACAGTGGTCGTTAGATTTGTCAGAAGCCTTTTCGGCGCCATGATTATTCTGGCATCCACCACCCAGTACTGGGCCAGCTTGGTGGATTATGGCCTATACCTCCTCGTCACCCAGGGGAGAGACTCATGCCTTGCAGTGGGCTCATCACATGGAATTGTGATGATGATGATGAATTTAAAAAATAAGAACTGAACCTCAGCGGCTTAGACGAAGAAGCTACGCATATTGATGCTGATGCTATCATAATATACTCGTTCATATACGCTGTCAACATTCTATAGATTTTTTTCGAAAAACCTAATCCTTACTAACCTGAAAACATAGCTCGGTACTGACCGATGATTTAGTTTTGACAACTGAGGTTTGATAAGTTAAAACCTAGATAAGAAGTATCGAATTCAAAACAAACATATTTTAAGTAAAGGGTGCCTGCTAATAGCCAGGTCTATCTGACACTGCTTGTAACCAAACTACTCTCTTGCGGTCGAATAACTCAGCCTTATAATACACCGAGTTTGTTTATAAGTATTCAAAACTTGTGCTCTATGGCAATGAAGCATACTTATGTTAATATAATAAATAATGAGATAAATTCCACTACTCTATTTTATTGTCTAACTAATAGCTGGAATAAATATAATCCTATAATCCAAAAGTGCATTTAAACTGCAGCTAATATTACAGTACAATAAAACGTCCGTCGAAATTTACCGTGATACCAAAATCGTTCCCACTCGCGACTCTAGTCACTACATCTACACCCTGTATGGAATGAAATAATAATCATAGCAGAGCGCACGTCCATTCAATTATCCCTGAAAATTGAGGCTCATTAAAATAATAAAACACCCGACGGCGGAATCAAATTGAATGATAACAAAAGGTTGTGTTAAACCTAGGCGACAACGCATTTTGTTTGTGATAAGACCAACATGATTGTACTCCTTATTGTTAAAATTAAAATTGAATCAACGAAAGAAAAATACACTTAATGACAATACATTTCCAAGAATTTCCACTATCAAATATTAGCTTCAAAATAGAACAGTGGAGTAACCTAAGTGAGACTGCAATTCAATGCTAGCATCAAGATATAAACGTTCATAAAGTGCAGTATCCACTGATAGTTGCCTCTGTTTGTACAATAATAGTGTCTGCCGTGCATTTGGGGTCTGAAATGCGATTGTGTACATTCGCGCAGGTATTGAGTTACTGTAATATGATGGAAACATTTGCATGCCACTGATGGTTCCATCACATGCGGTGTAGTGTGCACCTAACCTTATTGCTTGCCATAATAGTCCATTAAACATTGAGACCGAGTTGATCAATTGTAATTGTTGCTTTGGACTGTAACTTTGTTAATTGATTTGGTTTGCTCGATTTGTGGTGGTTGAGATTTGAGATTGTTTATTAAGTACCTACGTTTATGACAAGAAAAGTTTTAAAAATAAGCGTTTATGAATAGTTATGTTTGTTTGTCAATTTATCTTACTAGATTTGTCGATAGTTATCAGATAATATAAACTTATAGTCAACTCGTAAATATTGCAACGTATGTTTCTCAATTAGTCATAAATTAATATGCGAAAATTACAGTAAAATATGTTTCAATGACAATTACTATCGGATAGTTTCCACCCTAGGGCCCGGCGACCCCTCGCTGACCACTTGGCGTCACTGGTGGCCATCCCGCAAATTGCACTTTCCCAACAAATTGTCAATAAAACTCATCCGATTCGCAGTTAAACAAGCGAACGACATTATTAATTTATGCACTGTAATATGGCGCAAACGTTGGCGTTATCCCGTGTAAATTATTAATAGTGCCGGGGTAAAAATTAAGCTTAAATCGAATGGGTAGTTTCAACAGTAACGCTCGTTTTATGTTTCTATGTGCAAATTAATTTGTGGGGCGATAGTGTGTGACAGCTCGCTACATCTCTGTTATGGCTCAATGTAATGCACGACAATTATTCAGCGTTCAGTTCCCCGCAAATTTGTGACTGTTGATTTGTCTAAACAAAGTTTAACTTAGCTAAGTTGCCATCCTTGACCTCGTTTACAGAGTCGTGCATTAGACGGATACAATTTTCAAGTTAAATATAAGACTCCCCTGAGATACCGTTTGTTGTCTTAGAGAAAGCGATTACACAAATCTTAAGAAGCTATTAATCCGGCTCGCTGCCCCTGAATGGCATCACGGTTTGTTTAATAAAATCGCGAATTTACATATCAAATCCTACAAAGGGGCATAATTGGACCCGATGACTTAGAAAACGTAGCGGGCGCGGGGAGGTATGGCAGCGCCCCCTACAAACAAAGGAATTATACCCGCCTCAAGAAACTTTTAGCAATGGAAAGCTCCTTAACAAACAAACGCGTGTGTATCTAATGAAATTCCTATGGTTGCATAACATAGCCGTATGAGAACGTTATTAGATAAATTATTTCTCGGGGTGAAATCTTTGAAAGAAGATCGCTCTTTTGGAAAAGTTAGAAAGAAAATGGGCTAAGATCTTTTGAGATTTCATTAGTTTGTAACTATGTGGTGTGTGAAGCATTTGAGTTATTGAGTAGGCGTATCTGGGAGAACGAATGGGCAGCGAGCATTTGAAATGGAACAGTTCTGCCGAATCACGTTGCTTTGAGCCGCGCCGCCCGCGACACGATTCGTTAACAGACAAATGTTTGAATTCAATTCCAAATTTTTTTACTAGTAATTAGTAACGCTGTATTTACTCCGAAATCATTTTTGGGTCGAACGGTAGCTGCACCTTTTTTATTTAATTGATTGTTGAGTAAAATACGTTTGTTGTTAATAAAGTGCCGGTCGCTAACACCGTAAAATTTAAGTCGTCTAAGGGAAAGTTCGTCAATTAAATCTTCTAAATGATCAAAACATAAAGATATAAGATATTGATATGATATTGAGGTTAAATTTACTGAAACTATTTACTCACTTTGTTTATTTTCAAATGCAATTAAAAATTAAAATAGGTACTTCAAATTTTTAATTTTGTTATTTCAGTAATGTGAAAGTCATCTTTGTCTGTGACAATAAATGGAATGTGACTGGAGAAACGACGCAACTTCTAAAGATAACCGTTTGATTTCTGATTTAAATTGTTCTCGAATCGAACATTACACTTCACTGCGTGACCAATCACTTGGTGCCACTGCGCACATTTTACACCCAAATCTTACTTTTATGGGAAAGTGTTTATAAAGTGTTTTGTTGATCTGTTTTTGTAATATTTTGGTCAAGCTGTTGAACTTTTGTCACGTCTTGTTACATCTGCTTTAAAGTTAATAAAAAAATATTAAACATGCCTAAATTACAGATACCGACGGAATATTTCAAATTAAGGTTCAATAAAAATAAATTACGTAGAGCATAAATTTCTCACATTTTTTATAAAATGTTTTGTTTTAGTTGTAACAATAACTTTTTTAAATGACTAAAATTTACGCAAAAGTGTAGTCAGCAAACAGCACCCCAAAAGTTATTTAAGAATAACGAATCTAATCATTTTGCTCCAATAAACCTGAAACTAATCGAAACTTGTTAAATCATTTGTTAAATGTTCCCAAAGCATTCTTAAGTTAAATAAATAGTACTGCTATCAGTAATTGCCGATGTTTCGAATCGAAGCGAATAACAATGAATTATCGAATCTATTAACTCGCGAGATTGCAGAATTCCATCGAAGGAAGGTAGAGTTGGTAACATTTAGAGCAGTGCATAGCAAAAAATATGAATTTAAAGAAATACTTCTCAAAGTAAAATGATACGTATAAACAAAATATGCATTTTTTTAACGCAGACGTGAATAATAAAGCAAAAGTACGATTATCTACTTTTTTTTTAATTTTACAATTCACTATTATTATCTTATTATTAAGTTTTTCAGTAAATTTCGGTTATTAAAAGTATGTTTTTGTATCAAAATACAAAATAGTGCGTACGGTCAGATCTAAATATTCGTAGGTCTACATCGGCGCACATTGACGAGTCGATTTGTACTAATTATAATGCGCGAACGAAGCCGTGGCCCGACTGGCTTTCGTCGGGTTTGCTTAGCGAGTGGAATTTAGAATCACAAACTCTTGCGAAATTGTTTATTTCATGATAGTTGTTAAATATCAAACTATATTAATTAGTAAACAAAATATAGTGGCGATTTTTTAAGTTTTTCAAAATATTCGTAAGAACTAAAAACTTCTTAGATAGGTACTCAGATAATCATTAAAACTGATCGCCAATCGAAGAAACTTTGTTCAGCAGTCTAACTGATATGATAATTGTACAAAACAATAAGATGGAAGGAATGTAATTGGCAACATTTGGGTTTTTGTCTCAGGACTTTACAACTCCTACATTCTACGTAGTAAATTAGATATAAAATTTACTGGTTTACCAATGACTGGAAACTTTAACGTAGGTCACTGCCTGATTTACATATGATCAGATTTCAACAGTTTACCAGCCCAATAAGAATAATCGTCTTAAAAGGTCAAATAGGCATAACAACCCGCAGACATGAAATCTAAATACAAAGCTATTAAAGCATTAACTCTTAAGAAAAAACACGCCTCATAATTAATATTTAAGTAATGAGTAAAACTCTTCAACCCCAGCTGTAAGAAACGAGTTTTTAATCACGATTCAAAAATCGAACAGCGTGTGAGGTATGTACCGAAATGTCATTAAAAAACAAGAATAGTGTCAAGGAACACGTGCAGCGATATTGTTTGAGACGTAACCTGAGATTCGCCACTGTCAGTGGAGTGTCAATATCCTCGTTGGATAAGAAGCCCGTATGAGCGCTTTCATTCAGCACAGATAATGCTGATGACACTTTACTTAATGTGTGGGAATGGTGATGAATAAGTATTGCATGTCTTTGTTGTTAACATGGCTGGCTAGATTTGTAGTGGTAGGGATTAGGGTTATTTTAATGTTGATTAGGAAATTGAGGTTATATTTTTTTATCTTTCCAAATTACCATCCATAATACCAACACACAGAGTCGATCTATTACATACATTTCTTTTATCGAAATGATTGAGCTACGTTTGAAGCCAGGACTTAGACTTACCTACTGATATATAAGGAAAACAAACCTTCTTGTACTATTAGATTTATTTTTCTAAACACATTGTTAACTGTATATTTATATTAGTGCATTAAAGCGTTATTATTTTTATATTTTGTATAGAGATTTTTGGGTTGAGTTTACAGTGCTGTAAGATGTATAGACCCTGCAAGTTTTAGTAATGGAATCGGGGTTGAGCTTTAATTAATTTTAAGGACATTCTTCATAACCGGGTACAAATATATTAGATATTCCTATAACGACAATCATAGTGGTCCAGCTCTATACCTAGTATACTCTATAGTGCTATAGTTAAAGATCACCTGTACAGACCTATTCTGTACAGGCTTATGAAAATATAATCTTCGTTCTATTGGTGATAAATAAAATTTGCTAGTACGAATAGCACGGCCTTTGAGGAACTCTACCATGGTTATTTGACAAAAGCACTTAAATCCTAAACTCTAGCTTTGGTTTGTTAAACTAAATGAAATTCACCGGTTTTAATCAAGGTCTAAGGATTAGCAGTTAGAAAATATCCATATACTCTCAACACTGCCATATCAATAAACATAGTAACACATAAAGTTTCGCATTCAACAGAATCAAATAAAACATAATTAAAACTTTACAAACATTCAAAATAGCTTCTACCACATGAAACATTTTACGTCTTATTAAGAACAATATTCTTAGCCCCCAAGGAGTTTGAAAACATATAATGGAATTATACATTCCCCTAAAAGTCACTATTAGAGTAACTGGGTTTAATTTTATCTGCTCCCGGGTCCAATATTTCCGATATTAATTTTCATTTGTATCCTGTTTTATTACTTCCCAGTTCGCATATAAAGGAATTTATTTTATGTTCAAGCATTTAGTAACTTCTAGGGTACATCTATATCAAAGACAGGTATTATGTTTAAAAAAAAAATTCGGTTGTTAGTGTACAACTTTATACTTTAACAAATTTTAATATCAAAAAAGCAAGTTTAAAAATTACGACTGATAGCCCTAAATACACATAAATGTCACAAAATACAGAAAAGTCATTGGAAACATGCGAACACATTAATTTATTGCAACCAGAAACCAACTTTTTAAGTCTGTAAACATCTTTGAAAACTTTTACATTAGCGCGGGTCGGGAAAGCAATTACCTTCCGTTTCGTCGATTAAGAAATATTTGTCTGTATACCCTTTTATTTCCGTTACATTTGCTTCAACTTACCAACTTTATTTATTGACATTCTTGCTTTTGAATAACAAGGATTTTACTTAAAACCCATTATTATCAGTAACATTGTATGAATGATAAACCATTAAAGTGTAAAGCATTTTGAGGTTACTACCTAATAAATCTAACCACTTTTAGTGGCCGACTGCAAAGAACCACTTTATAGGCCATATAAAAGCCAAGTTCGAGCAACTTCGACAGATTCTCTCTAAAGTAAATCTAGCAAGTTATCGTCCACAATAAACAGTCGCGGAAGGCGATCGTCATTTCCCACGCAAAGTTGATGTTAATAAAAGCAACAAAATTATATATTCAAGAGTTAGGAGGTGGTGGTATAGCAGTTAGTGCCTTCTACGTGGTCCGGGTTACAATGCAAATTGGTGTGGAGGGTGCGTCGTCGATGCCCTCTAACTGTGCGACTGACAAAGATGGCCGACATAATGGCGAAATGAAATTATTAAGCATTGTCTTGTGAATCGGCCGCGGTCGACACCTGAGCCCCGAGACGAGATGTCACTAAGTGGATATGCTTTTCACAATCCAAATTTGGTTTGTATATTTTAGAAGCTTTAATAAAAAAGTAAAACGAGGTCTTGTTGTTCATGATTTGACCAAGTAGAGCAACAAAAATTTACTCCCTAAGATTGTTAGCAAATTTATTCTGTTGAAATTAAAATCTAATATTATCATATCCTTTCTACAAAAGTGGGTTCAAAATTGTAAATTAAAACAAAAAGTTATTTTTATTTAAATATAATTTAAATACTTAATATTATTTATTCTTCCCAGTAAGTATTTCAAACACTTATAAATTCAAGATTCAATTATGTAAGTTCTCTGATCCATACATTTCCAACGTCTTCGCGACACAGCCCTCATCCGGAAACATTGTATTAAAATTTAAATCTACTTTCCTAAGTGTGTTTTATACACGTTCTCTTGCAATGTTGATCGTTCATAAAGCTCCAAAATAGCTGCTATTATTACGTATACCTTTGTGGTATTGAGTGTTACTCATCTCCCTACACCGTTAATATTTCTACTTATTCACGTGGTTCTAAGTCGTGTATTTAGTATTCATAATGTTAATATATTATAGATGGTTTAATTACTCGTTTGCGGTACAGTTGCGGTCTTTGTTGATGTATCTACGTTTCCCTACATTTTGAATGCGAAGGTGAATAATCTATGCTTGTGTAATGACTTCTCTTCGCCGTGCGAGGTTCGTGAAATTGTTCATTTTACTTTTTGAATGTTTAGGGTATAAGTTTTAAGATATTTAAAATTTGTAAGATTTAATTTAATCTATGTTTAATGTAATTTTTTTCAACTTTTTAAATACAAATTTCACATACGTTTCTTAATATAGTTTGATTAGCTCTTGAAATTAATTCTTCTGTAATCTATTGATGATTTTATGCCGTAACACAGAATAAATGAATACAGAAAGCTCTCAAATTAATTTCGAAATGTTTTTTCGCGAACAAAAGCAGGGTCCCTCCTTATTAGCCATCTAAAATTCCTCTTGAATCCAATACATTCCCAGTGCGAGTTTTTTCGTGTTTTTAATTTCACACAAAAACAGCACTGAGTCGGTGATCAATCAAAACTGCCGCTCGTTTTTTTTTAATACTCAGTTACAGGACTTTCGCCACTCCACAACCGCTATAACTGTGACTTTTTTATTGAAAACCAAATGAATATGTTTTAAATTGAATTACTTTGATGGATTTTGTTTAATTGCAATATAATTACGTTGCAGTTGCAGACCTACATGGACGATCACATTGCTGCAAAGTCTAATCGATCTTTTTTCTAGTGACATGTGGCTTTCATGAGCTATTTTAACAAATGAAATTGCAAATTATATTACCATTGTTTAAACGAATGGTCATTAATGACATATGTAGTCTAGTTCGTGATTGAAAGCTTATTTAATGGAGTGAGTATTTAACGTGAGTTTTTACTTCTCGCGTGTTGAGTTGATCACGCCTTTACTGCCTAGACTTTTTGTTATTGCTGTACAGTTCAACAGGTTTCTTTTTTGCTAGGTTTTAATTTAAATGTTCGATGTAGTTTTAAACTTATATATTGCATTTGAATACTGTATTTTTAATAGTACAGACTAATCGTACGTCGGATATTAAAACAAATGATTTCGTTTGTTTAATATTACAAATGTGAACTCAGTGTAGAAAGAGAAGATTAACTTAAATTAACAACTAATGAATACTACTTAATTCATTAAAATTATGTACCTCATCAGTTTCTGACTACATTTTTCACCACGAGCTCAACGATGTCTGTTCGCAGTAAATCATTCAAAAACATGCTCACCATCTTTTGCACAAGTTTATCTTTTAGAACTTACTCAGTTACTTTAACTATCCTCTAAATGATATACACCAGAAACTGAAATACATTAACAGTTATAGATAAAACCTTTAAAAATATTCAAATTGAAACAAATCAATATAACCGCTATCGCTAACGAGTTAAGTCAGCATTTGCTATGCGTATTTCAAGATCAATGATGTCACACGGCTTTGCAATAGTATTGAAAAGAAATCTTCAAGAAAAAAGCGATCCTTTTTTTATTGCGAAGATAAGATTATTTAGCTTTTGTCGTCACCGGCAGTCTGCAAGTAATCCCATTGAAAAACACGCAACAGTGGTTTTTAACTACAACCTCTTGAAGCCTGGCAACACTCCCACGTAATGCACTATTAAAAAGTTTTTGCTAATCTTTTGTCAAATGTCGCCTGAAGTGTATGACTTACGATGCGTCTTGTAATCCTCTATAATTAGATTACGCGATTGTAAGTTTCACACAAGTTCTTAAAAGATTAGTAGCTTTTTTACGAATATTTGAGGACAATATATAATTGTTGCAAGTTTTGTATGAAAACAGGTATTTTTAGTTTCTTCTTTTTTTTATTTAGGAACAAACGCTTTTTTTTGTTTAGGACGCTAGTTAAGATCAATATTTTTAAATTTATCCTGTGTTGTTGTCACTAAACAGTATTTTTAGATGTGATTACTCCTTTCCATTCGTCCTTTACTTAAGATCAAAGGATATAACTGTAGTTAAGGTAGCCATTGCGCTTCGTCCGAGTGCCACACAAACTCTGAAAAATTAGGATGCAACACGTTTTGAACAAACAAAGAAACACATTACAAAGCCATAAACCTAGCAACAAAGGCACCGACGAATATGTGTTGAAACTGATCCATCATGTCTCCTTTTAAAATAACAAAAAACTCATACGATGCACACAACAGATGTTTTCATAAAAAACAAGCACCCCTCTTCGTCAAAAGATCGCCAGTTACAATTTCTATTAAAAAAAACTATAATTTCCAAAATTATCTACCTATCGTAAACGTTTAAATGCAAATTCTGCATTTTGACGTATTAATGTGGTCAGAGTTTTGACAAATTGTAGCAGACCTCGTGTCATAAGTTAAAAGTCCAAACTTTGACAGGTGTTTACATAATATTTATACCTCCCCCATACGCTAGTCCTATCTTTTTTCTAATATTAGGATCGATGAGCGTTATCAAATGAACACATTTAATATTAAAAACGTGTAGATGGTTAATCATTTCCATATTTGTTATTTCATAACTACACTCACACATAAAAACTGAAAGCATTTCTCGTTATGAATAAATACAACATAATATCTAAAAGCAAACATAATATCGACCAATAAGCAGTCCGCATTATCAACATGCTAAAATCCAATTAGATTTGAAACATATGAAATGTGATAAAAACAACCGTTATTGAAGTCGCTTATCTATGTAATTAGAAAGAAACTAAGCTGTTACCATTTGTATTTATAATGGAAACTCTCGAGTGTCATAAAATTATTTGCATTGATAACTAGAACAAGAACCACTATTTTACGCGTTATTGTACCGTTATTTCAGATCAGTATGCTGAAATAATACGAGAAATTTAGATCGAAATACATAAACATGATTACTGTTAACATTGAGCTTAAATTCAGGGTAATGGATACTGTCGTTAACATAGCCATTCAAAAAATAATCTTCCCCAATTTAGGCACTTTGCAGCGACCGCGGATTCGTCATAAGGGAGTGCGGCATCAAATATTCAATTTTAAAACAGGCGCTAAAAGCGAAACGTCATCACCTACATAGACACAGATGGGACTTGACGATTTAGAAGTTTACTCACAGATGGGACACGCAGAATTATAGAGGAAAGACATAAACAAGTAAGAAATTTCATTAACAAAAGTGAAAAATATTAGACGGATATCTAAGATGATACAAAATTACTTGCATAAATGCTAGAGGGTGTGCTTGTGACATTATTCTGAATGCTTTATGCATCTCGAAAATTACTCTGTCAAGAACAAGAAAATCGCAAGGAGTAGAAAAAATTTCATTAGCGCCAATCAAAATGACGAAAATGAAGCTTGCAAAGAGAGTCGTAATCACGGAGTTGAGCCGGCATCCCCTCAACGTGAGGTCTTATTAAAGGAATAATATTTACAAAACGAGACGCCTCAGAAATCCCCAAATTAAGATCTTGCCGAAACCCGCCCAACTTCCACAAAGTGGAATCATTAAATTAAAAATGTAAACTTTTCTCTTAGCAAGGTAATGGGCATCCTGATGTAGATAAATAGATGGAATAGCTGCAAAACGGAGCATTTTCCTGTTCATTAAATTTTTCTTTCGCTTTTTTATTTCGACCCCTGGTGCTAATTTTGTTGGAATTCACGCCCCTCAGCCCCTCCCGTTGGGGCTCAATCACAGAAATTTTATATCCGGAATTAAATAAGTAGCCGACAGTATTATGGACCAAATTTAATAAAAGCTTATTTTTACAAAGTAACATGCTTAGTTAATTAGACATCGTCGTATTTTTTACAATATTTCGTCTTGAATATCAGCACTTGATGCCGAGGAGGCAAGTTAGAGTTGGTAAATTGCAATATTTCGAAAGTTGTTTACTAACGCGAAATTGTTTCCAACGTTGTCGCAAAGTCAATCAAGAAGCGAAATGTTGTCATCAGTGGCAACTTATTCCGGAGGGTGGTTTGTGCTAGTAATTGGATTGTCTATAAGATCCAGTAGTACTCACAGGAAACGTCAGCGAGCTCGGTGGCAAATGCAATTATTGCTAGTAATATGCCGTCTGCGACCGCCACGTCTATGTTGCCAGCGGAGACGCTACCCTTTAACTCTACCGAGGGGATCTCATCGAACTTTATATATTATGATGTCTCCACCTGATTTTGTTAAGCAAATTTAACATGCGGCTAAAATCGTACAGATTCATTTTGCAGAATTCTTTGAGTACATCAAATTGAATCAGCGCCGATATCTTCATCTATTCATATCAAATCCCCAAAGATATCGGATATTGATTGGAACAAATAAGGAAATCAAATTATTCAATGTCCGCCCCTAATTTGTTTCTGTTCCCCCAGCAAAGAGCAGAAGAGATGGAAAAATTCTTTCTCAGTTTTCGATTACTTGTCCAATTAAGTTCATAAATTAATTTATCTTATACGTTTGTTTAACATTTGAATATCGACTTCACTGTTAGAACAATTTCAAAAAATTACCTATAGTGATGTCAAAATGTGTAGGTATCGATAGCGAAGTCGATGACGTAAGATCAGTTAGGATGAGATGAGAGGGAAAGTGGCCATGCGTTCACCATCACGCCTCCTCGCACAAGTAGGTGATCGTGGTTACTGCTCAGACCAACGTACCGACCACTCATGATATAATTGGCAGGGGGCTTCATTAAACACAAGAATTTTCACACTGTAAGCATATTAACACTGCGGGGTCCTGATTTTTAATACAGCATTAGAAAATTATATCCAATTAATATTTTCAATAATCGAATCATCCGTTTGAATCGTGAATAACTTGTTACGCATTTTATAAAACAATTGAAGGTTATGTATGTATGATTCAACCTTATCCACCTACCGTGGAGAAATAACAATGATTTTAGTTTGATTGTTGCTCAGCCAATCACATCACGGCATCGCTTATTTAATGTTTTTTATTGAAGTTTTCATAAATGGTCGTTATAAATATATGTTATTAAAATTAGGCATGTTAAATAACAGAGTGGTCAAAGGAGGTGTTCAGTAAATATCTATTGTTCATTGAGAATTTAACGTGGGCGTCGCGCGGCGGTAACATCAAAGTTAGTCATATTCAGATGTGACCACACCTTTGTTCGAGACAAAAGTGTGTGGATACGATTTATATTATTTTATATAATTGTCTTGATGCTGACTATTTTACGCTTACTCCGTTTATTTAGTAGTTTATTTTATGATAAGATTTTAAAAATGAAATTCTGTTAAGTTACATATTTTTTACTGTTCCTCACGCATATTTTTTATATCATAATAAAAATAAAAATCAACTTTCTAGATCAGACTATATTACCCATCAACCAAAGAATAATTTTAACAACAATTCTCTCGTCATCTTAACAAAACAAAAACATTTATAATTAAATATCAATTTTACAAAAATAATAAAGCTAAAAGAAAGTTACTTAGCACAACATAAACGGGCCATTTCTTCTGTTTGCAAATTACGATTGCTTTGAAAACTGAGCCAGAGGTTAAAATCACAGGCGTGAGGGTGGAACCGGGCCCTTTTCGGAATCGCTTCCATTCCGTTTTCCGGTGTGGAAATTGCCCACTGACGGTCAAAGGGTTAACGAATCAGTGTTTATTCGAGTTCGGTCTTTGTCAGTTGAAAGGCGTTAGGATGTAAACGGATCCTTTGTTGTGATATACGTTTGTAAGAGATATACAAACGCTTTGCTATGCAAATTCGAGTAAATAAAACGTTTGTTCTTTCAACTTTATTTAAAAAGACAAATGACATTCGATTTTCTAAGTTTTTGTTTTTTTTTTGTACTACGTTCCGATTTAAAACTATAAACATTTGAAGTTACTTAGTTGGACGGGGCATTAATTAGATATGTGACTTCGTGATTTTCTTACGTTTCCTACTAATTAATTCAATTAAAATAAGGAAGATCCACATTAATTCAATTGCTTTGAACCCAATAGTAACAACAACAAAGCTAAATGGATTCGAGACTCAGAAATTTTATCTCCATTCCCCCTTTATCTTAATGCTCTTAAGGAATAAGGAGCTACCGTTCCGGATTATAATCAAATAATATTCATAATAAGACACTTGATCACAGTTAATTCTAATTCGAATTCCATTTCATGGTTTTAAGACAACAATGATTATAACCGGTTTTAATAAGAATAAAACATCGTCTGTTTATTTTATGATTTTAGGTGTTGATAGGTATGTTCAAAACGAGACTTTATTTCAAAGATTTTCTTTGATTTGAAGCTTGATTAGAATAAAACGCTTATTTTCCTTCCAATTAAATTAAACACTCGCAGAAGTGCATCAAAAACTTATGTAAACAACTACTAAAAACCGAAACCAAATCGTATTTTTCGTAACGATGCTACTCAAACCATTATTATGCCAAAAGTATATCTTTAGTGGGTAACATTTCGATATTTTTTGTTCCCTTTGAGTGCCACAGCATGCCGTCAATACTGAATGAGGTCCCGCGGTGGGGGACCACGGTAGCTCTTATTTTTTTTTCTGACCGAGGTTTTATCAAACATGTTAATGGCCAGCTTTGTGCCTTCAACAAAAGAAGCGTGCCAACAGAGGCGTTAAATCCTTTACGATTCCATGATGACAATCACGCATTTGTCATAGGATATGTTTCAAGTCTTGTAAGCAACCATGCGTGAGCGCAGACTGAACAGCTTTGCTTGTTCCACTTTTGGGGCTTTGCACTTACCTTTATGGAGACTAAGAACAAAATAAAAAACATAAACAAACATGCTTACACAACTAACAGATCTACACGCATTCAAACTACATTAAAATTATTGTAAATTTATCTGTGTATTATTTAATAATTTCTCGTATAGCTAAAGGTATAACCTGGAATCAAAACAACGACAAACATTACACCCACAATATATCAAATACAAATAATACAATAAACACACGATTAAATAGTAAAACGATCCAAACAAGCATTCAAAATCAAATAAAACTTTCCGAATTTTATCGGTTATTGAATGCAACCTACCTTTTGAAATTATAAAATTGGAAAGTGAATTAAAAAAAAATTAACACATAGATAAGCTTGGCAACGGAAATATACTGTGGTGTATAATAAATCCATGGTTTCGGGTGTGTCGTGTGATCTTCCAGATTATTCCTTTGGCCAGCGAGAGTTTCCGAACGCAACCGAACCCGGCCGAACACTACCGAACGCGTTGCGCAAGCGTTTAGGACATACCTGTCGGGCGCTTTCATTGACAGGCACCTGAAATGAAGAAAAAAATCGATCCAATTCGTTGAAAATTTAAATTTGGAATTTTTACTTCACGATTTCGCTCTACAGTTCAACACAGATAAATTTACATGCAGAAAATGTAGTAACTATACATCATTAATAAATTACGACTTCTATGTGAATAATTTATTTACTTTGTAAATATGTAGAAATACTAAACAAGTTTCTATAACATTGTGTTGCGTTGTTACACTCTGCATTCTCTAAATAAAAATCCTATATTAATAAAAAAACGAGATACAAAAATTAAAAGTAAACAGATGAAAACGAACAAATAATAATGTGGCGAAAACGGTTAAAAATAACATTGCAAGATGTATTAGGACAGTTGTTAAAATATGGGGTAGCACGGGCCCATTGACTCCGGCGATATTGGGCGCCTGCACGCAATCGCACTGTGTTTGCCTTTGCACAAACGGAATGACAACCGATCATTTAATTTTAAAACAATTCAAACATTCACCATTAGTATTAATGCGTTACGTGTTTTGTCTACTAATGCCTTCATATTTTATAACACATTAGGCATTTTTAAACAAAAGGCAATATTAATAAAAAAGGATGCGTCTTTCGCAACTTTTAATACTGTTAACTTACTTAGTGATTTGGGTACTTTGATCAAAGTTAGGAAAAGAACCAGGCAACTTGATTTCCAATCGTTGAATTGATGATTGAGTAGAAAGAGAACATAGTGCTTAAGAAATATATGAAATATAAATCATTGTACAAGGAATATACATTATAGTATGGCAACTTTGTGTCTCTCGCGATCTACCAAGTGGCTAAAAGAGCTTTGATTCCCAGTCCCTAATCTATCAAACTAACTAATCAAAGTTAACTACTGAATAATATTCTTACAAACATTCTGAAGTAGATATTACCAAACAATATTTAAACAAAACCTCAGTCAATCAATATCTATAAATGATTAGGAAATTGGATTCAATTTCACTGAATTGATTTCCTCCAATTTTACGATTTCATTTGCGTGTTACGGTCCGGTAATAATTTAATAAATTTGTCCGTTGGGAGGGAGCTCGATGACTCAATGTTTTAATCTAATTTTATTGGTCAATACATTCATACTTAAATAAGAATATGAATGATATTAAAAGGTAGGTACTTTTTCTGTTGTTAATTTCTTAAAAACTCATACTCTTTGAATGAAATATCTTTGAAATGCAATGACATTTAGGGGAAGACCGGGCAAAGCGAACACCCCGGGCATAGCGAATACTGTAAATTACTACTAAATTATTTTCGTTTTATTTAACACGCCACCTCAGTTACGTTTGGCCATCTTGCATCAGTCAGTGGCAAACAATCGAGCGTGGGGCTGCGTCACGTGTCGTTCACGAAGTAGAAATTTGTGTTTTCGTAATAAAAAGATAAATTTAGCAAGGTGAGTGTTTTGATGTTACTTTCAATATTTATAATTATTGTTCCTTAGATATATTATCATTGTGTTACTTATTAAAGTGGTTTTTTATGGTATAATGAACAGAAAGCCAGGATCTATAGTTTATGTATAAAATCAATTAACCTCAAAATTTATCGAGGCGGGCAAAGTGGATAGGGCAAAGTGAATACGGTATTCGTTTTGCCCGCTATTAGTAATTATTGATTAACATTTCACAATAATAATCTCATTGTGCTTTTTTTTTGTAAATGCTCTTTTCTTTTGTTTTAGATGGTAAATAAATATAAAATGAAAACCAACCAAGGCTTGTGGGATCCAAATGTGATGCAAACGGGTAAAGATTTATGCAAGGTAGGGGAGTCGAGAAAGAGCACAGCCAAAAAATATTCGCTAAATTCAATGGACGGAATCAATGATTCCGTATCTTTAGCAGAAATTTCTTTACCTGCATCACCATCGCTTTTGTCAGAATTCAGAATTCCACCTAGCCCAGCAAATCTTTTTTCAGAAAACATCCTATCTCGAGGCAAAACTTCAATCCCTGATTCTTCAGATTCCCCTCCAGCATTTTTAGTATCCCAAGATTTACTTAGAACATCCGAAAAGATTAACATTGAAATTGGATGTTTGCCTGAACCACAACCTGGATGTTCTCGAGCGTTCTTAACTTTTGAGGAAAGAGCAGTTACAAATCCTCCAGAAAGTAACACACTGATGCCAGAGACTCCAATAATTACTTCATCTAAAATAAGCTGTCGAAATTCTCCTGACCCAGAACCTGGGTGTTCAGCCTCTCACTGCAGCCCTTTGATGTTGAGACCTATACCACAGCCCACTAACCCTATGACAACTCGTAAACGTAAATTATAAAAATCTGAAATATTAACTAGTACACCAATCAAAGAAGACCAAAAGCAAAAATTTGATAAAAATAAAGTCATATGTTAATAAAAGACTGGATGAAAAATCTAAAAAATATTTCTAAAAAAATTGTTAATATTATCAAGACTGAGAAAAAAAATTAAAAAAAGCTAAAGAAACTAAACTACCAAAGAATATTAAAACATTTAACGATATTTTATGTTTTTTCTGCGGCGAAATGTATATCGAAGAGGACGACAATCCAATTGAAAATTGGATTCGATGCGACATTTGCCGCCGTTGGTGTCACGAAGAGTGTTCTGCTTTTGAAGGCACTGCAGGGTAAAAATGTGATAACTGTTCCTAATTTAAGTTTAAGTTAAAGTTTTGGTTTATTTTTTGATTAATACCTGTTTTCATTAATTAAAGGGTGTGTGTTCACTTTGCCCGACTACTGTATCCACTTTACCCAGGGGTCAGGGCAAAGTGAATAATTTCCCATTTTTTCATATTTTAGTTATTGTTAATTTTTTTGAATTATTTGAAAAGAACTGAATATGTTTTTTGTTAGACCCATTAATAAAGACTGATTTGAGCAATTAAATTTGTATTTTTTCTTCATAGTACTTGCGAAATAGGCAGATATCTCTTAAGATATTCACTTTGCCCGGCCTTCCCCTACACGATTTATCTTAAGTAGAGACATTTTCGTTGGATTTTATTCTTCTCAATTATACAGGGTGACTGGTGGGTCACTTTTGAAATAATATAATGAAAAATAAATATTAATTATTTACTGAGTAAACTTAACTGAAAGTTAAAGAATTGATTCCGCAACGGATGGTTACGATAGCGTTGGCAGCGGTCCGCGTGCCAGGTAACGTGACGCTGTCGACTCAGTTGTATGTAAAGTAAATAGTAACATAGTAGTATTTATTTATAGGGAATATTTGAAAAATGAAGTAACTACTTTTATTACATATTATGATCAGAATCAAGTACAGAGTGCTCTCCTTCAGTATCTAAAATTTGTCAACAGTCACCCTGTATATTTCATAAAAACTCGCCTAGAGACATCGAAACGTCATATTAAATGTAAATTATGATTAAAAGCTATAAAATCCATTTAATAACGACTTTTGTAAAAGATTTATCTCTTATCACTCCGATTAATATTTATGTTACAACTGTAATTTAACATCAAATTAAACTTGACTTTTAAAAGATAATCATATAGATTGTTTTCAAGAACAATGTTTAACATACAAATTGTTCGAGCGCGTAATGAATACATCAAAGTTGTTGAAAAAATCCACGAAATAAAAGCAACAATAGTTGCTGCGGACCGCTTGCTCTACTTCAAACAATACAATAAATTCACATCGCATGTGAAAAGCGTATGATGACTGTCGCTTTACACTGTTTTCATACAACTACATCTCTCCTAGATATTATAATCGACACCACTTACTACGTTTTAACATACACAACCAAAAAATTGTAAAAAACCGATCTATCAATATTAGAACACAAAAAATATGCAAGTCAGTTAATAATCCTGGATTGGCAATCGACAATAGAAATAAAGTAACAGTCACTTTTTTAATAATGGCAACAGAGTTTTTTTCTTTTATTGGCACCCTAGGTTCGTTTGACATTTGAACCGCCTGATGACTTGACACTGATGATTGATCATCGCGACCCACTAAATGAGTGCAATTTAGCATTTATATTCCCTTGTATTTAATGATATATATATAAGTGTATTTATAATAACAGAAGAAGTTCCATCTGTCTTATTTTTAATTTTATACCTTGCAAGTGAATCTTGTTTTCAATATCTTATTTTAATTTATTTACTTTATTCAAAAGCAATTGGTTCTGTTGTTACTTGTTACAAAAATAAATGATGACTTTTAAACCAAATGATATTTACATACAAATTAACTATTGGATTGTGACTGGTCATCATTTGTCAGTCCGTATTGTCATTCTCATTTCTTCCAAGATATTGGTTTGTTTTTATCGTAAAATGAATCTTGTCCACCTTGGCTACAAAGTAAATTTTACATCCGTTTCTGCACTGGCCGCTCCGGCGAGATTGATTTGATTGTAGATCTTATTCCTTAGAGGCGAAGACACACAATATTTGAATTAGAATATTGAGAAAATGAGTGACTGCTTACAATTTATCATCGAAGCAAGTATCCGCCCAAAGCGTAACGAATCACTAGTAAATAAATTGACTACAAACATTTGGGAGCATTTCTTTTGATGTGGCGTCAGTCCAGAAGAATTCGATATTAATTATTTATCCTGGAATCTTTTCGAGATGTACGTGGTTTATTTTGTGGCAAACTTTGATTGCTACTGCCAGTTTGGCTCCATTAGTAAGTGATACATGGTCTGCAACTTTGAGGAGGAACGTTTCACTTTTGTAAGCCTGTTTTGTCATGATTACCTTCACAAAAAAGTAATTAGATCTGATTTCAGCTTTAATGTTTCTCATAATAAGATTGATATTTATATTACGCTTTATTTACTTTAATGGCTGTGGTGCTAAGCTATAAATTACATTTGACAGGTCTAGAATTAGATTGATACGTGCTAGGACGCACATTAAATTGGTTGTGATGCCGGGATGTGGGGGTCTGCTGTTCTGCTTAGGGGTTTTATACTTCCTATCAAATGATATCTCATTGACCTAAATTAATAAATAAAAAAATGATTGATCAACAAACAAAAACATATTTAGACATATGGTTATCAATCGTTCAATTGAACCCTTTTAACAATATAGAAATATTCTAAATTCTTAATATTTATGGGTTCGAAACAATTCGAAGTAATCTTTCGAACCCTCCGCGATTTCACTTAAGAGCTCAGCAATTTCATATCTTTCAATTAAAACATAGAAATAATTCATAAATACACCTACCCCACTTGTAAATCAAATTTAATAATCTAAATATGAGTCTCTGGATATTACGGTTCTTGCAAGGAACTTTATTAGGTATGCTTACTTAGCGTATTTCATTTTAATATATTATAATTATTTTTATAAGTAATAGAATTAATAAAATTTGTTAGTCAAGTATCGTTTTTAACTTTTTGTTTACCTATTTCTCAGTAGGTACGAATACGGTCCATTGCCTACGTATATGTATCTACGTATCTATAAGGAGATCTACATATAGATACACTAGCTGACCCGGCAAACGTTGTTTTGCCATATAAATAAAAAAAAATAGATGTTGGCCGATTCTCATAGATACCGGATAAGCCAGAAAAATTTCATCAAAATCGGTCAAGCCGTTTCGGAGGAGTATGGCAACGAAAACTGTGACACGAGAATTTTATATGAAAATATATTAGATTAGTTTTTGGCCGAGTGTTAGTAGCCAATGGGATCCCAAAAAATCTGCAAGAGATCACTCTATTCCTAAGTATAATATTTCTGTATGCAAGTAAGTTTTAGTTGTGTCATGCAGTAGTCTCATTAATAATATTCTGAATGTTTCTATGAACTAAGAGTGCGAATAAGAAAGAATTGTGTGACAATAAAAACAGTATACACATCAATAATAGGGCGTCTTAGATAAACGTTTCTTGGATAGGTTTTTTTTAAATATGGAGATATGTAGAGCCTTAATATGAGAGAAATTGAGTTTATTTTATTAAGAAGATAAACGTAGCACAATAAGTAACGCGCAAAGAGGCAAAATAATAAATTAATTGACAGTTAAGTACTATGAAGGATATGATAACCGTGCTTAATACTAGCCTATACTTATACATAGTAACACTTTTAGTTTTGTAAAGATCTTATACATATCTGACCTAAAATGACATTATTAAAGAAGCAGCTCGCATATCCTGTATTAGAGTAACATAATATTAATTCAGGTAATCGCTCATATCATCTTTAACATAGAAACAAAAAATAAGACACAAAAAGTAAAAAAAGCCAAATACCTAGCCATAATTATGATATTTACTATGCTAAAATGTAGTTGGATATTTAAAAACTACACGTTACTATAATATGTAGACAGTCGCCGCAAATTGCCTTGTAATTTAATAATGTCAGTGCGCATATGAACATGCTGACTGCAAATTTTATGGCAAAAATAACTTGCATACTGCCCCGGGAAAAAATAAGTTTGCTCCGTTTAACTATAACTATTTAAGTTTAAATACTGTTGTCTTTAATAGTCAGTCTTCTGTAGTTATAATAGAGTCTGTTTTTAATTGTAGTTGTTAGTTGCGTGTATCTGAGTAGTCTAATAATAAAATGTGTAAAAAGCTGTTTGTCTATTGAACTTTTGCCATTTCGATTTTTGGTATGCCTTTTTATCAAAACAGATGTAGCTTGACTTGCTGAAACTCCAAAAACTTTTTGCACTAAAGTTCAAGTGCTGCGGGATTTGGGTTACAAGACTTTGGAATCTCATGAATTTAGCTATCTAGAACTCTCAAAATACATCAACGGTAGCAGAACGATAACATTAACTTTCCACATACTTATTAAGAAATTAAATCGGTAAAAAGACTTAGTCTTACATGTTTCGTTAAAGGTTAAGTTTAAGCTGTAATCTTTTCTTTCCGTTAATTTTACTATATTAATTTAACTAGGTATACACAACAGTCACTATTACTCATAGTTTGGTGGTATTACGCACAATTTTCTTAATTCAATACCTAACCATTATTGTTATTACAAATTTACTTCACCGAAATTCGCCTCAAAATGAAAACAAACTCTGTAATATTATCACTTACATTAAAACTCTTATAAAGCCCCTTGTTAAACAAGAATATTATTTCCCATATTATTTATAACACTCCAAAGAATTATTATTTCTGAACCATTTAAGTCCCTGGACCGAGTTGTAATCCTGCTTCCTTAGATTAAATCGTTCTCTACCGCTAATTAAAAGGGTAACTTTTTTACCTAAATGATTAATCGGTACATTTGGGTTCTTACTTTAGTTGAAGTAATGTGAGTCGTAATTTTTATACTAACTAACAAAATTTTAATCGCAAAGCTCAGTTTTCTTATTAATTGCCGTTGAATGTAGATGGTTCTCTTTTTAAAACTCTTCATAATTTAGGCTCACCTGCGAATAAAGTTGTTTTAACTTTGAGTGACTGATTGAAACTTTTTTAAGTGATTGATAGAGTTCGTTTCGATTTATTTTTGATGTTTATATTGTGATTGATTAATAGAAGAATAAGGCACGGCCATGTTAGCAGTTACTACTTACTTAAAATGTCTGTTTTTAGCAAAATTAATAAGTTGATTTCTTATACCAAATAACTTCCCAAAACTAACTAGACCTAAAAGTCATATTTTCAAATTAACAGACAATTTAAAACTTTACTTTAAAACAACTTCTGCAAATCAAAACAAACTTATGAAAATACGTATAATGTTCATCAAATAAATACAAACTAAGGTTCAAGACATCAGTCGAGGCATACTGAATGCAACAGGAGCGTTTGGCTTAAGGCGCCGACTGTGCGGTCACGACTCACCATATGAACGCAACCTTACCAACTTGCCAACTACAAGTAAAGTACCACCTTATCGAAATTACATTAAGCTTAATATCATTTAGCAGAATGTTATATGAAAGTCAACGTTGGTAGGCATGTCTAAACACAGTGAAGTCTAAGCTGTTTAAGGAAGATGCTTGTCTAGATCTCAAAACCAGTTCATGTCAGATTATTGGAAATTGTATTTTGATTTTGTTGGTTCATTTGAATTATTAATATTTTCAGAGGAATTGAATTGGAGATATGAAATTTATAGTTAATTTACATCTATTTGAATTGTTTTTGTTATTAATTTTAGTTAAAGGGACTGTTATGATAAAGGCTGTCATAATAAAAAATAAGTTCTAGAATAAATAAAATCCCCAGACAATCACACCAACAAACCAACTACATGGCCCGAAACTAAGCAGATACCATGTCCTAGCGACCTAGGGGAACCTAGAATGTAACATGAAATAAAAATAAACGCCCAGAACCGGAACATTTTTTTGTTCCGTGCGGGAATCGATCCCTGGCGTCTGAGGCAGACAGTGTTACCCCGTCGCCAAAGTGGTCGTCTTTTATATCATTTTAGTTACATTATAATTTATCGCAACGATAATAATTTGGCACGCAGGCACCTATAATGCGTTAACTCCTAAACAAAAATGCTTGATTATTTACTTCTTTATCAGTTTAAATTAAATGAAAATTAAGTGACTAATAATAAAACAAACTTACAAGTAGATACAACTGACCCACATGAAAGCTTTATATTATGTTTGCTGTTTATTTTACATATAATGTTGTACGTCCAATAAAGTTTTTATAAATATATTCGTATAGAGCAGCTGTAAAACAATTCTTAACAATGTATCAAAGATAAACAAGACAAGGTTAAATTCAAACCGTCACTGAACAAACTGATGGTTAAATGACCAGTATAAAAGTGAATTACCTTGTTAAAACAACTGCCAGCGATTTTTCTTCATACTTAGTTGTAACACGCGAACTTAATTTGCAAGAGATTTTCGGGAAATTAAGACAGGACAGGTTGAATTAAGGGGCTGTTTGAAATAATGTTTCGGTGAAACGAGATCTTGATGAAGTAACATTAATATAAAATGATATTTTTTTTAATTACAAATTATTATTAGGGACCGTTTGTGTTGCTAATAATTTAAAGCATCTTATGAAATTTCTAAATTAATATCTAACTCAAAAAATATTACAAAGAAAAAGAATAAAGTACGTAGGTGCTCTGCAATCATTTAAAAATAAACGATATCATTTCTTCACTCTTATTTTATATCCATACATAAACTCCTGCTCTTTTTTGGCACGAAGGCTTAGGAAATAAGTAGTCTAAAATTACCAAAAGAATTCCAAATAAAACCTCCTTTCCGCTGTCAGCCAGCTTTAATATGGAATAGTTATAAAATGAAATAGCTACATTCATAAATCTAAAGTAACTGCTAAAATATAAAATGAAGCTATTTAGGTACCCTCCCGACTTGCATTTCCGACCTGCATACAATGCCGACGATCGCATTAATACATCAGAATTTAAGGAAATAACTCATAACTTAGCATTTGCGTCAAAGTTAGTTTAAGCGAAATGATTATTATTTCAATTGATAAATTGCTTACGTCTCATTGGGCATAGAGTTTGAGACAATTTGTTAACATTGTTAATGTAAAAATAATTACATTTATTTTTAAATTCTGCCATAGTCTACTTAGTGGTAGACACTTCAACGACCATTTTTAATGAAAACCAGATGTTAAATATTATCGTTTTGGCGTATTTAATGGGTCCTAACTCCTACACCATAGAAATCAAAGGATTCTAGAAGAAGTTTTCAAAAGTTTGATTTTTAATTTCGACAACCACTATAAGATTTAAATATTTCCAATTTATTCTGTTAAACTCAAGTATACTTAGACCTAAAGTCTTGAACATTTGAACCACGTAATGAAATCACAAAGCATAGTACTAATTTATCGGTCTGAAGTAAATTGTATTGCACACAATTTACTTCAGATTTAATTCATAATTAATTATTTATTGGCACCGTTTCCGTTGTTCGTAAATAATTTAATTAAAATATTGCTTACTTTACGTTCATTAATTCGTCTTATATTGTAGTTTTACCATTTGCATAATATTAGCTTTGCCTTCAATCACTCAACACAAGTAAAATAAATACTCGAAACAATTAAAAGAAAATAAAAGTACTAATTAATATTTGACAGAGTAATTAGCAAAACAACTGCTAATGAGGGACAAAAACTGACTCTAAACACGTTACCTAATAAAGTCTGTTTACATAGTTTTTTATTATCACAATAATCATAAATATGGACTAAGGATACTTATTATCTTACTCAAAAAATGGTCTATTACCCTGGACATTTTTTCATCAATCTATTTAATTTTGCTATAAAGAAGACGAATAAACTTAAAACTGAATAAACAATACGAAATATCTTAAGAACATTGGTTACGCTACTGGTTTTGATCAAAACAACTTGAAAAGTGAATCAGTGAATACAGATTCTACTAACATTAAACCTGGACTTCATAATCAATCAAACAAATTTCACTGTCAATCACATACTGTCAATCAGACCTAACTACACATTTTTCTTTTAAATCACAAATGAGCTAAACTGGATAAGTGAACATGCAGCTTAACCCATACATTGACACGAAGAGTTGGCTAGTTACAAAACTGGCCAATAATTAAAATTATACACGAATGAAAAAAAAAGCTGAGAATTCCGATTGCCAGATAAAATAGCACGACTGTCTGCTATTTCATACTGAAAAAACATGCAACACAGATAAGCGTTACATGCTTGACTGACTTAAACCACTCGCTACGAATACTGGCTAATTGAATTTCCTACAGACTATGCATTAAATGCATTATTGTTACTTAGTCTTAATAATAAATTATGCATAATTATGTAAGGCTACCATTGATATATTAGTCTAATATGATTACTTTGTTTTATTTCCTCATCGCTACTTTAACTATGTAAGTATATAACTTATCGAAATAAAAGAACGACAAAACTATGAACAAAGCTTAATAAAAGCAATCATTTATATTCTTATTAATATCGTATTCAAACAACTGTAACTGTAATCCATACTTTCATTTCACCAAAACTCACTGCGCCATATTTAAAGTTGACGCATGGTTGCGTCGTAAATGAAGGGTCTTTCCTACGCTTTCCACTTATTTACCCAAAATTAGAAATAGACGGAGGTTAATTGATTTATTCAGATCTATAGATACCACTGTAAAAAACGTGCAAACAAAAGAATACTTTCACTTTACATCTTACGAGTACAATTTTCTTGTAAAACTAACATAACATGATTACAGACAAGAAAGATAATAGCAATAAATAAGTGAAATTAACTATAAAGGAGTAGATAATCTTCGAATTAACCGAAAAAACTTCGAAACAATCTCTTAAGACAATGCGACTCCCGCGCAGTATCTATATCTTTACGGAAGTTATAAGTATCAAAACTATTTCTTGGATAAACAGAGCGCTTACACCCTTGTCGTCGTAACTTAACGCTTATCTCCGTTTGAATTACTACTGCTACTATGGAAACTGACTGTGGAAAAGTTCTAACTGATAGTTGAGCAATGCCCCATTCATGCATTTGTTTTGTTGCATTCATAACTTTGAATGGAGATAGTGCGGTTCTTGCTTTTATTTTATAATTTTTGTTAAGGAAAAGTAATTTGACGATACCTATCTATTAATGATTGTGCTTGTAAATTTTTGCGCTTTTCTTAATCTTAGGTAGGACTGTTTTAATACAGTAAATACGTACGTGAAAAGTTCTCACTCATTTATTTTCAGAATATACCTTAAACGACGAAGCGAACTTTTTTCATGTAATTGATATGAAGTAGAACTTATAATAATTAATATAAGTACTTCTGCAAACTCTGGGTGCTGAAGGAAATTTCTATATAAATATACTGTACTTACCCATGTATTCACGCCTATAACTACATTTTATGTTAATTTTAACAATACCCGTAGTATTTCTAGGCAACTCGAATTTTAAATATGTTGTATAGAAAGATCAGGCTCTTAGCACTGGCATAAAGATTATTTTTTTCTAAAATTTTGAAAATCGAACTCCCGCCACGGAAGTGTACCAGAAGTCGGTTGCGCGTCTCGTTAATTATCTATTGAAGCGGTGTCTTTGTTTTAAGTAAGCAGTATGGTGTATTATAAAGGTTGTATTCATAAATTTTCTCCCTACGATAAGCTACTCCACATACAGCCCACCTAGAAAGCAGGATGTAAGGTAATCTTGTTTACTGAGCTTAATTATCCGATGATAAGCACTTTTCTTAATGTACCTCCTAACTATTAAAATATTATAATATTAAACTGTTAGATTAGCAGGACTTCAGGAACTAATGCAAAGTTGTACATCTTACTTTTTACCGGGTTAAAACGCTTGCTATGTCACACATACTTAGTATAAATAAAAAATAAATAAAATATGTTGGGCACGTACACGAAAATACTCAAGAAATATTCTATTAATAGCACGTTACCATAGTTGATAAATTTTATTCGTGAAGGTGTTGTCAATCTAATATATAAAATTCTCGTGTCACAGTTTTCGTTGCCATACTCCTCCGAAACGGCTTGACCGATTTTGATGAATTTTTTTGTGCTTATCCGGTATCTTTGAGAATCGGCCAACATCTATTTTTTTTTTATTTATATGGCAAAACAACGTTTGCCGCGTCAGCTAGTTGTTTACTATATATATTTAAACGTAATTGCTTATTTTCAAGTTTCTATTTGAAAATACAAAAATAACATATTCTATGTAATTATCTTCAGCGTTTGCCAATAGGCATCATTTTGCTATACCTACGTACATACATATTTCCACCTAGCTTCCTAGTACGTAGCTTCCTTGGCAAGAGATACACATTCTTTGGACAATTTCCTATCTCTAGTTGTTAAGTCAGACTGACTCGAAAACAAACTAATATTCCTAGAATTTCATAATCGCATCATAATACCCATACACAAAACTATTGTCGCACAATAGAGATATCCGTTTCTGCTTCATGTAATTTGTACTACCTATTGGAATTTTAATTGGTAACCGGAGAGCCCGTGGTATATTCCTATTAGAATTTCTATCCATCTGCAAGTACACTTGATTTATCGGCCTTAATTCACATGAATTAAATCGATGTTGGACGACAAATCAGTAAAATTCAGGAAAGATATGATGACAAATTGTGAACATGTAAATAAGTACATATGTGAATTAATGACTAGTCTAAGCCAGTTTACGTAAGTAACTGATGACAAATTAGCTTAGTGATTGAGTAAGTCGATAAAAAATATCGATAATTAAATTAAACTTCACTCTTTTTCATCTTTTTTAAAATTAGAAATATCTAAAAAGAATGAATGGAATGAAAAACAATATTAACAGCAACTCAATTACAATGCTAAAACAAAATGAACTGATGTTAAAAAGCATGGAGCTAAGGGTTGGCAAATTTCTTTTCGGTTCTGCACGTTTAATAAATTAATCAAATTCTTTCGGATTGGGCCCCTCGTCCGAATGTCCGAATGTTTCGAGTTCTTTCAAGAGGGTATTTAAAATGAATAATAAATAAAAATTGAAATCTGCAATTTCAAATAGATAATTTTATATTTTTTGCTTTGTTTATTTTAAAACATGCACGATTGTAGTGTAATATTAAAAGGGACTTGTAACAAAACAAGCTGGCTTGTAATTATGTTACTCTGTTAAATATAGGGATGGATGTCTAATGGAGAGCTACAAAGATTCAGAACTGGCACATCTTAAATTAAATATAACTCGAGTAAAGAAATTACTGCAATACATTTTCATGTGTGTATCTATAATAGTTTCTCTGTTGCTATAAAGTATGGACTTCATAACAATACTTATTGACGCTCACAAAACCGGAGCGCCAGTTTGGGTATATTTATGCCAAATGATATGCTTAAAAGATATTATGTATAAGCTACCTTTGCTGAGAATCCAACAATTAGGCTTATAACTTGAAACTGAGAGAACAAACATGGAATCTAAAGGTTGTTTTAGTTATGCACGAGCCTGAGAAGTTCACTTTTAAACTTGCTTGGCTAAAGATCAAAACTTCAGCGACAAGGCACTTACTTTCTTTCGCAGAAACCTAATAAAATATACCACTTTATTATTACTGCTATAAGGCCTTACATAATTAAAGTCTTCGAATATTTTTAAAACTCTACGATATGGTTCATTTCTCTACGATATTAACTCTACGCCCTCCCAGTGCTAAAAACACGCACAAAATAAAAACTGCAAAATCATATCGCTGTTACATCTCGAATGGTTGCTTTTTTATTTCATATTTCGAGGGTTCTCTAAACGATTGTAGCAAACTCTATTGTTCCGTGTGATAACTATGACGTAAGCATATTCAACAACAGTTGTTATTAAATGTAATAATGTATATCATAACTTATTCATATCTAGGATCTCAATGGTTATGCCAATTTCGATATTTTCAACTTACGTTTTTTTTGTAGCTAATAATAGCGAGAACAGATTGTAATTTTGGAGGGTGTGGCCTATTTTTTTAGAAGCTAAGTGTATTTGTTAATTTAGAATTGTTAGTAATGATACGATACGTTTCTATTGAAGATTATTATTACATAGGTAGGTACATAGAATTGTCAAGTGTTTTATTATTTTTATCTCATACCTACTAAAACTAGATACTACTGCAGGCTTTCAGTTGAGGATGTCAAATTTAAATAATGTAGTTAAAAATTTCAGCACTATATGAAATTTATATTCAATTCCTAACCAGCTAAAACAGTTAAAAATATAAGTCAAATATTTGTAGTAAAATTCTTGATAAATAAAAATTAATCAGCTTTATAATAATAAATTATGATCACCACGATAAAATAACCCAAAACCTCTGTCTGTACAATTACTGAAAGTCACGCAGCGCGTAGCAGGAATTCGGACGCAAAGGAACAATCTAATATAACCAACAACAACAAAAAAACGATTTATTATTCCTTTCTTAACATCGCATTACGTCAGTTCCTATTTACCTCAAAATGTTCCATTTGCATAATAGCTTTTTTTGCCGCCATTACTATTTATACGTTAATATTCTGATTCCTTTAAGCGGGGGTCGCACGCACAGAGAACATAAAGACAATCTTGTACTTCGGCCATTTATGTAAATATAAATCTACGATACCTTACTATTATGAAAATGCGTGGAACGGGAGTGGCCAGAATATTTACATTTTGTCTGGGAGTGGCATTCGTTGGACAGGAAATCATATAATTTATATGAGTTATGACAGTTTGTTTGTCATTCATTTCCCTGCCATAAATATCAACATTTTAAATATTTTGCTATGTAGAAAAAGACTTTTTAATACCACTAATAGGTATTATAAAAATTTATACTTACTTGTTTGGCTATTTCTTACTCAATGTCTTGTATATGGTGAAGAGAAACTAGCATCAAATTTGTTAACAGCTTAATAAAAAAGAATCATTACATAAAGTTCCATAGACCGTCACAGTTAGTATCTTAACAGACCTTGAACTTTTCAGCAGTCTGGCGGAAACACAAAAAAACGTTATAATTACAAGGATCCAAGTCATTCAGCAAAACCTAATTAATTTACTATGCTATTAAATTGCAAAATAAAACGGCATAACTTAATAACGACTGTGCTTTAATCAACAAAACTTCAGAAAGCAATAAGCTGTATTAAGGAGTGCGATAGAAAATCTCATAATATTCGTCTTGAGTCGTCAAAAACAAAGTGGCTGTGTTCCACAGTTGGTTATTAACGCGTCTTAATAATTACAGGGCACATCAATCAAAGGGCATATGCAGATAGAGCGTTTTGTGCGAGTCAGCGCGCACTCGGCACACTACAACCCTTTCTTTTATAGCCATAATGATATTTCGAATTGAATTATTAAAACTGAGTTCTTTAATTTAGTGAATTAGTGATGAGATTTATCGATACTTTTTTCGATTGTTATCGATTTGATTTTGTTAATTTTCGAATGTCATTTAAAAGATTTCCGAATGACGTGGTATTTGTTTAACCAAATTATTTTAACATGGACTGTTGTGGAATATGTATATGACTTAGAAACGCTAAATACAAAACTTTTTTTAACTTGTTACTATGTGTCATTTTGATATAAAATCAATTATTTCACAATCATAAAAAATAACTGACAATCGATACTTGTTTCAAAAAATTAACCTTTTCACCGACCCTCAGCATGACAAGCACATTTCGAGTAGAACGTTCAAATTGCCTACAATTAAAAGAACAATGACTGGTTTCAATTCCCCAAACTTAATTTCCTCCAATACGAACGTGTCTAAACGGGAATATAACGTTTTTCTGAAATAAATTCACAAAAACTTTAGTTCTCATATTTAATTTATACGGGCAGTGATTATAGTAAAATAGCTATTTAACCCTAGTACCTATACTAAATGGCTATCATTCTAATTTGAGAGAGTCAGAAATAATCAGATCTAAATAAAACAATTCGAACATCTGAGATTATTTTTCAATTTAAAATGATTAAATTGATATTTTGAAGAACAAACAAATTCCTCAAGTTCTATCATACCTTACTCATTTAGCAGAAAACGTAACTCTACAAACATGAGTTCAATGTTTTAATACATTTCAGTACACCTGCTTGAGACTCTAATTCATGGGTGTGAACATGTTGAAATATATGATGCCGTTTTATTATTCAGTCGGTCTCTTTATTTATATAGGTCAAATAAAATAGATGCTCATGGCTAAACTAATATAAACATTAACATAATAAATATAATTATGCTAACTTTGCTAATACACAAATTGCATAGCATGTTTTTCCTAAGAACTACATGCATTTGTATGAAAAAAATGTAGAAATAAGATACAAAATGAGTAACACTTTTAGGGACACACTAAGAAAAGTAACTTTTTAAATTCCTATTTTAAATTTTTCAATCACGTCGTAGAAATAATGATCATGTTGTCTATTTGCCGCGGCGTCAGGCACGCGTCTATATTTGACTGACATCTTCACTCGTCATCACATCAACAAAACATATTACTCCTCAACTCTCAAATTTTGTCTTATAATAAAACATAAATAGAGTTCAAATCAGCTTGAACCAATTTTGATTAAGAATATCGAAGTTAATCCATGCTACTCTGTCTTTGAAAGCAGCCTAATTAAGTTTTTTTTTTATTGAAAAGACTATTGAAACTTCTATTGATTGGCAGTTGGCGCTAGCGGCAATATCAAATGGATATGTTACTTTGAATGTAATTATCAATCATTTTAGAGTTATTGTTTAAATACTATCTTCAGTGACCGATGAAAACATAATGGACAGCGTGAGGTTAAAGACCCTTATTTATTAAACTAGAAAAAAAGGTAGAAAATGGTTATTTCTCACTTACATGTCCCTTAAAACAAATAAAACCTTTTCAGTGCATTGTCACGAACGAGAATCGTATGCAGTGCCACGTCCCATCCAGAAGTAAGCATCCTTCACAAAGCCTAACGTCTGGTCGCGTCAACATTCACTCATAAACAGATACATATACAATTGCGCCTCTCTCATCCCTAACGCTACATTGAAACTAAGCTTAAAAGTAGTTGATTAAAACGTGATCGAATAAACAGTTACATATGCAATAATAGCTCGCAGCTAACTAATCATAAAAAACGCGGCGATGGCACGACGCGCCGTGAGAGCTGTAGGTACAATGTGAAATCATAAAGAATCCATCAACATCAGCGTGGCTCCGATCACGAAATCCGCCATCAATCATAAACATCAGAAAGGATTAAAATCTACGTTGCACCTTCCGAAGCTTGAGTACCCTTGTTTTTCTCTTACCCGTAAATACTGAGGGGCGTAAGTATGGCCGGGGGGCGGTAAATATTACAGGGGGACGGGGTGGCGCCTGAAGGGGGCACTATCCCTTATCGGGAACGTTACCCTCGCGAGCGGACGCTACTCCGCCAAAATATAGGCCAAATCGATTTCACTACCCTATTTTTGTGCATCTGGACCGTTATCGATTTTAGGAAAAATCGATAAATTTACGAAAGATACGCACGTCACTAAAATAATAATAATTTACCTTTGCAATAAAATTTAGATTTACAAATAATCTTAAAAGCTATAAAACGTTGTTACAATGTTACAAGGATTCGTATCTTTGATAATTATTTCGAATGTGTTGGTTATCGGATGGTTCAAGTTTATGTGTGTAGTAAAGAAATTTTTGATTGCAAAGGATGACTCTTATGGCCTAAGTAGTGACATTTTATTATCACTTGATGTCTTTAAAAATCATTGTAATACCTTATATAGTACTTATAAATAAACACTGTAAAGAAATCTAGAAATAGTAATAAAATCCAGCTTGTTTTATTCGACAAAGATGTATTGACCGTAAATGTAGTTTCATTTGGGTTATAAAACTTTGCTAATAGTAATTGCTTACAATTTACTATGAAAACATGTCTTTTTCTTTTTAAGTCTTAAGAATGCGTGCCTACGTTAAAATGTAGCCTCGGATAGTTTGTAACCAGCAAAATAAATACAAGTTTTGTAATAAAATGCAATTTACTATCTTCTTGGAGTTTTGATATTGGCCTATGTTTTATTAAGTTTGTTTTTATCGATACTAATTTAAAGTGTTGCCAATGTTTTATTTTTAACCGTATATCAGAAGTTAACGAGGCTCGGGTTGGTTTAAGTAGGCAGTTTATTGTCTTACATTGTTAAGGCTTTATTCATTAGACGTGCATAAAGATTGATATGACAACAAGATTTAAAACAGCAATATTCATTTTGGAAATATTACAAATACATATTTTGCCCTTCATTACGTTTTGGAAATCACAAGTTCAAAAAACTATAGAAGTTTTCATTCCCTTTAATAACTTTTGTCGTATGTTTTTTTTCACTGATTTGAATCTAATCTAGTAACAAATCTCTACAAAAATCAAATTGGAGAAAAGTCTAACGAACCGATTTTGTTTTACTTTTTACAAACCATTTAGCTGAAACTGAAATAATTTAAGGCAAATTTGACAGTAATCAGTCATTTTTCAAAATTCCAAAATTTTCCAAAATTTTTGGAAATTTAGGGAATGGTCTAGAGAATGTAGGTACCTATTATGAAAATAATAGCAGAAGTAAAATAAATAAATAATAAATATTTCTGACACTCACACAACATTATCTACCCCAAATTAAGTTTCTTAAAGAACTTGTGTTATGGATACTAGATAACTGATATACTTAATAAATATATAAACATACATATTGAATAAATACATATTTTTTATTAGAATAAACTTACATAAACATATAAACATCCATGACTTGACGACTAATATCTGTGTTCATCACACCGATATCCGCCGCCGCCGGGATTCGAACCCAGGACCTCTGGCATAGAAGGCAATATATATTACCACTACACCAGCCGGCCGTCAAAGTTATTTGATTTTTTTTTTCACAAGTTTAAAGAAGAACTGAAATGACGTGCGGGCATAACCTTTGAATAAAAATTAGGCGTATGTAGGTGAATGTTGGTATTTGCAGTGACTGGGATAAACAAATTAGATAGTTGCTTTTCGAATGGAAATTCATAAAAGCCGAGATGTTGTATCCATTATTTTCTGCTGTCGATGAAACTTACACCGATGATTACAGTTATCAGCTAATGTTGAATTCAAAATACATATTTAAAACAAGCTTACTGCATAGGTACATACATAACTTGACGCCGGTATCCCTTATGGGGTAGGCAGAACACCAGAGGCTATCAAACAATCTGATGTCACGTTTGACGAATTGGAGGTATTACAATGATGGATAGAGACTATTACAGTGACAGGGGGTCAGCCTTTTGCCCGTATAAACGCTAACAAAACCTCTGTTCCTTAACTGACTTTTACACTAAGCCCGGGAAGAGAAGCAGCTGGTACATTCTATATTATTCTTTCGTTCCCAGTCCAGCATGGAAGCTTAGTTTCTATAGCATTTTCTACAACATCACTAGGTTAGAGATTTTCTTTTCTTTTTCGAGGGTAGGTTGACTTACAACGCTGAGTTCAAAAATGGAGTACCCAAACAGATCTAGCAAGGTTTTCAACTGTTTTTAGCTTTTCTTTACGTATATTTTCTGCAACTTGTATTCAAATATAGAATGTTATAATATTATCCCTTCGTTCAGGGCCATGCATTTCACTTATTGATAAGCTACATGAATTTTAATGTTATTGACAATTAATAGAACTACTGGTCCATAAAAGAGTGGCAACTTAATGGGGTATGCAGTACAATCGTTTTTTTTTAAGTCATTTTATAATCCACTTAAGCCTTCTTATGAATTTACCGTTTTGTTTCATAATAAAAACTAAATTAAAATAATATTGAATCATTTTGTTAGCAGTAATTAATATTTTTTGATTTAGGCAAGTGCCTGTCTAGTCTAGGTATCTTACATTATCCACTTCCTTTCTTTGCTTTTTATCTATGATGTCTATAAATAACTATGTATTTTAAAAACATTTTGTAACTGGCCTCTTGTTCAGACATTATAAGTTCGCAGAGCCACCGGTTGTCTATTTGGAAAAAATTGAGGATTTTCCGCAGCTTCTTTTTGTGTAGGTACCTAGTTCACTATTATACTGTGATCACCAACTCATTTGGCAAACATAGTAATTTTTAACATTTGAAAAACCTCATTCTTCCATGACAAATATAAGCCGATCTTATAATATGTCTTTGAGTGAGAAAATTAACTCAAAATTACAAAACGCTAAGTAAATACGTTACTTTACAGCTGGTGTAGTAGTTACTTACTTTTACTATGCGGGTAACGGCATTCCTAAATAATATCATTATGCCTTTGAATTACTAACGCAAGTAGAATTCTGCCATACTTACATTGAAATAAAAACTTTGATCGCACCAATCTTCACTTGTTTTTATGCGTCATTTTATCAATCACCTTTCACTGGATCTTAGATGTATCAACAAGTACAGTCAGATAGAAAATGTTAATAGAGGTTTTGAATAAAAAAGTTATTAACATTGATAATATAAGCTAGTAAATTTAGTTATTGCCCATATATAGAATGATATTACCTTAAAAAACTACTGATAACTGTTTATAAATATGATTATAATTGTATCTTTATACATAAAAGTAATAAGTAATATCCGATGATGTAAATAATGTTATTAGAAAAGTAATTCAAAATTATTATTTTATTATAACTTGTTTAAATCTTTTAAAATCATCTGTAACTGCTGGTTTGATATCATTTAAATTCTCTTTGATAATTAAGCCCCTAATTTAATGACAGTGTCGGTAAAATTACCGTTCCGTTACTTTATATTTAGAATGAAAGTTTAAATGGCAACATTTTTCATGCACACAGTACAGTAGTGCCTTATTCCAATTAATTTGATATTCCATCGTGAGAATAAACGCAAAATCTTCATACACTGAATGAGGTATCACTTCATAATAGACTAATTGTGCGAATTCGCTTCTTGCTACCGTTCCCGATATAAAATAACTCCATTTAGTCACGGCACGGCATTGATATTTCTTATTTCTTTTCTTTTTTTAAATTGAAACAGACACATGTTTTATCTTGTTTGTTATGCGAATGAGATTTGTTCATTCGTATTCCATATTTGAAAAAAATAGATCGAATGCGAAAATTTTGATTAGGTGTGAAATACTCGCGTTTTGTTTCACTTGTAGGTTAAGAGTTGATAATTAATTGTATTAATTAAAATGATAATGTTCTGTCTTAATTGCTTTAAAGTTTTGCATCCAATTATTGTATTTCATGTTTGTTGTTAGTACCTACTACTGAGGATTTATTGCTTTAATTTCAACAGCTTGATTTAAATCGGTTACTCGGAATAAATAAAATTAAAATTGCGGCGATTAGCGCATACAATGTTGTATGTTAAAGTTACCCAGGAGACAATGTAAGTATTTTATGTAGTGTTTAAACGCAATACTGAATATGCTAATGTTATCGTCTCGACAATTAGAAACGGTGTCTCTTTCACACACTCGCGCAGTTTTTCTCGCTTTTTCTTCTATTTCCGCCTCCTATTGTCTCAATGGTAATCTGAATGGATTAATAACCACCTACGTGCGCATGGGTATGGATAGAAAAAAAGGTAGCTAATTTAATTAACAAATTACACGACTAAAGTTCACTCATAGACGCTTTGCAAATTTCTTCCATCAGCAATTTGCATGGAACGCAGACTATTAAACATTGTTATGGAAATATAATAGTTAATACGAATCGTCGAAAATAGCTTTCTGTAAAGTTCTAATCAACAGCTAAGTGTAAATAATTGGCGCGAGAAAAACTTCTATATTAGATATGCAAGTAGATTTTCAACAAGAACTTGTTCTATAGAGCGTCCGCGATCGGTTATAGGCAAGAAAAAACGTTTAATCCATCATTTTCTCGTGATGTTTGAGTCTTTGTAACAGTTGATCTCATGATAAACGGCAATGACTCCTTCTTGCGGGTGTAATTAAACATGATTAGAGCTCAGCACATGGCGAGCCGCAATTATTAGACGCCGCTGCAGCTACTGCAATACGCACGCTATGCGTTCTATCAACCATTCAATAACTAACACGGAAGCGAATTTCAATTTAATCACCTCATTATTTCATTGTCACCCTTTTTAACAGACTTCAAAAAGATGGTTCTCATTTCGACTGTACATTTTCTTTTCTGTTTTGTATGTTTGTTACTGGATTATTTAGTCAACTATTCATGGAGTTTTATTATTCTTATTACATTTGATAGAATACACTTCAGAGGTGGGCCCATATAAATTTCATCAAAATCTATAAAACGCTTATTTTAACAATTTGCAATATTCTAACAAATGCGTGAAAACAAAATTGTGTATCTACCTATAAATGACGATTTGATTTCTGCCAAACTTTGGTAAGGATTTGAATATGTGGATGAAATCTGTACCTATTTCTTAGAACAACAGTTATGCAGATCGCAATTTCTCGGAGATCGAAACCCAACAATTCCAAAATACGCGTGCAAACGTCACCCTAAACCGTCTCCAAATGGTTGCGACGCACATTCCGAATTCATTCAAATCCACAATCATGAATGAACCGAATGGGAAAGAGATGGGTATACTTTACAAATGAAAGAGAGAGGGAAAAACGAATTGAATAGTACGCGAAACGGAAATAGAGAGGCCAAGATAATTCCGTCTGCTCGGAGGGATTCCCTCGTGACACTGGTGTGAGTACCTTTTTCGGATTGTACGAGTGGATTTGTAATGTGGGTGTACGTCTGCTCGGAGGGTCCTTTATTCAAGCTTTCTTCCGTGTCGACTGAGCGGCAACTTGTTGATCAATCGTAATAAATTGCCCCCTGATAGTCCCATTGTGGAACAGTTTGTCGCCGTCTTCAGGAAATTGTGTTTCCTTAAACGACTCGAGTTTATTTGTCTTTTCATTGTTCACTGAATTGATATATTGTCGTTTTGTTACTGAATTTAACTGAGGAGATTAATTTATACGTTTTGACAGTTGATATGCGGATATTTGAATTGGTGTCTGTCTGATTCGATCAGTGGGGAGGAGCGCCGGACCGTGATGCTTTTAAAAGTGAAACTAATTATTGCGACTGCTGATCTGTATTGAGATATCAAATATTGATAAGTATTGTTGTACTTGAAATATTTATAACTCTATTACGAATATACAAAGTCTATTTTCAAGATTGTGAATGTTGAAATAAATTCAGGTTTTAGAGGAATAAGATATGAGAACGTTATACGTCTGACTCCGTTTGTAACTTTCTAGTACCGTTGAATATAGTGGAATATATTCAATTTAATATATTTTTACTTCTCGTTAATTTTATGTTTTTCTTCTTCAGAGACTTTTAAGGAATTTTTACTATTTAATTAAGTATATTTCGCTTAACATATCCGAACATGTCATTATTTTATTAACTATTGTTTAAATGTGTAGTTAGAAATCGGCATGAAGTTTTACAAATATTGTCAATTACCTATATATATATTTTTCCTATATTTACACAGTTATTTTATAACCCTCTCAACCCTAAAACAAATACACCCCCAAATCACAAATAGAGCATTCAATAAAATCTTACTAATTTATGATACCAATAGTTCGGGAACACATTACAATAATGCATTTGGTCAATATTTGGCAACACCATCTTGGAGACTGCAGTGCAGGCTCCTTGGTTTAATATTTCAATGAGTAGCACCATGGCTGGCTAGATGCCAGTTTGAATCCGGGTGCGAACTATTCATTTTGTAGTGATATTGAATTGTTAGTGTCAACGTTACAACAAATAGATAGGTTGATCGATTTGAATTTCGATTTTTTTAGGCAACATATAATTTGTGTTGTCTTAAAGCTCAAATGTTTCTTCAATTTTAAAGAGAGTCCCATATTTTAGATCAACTTAGTACTAGTTGATACCAAAGCAAGTTAATTTAATAGTTTAAAATATCGGATTCGTTGTTTTTAAGAAGAGATTCTTTGGTAAGAGGAACATGCTATACAGGGTGACTGGTGACAAATTTTAGATACTGAAGGAGAGCACTCTGAGTTCCACTCTGATCATAATTAAGTAATAAAAGTAGGTATTTAATTTTTCACTAGAATTACCTATAAATAAAAACTACTGTGTTACTATTTACTTTACATACAACTAAGTCAATCGCGGCACGTGACCTGACACGCGGATCGCTGCCAACGCTAGCGTAACCATGCGTTGCGTAATCAACTCTTTAACTTTCGGTTAAGTTTACTCAGTAAAAAAATATTTTTTTGTTTTTTATGTATGATCTCAAACTATCACGTCCTTGAATTTCAAAAGTGACCCACCAGTTACCCAGTATAATATCTTAAGATATCTACGGCCTTTTCATCACTACATTAACCATTCACAAGATGATAATAAGCAGTGCACTTGGTTTGCTAGACATTATTGGACAAAAATGTTGTAGACTGCCGATTTTAAAATATAAAAATATATACCTATCCTAACAGTGGAATTCCATCCAATAGTCTATCTTTAATTTAATGGAAACTTTAAGAACAGATTGCTGTTTACTATGTAGCGATTCTGTTTTTCAGATTTAGTGTGATTACTTGTATAGAAACCTGGCGTTAAATTCCATGATAAAGCAGATGGACAGCTTAAAAATATTGCCTTGTTAACATAGGCATGGCCATCGTTAACATTATTTAAATTTTTAAAAAAGGTATTTGAAAACAATTACACAGTTTTAAAATCATATCCAAAGTCCAGAAAAATGTATTGCTTTATTAAAAATCTACCTAGAGTAAACTAAAACTGAAGGCTTAGATTTTATTAATAAAACGTGATTTTTCAAGACAAACCTGTCTCGAATTGTGTGAGAAAATAAATAAAGTACCTACCTACCTACAGATCTAGAGGAAATAGCTCGGGGCGATGATCCCGCAAAGATTTCTATTGTCAGGTTTTTCTTTTTTAATTCTACCTATACTTTCCAGGTCTATGCTATAATCAACGTCTTTAGATTTGTGTTCACAATATTTGAAAAAGGAACATCATCATTCACATCTTCATTTATTTCTTTTGTTTTTAAGACAATAATACGTTCTCTACAGATTATATAGGTTGTCAAACATCAAAAGTTAAGCCTACTTCACGCGTAGAAATAAAACTAAAATGACGTATCTCAAAACTAAGATCTACACATCAATTATAAGAATCACAGTAGCTCGAAACCCAAAGAGACGGCTCTCTACAAAGGTGTTAGTTATTTCAGAAGTCTGTTTATTTACAAAATATCACTCCGTTTGAACGTAGCCATCAAAATGTGCCGTAAAACTGAAAATTCCATAAAAAGGCGTGTTGATGACCTTTGTGATTGGGTTTGTTCGTTGCAGAGACAATGGCCGGGCCTTTTGAATGAGGATTTCTATAAAAACTGATTTTGGTAAGGAGTTGGATAGGTTATAAGCAGATTTAACCAGCAGTACCAAAACTTTTAAAAATTAGACACGCGGAAACGTTCCAATCTATACTAATATTATAAAGAGGAAACCTTTGTATTTTTGTATTGAATAGGCTCAAAAACTACTGGACTGATTTCAAAATTTCTTTTACCATTACTTAGAGGGATTCTTCCGAATCCGTATAGGCTACTTTTTATCCCGAAAATCCCGCGAGAATCGAAATTGCGCGGGTAAAACCACGCGCAACAGCTAGTGTTCCATAAAATAGGCCATTTATGAAATACCTATCAGTTTTTGTCAGGTTCGTGAATACGAAAAAGACATAAATATAAGCATTTATGTATTTACAATATGTATAAATATAGTGAGAGTAACAAATTTTGTAGACATTCTTATTACTTCTCCGATGTGTTGCGGTAATGTGTCCATTTTAAGCCGTGTATAAAGAAGAAAGGTTTTTTTGCACAGGAAAATCCAGCTAGCAAAGCTCATTAAAGCCTTAATTTTAGTTTCAAAAAACGTATAAAAGCCTGCAATAAGGTGAAAATCCATTCTACGCCTCTAAAATATCTGCAATGATCAATGTACAAAAATAAGACAGTTTTTCTAGGCCTGAGTAAGTAAAATAGCAGAGCTCTACATTTAATTTTTTTAAGTGTACAACTTTTTATTAGGTCCCTAGTCCCTACTCTAACTTACTTCGCGTAGTGATAAAGTGTATTATGCTTTTTCAATTAACTAAAAAAGCTATATTCGAAATAGAACAAATACCGAATTACTTTCACTTTTAAAACCTTCAAATGAAAAGTACCTACCTACTAGGCAGTAATAAAAGAGTTGGAGTAGTGACACCCTATGCTCCGTTCCGTTCTGTGCAAGTAACTCGATCCGGACTCGTTTATCTGCTGTCGAGCAATTATTGAAGCGTGAAAAGGAACGTTCTCTTATTATTTACACGTTTTGTAATGCGGGCGATTCGTTTTTTGAAAAATATCACATTTCCTGGCACAGCTTGGCTGATGCACTGCGTCCGACCTTGTTCGAATTTTGATTATTATTTTACAGCTTCTAAATGTCAAGTTCTAGTGACTTTTGTTGCCTTTTTAAAAAATTGTAAGACCTCCTTCGGGAGTATTAAAGTTGAACTAGGATACATAGGCCAAGAGCTAAAAGATGTTCTATATTTCTCTACTCTTTTTAGCAAAACTAAAGCCATTTATGTATACTTTTAAATTAAGTAGTAGAAAATAAATTATGATAAATGAGTATACAATTAAAGAACAAAGTAGCTATTGACCAACCTGTACCATTTTTATGCAATAAGTACCTACGGTCCTAATCACAACTGGAAGTTATTTACCTACTTCCACTTATTAAAATTCCCTAAAATATAAAACATTACTTGAAATGATTTCTCGAAATATTTCCGTTTAAATTGAAAAACTACTTAAAACGTAAATTTACTTTTCATCGAAATTAGTGCTTTATATTAAAAAGCCGTAGATACCTATATTATATTGTAACGACTCTACAAGGGCATCTCTCTAGGTATATCTTTGGAATATCAGGATACAACCCTATGAAATATGGGCCTTACCTTTCATTTAAATCCAAACAGCCTTCTTAGCATGAAGGAATTAACAAACTTTCAACATAAACACATAACTTCACGCCTACCTACATCCCTTATGGGGTAGGCAGAACACCAGAGGTTTTAAAACAATCTGATGTCACGTTTGACAAATTTGGAGGCATTATAATGGTGGAGAGAGACTATTGCAGTGACAGGGAATCAGCGTATCGCCCGCAAAAACGCCAATAAAATCTCCGTCCCTTAAGTAACTTTTACAGTATGCCCGGGAAGAGAAGCAGCTGGCACATTCTATGTTTTCTTTCGCTACCAGTCCAGCATAGAAGCAACAAAAAAAAAAACAAACAAACTTTCGAGTCTCTATTACACCTACTTAAGTAGAACACCATACCTAAATCCGGTGATGGTTTCATAGTTCCGCTTTGAAAATTTATTCTATTTTTTTTTATTGGACAGATAAAAAAAACATTTAGCAATCTTTATTAATAAATATTGATTGTTGCTAGGTACTTCCTAGGTACCTAGCTAGGTACCTAGGAACCTAGGACAGGTATACCTGTCAACTAAGTTCAAATAAATAATATTATTTCCAGGCCGGTCGCCGCTTCGTCGGCGGGAGCCCACGTTATATCGCACTAATCTATATTGACATGTTTCCACTGGTTCGATTCCTTACAATCAATGCTTTACTTAACGTTATTTTTGTTACTTTTTGTATCATTTTAATCAACAATTATTTGTCTGTGTTTTTTTTTAAATATAGAACTGGAAATGAAACAACAGTCTGTGTACCTAATCTAAGTGTTGGTGATTCTAAATTCAATATTTTATAGGCTACTGGCCAGATTCTATGCGCATTTTTTTTAAATATTGACAATGTTAGTATTGTGTTAATTGCAGCTTTAAACTTTTTTGATACAATTGTTTTTTTTTAACCACTTAAGTTATGAAATCAGTTTGTTAGAAGTTGATGCAATTTATATCATGGTTCGTTATCGTTGATTTATGTATGCACTTACCCTCATTACCTATTAGCCACTACATATTATTGTTATCACTATTAAATCCCTATTATAATTTAGACCTACCGAGTCTTTTCTCTAAAATATAAAAAACAAATGACCATTAGTATCTTTGTAGGTAGGTATTAAGTAAGTCCTATGTAAACCAAACTAAATATATGTGACATTTAAACAAATAAATATCTGTCAACTTGAAACCTAAAGACTCCGCAAACATTCAAAATCTTATTTCCTCCGAATAACAACGACAAACATCTAACTGGCCTATCATATTTTACTGTTCATAAAAAATTAACCTACATAACATATCAACCATGCATGATATCATCAGTCAAAAGCACATAACATGATTTCATTTACAACAAACAGATAGGTTTAAAAAATGACTCATTTTTTAAGGTTGGCACGACTTCATGTCCCATTTCCGCTTACCAAATAAACAAACATTAAATATTACCAACACAAAGCGAAAAAAATAAATTTAACACCTCCCAAACGTACACTTCCGCGGACATTCCATTTTTAATTTTCACACAGAATATAGGCCTAAGCGCGCTCGGGATGAATTCAAAATATTTTTTAATCTAACTTTAGCGTTTGTAAAAATTACTATTTACATATTAATTCATCGTCAGCCACTAATTAACTAGGATTTACCCCTTCCGTCGCCGAATCTCGCTTTATTATTTAGCCCTGTGGAATTATTTGGTGCGTATTAAAAAGTGAAAATTTAATGCAGTTGGACGCCAGTCGGCCCTTCGAGGTAGGTACTCCCGCTTTCAAACTTGGAGGCTTTTTTTAATTACTTACGGAAGTTTTTTGGTTTAAGTTTTATCTTTTTTTACTGTTATTAAAAATCTTATAAATAAAACTAAAATCTAGTAACTAATAAAAATAAAAAATTGTGAGCTCGCCTAATTAAAGAGCTTGTAAATTAAAATGAAACAAAAATCAAGATGAAAAAAAATTAAATAGGTAAGGGTTAATGAAAAGTTTGTAAATAAAAAAAAACACAACACCAAAGGCTTGAATTCCTTGAAGGCCGTAGCAACAAAATCTACTATCAAAAGCATTTCTTTTAAATTCTATCACAAACACTCAAAAATAAAACAAGTAAAAAATATTTCCGCCTCACTGGCTGTACGCAGAGTAGAAAAACGGATTCGAATTAAAAACTCAAAGTACAGCACGAACACAGGTACAAGAAACTAAATTGTAATATTTGTGTTTGGGTGTGCGAGGTTGCAAATTCTGAATTAAAAAAAAAAAAATAGGTTCGAAATTTAAACATCGTAGGTGCATAGGTATGTGTGTGTGTGTGTAAGAGACGTACCTTGCAGTGGTGCAGTCCCGGTAGAGCACGTCGAAGTCCTTGCAGGACAGCAGCTTGCAGCGGTTCACGCCCGGCTGGATGGCACCCAACCCGCGAAGAATACGAACTTGTTCGACATTGCACACGATAGGAACTATGTCCAGCCGCTTCAACTTCGTATAAACAGTGTGCAAACCCCCAACCAAATGCTTCAGAAACAGCTCGAAAGCTTGCGGCAAGCACAGCATCGTGTCCCCTTGGATAATAAACGCTGCCACCTTCTGGCCCCGGTAATCAACCAGCTTGCACTCATTCGCCGACGGATCCGACGTAGACATCGGCGGCGGGCTTCCGTATCGCGGCGGCCCGTGATGCTGGGCCGCTGCCATCAGCTCCAGCGGAGAGTGATGCATCATCTGCAGCGAGCTCAGCAGCCCAAGGCCTGGCGGCGGCAGCGGCAGCCGCGGCGGCATCAGCTGCGGCGGAGACATCGCCCGCGCCGGACTCGCCACCTTCACTCTTGGAGAACCTCCCGAGGAGCCACTGACTTCGCTCGCGGTCGATGCTGAGTCCACGGCGGACTCCATAATCACGTATGACGAACTACACGCGCATCACACACCCGTCGTGCGCGCCGTTCCGCGCTACAATAAATAAAAAGTAGAAGCGGTGTGAGGGCGCGGTTAAGTGCGCGCGCCCGCCCCGGCTCTTTCGTTTGATTGGCCGAGGCCGGTTTGTAGTGTGCGTTGATTGGCGCACGACGTCGCCGCGGTGTCTCCGCCCTTTTTTCGTAGAGTTGTGATCGCGGGAAGAAACGTTTCTGTTTCTTTTGGGTGTAGTGTGCGGTGCGGCCGCGAGCCTCGGCTGATGGCAGTGTCATCGGCAATCAATATGAGAGCCAGCGCAGCGACGAATGCCCGCTCCGCTCCACGGAAGCCGCGACTAATTACATCCTACACCGGAGTTAAACACATATCTGCCATTGGAACTCCTTCTTACTTTATAAAGATAGGTTCTGTTTGCTTGCATTTTTTCGAACCGAAAGTAAGGTAGCGATATTAAAATGACACAATTCAATCTTAATGAAATTTAATACCAAGATGTAGAGTTGCATATTTCTTAACATTTTTTCATCTCGGTTACATTAATAACAGTTATTTTTGTAATATTTCCTTCTTATTGCCTGGAGGTACTTGTGGTACAAACTTAAGGAAGCAAAGGGTAGATACCTATTGTTTAAAATAAATGTCTCTTTTTTCTTCTTCCATTATAAAAGGGGGTTAAAAGTATCGATACAATAGCGTTCTCAACAAGTTGGGAGCTCGAAAAGCCACTTGAATAGGTTCCGTTTACGAACAACTTTGTATTTCTGACGTTACAAAATAATAAATCCGAAATTGGAACTTATTGTGACGGTATAGAGTCGTGTATTGTTTTGAGGGTTGAAAAATTTGTTTGGTTAATAAGTTTCTCTTTGTTTAGGATGTTTATATTGATTATTACTGCCGGTACGAATAGAATGCAATCAATATTGTATTGTGGGACAATGTGACACTTACTTGGAGAGCTTTTCACAGGTACCTTTGCATCTGTGGGGACTTGGGAGACCTAAGTCTTGAGTATTACTTGAGAACACTTTAAGTTACAATGGGAATGAGTTCAAAAACAATGGAATCGTGGATTAATTGGCTAAATATTTTTATAAATATTTCAATGACAATTACCTACTTCTGAATAGAATCGAACCCTTATACTTAATGAAAGTAGAGTAAGGAAATTATTAAAGGAGTTTGTAAGAAACAAAGTTACAAATAAAAATGATTAGAACCTTGATATATCTTTATAATTGATAATTACTTAAATTATTATAAAGATCTGAACTTTAAATAACAAACTGTGACTTTTTATTTTCTACTTTTTCATACTTAGGTAGGTACCTTTTTGCCTACCTAAAGAAAAAAATAATGTATCTAAGTATGTAGGTAAGGTTAGGTTGCACAATTACAACTTATTAGGTATTATTACTATGCTTCTATGCTGGACTGGGAGCGAAAGAAAAACATAGAATGTGCCAGCTGCTTCTCTTCCCGGGCATACTGTAAAAGTCAGTTAAGGGACCGAGGTGTTATGGAAGGCTTTTTTGTGGGCGATAGGCTGATCCCCTGTCACTGCAATAGTCTCTATTCACTATTATAATGCCTCCAAATTTAACAAACGTGACATCAGATGGTTTTATTACCTCTGGTGTTCTGCCTACCCCCATACGGGATACAGGCGTGAAGTTATGTATGTATGTATGTAGGTATTATTAATTTTTTCCGTTTATTTATTTTATTCTTTAATTAATAAAATTGTAAGTGTAGACCTTAGTTAATTAGGTAGTCTGATAATTAAATAATAGAGAACTTTAGAATATTTAAGATTCCTTTTGTAATTAAGAAACGAATATTTTTGTTTCTGTAAATTAGAATTACCTACTTATTGTGTGAATATTATGGGTACTTTTTCAAGCCTCTCTTAAATTATCTATTTTTTATAAGGGATACCTATGTTACATTTTAATTATAAGGAATCGACTTTTCATAACCCGTAGATATTCATACTCTACTTATATTTAAGGACATACTGACAAAGTAGCCAAGTGGCTCGAGGTGGAGTAGCCAAGAAATGAACTTTCGTAGATATTAGTCGCCTTTACAATAAATAATAATAAAATAAAATAAATATTTCTGACACTCACACTTAAAGAACTTGTGTTATGGATATTAGATAACTGATATAGGTACTTAAGAAATATATAAACATACATATTGAATAAATACATATTTTTTATTAAAATAAACTTAAATAAACATATAAACGTCCATGACTTGACGACTAATATCTATGTTCATCAAACAAATATCCGCCACCGCCGGGATTCGAACCCAGGACCTCTGGCATAGAAGGCAATGTATGTTACCGCTACACCAGTTAAGTCATCATCATCATCGTTGACGGAGTTGTGATCCGTGTAATGAGCCCACTGCAGGGAATGAGTCTCTCCTCTGGGTGACGAGGAGGTTTAGGCCGTAATCCACCAAGCTGGCCCAGTGCTGGTTGGTGGATACACTTAAGTAACGTATGTTAATAAAACATTACTGAGTGTCTGCCTGTGCCGTGAAATAAATAAGATTGCTAAAAGCTTTTCAACCAACTTCCCAAAAAGGAGGAGGTTCTCATTTCGTCTGTATGTTTTTTGTGTCTTTTTTACACGATATTTCAGTCAATTATGAATTTATTTTAAAAATTATTGTTTCATTTGATAGAGGATACTTCATGGTTGGTCCCATTGAAATTTCATCGAAATCAGTTGTGTACTTTATTGAAAATTTCAAACTTTTAAAAAAATATGTATGGTTTCGGAGAATATTTACGTTGATGACGTTCTCAACTCAAAGTTTTGACGTGAAGTCGGTTTTTTTAATGCTCTGCATTCCTTGATTATTATTTATTTTGTAGTAATGGAGAGCTCCTTTGTTAAACATAGGTTTATTATTTTCATAAAAGTATTTCTCTACATATTGTATCGAAAAAATACAAAATAGAAATGTTGATTTTGGTTGTCATGGCAACGCTTATTAATTGTAGACCGTACCTTTTTTTTTGACTTTAGGAAAACGTGCTATCACGTCCCCGACCGCCCAAGGGGGAGCGACGGGGTATGTGGGGATGATCCGGCAGAAGGCCAGACCTACCCACTTAAAACCTCAAGGTGTACCTCATCCGCCATAGATGGAGCTCACGGTACCGCCATCTACCGTACCTAAATCAATACCAGACAAGTCTTTTAATTAAGAAACTGCCACAAATTGCTATGTGTTTACAATTTTTTAAATTACTTACGCGAACTGATTTCTTACCTACCTACCTATGGACGGTCTCCGGGGTGCAGTATAAACGCTATTACGCCAATCGTGAGGTCCCGAATTCGATTCCTAACAAGAAAAATATTATTCCGTTTTGGGTGTTTATCTACCTACCTATGAGTATTTATATTCTAGGTTCGCTACATGTTATTTCGTTGTGATACTTTGCTTCGTTTCGGGCCTTGCAGTTAGTGTGATTGTCTGGGTATTTTATTTAAGTCCTATGTAGGTACCTATAGCTTCATCGTAAAATTTAATAACCTTGTAATTCATAGTTGAATCTGGACGTTTCCTAGTATCTCACACCCGAAAAGTTAAAGTTACAAAGTTTGATTGCAAAAACTTAACCAGCTCAAACTTAAACCCAGTTTCTCTAGCGGACTCTTTATTCATTTTTGGAATTAAAGTAGGAATTATACTTATAATTAGAATTTATTTTTTAAAGTAGGTATAGATTTAAATTTTTTTATGAATTTATATTTTTGTTCATAATTGCACAGAAGAGTTCACGTCATGAAAACAGTTTTTTACATAAAGAATTATTAAATTAGAAGGTTTCGACACAAAAAGACGTTTTTATTTATTTAAATAGGTCAAAAATGGTTATTTATAAAAACAAAACGAAAATTGTGTAGTTAAGTATTTCCTCGAGTAACATAGAAAGATAAACCCTGGTTTTTATTAAGATATCCAGGTTCCATTGATTAAAATTATATTTTAATTTGTTTCAAATGCAGATTTTGAAAAACCTACATAATAGGTACCTGCTGGACTGGGAGCGAAAGAAAAACGTAGAATGTGCCAGCTGCTTCTCTTCCCGGGCTTAGGTACCTACTGCAAAAGAGGTCTTAAAAGCGTTTTTGGTGGGCAATAGGCTGACCCCCTGTCACTACAATAGTCTCTCTCCATCTTTATAATACCTCCAAATTTGTCAAACGTGACATCAGATGGTCTTATAACCTCTGGTGTTCTGCCTACCCCATAAGGGATACAGGCGTGACGTTATGTATGTATGTATGTATGTAGGTACCTTTAAAAATAGGAAGAATTTACTACAATTACTTAATAATATTTTTTTATGATCATACTATTATAGGTTTTACCGAGACTCTTGTGATGAACTACAGCTCTACATATTTTTTAATTACCTATATTAATCTCTACAAAATCAAGTTCGAAATCTTTCAATTACGTTGTATGAATTTGCAGATTCCGCATAGTTCGTGGACATAATTATGGTATATAATTCTTAAAATAAAGGCAAATAACCTTCTAATGGAGAAAGTATTTCCAAAATCGGTACAGTAGTTTTGCGTATTTAATACAAAATGTACTAAAGTCTTTTGCATCTTTGAAGGTAGGCACTCAATTTGTATTTTAATTGTTGTATTTATATCGGTCTTTTCCCAAGTCAATAAATAAATACATTACCTACATACTATACGTACTACATTAAAGCAAAATGATTGAAATCTAATGTATCGTGAAACCTCACATTTTTTCTTAAGATCACATCAGCTTTAGGTGAGTATAAAGACTTATTTCAACACTGGTGATTTATCACACCTAGAGATAATAAATGATATGACACATTTAAAATAACTAAGAAGCTATAAGTGGGTACATTGCTAGACACATAATTAATCTTATTATGTATGTAAGTAGTTGGTGTTTACAAAAACCTACTTATCAGGATTTAAAGCAGATTTGAAGGTAGTCTTATCTTTAATTTACTGAAATACAGGTAGATCTTCACTGGAATTCGGTAAACGAAATTTGCTAAGTAGATCATTTTGTGTAAGAGGTATATCGCCGATGAAGAGTCAATACATAATAACTGACATTTTGGCCATTTTCGTTTTATTGAATAATTCATTGTTAAATATAGTAATACAATTGTTGATAAAGGTATTGGATCGATTTCTTATTAATTTACCAAGAAAAATAGTAATTGCAATATATATTAAGTGTTGTTACGTCTTCTATGATGGCAATATATACTATCTACGACTCATCACGTTCACTCGTGTTCGTTGTAACAGGCGTACTAACTGTTTGCGACCTGTCGATTTGGTGCCATTACTGAGAGAGAAAAAGAGAGGATACAAAATACGAAATAACGACGATGACACGGCCGCTACTTAGCTTCCACTCGACACAAGTTCCAGGACTGTAGTGGTCAGGAAAAACAGACGCAGGCAGATTGTTCCACACCTTGGCAATCTGTACCAAAAAGGAACTATCGAAGCGCTTAGTTCGACTTTTCGGAATATCTACCACATACGGATGGAAGTTCTGTCTGCATCTAGTAGTCCGATGGTAATTGGCTTAAATGAACATTTTAAAGAATAATATATAAGAAAAAACCTTTGAAACGGATGTGGTACGTTTTTTTCGCCTCCTGAAAAGTTGCGTTTTTGTAGTTATTATTTATTGCATATTCATCGGCGATATGTATAATTTGTTAAGGCGATGTAACCTTAATTGTAAAAATAGCTAAGATTTTATTGCGTCATGCGAAGTTAATGAGGTTGAATAGAGCATAAGGGCTTAGGAAAGAAGTGGGTCTTATTAAAATATTACTGGAATAAGTACATAAGTGATATTCAGCGATGGATTTTATAAGAAGAGAGGTTGATGGCTAAATAAGGGCTCTAAAGTTGTTTTTCCAGCCAGTGGTAGTTTTATTGTTTAGTCACTTTGGTTTTCTTGTATCAACACCGTGTAAGTTTTGTAGGATTATTTTTAAAAGAACTCTACCACCCCTGCGTTTAAGACCAGTCAGATACACTCTTTTATTCTAAAGTCACCTTTAATTTACCTAAATGTCTTATAATGGTTTATGGTGCAAAAGAAACACAGCAGTAGAGGAAGTAATAGCATATTCATATAACTATTCTAGTTCATCATCATTTCCAAGGTTTGGTAATAGATCAGATAGCAGCGGAAGTGATATGAAGAACTCTCTACCTAGCAAAGTTTAGGTGTACCTTGCAATCCTCGTCGTCCAGGAACACCTAATACTGTAAAACTAAACGTTCAAGATTTGGTGAACTTAATATAAGATCTGTCATTTTTAATTAATTAATTAGATGGTTACAATTGCTATCGTGTCCTCCTTTCCACATAACTAATTACTAACTAACGAATCAATCAACTCAAACAGATTTATTTTTCCATTTCCAATTAGATACCCAACTATTTTTTTGCTGAAATAATTTTTTGTTCACTATAAAACTCATATCTCTCTAGCGATTGAGATACTGTTTGCACTTTAAATATCTTTTATAAAAATATTTTTACACCCGGCCAGACTATGAATGAAGCTTCAAATTTAGTCACTTTCCTATAAAAAATATACTTAAGAGTACTTCGCCTTAATAACTCATTGGAATATTTCACCTTGTCAGATAATCTGGAGTTATCATTATCAACAAACAAACATATGATAGGTACTGTTTACTGCTTAGGTATAATCTTGATGGTTATTTCGTCAAGATTATATACCTGTATTTTAATATGGCAAGTGGACTAGAAATGGCACTGCTAAATGTATGTGCATGCCAAAACTAAGGAGGACAGTTGGTTATTCTCTCCAGCAGGGCACCATCGTTAAATACTCGAATCGACGAGATAAATATTACCGAATTATTTTATCCTATTATGTCAGTTAGTATGAGCACCATGACAGATAGAATTAATCGATTCGATAGCATGATAAAGCCTAGAGAACCAAAACTGCCATATTCTAAAAAAATACCTACATATTATGCGGAGGTTTTATTGACGTTTTTGTGGGCGATAGGCTGACCCCCTATCACTGCAAGTCTCTCTCCAACATTATAATACCTTCAAATTTGTCAAATGAGGCATCAGATGGTTTATAGCTTCTGGTGTTCTGCCTACCCCGTAAGGGATACAGGCGTGACGTTATGTATGTATTATGCTAAATGCCAAATTTTATGAAATTATCAATATAAAGGCCCAATTTATCGTGGTCAATGGTCGCATGCTAGCCCGGCTGTATTTTAAGATAAACTTCGTGATGTTGAATAGCAGACACTGATATTCTATTTCACGTACCTAAACACAGTTACCTAGTCCTAAAACCCTTGCCCGAAAGAACAAAGCTAAAAAGCTTATTCGCTGTAGTTTTCGAAAGTAAAATATACATTAATGTATGTGAAAACAAAAATATAAATTCAACATCATTAATTCAGGAGAAAAACCAATAGCCTCCCCTAATATTCTCCACACCGATCGGTCTCCGATCACATCCAGCGTTTACCGGCAACTTTAACCAGATCGTCGTCGGTCCACCTGCCTATCCTGCCTCTCCCAGTGGTCGCCACTTGAAAACCTTTCTACCCCAACGGCCATCTGTTCTGCGAGCTATGTGCCCTGCCCATTGCCATTTCAGCTTTGCAACTCTTCTGGCTCTGACATAGCTGTCAGTAACATTTGTTCGCCTGCAAATGTCCTCATTTCTGTTTTTTTTTTTTAATGTACATTAATATTAAATACAGGAGAACAACGAAAATGTATTTCAAAGTCTACATGGTAAGTCGGGGGTCAGGGAAAAAAAGACTTCGGTTCAGCCAAGGATTCTGTCAGTATCAACTAAAACCGCTTTTTGCATACGTGCTGGTAGCAAACCACCGATGAATCCCAGCATCTCAAGGTGTCAAAAAGTGGGACTGAGGTCAAACCATTTTGCGGATATTACAACCGGAACACTTTTTATACAGATTTATCGCGTTAGGTTTTATTGGCGTTTTTGCGGGCAATAGGCTGACCCCCTGTCACTGCAATAGTCTCTCTCCAACATTATAATGCCTCCAAATTCGTTAGACGTGACATCAGATTGTTTTATAACCTCTGGTGTTCTGCCTACCCCACAAGGGTTATAGGTAGGCGTGAAGTTATGTATGTATGTATGTATGTTGAAAGTTTGTTAATTCTTTCATGTTAAGAAGGCTGTTTATACATAATCACCACGATCTGTTTCTCTGTCTTCGAGCGTAGCGTTCTGGATTGACACGAAACAAGCTGACAGTATCTTGAGTTTTAGGTTGTGCAGCTTGCTGGATGTTAGATTTACCTAACGTTTTTCAGGATAGGGTCCCATATCGGTGATAGTTTCCAACCATCTCTCTATTGAAATTAGGGTGTTTTTTAATTTCAATGGCTTCTCTGATCATTCTAGGAATGTAATGTTTCTCTCTAGATAAAATTTTCACAGAGTCAAACCTAAAGTAGTGTTTATTAGGCTTGTCCATGGAATGCTCACAAATTGCAGACTTTGAAGCTCTACGATTTTTAATATCAGCTATGTTTTCTTTAACGCGGGGCGATACGTTTCTTTTGGTTTGACTAATCTAGTGACCACGGGGTCTGCAAAGACACCGAAATGTCAAGTTAAAATTTAAAATGTAAATATACGCAATAAATCCGGTTAAAAAGTGTTTTATTTAACTTAAGATAATATTTCAATAAACTTTTAGTATGAATATTTTTAAAGTGATCTTTTTCCTCTCTTTTAGTCTTGTTTTTGGTGATTAAACTCGCTTTTATATGACCTTGATCTCAGTTGTCGGCAATTGATGATGGATTAAGTTACTTTGCTATGTTTTGCGCCAAAAATATGTGTTTGAAAATCATTTGCAAGCACAGAAGGGAATTTTGGAAATCAGAAACGAACACCTTGTCCTCAAATTGGTGACCCTATCGGAAACACTTTTGCAGCCTTCATTGAAGAGGGTCAAAATCTTCGTCCTCGGCATTGCCACCTTCAAGCTTCACAATGACTTATAATATCAAATTGCAAATCAACAAATTGATATAAAAAAAGCACAAATGATTATATTCGATCGTCGATTTAAAGTTGCCAGTAAAAAAATAAAGTTTAACGACTGCACGGACTTCAGCTTTGCAATGTTGAGCCGAATATATTGCATCTTTACGAGCCTTTATTTACAGCATATTTATTTATATAGCCTTATCGTTCAGTACTAGGACTACAAGTATAAATTTATAGTATACCGACATCAGTTAGTACGACTATATATTTATTGAAGACACCTTAAATTAAAGAGTAATAGCAGTTTCTGTATTTTTCTAAATGTAAAATAACAATTAATAAGTAATCTTAAGTAAGGTCAGAGCTTTTGAGACTTAAAAATAAACTATCACTATTGTGTATCAATCAATTATTAAATTGTTTTTATCGATTCCTTTGTCCGAGAAACCTCCGAAATCCGAAAATCAAATAGCGACCAAAATTATTCAGTTATATAGTAATTCATCATTACAACTCTTTGTATTGAGCCCACGGCAGTGCTTTGAGTCTCTCCCCTGGGTGACGAGGAGGTTCGAGGAGATTTCATAAACCACAAAGTTGACTCAGAGCTGGTTGGTGGATGTCAAAATTATGACGGCCAAAATGACTTCTAACAAATATACTTAGGTACAACCTACAATATCGATTGATGAGGTACACAGGAGCCAGTGTGCCACGACGACTCCTTTAATTATTTTTAAATTGTTTATTTGTTTGTAGTATTCTTTTTATCGACATTAATTTCATTTTACCTATAACTGAAATATTTTGTCATATACAATTAAAATTTTCTTGTTGAAAGGTTTTTAAGCTTTTGTAAACTTTGAACTTCTTGCAACGTACTCGTGCATAGAGCCCTAATTCCATTATCAGAATGTATGAAATTCGTTCGTACTTCCATGCTGGACTGGGAGTGAAAGAAAAACATAGAATGTGCCAGCTGCTTCTCTTCCCGGGCATACTGTAAAAGTCGGTTAAGGGAGGTTTTATTGGCATTTTTGTGGGCGATAGGCTGACCCCCTGTCACTGCAATAGCCTCTCGCAATCATTATAATACCTCATTAGTCAAACGTGACATTAGTTGGTCTTATAACCTTTTGATGTTCTGCCCTACCCCATAAGGGATACAGGCGTGAAGTTATGTATGTATGTATGAAATTCGTATAGACTGTATTGTACCTATGTTATCACTGCAGCAATGTTAACTTTTTCATCGATGACTAAACTCCCTTGACAGAGGAAGTGAGGTTGACAAACAGCACACGGGCTTAGGAAGGAACTGAGAAATCAGGTGAGATTCTTATCAAATATAATAGTCACCGAAAAAAAGTCAAATGAAGCACTGGGCCAGCTTGCTGGAATTGGACCCGCCGCGGCATCACGATTGGCCCAGAAGCGGTCTATGCCACTGCACCGCGGAGATTCTAAATATTTTACTCAAGACGCCAGTGAATTGATTTAATAAATCCTTTTTTAAAGTTTCGTATTTATCGACACTTTCTATTGGGAATCTTGGAACAAAAACATCTCATTTGGTTTTTAATTAAAAAATACATAATATGAAGACTAACTTGAAATGACCTAAAAGTCAATCAAATTCAAAGATTGTTCAATGTTGCGAATTATCAAAACGATACTAAAACTATTCCGGTTGACAACTAAAGTTTTGGTTTTAAAACTTTAAATTGCTTAGCTTCTTATGGTGATCTTATGGTGCGTACAGATTGCCAGTAATGCAACTAGTGATGTAACCTGCAAAAAAAAGTTCCCATGATTTGGACGCCTCTCGAGCTCGAACTGAGCCGCAGTAGAGCGCGCTCGTGGTCTGCTCTAAGCTATCCGTACATTTTCTGTTTTTGGATAACATCAAAAAATGCTCGATGCTCAATTTCACGCAAAATCTCAAGCAAGGACAGGCGCACGAACGCCCGTCCTAATTGCGCGAGCACCGCTCGCGAGCACGAATTGCGCCTGTGTGAGTGAGACTTTAGCACTCTATACCTCGTGTGATCTAATAATTTTGTGAAGTGTCGTGGAGAGAGGTATTATCAAATGCAGAGCATTAAAAAACCGACGTCCCTAAGATTTTTAAATCCTTGTCAAAACTTTGGCTGAAGTTTAATGTCATCTACATAGGTATATATCCTCCACATTCACACATATATTTTTAAGTAGGTTTTCTATGGGCCACCTCTGAATTATTTTGATCTTTCAAATGAAACAAGAATCATCAAAATCGATTCATAATTGACCAATTGATCAAAGAACAAACATACACACGATTTGATAACATCTTCCTTTAGGAAGTCGGTTGAAAAGAACTTGTGCGGTGACGGACCGTGCTCGCAATATACGCAAATAATCTTTCTCAGGATGCCCGTATTGAATGCTCAGTTCGTGCGCAATACACGTCCAAATACAGCGAGCGCAGGCACATTACCAATCTGTATCCTCCATTAGCCATTCGATTTTACTAAGATGTCTCCTTAGCCGGTATGACTGTTTATAACTTCATAGAATAAAACAAAGTCCCCTGCTGCGTCATAGGTTTTTATCACGTTATAATAGGGGCAAACGATCATGATATGGGCTAACTTAAGAAATCTGCTCCACCTCAACTGCAGGAAAAATACTTTAAAACGGATTTTCTTCTATTCTGATTTTAAACCGCTCAAATTACAAATGGGAGCCATTCATGTGTATCATTAAAATGTGATGATCACAAACAAAACATGCTCATTTCGCAAAAAAAATAATTATACGAAATAAAAACAGATTTTAACTTATTTATTTATTCACAGATGCACAAAACAGGTTACAATTATAATAAATATATGTAAAGTAAGTAATAATAGTTTCAGTTCTAAATTATAACCCAATACATGCGCATTCAGCAAGCATTATAAATATTACAAAAAATATGAAAAGAACTTAAGACAGCATCTGTTAAAAAAAAAAGTTTAAAGGCTTGGGCTGAACAGAATTATTAAAATTAAAAATATATATATAAAAATCAAAATAGGAAGACAATAAACACAAAGAAATAAATTAATATTAAAACATCTCATACATAGAAAGCCGAAGGCGATCAAATACATATACAGATAATCAAAATAAAATAATCTATCAAATTAAGGCAGCATAAAAAATAAAAATTAAAGATAAAACAATGAATCAATACTAAAATAAATTTTGAATTAACATAAAATTAGTACTTACAAGCGCAATGAGCAATTAATTAAGCAAAGCTGATCATACAATGCTCCAAAAACAACCAAGTACTATTAACAACAGAAAAAAAGATTAGGACAATATAATATGAGACTAATGCATTACAATTTAAACTATTCCATTATACTTCAAAAGGCAAACAAAAGCGAAATCACAAACAAAATTATCATCAAAGAAAAACAAGATACCTAATAAATTATTAAAAATTATAAAAAAAATATGAAATTAAATCTAATTTAATTACCTACATGAAATCTGGATAAAGGAAAGCTCTAACATTTTGTTTAAATGCGTTAATATTATCGGCAAAAATATCTAGAGTTAAGAACTCTTTGCCGGATGACATACGACAAGAAACATCAAATTGAAATAGTATATTATGTAACAAGTGAGCGAAGTTGCTAATTACAGTCGAGGCTGTGATTTGAGCCCGAGCCGCAGGCGAGGGCTTAATAATGAGCCGAGACTGTAATTAGCAATGCTCACGAGTTACATACGACGTTTTTCAACACACTTGTGAGTAAAAGACAGACATACGTGGTCATAAAATAACAAACACATTTGATAACAAAGCTGTGAATTGTGATTGAATAAATGGCGCCGAACCTCGCGCATGCGCGTAGGTTTTTTTTTCCGCCAGATGTGTCAATGTCTGTATAGCATATACAGCCTATTTTAAGTGAAAATGTTTAATTTGGAGTGGTAAATGCAAATATTTTAATATTTTATAACAAATTATTGTAAATTGTGAATAATTTGTTTGATATACTTTGTTTTACTAATATAAGGCGCAAACATTTAAAAATGTATATGGATTTGAAGTGGTATAAAACCTCTTTGTTGTTTATGAAAATATTTAATGTATAACCCGGACCAATAAAATATGCTCTGTTTACTCGCATGTAATTTGCACAAAGGTACAATTCAACTTTGTAGGATTCATTATGTTATGCACTAGGGTATAATATATTATGCACGCGTGACTTATAGCCCAGTTTATAGTTCTAAATTCAATAGAATAACGCTCACTTTACGAGCAAGTGTGTTGAAAAAGTATTTATTGTCTTCTTTAATGTAGCTTTTTAAATAAGTAATAAATGTAGATAATTATAAGTAAGTATTAATTGTAATGAGACTCTGGATCCCACAGTCAAACTGTTTAAACATTTTGTGGGACTGTGTTCTTAGAAATAAGATTTTTGTAAACATATTAATAAACAATAAAAAAATAAATCGTTATATAGCCGGGCCATTCGTACGAGTGGATTGAAGTAAGAGATATTATTCCTAAATGTGTTTAGAGCAAACAGGCTAGTGATGTTCGACCTACGCGCACTGTACTTAGTGTTAAATGACATTTGCATCAATAGTTCCGGGGAATCTATAATTGAATGAATAATTTTGTAGAGGTACATTAGATCAAAAAATGAGTGACGAGCTTGTAGTGATTGAACTTTAAATAAACTAAGTCTTGGTTCATATGGGGGAATTGAGCGACCCAGACCACGACGATAACATAATATCCTCAACAATTTTCTCTGTACCCTTTCTAACTGAAACATAATAGGTATCTGCAGGGAGATATCTTAATAAATAAAAACCCTGATCATGAATAGAGAGAGATATAAAAAAACTGCAGTTACCAACTTAAATGCGACACTGCTCTGCTCACAAGTCAGTACCAACACTAAGACCTTATTCACAAACAGAATTGTAATTCGAGCGAGGCCACCCTTGTAATGACATCCCAACACATCACCACACTCAAGTACGTTTGAAAAAGCTTCAAAGGTATATTAACACCAGTGACTCAAACATACCTCAAGTGACGACTGTGGTCTAGTCAGCGAGTGAACGTTTGATGTGGCCGCAAAGGAACTTCGGCAAATATTGACATGGCCTACCAAAGTACCCGTAAAAAGCAAATAGCAAGCAAAGGGCGCGTATTCCGCGTGAAATATTCGCTAACTTGGTGATTACGCTTGTGTTTTTTATTTGATAGTGTATTCTTAGTTTTGAGAAGTTTTTTTTTTACTGTCATGAATTATAAATAAAAGATAAGCCTATTCCACAACAAATCAAGGGCAACAATCAAAATTATCTATAATTGTAGTTATAAGAACTCTATAAAATATATTTACAATAGTTATATTGAAAAAAAAAATAGATTTTGGAAACACCTTTGTTTTTTAACATTCCAACAACAATTCGTAATATACTAATTTCGTATTAAATAAAACACATTTTAACCGACTGAGGACCTCAGTCGCTCGTGGCCACGGGGTCTGCAAAGACACCGAAACGTCGAGTTAAAATTTAAAATGTAAATATACGCGATAAATCCAGTTAAAACGTGTTTTTTTAATAGTATGCATCGCAAAACTTAAGACAATACTTATTTCGTAATTCGTAATATACGTAATATGCTTACGTTTTGTTATTTGGTGCTATAAAAATAAAAGGAATGGATATCAAAATAGTCAATCAATAATTTATTTATATAGGTATTTCTACACAATAGGAAACAATAACAACTTTTGGGTAAACACATTATTTTTCCCTATATGTGAGAGTCTAGTCCCTATTATAAGTTTGTTAAACCTATAATAGGGACTAGATTTGTTATTATTAATAAAAGAAATCTGCAATAAAATTTCGGAATATTCGGCTTGTGAAATACTATCGGTTCCCAGCGGCGTGACCGGTGTAATCCTGCTCCCGAATAAAAACAAATTATTCGAGGCCCTATCAGTGCGCAATATTTCGGCACAATCCATTTTTTTGCTTATACAATTTAAGTGAAAGATCTTGTCATGTCGTTTTAAGGCAATAATTCATCTATAAAGTAGTCGTGGTGCAGTAGAGATGTTATATTAGGATCGAATTTTCATATGCCTGAAAACTAATATAACGCTTTATCAATAACATGATATCATAACTGTTACTGGGTAACAGTCAAATAAGAGTGAGAGTTTCTGATCTAGTTCGTAAAATTTGCTACATATATTAATTCTATTATAAAATAAAATAAAATCCCCAGACAATCACACCAACTACATGGCCCCAAAGTAAGCATAGCTTGTGTTATGGGATACCATGCAGCGAACTAGGGGGGAACCTAGAATATAAATAAATAAATAGATAAACACCCAGACACGGAACATTATTGTAAGAAGATATTGTAACATAATGATTATCGCGCGCTTTGATGTCTGCATGCAACGTTGCTCACTGTTATTTGACTGTTATTGAATAACATAATAAAGAAATGTTCGTATTACCGAATATAACATTTCTGCCTTGTACTTGCCTTGTAACTGTTATGTATAACTAATATGAATATATTACTCACACCTCTATGGTGCAGTGTCTCATGCAATATAGCAGCGATATGGCGCTGTCGGTACAAGGATGGGTGATCGCCGATAATTCATTTCTCGCTGTGACTCTCATGCTTTGGAGGGTACGTTAAGCGAATGGTCCCGGTTACCGCACACCTATGTATATAGTCGTCCTAAGGCTTGTTCAGAAGCCATTTCGGCGTCCTGAAAATTCAGACATTTATCCAACCAGCACTGAGCAAGCTTAATGGCTTATATATAACCTATAACTTCCATTTAGGTACCCGGGGGAGAGACTCGTGGATCTGAATTGGGCTTGTAGATGAAGCCATATATGCTAGTAATAAGACTTAAATAAACATATTTTCAAAGACTAACCAAATCTTTTTAGCGCCATCTAGCGGCAAGTAGAAATCTAATCAATATGTTACGTTATCAGACCGATTAGATGTGTAAAAAACCTTTTTTCATTTGGAAGACTAACTCTTCAAGAAGGTTACCTATAGGCGTTATTTAAAGAAATTCCTTCGTTTTCAATAGTCAAGTAGGTACAATAGTCAATAGTGAAGTATTAAACACTAAAACCTTTTTAATTTAGTTTATGCAATTTATTACTTCACCATTATATTTCTTCGACGATTTTTACGTAGTTATAAAGCAAAAAGGATTATTAAAAGTGGGAATGTGATTGCAAAAATATAAAGTATCAAACTTTATATTTTTGCAATCACATTCCTTCCTAGAATTTTGCTTTCATTCTTAAAGATAGTTGAGATAATCGCTTCAGTTTGTAATTCTATTATATTTTTTTGCCTAAATTTGATCTTATAGATTAAGATACTATTATTTCCTTCCTTTTCGTGTTTCTCTTTAACCTTATCTTTGACCTTGGTCACTTAAAATCATTAGACAAGATAGAAAAACTTCTGGAACTTACCTATAGGAAAAGTTTCCACAAACCCTTTTTGAAATAACATGTGACTTACATTTTTTGAAAGTTAAGTAACTAAAGTTAAAACTAAAAGCTTCACTATCTCAGAATTTTATACAAAAGTAATAAAATATTGTTGAATAAAATGTTTATTTTCATTAAATCATATACTTACATCAAAAATATTTAATGATAATTATGTAGAATCTATGCGTTGATAAGCGTCTCATTGAAATAAATAAAAAACATTTGGTTAAGATTCAAAATTCCTGCAAGCATTTTTTGCACACATATTGTAAAACGATCTAATGTTAACTTTGTGAAAAAACCTATCGTTGATCACTTACAACAAACTTACCACAAATAGATATCTTAGAACAAAGCTCCCAGAATAGTTCTCTCGCACCTCACACTGGCAACTTTATATTTTTTTTACAGTTTTCATACGCCTGGTCTGTCTTTTGATTCAGTGGCTGTGTAATGTGGTGTTGCTACATTTATTTTGCTCTCTTGCTTGGTGCTGCCAGTTAATTTTGCATTCTCCTCGTGTTCCCAGTCATACGCGGAAGCTTTGAAGTCAAAGCTCTTTTGACTTTGCAAGGCTTAGTCGGGGCTGACCGCAGTTCTGTATGATGCCTTTTTTCATTGAATAGTTCGCCTTGTCGCTGGACTTTTTTCTGTGGTAACAGGTTTTTTCATAAAGGACCGTGTCAACTTCGCCGTGTGTTTTGCGTCAAAGTGTTTGTTTTTAATATTGAGTAGTTACGATTTAGTCGCTGTACTTAATTGTTTTTTTTTATTTCCCTTTCATTCCTGTTGATGTACGCTTTCGTAAAGCAAATAAAAAAGTACATTCAGCCATGATAACCTCAAGATACCGCTACATAATGGGAATAGATGAAAAATTATTCACAGTGGCGCGTATTGACTTTATACGCATCGTGGTTGACAGGGGCGACGCGTGATCCGCGAAATTGGACAGGGCTGTCCAAACATAGAATTCCTCAAAATATTAAATAAATAATAAATATTTCTGACACTCACACAACATTATCTAGCCCAAATTAAGTATCTTAAAGAATTTGTGTTATGGATACTAGTTAACTGATATACTTAAGAAATATATACCTACTTAAACATAGATACATATTTTTTATTAGAAAATAAACTTAAATAAACATATAAACGTCCATGACTTGACGACTAATATCTGTGTTCATCACACACATATCCGTCGCCGCCGAGATTCGAACCCAGGATCTGTGGCATAGAAGGCAATGTACGTTACCCGTACACCAGCAGGTCGTCAAAGTAACGAGTTACAAAAAGTGTGCATTAGGTATATTTATTTCACCTTTTTTATTAATATTCCAAATTGACCATTTATATGTCGACAAATTTAATTGGCTACAACGGCAAGATTAGGAGGTACAACTACGAAATGTATATATTAGGCCCTAGACGGTTGAAGCTGAACAAATAACTTAGCAAGTCATAGACTAAATAAGCCGAGCGAAATTTATTGTGATGAAAATTATAACTTTATTATTACCTGTTTACCAAAGACGTGCTCACAGTGTAGGTAGATCTTCATAAAGGTTCAGAAACTGACGAATATAACAGATGTTTCTGCTACTATACCGTTTAATTAAAAGAAAAATTGTTCCCCAGAAAATATTTGTACCTATAAATAAATGACAATGGTTTCAGATATACCTTATTGATTCGCCTAGATAGTGCCGTACATACTGCTAGATCTAAGAAGCGTATCGTTGACGTATTTTGGAAGTAGATCTATGAAGAGCCTGAACACTCTTACTTTATTTTCAGTTACATTTTCTTATAGGTAGTGGATTTTTATATTCAACGAAAAAGTTTATCTGAAGCTTAAAGTCAATAATAAAAATATTTTAGTAGTCACAGCAAATTTCAAACCATGCAAGTAGGTAGATGTTTTAAATTAAATTGAAAACTTAAAAAACGAAACTGCGTATGAGAACAAGTAAGTGGCAGCCCTAAAGCGACAAAGCATGTTTAGATTCGCTCAAGTCGGATGTCAACGCGTGACGCGTTCTGAATGTACCGAGTAATAAATAGAATACTTTTATCAGCCGCCCGCACTCTCAGCACGCAAATATTATACCTCCTTAATCTGCCTGGGTTATGTTAAACGCCTTTGTAAAACGTGAAGACGTATGCTATGCGTGATAAATCGATGATCGAATGGTTTGCACGGAATTCTAGAGGTTAATATTATTAAAGTGTATTGATACTGGTGAAATTTCGCTTTTTTATTATTATGTGAGTATTAGGTTGTTTAACGTGGAAATGTGTCACACTAAATGAATCTGTGTAAAACAGAGTTTTAGTTTGAGCAATGAAACGAACGGATGATCGAAAACAGGCAATTTCAAGTCACTAACAAGTTAAGCGGAAATTAAACCTCTTCTACTACATACTTGCACGTAAGCACAGATTTTCAGAACCTGTCAAATTGGTTTCACGCATAGGTATTTATTTTTGTAAGTGGTTAAATTGCCGTTTAACCTAAAGCTAACAGCCCGTTCACATATGATACGTTTTACTGTATACCTTTTATGTATCGTAAATACTTATACTGAATACTGTGCCATATGTGAAGTCGCTCATACAACTCCATGCGCCATCGATGAAGAAAAAACGTATCCGGTAAAACGTATCCAGTAAAACGGACCATGTGTGAACGGGCTGTAACGAGATGAAAAGTCAAGTAATCTCACCAAGGATAAAATTAAAAAGCTCAAATCTACGTATCATCATCATCAACAGCCAGGAGACGTCCACTGCTGGACATAGGCCTCCCCCAAGGTATATTTAAATATTGACGACCACTTTGGCGATGGGGTAAACCTGTCTGCCTCTGACGCCAGTGGTTGCGGGTTAGATTCCCGCACGAAACAATGAAAAAAAATGTTCCGTGTCTGGGTGTTTATCTATTTATGTATTTATATTCTAGGTTCCCCCCTAGTTCGCTACATGGTATCCCATAACACAAGCTAAGCTTACTTTGGGGCCAGGTAGTTGGTGTGAATATCTGGGGATTTTATTTATTTATTATATCTTATTTAAAAAAGCGGATAGAGACTCATAGCCCTGCAGTGGGCTCATTACAAAGAGTCGTGAAGATGATGATGATTATATATTTATATCTAACATAGCATAATTTACGCATAGCGTTAATATAATAGAAGTCAAAGATTTTTGGTAGTTTCAATGCGCTGATCTCGAAAAACAGTAGTCGGATTTTATATGTTATTTTTCCATTTGAAAGCCTAGCTCACGGGGAAGGTTCCAAGAAAATCCTATGAGACCAAAATTTGTGCAGGTAAAGTAAAACTTCGTGGAGCTGCTAGTAGTAAATAAAAATAATACTCATCTACAAAAAACCAAGTGTCACCGTGACGTCAGTTTAACATATTTGACGACCAGCTGGTGTAACGGTAAAATACATTGCCTTCTATGCCAAAGTTCCTGGGTTCGAATCCAAGTGGCGCTGGGTATTTGTATGATGGATACAGATATTAGCCGTCAAGTCATGTATGTTTATATTTGTTTATTTTTTATTGAAAATATGTATTTTCAATATGTACTTATGTTAATTTTATGCGCTATTTAAAATTAACCCTGTATATTTCTTGAGCTTGTCGGCGTGCGGCCCCTTTATATGTATATTGATACGATGCCTGGCAGGCGATAATGTAGTTGCACTTTGACAGAACTCCGAGTTTTAGTGCCTAATGACAACCCAGATATAAAATGGACAGCGATGAAGAATACGGTAGAAAATGACATTCATCGAGGGATCCTAATAAATCTGGCTGTGAGGCAGTATGGGTTCGCCGGACTGTCGAATGTGATGAGAGTGTTGTGATAATTGCTATTTCAAATAGACATTTCTATGAAATCCACGTCGTTTACCTTGTCAGCCCACTGAACCTATACCAATACGCTCAACGATTTAAATCTTTGAATACGCTCATAAAACCATGAACGCTCCTTCTGATAAAGGCTAGAAGCCTACAAGCGTATTATCCGTCATCATAATCCATAACACAAGTTCATTGAGAAACTTAATTTGGGATAGTCAATGTTGTGTGAATGTCAGGAATATTTATGTCTAACAGAACTCGAAGCTACTTAGGCATCTCGTTCCAATCACGACAAGGCTGCCGCCGCGCCTTTCAACGTTCGTTTGGGGTGTAGTTCGATTAGCGAGATGTGGTGGGCCGTGGGTTTGCTTGCTAGTCGCAGCTACGTATCTACGTTTTTCGTTAGAAGTGAAAACGAAGCTTACACGCACTTTTTTTTTATAAAATATGGATGGGACGTTTGTCTTCCATGATTTCTTTGAAAGACTAAGGTGGTACACGTCCATCCACTTGACCGTGTTATAGGGTGTTGTTGATTAAACCACCTAATGTCCACGTGCTATCGAGAATTATCATAAGGTATACTTGTACGGTCCTGCTTTCAAATCCTGAACTACTTAGTTTGGGAAACGATCTTTTCGATCAAACGAACCGTGGTAAAGAAATTGAATTTGGAAAGATTTCATGCGATATACCTGAAAGAATTTTTCAAAAGCGTCTCTTAACTATGAAATTGCAACTTTACCCAAATATTTTTTCGCATTTATTTAACCAATGCCCCCTTTATCACGCTCTTACGTAACATCATAAATAAACCCCGAATTTTGCATAAAAAATAATCAGTTTTTATCCATAATACATCCGAATCCCCGGTAAGCACGCTTCTACTTCATGTCAATAGACACTTTGCAATATTTTCCAACCCATTGTTTGAATATGGCAGACGTAATCTGTGATTGATCACTCGCTTAACTTCACTCAGAAAAATGTAACGAAACCCATCTTTATTGATATGCGGTTTTAGCGAGATTATGAAATAAACAAATAATTTAAAGAAAAGTTTTTATAGCGTAATTTAGCCCTTGACTAAATAAAGCTTGTACTAGGAGAACTAAATTGGGTACAAGTCCAGGAATTACTCTTTTGAAAATGTGTCAACTTATAAATACATGTAGGTACCTTCTAATAAAATATACAGAATGATCCAAGGGTCGTTTTTTATGACTATTTTCAACGGTGAAAATTCCGTGTCTCATCTCAAACTCACCTGAAGGGAATTGAAGATGAGTTCGAAGATAGCGCATGAGTTTGAGATGGAACTGGCTGCGGTGCTATTTGAAGGTTGCTATCATGTGGAAACCCTGACACACCAAACAGGGGCTGCTCGGATAAGTCACCTTTACCTACGACCTGCTTTTCGTGGTGGTATAGCAATTCCAAACGACATAGAGTGGCTGTAAAAGTATGTAATTTAAGATATTGGTGGTTTTGTTATGTGTAGGTTCATGCAACAGCTCCAACGGTTTTTCTAACTGTAAAAATATCAAATTTACGAACACAAACATCTTTCGTATAACCCATTTTGTATTATCCAACCTTTACCTTTAATAGAATATTCCGTTCATGTAATTTCTAATTCCAACTTCGCATGTATCTAACTGCGCTCTAACTATAATGTTATTCCCAGATTAAACTCGAGCGAATTTTCGAAAAGCTGAGCGCCGTGAATGCATTTTGCATCATGGCGTAATCTGATTACACAACACGCGACAATGCAGCAGGTCGTAATCTGGGATACAATAATACTGCGCCCGCCTCCGCGGATAAATGAAAATGATATATTTTCTAGGAAAATTTTGGAATTAAGGAGAGCCTTTGAGAGATTTCGCTGCCTCTGAGCTTTATCTCTCTCCTGACAAAACCTAACAAAATATTCAAATAATTACGAGAATAAAAAGTATACGTTTCCGTAACTTATGTTTTCTTAAATTAGGAAAAATATATTGTAGTGTCTTTTGATATGATTAAGATGTCAATTAAACGAGGTTCTAACCGAATGTTATTGTTTTATTTTGTTCCAATAACCTTTTTTCGCCTATAAACCTTTTCATGACATTTCTCATTTTCATGCGAAAATTAAAACATAGGTAGGTAACTGAAGCGAGTTGGATGAAACATAAGCAAAACGAGATTGTTTGAAATTGCTTGTTCAGTGTTCTCTTTTGTGGTAAATCTATACTATAATTTGTTTTTCTGTATCAAAATGTGGAAAATGTACACCGTAATATGTACATTTCCTCAAAAGTTTAAATCAATTCTGTGGTGCTTGGTATTTACATGATACCTAAGTCCAAAAATGGTCATTTTCTAATTTTTTATCACCTATTATTAAAATAATATGGGCTATCGTTTGGTATATTCTATAAAAGCCTTTTTAAAGTACAAGTACCCATAAAAAATTGTTCATTACTGATAAATCCGAAAAATAACAATTTTGTTTGATACTATACAGTTAACTTGACTTACCTAATTTTATTTAAATGCAAACGACCAAACATTCTAGATGAAAACTTAAATAATGAGTTTACTTAACATATTTGTACCAAATCTAATACGAGTTTTTCTATTTTTATTCTTCTTTAATAAAAACATGATAAGTATCTAGGTAACATGATCTCCTAAAATAGAAATTCTTTTTGTATGTTTTCTATTAAAAATGATTTTGTCAACATAATAACCATATTTCTTCCATGCTGGACTGAGAGCAAAGGAAAAACCAGCCAGCTGCTTCTCTTCCCGGGCATACTGTAAAAGTCAGTTAAGGGACAGAGGTTTTATTGGAGGTTATTTTTTGTGGGCGATAGGCTGACTCCCTGTCACTATTATACTATCGATCTACCATTATAATGCCTCCAAATTTGCCAAACGTGACATCAGATGGATTTATAACCTCTGGTGTCCTGCCGACCCCATAAAGGATACAGGCGTGAAGTGATGTATGTATGTATGTAATAAATATATGAAAAACAATATTTTGTTTTATTCAGAATGAATTCCGATTTGTAGCAAATTCTTAAATTACCGTACTGAAAACTAGTATTTTGGACTTATCGTGTAAGTACCAAACACCACAGAATTATATCCAAAACTTCCGCAATAAAAACTGAAAAACTGTGGTATCCATTTAATATAAAATTGATGACTACGCAATGATGCATTTCTAATATTTTGATAAAAATCACTATTAAATGAACTTCTACTATGGTATCTGACAGTTGTTATGGGTCAAGCGTAATCAGCGCCTCTAGTGGAATAAGTGGGCAGTTTTCTACCCCATTACGTGCATTTATTTATAACTAGCTGCTGCCCGCGACGTCGTCTGCGTGAACGCTATGCAGCACCAAACGCACCTACGATTATAACACTGCTAGCGTGATAATATGTAGCCTATATGTTGACCCGACTTCTTAACTATCTTCATGCCAAATTTGAAGTAAATCCATGCAGTACTTTTTGAGTTTATCCCGGAAAGACAAACAGACAAACAGACAAACAGACAAAAATTCTAAAAACTATATTTTTTGTTTCTGTTTCGATTGTAGATCATACCCCAAGTATTCTTTTAAAAAAATATTCAATGTACAGTTTTGACTTTCCTACCATTTTATTATATGTATAGATAATTACAAATAATAAAGCTGAAACTTGGTGACGCACAGCGCCATCTATCCACGTTAGGCAAAGTTTCTAACATACATAGAAAGTTTACGAATAAGTAATTTTTTTTTAATTTTATTATATCTAATACCTTATAAGAGAATCAATAATAGAGGTAGTGGGCCAATTTTAGGACTAGGCATATAATATTGGAACAGGCTATAACATAAGATGTAAAAAATTTACATCTTATTAAGTCCTTCTAGTAATTTTTGTCCTCTTTATCATTTGCCTTATAATTGGTGGTACTTTTTTTATTAGAAGACCTTTTTTAAACTAACTTTGATTTTTAGACTCACCACGGGTGCCGGATACGGAAAGGCCTCCAGTTTTGTGTTGCAGGGAATATTCTCAAGCTTACCCGGTAGAGCGGAACGTCCGGGTTATATCGGATTCTTACCAACTAAAAAGCCCAACGATGTACCTCATCTATCGTTAGTGGATGCCACGGCCCATTGGCATCGCGAGCACCGGTGAGAACCTGATCTAAAAGAGTGGTTGGAAACCACTGATGTTGACGACACCCGGTGCCGAATTTGTTTTTGAATTAAAATTTTTGCTGCCTGCGCTGGGCTGGCAAGCAAGAGGTCGTTTGAAGACCATACTGGTGATCATTTGCCGAGAGTGATGCCATCTGTCTGGCAGCGTTTATTGAACATTAATTTAAAGCTAGCAGTATGAAATTGACAATTTCACTAAAAGTATCAGTAGAGTAAGAAAACATTAAAACATCGATGACATTACAGTATGATTTCAAAGAAATCAAAATTCCAAAATGAATTAAAATCTTTCTCCAAAACGTCTTTAGAAAAATGCACAATAAATTACCGAATAATAAAACCATTCAATGCCCTTCTACGTCATCACAATAAGAAGCCCCGAATGTTGCCAACACAAAATTTAAAATCCCCCAAGGAAACGACTACTCGAAAACCGTAATTCTACATACCAACCGGTGACCGGCTAAAATGTAAAAGTCTCCCTTGCATTTTTTCTTAAGTGCCATAAAATATGACATTTATTACGGTCAGATCTGCTTCAACACTATTGATAGGCAAATGAGAGAGTTTTTTAAAAGAAAAACGATGTCTGGTTTTTATGTGTTTTTTTGTTAAAGTGAGTTTTAAAGATGTTGCCAACTGCGAAATATGTGTTAAGGAGCGATTTGTTTCCCTAATACTGCTTGGCCAGGTCACTGGTGTTGATGACACGTATGCTTGGGTTTCCATTGAAATCTGTATAAATAGGAATTTGTAGAGTAAAGTTAAGAATTTAAATTTAGTTCCACATTTGGTTGTTAGAAAATGTTATCTGAAATTGAGAGCTTGTTCAATGAAGTGTATTTATCACTTTTTAAAGGTCAAAAAACATTTAAACATCACGGAAAACTCAACCTAGTTTTACATTTTTTTGACAACCTAATTTGATAAAATAAAACAATGCTCTACTTCATGCCGAGCTAATCATAATAATAATGTCTTAGGTTTCTAAAGTGAGTATCTCGTGACCACGGAGTCTGCAAAGACACCGACACAACGAATAAACATTTAACCCGTATGCCATACGCGATGAATCCGGTTAAAAACTGTTTTATTCGAGTTAATTATATCGAAAATGTGACTAGCTTAATGAGCTCTGCTTGGAGGAAAAATACCTTCAGGATATGCCAGGCTATGGCTAGCGACCGCTCTTCACAAAAGGCCTATCGCTCAAAATTATCGCTTCGGTGTTGATGTGTTCCGACTCTATGTAATGAAGAGCCACTCTTGTTTTGAAGTCGCAGACTTCACCTTATCTTATCATCACTTTAATCAGGTATTGCATTGTTCATCTTCATTACAGCTCTTTGTAAAGAGCCCACTCTGGGCTATGGGTCTAAGCCTATACCTAACCATAAACCTACAAGCTGGACCAGGTTCGATTAGTGACCAATAGAAAAAAAACACACTGTATTATGCAATCCTTTACTCGCTACCAACTATCGGATAAGTTACATCGAAGTACCTAAGTAAACTGTCCACAGTACCCCGCTCCGGTCGGTTGCTTTTTGGCTAAAACTTATTGCTGTCTTTGCAATGAGGTAATTTAAAATCAATGTTTTCACCGCCTTTGTTGACTAAAACCTGAATCCTCGGCTCGTAGTTAAGGTATGGTGTTGTTCGATAGACCATAGTGATTCCCGAGAACAACTCTTAGGTCCGTTTCTCGTAGTATGAAAGTATTGACTTTTTCAGTTATTTCTCTAGAGACAGGTGAAAATCGTTCAACTGTCTTCCAATCTTAATATGCACTCATGTAGTCCATGCTATGTCTATAAAAAATTACAATCACCTCCCTGATAACATAAAAGACATTTTTAATAAAAAAATAATTTAATAAAAAACTAAAAGAGTTATTGCTGAAAAAAAGTTATTATACTTACATTAAGAGAATACATGAACGATAAATTTACCCTTAATTAAGCTTCTTTTATGTATTCTTATATTTTTAAGTACCTACTAAATGCCCACCTTTTATATTTTATACTTTGCAGTGCCTACTTTAGGCCTAAATTGTTATACGTTTTATGCAGGTATACATACGAACCTCCATTGTAAAAATAGTTTTAAGACCTTTGTAACACTATTGAAGCAATAAATGATTGAGTATTGAGTATATTGAGCTTCCATGCTGGACTGGGAGCGAAAGAAAGACATAGAAAAATTAGGCTGCTCCTCTTCCCGGCCATACTGTAAAAGTCAGTTTAGGGACGGAGGTATTATTGGCATTTTTGTGACCCCCTGTCACTGCAATAGCCTCTTTTCATCATTATAATACCTCATTTTTCAAACGTGACATCAGACGGTCTTATAACCACTGGTGTTCTGCGTACCCCATAAGGGATACAGGCGTGAAGTTATGTATGTATGTATTGAGTATTAACCTATACTGAAGTAAAGCTCAAGTCAAACCAGTTAAAATCTGTTTATTGTTATATCAGACCTCGCTGTCCCACTGCTGGAGGTCCGCATCCAGATCTTCCATTTTTCTAACTTGTATGAAATTTACATATAAATCAAAACATACTTAAGTATAATATAAATTATGTACTTATAACCGTAATCTAGAACCTATGAAACAAGCTGCTTACTCAATTTGGGTCTTGATAGCGCTGTATGAGTATTTAAATACTTATATCCAACAGTTAATGTTATTACTGGCTGATTTTCTCTTTTTTAATTTATGTAAGATGATGTCGGAGAAGACACAGGTTTAGGAAAGACTCCATAAACCTACATACATACATAACGTCACGCCGGTATACCTAATGGGGTAGGCAGAACACCAGAGGCTATAAAACCATCTGATGTTACGTTTGACAAATTTGGAGGTGTTGTAATGATGGAGACAGACTTGCAGTAATAGAGGGTCAGCCTATCGCCCACGAAAACGTCAATAAAACCTCCGACTCTTAACGGACTTTTACAGAATGCCCGGGAAGAGAAGCAGCTGGCACATTCTATGTTTTTCTATCGCTCCCAGTCCAGCATGGAAGGAGCGGTGATATTTAGCGACAGATTTTATATGAGGGGTGGTTTGCTAGGCAGGCCTGACATGGAATGGGGTCTTCCCACCGCTCGAATTAATCGCCTTTACGACACACTCATTCAGTCGTGATAGCACTATTTCAAGCCGACCCTACGCCTTCTTTAAATGGGCTACAATACCATATCAATTAAAAACACATAAGCTAAGGAACATATGCATATAGAACACAATTCCATCTCAATCTGCTTAGCAGCGCATAGAGCACACACATATATTTTTATTCCTACAGAAGATTATTACACCACCATAAATTCGTCACATCGTAGGTGGGCAGTCATTGATATTTTAATGACATCATGAAAGAAACCTAAAGTCGCGCTATCATTGGCAATAACTTATATAATAGGTCAAGCACAATAGTGAATTCTGGCTATAATCGTATATTAGGGCTCTTATCCCTTGGAGTACCTTCGAGGGAATTGTGAGGAAATATTGTTGAAAAGTAGCCACATAAAAATGACATACGGTTTTCTTAGTAGTCGCGGGTTGGGTAGAATAACGATGTGGGATGAAGGTGTACGGGTTGAATGGGTTGGGAAGAGACACATTTGATAGTGGGAGATAAGAGGGAATTAAAAGGTGAGGATTATTGTATGATGCTCGAAGGGTTTGGTGGAAGTTTTGATTTCGATTTTTAGGTAGATGCGAGCAGTTTGGAAAATTTACATTTTTGAACTGCGTTATTGATAGTCTGAATACGCAATAGTTTCTTTTTAAGTGATCCTAGAGCATTGTCTCGGTTTCTTTAAAATAATTAACTAAAAATGTTTTGTACTGGAATCATTTTTTTTTATTTTTGAAATAAAGTTCTTATATAGCTCAGTCTCACATTCGTGTGGATATGCTACTTCGCTTATAAACTAACTGTTTAATTTTTACACGTCAGCATTAAAAAAATGCCTAAACTCTCATATAAACTTTTTTAACCTTACACCCAATTAGTTCAGGTTGATCCTAGAAAGAGAAAAAATTCTGTAATTTAAAAAACATATATTCTTATCCTGTATGTAAACAAAGTTTTTTATTCAATTTAAATTCAAGCCCGTATGTATGACCATTACTTTCTTAAATAGCAGTCTAACCAAAGTTCTTTCCGCAAACGACCATTACCATCACGCCTCAGGCGGCAAATGCGAAATCGTAATAAAACTAACCACCGTATGTAAAGTAGCCATTTTATTGAAAACTGGTAAAGATCATCAATAAATGTGACACAGTGTGGGGAGCGATAAGACGTAGGGATGTAGCGATGGCTGTTTTCATATCGATGTGAGAAGTTATCGACTACCTTATAGGGCGCCGAGTGTCGCAGTGTAATTTTTAGGCGCCGCCGTTATAAGTATTACCTATACGTACTCATATGTTATAGATAACTATTTTGACGACCACTTTGGCGATGGGGTAAACCTGCCTGCCTCAGACGCCAGTAGTGGTTGCGGGTTCGATTCCCGCACGGAACAAGAAAAAAAAATGTTCCGTGTCTGGGTGTTTATTTATTTATGTATTTATATTCTAGGTCCCCCCCTAGTTCACTACATGGTATCCAATAACACAAGCTATGCTTACTTTGGAGCCATATAGTTGGTGTAGTTTCTGGGGATTTTATTATTTATTTTATTATTATTTTTATTCAAATTTACTTTGCATAACTATTATACTCGTACGTTAGGTTTATTTTAAGGTGTAAAGGGGAAATAACCTCCTTAACCTCAGGATTAGTTATAAAAACAGTCTGTGGACAAAGATACATCGCCGACCCAGGGAATCCTGTTCTTCTTTACCGAATATTGGCTAAGGGTACTCAAGTATCATTAAAATAATCATGATTTAGCAAACCTTTAATGTCTTTTGTTACTAATTAGTATTTAATTAATTTAAATACTAATGATATTGATTTATTTAATGTTACAAACTGTAAGTTAAAAAAAGTATTAAGCGACATATTCTTTATTGAGCACAAGTAGCTTATTGTTATTTTAATTGTTAAGAAACACTCATTGGTTTATCTGTTTATCTTTTTAATTTACCCAACATTAGTCATAGGATTTTGTTTTTTCTTTTCTTTTCTTTTCAACCTCTTGTTAATGTGTTTTAGTTTTATAATATTTCTGTTTTGTTTGTAATTTGCCATAATTTTGTACAATTTTCATTTTCTTTTCTCCCTCTTGTCAACGCCCTTAACTATATGTGGAAACTTGTAATTGGCCTTCAGCTTCCAACTCATGTCCTGCATGAGTTGCTATTTTTTCATATTTAAATATACCACCTAGCTGTAAGTTTTCCTAAGATTCTAAAAATAAAATAAAAAATAAAATAATTAGAAATTGAGAGATAAGATACAACTATTGATGTTTTCTTAACAGATTCAGCAATTATTTTCTGTAAGGTAAAGCCCATAGAAGTTAAAATTTTAGTCCGTTTTATTTACGGCTAAGTTAGTTTCATTCGTTTTAAGATTCTGAGTCTCGCTTGAATGTGTTACTCTTCACACGATATTGCATAAACCTTAAAAAAACCTATAGCTATTTCTCAGTTTAACAATATAACTCGTTCAAGCATATGTTTACCAACGACCAAATTGTTAAACGACCTTGGTCATAAATAGTACTTTCTTATTATATTTTTTTCAGTTTTATCGATAATATTCTCAATAAGTATACCCAAAGCGCAGCCCTAATCCGATCCGCCACCGAGGCGTCAAAACTCATGAACGCAACTATCAAAGTGAAATCTTTTCCGTGTATCAATAACACTACGCGGAGTGGAAGACGCACTGCCTCTTAACTTGGTAGGGTTATAGCTGGTCGCCGGATTTTTATGTTTGGAAAATAGTTTTCTATTTACGTCTATAGATATTGATTAAAATCTAGATATGCAAATAAATTAATAATATACCCAATCTGACCCACGACATACCATCTAGGTAAATCTACTAAAGTAAATCCCAAGGTAGGTAAGCTTTATATTTTTCTCAAACATGCTTGGAAATTTGAGCATTATTTTGACAACCTTCTTTGAAATAAATCGAAATTACGGTACTGGTCGAGCAGCGGCCGGCTATAGTTGTATGAAAATCCATATCTGTCGTGTTTAGCGGCCAAATGAATTACTATGTAAAATTATATTCGTCGTGTAATTTAAAAATGGAACGATCTTCTACTCCGCAGCATGACGACCAAAGAGGTACCTTATCAAAGGTTTAATTTAAATTTAGAACAAGCCAGTTAATAAAAAAAAATACTTGTAAGTACATTCAATAATGTATTTTCAAATAAAAGTTCTGAATTGTACTACTTAGTTTAATTTCCGCGCCTTATTTGAGAAAAGTACTAGGTGTACCAGCCTTGGCCGTAACTAGGCATTGATGGATTTTTCTTATTATAATTATTTACTTTTTCGGGAATGTATTGTGAAGAGTGTCATGACTATCAATACGCTTAGACATCGACGAAACAAAACGATAACACAATTATTTTACATGTGATTATACTTATATTAAGAGATGTTTTAAGAAATAACTACAAAATGATATAACCTAAGACATACGCTCATTTATTTCCTTCAGCTTTTACTATAAATCTGAAACAGAATAGAACTTGGTGACGCACATGTGCTGAAAAGCTAACACATTCGATCATCACATTCGAAATTCAAAAGACTCCACTCGATTATTATTTAGTAACGCACTTTAAAATGTCAATATAAAAAATGTGCACCCAATTTTAAAGTCCCTATCTGAATGTAATACATCTATCAGTATGCAAATGCAAAGGGGTTACCAGATTTGTTCCGCATCACTTTTTACGGGATTTACATGACAAATGGCCGGTACTCGCAACGAATGTTAGTCTTTTATTATCACTTTTATCGGTGGTTGGCATACCTTGCATCTTCTCTGTCTCACTTAAAAGTTATTACTTGGATGAACACCAACCAATTAGAGTTCGGCTTGTTAACATAAAGAGGTTGTCGTAGGGGCATAGGTTCAGATGTAAATATGCGAAGACATTTTAGGTTGACATCATACCTAGCCATTATAAAAATCATTCAGAAGGGCCACTCTCTCTACTCTGTTAAGTAGTTTATAAATTGTGGAAAGGGATGATTTTCTTGCAATGACAGCTACGATATCAGATGCTTAATAATTTACCTAAGCAAATTTGTAAGTCAGAAGATAAATGATAATAGTGATTTCGTTATTTGATTCGTTGTTTTCCTGCAGTTTCAGAACTGAGAAAAAACAAACCTTCGTGAATTTACGAAGATGCAATTGATCACGAGGTGTAGGGTACACGTAACATATGTCGCCACCCTTCTATCACACTCGTTGCTAGCTCGGAATCGTGTCAGACAAAAAACGAGGATATCGCGATGCAGACGACCCGAAATATGATTTATAGATCGGACGTCATCGCCAATGTGCTTTCGATACGTCATGAGACAAGTCCGCGGAAATGGGGGAAGAATAATCATTTTTCAATCCTAATTGAAGAAAACGTGGTCAGTTATCAATTGAAGTTAAAAGTTTTATTTTACACTTAGTTTAATCCCATACAGTTGGGTTCGTAAAATTACAATTTTCAATTAATTGAACACATGCCTCTTAATTTCAGGCGTCCATTTTTATCGCTGAATAAAGACGCGGTTTGACTACCAACTTACCGGTAGGTGAAGATGAGGTCGCAAACGAATTTAGGAAGGAAGTGGTCCTCAAGGAGCGGTGATATTTATCGGTAGATTTTATATGAAGAGTGTTCGCTAACCAGGCGTACAACCAACGGCTCGTACAACCAAACGGGATTTATCAGATTAGTCGCCCTTAAGGAAACGCTTATCCAAGGACGGTAGAGCTCTTCGAAGCCAACCCTACACGGCATCAAAATAATATCGTATATTGTATGTGAGTCGTATGTGAGCTAGGTGATACAAAATTATCACTACTGCAAATGAGCATCGGCAACATGCAGGCCTTGCCAACCCTTGGGTATAAAGTGGTCACTCCTGATTGATTATACTCCAAATCCTGCCCCTCTATCTAAACAATTTGAATTACTTATTTAAAAAAAGAAAAAAAGATTTTTTCGTTTTTAACTTTGAGGATCGCTTTAAAATGAGTCTGAAATTAGTAGGCAGCTCTGTGTTACACATATGGACGTTTCAGCCTTTTTTTAAAAGAGGCGGTCTTAATAGACTACATAAAGTCAGTTTTATTATAGCTTACTTTATTTTTTGACCGTTCTCTATGTAGACTCGACATCCAACCTTTTCTTGAGTCGTGATCATCGCTTTCATAATACGGGCCAATTTAACTCTATGTTTTGATAGGCAAATAAGAACTTAGATATATTTTGCATAACTTTAATTATACTACGCCTAAAATACTGTGCAAACTTAAACCAAAATAAGGTTGCATTTATCCATGAGACTTATAAACACATTTGCCATGCAAAATTTATCGAATTCAAAAAGAAATAAGTTCATTTGCTCGTGACCGCGGGGTTCTGTAAAAGTCTGCATAAGTTTCAGTTCAATTGTAATGAAAACACTGCAGCACATCGGCCCGTCTCCAAATGTAAGAATCTCGGCCTTTATAGCAACATTTAGTTATAAACGTAGGTATAAGAACACCGCAGGCCACACTGAGTGGTTTTATTTGTGCTAGTTTGTATAGCCGTCGCTTACGATATTTATCAAGAGCCTAGTGCTATTCGTAGGGTTAACTGACCACTTTTATTTCCACATAACTTTTTTCATACCCGAAGTCAGTTCGTTCGGTTATAACCTAGCCTAGTATGGCCCTAAGCCTGAGTAAGCATTTTTAGCTCACTATAAACTTTCCATGATACTTTTTGTCAAGTTGCATATTTAGATTTCCTTTTTAATTAAATCTTTTAATCCAGTCAGTTAGACTTTGGATCTCGCGATAACCACTTTAAGTTGGTTGATTTTGGGACACCTTCGTGTAGAAAAGTGTTTAAGTATTTCCTAAAATAAAGAAAGTGTTTCGGCAGTAATTTTTTTTTTAAAAACCTGTCACCAAAGACCTCACAACAGTTCGTATGACTTTCATGGCTCATGAAGAACGTTCTTGTTAAGCAATAAAATAACCTTAGGTTTATATTTTTGTACTCAATGTCATCCATAGAAAAATGAGATTCGAATCAAAAATCAATCGCTCATATTGTCAGATACATTTTGATAATATTTTGTTTTGAACTCGACTCGTGTTAGAAATAATAAATGATTCCGTCCCTTTCCCTACGATACACCGCCTGGCGTTGAAAGATCACGCCTATTGCTCGTTAGCTCGCCGAAAGTTCGAATCGATTTGGAAAAAGAATATTACAATCAACACTATCGTACTATAAACGGCCTTTTTTGCTAAGAATTTCACTAGCGCTGAAATTTGAATTAAGTTTGTTCGACAGCGTCTTTTACAAGATAACTTAAGCATGTACGGCCAGCATCAAAAGTTGATGAACATATTAAAATTTTCAAAGTCGTTTTTCACCATATTGTGTCTCAGTAACGCAGATATTGACTAACTTATATGTTTTATTATTACAACTATACATAGTCAATATTAGACATTATTTAGGCACAATATGGTGAAAAGCGACTTTAAAAATTGCAATGCCTTTATTACACAATTTTTGTTTAATAGTTTCTTTAAATTTATCAAGTGGTAAGTCTTGAATATTTATTATAAACTTATTATAAAAACGTATGCATTGACCCATAAATGAGTTAGTGATTTTATGAAGTCTACTATCATAGCTTATACTTGTTTTAAGTTCTTTTTTACAAACATAAGATTTTCAAAGATGTATTGTGACGCAAACTTAAGAATATTTATTTCTTTAAACTTATCACTAATAAGTGTCGCTCTGGAATTAAGATATGAATATGGATAGCGCGAATAGCACGTTTCTGCAGCACAAAGATAGTTTTAATATCGGCCGCATTTCCCCACATGAGAATGCCGTATCTCATTAAGCTATGAAAATAACCAAAATAAAACAATCGCGCAGTAGCTTCATTAGAAATATGTATTTCGCATCTTTTTGACGGCATATGCTGCAGAACTAAGTCTATTCGCCAACCTTTCTATGTTTGGTCCCCATTGTAGTTGTGCGTCTAGGGTTATGCCAAGAAACACTGTTTAATTTACAGAGCTCAATTCTTGTCCTTTTATAATTAAGTTAGTATTTGCATGCCGGACATTTGACAATGAGAATTTTAAAATTTTGTTTTATTTTCATTGAGGAGCAGGTTATTGGCTGAAAACCATTTCCCCACAATTTCAATACAATGGTTTACTTCAAAGCAATGCTTCCTACTCACTTTAAATAGAAAAGAGGTATCATCAGCAAACAATATAATACGACCTCACACTTGTCTTTTACCACAAAAGGCAAATCATTTTTATCGACTATGAATAAGAAGAAAGGCCCAAGAATCGAGCCCTGGGGCACTTCCATATGTACTGCTGATCCCGATGATCTCTTTCCATTAATATTAACTCTTTGCATTCTATTGCATAAATAGGATTTCATAATATCAAGTGCCCTATCATTGATTCCATAGTGGTGTAGCTTCATGATCGTAGTGAACACAGTAAAAGCCTTGGACAGATCACAGAAGACACCAAAGGCATCATGTGACTCCTCCCAGGCATCAAATATATGTATGACACCGGCATCAGTTGTTGAGCGACCCCGTGTGAAACCAAATTGATTTGGATGCATTATATTATTGCTATAGAAATGTACCACTAGTTGATTTTTTTTTTTTTTATAAGTGGCTAAACCTGCGTTTGACCTCAATCTCACCTGATGGTAAGTGACGATGAGGTCGAAGATGAAAGCACACGGGTTTAGGAAGGAACTGGCTCTTTATACAATATTGCCGGAACACATTACCGCCGGAGCGGTAACATTTGGCGGCAGACTTTATATAAAGGGTGGTCGCTAGCCAGGCGGACCCAGAAGGGATCCTACCACCAAGCAAAAATAAGTTTTTCAAAAATTTTGCTGAGTTTTGGTAATATAGAGATCGGTCTAAAGTTACTGGGGTCAGCCATGCCTCCGCTATAAAATGCACCTTTCAGGATCTGCTAGTATATCGACCACGTTTGTGATATTTATATGGAGGTGTTCCAGTTCTATGCGGAATCAAGTGAGATTGAGTAAAAGTAAAAATGTAAGGCAACGGTGGTACAAATATTAGATATATTTGTACGAATGCATGGATGTTATGCTTCAGCCGGTGCGGTGCTTGCACTAGATCACAGCTGTTATATGTATAAAAAAAATCTAAAGTATTGAAACCTTCAGGATTCTCGTCCACACTTTTCCTATGAAATATCGATATTTTTCGAAATTCAAGTATTATAACTGTGATTTTCTTGGCCTTGAAGTGTCGTGTCGACTAAAGGACAACTAGATAAACAAACAGACCGTCCCTCTGCTTAGATAAACACGGACACACAGGGTGACTGGTGGGTCCCTTTTGAAATTCAAGGACGTGATAGTTTGAGAACATACAGGAAGAGAAAAAATATAATAAAAAAATAATATTAAGTATTTACTGAGTAAACTTAACTGAAAGTTAATGAATTCATTACGCAGCGCATGGTTACGCCAGCTTTGGTAGCGATCCGCGTGCCAGGTCACGTGCCGCGATCGACTCAGTACTATCTAAAGTAAATAGTAACATAGTAGTATTTATTTATAGGGAATTCTAGTGAAAAATTAAGTACCTACCTACTTTTATTACATAATTATGAGCAGAATCAAGTACAGAGTGCCCCCCTTCATTATCTAATATTTGTCACCAGTCACCCTGTATAAATACATATCCCTACAAATCCTATTTAAATACATACATATATAAATTCCATATCCTAATACACACACGTAAGATAAAAATATACTAAATGAAACAAATTATAACATAGATTTTGCAAGGAAATGTGAGTTGACTAGCTTTTTGAATAGCTGAATTGCTTGAGCTTTTTTGATTTCTAGAGGCAGTTCGCTCCACAGTGACATAGCTGAAACCGTAAAAGATTTATTATAAAATTCGGTTTTATGTACATGTGTGGATAGCATAAAGTTATCGATTGATCGAATCTGTCTGTCGTGATGCGTAGGTATAGCGATATGAATATCTTGTTTTTAAATAGTTGGTGCATCAGGATTGAACAGTGAAGGTACGATTATCAGACAAAGAAGGTGAGTATTCCGGCGAAAACGAATTGAAAGCCTTGAGCTTAGTGCAATATTCGGAAACATGGTCGTATTTACGTATATTAAATATGAACCTTATGCATAGATTTTGAAGCCGCTCAAGTTTATTTAGTCGGTCTTCTGTAATATCGATATAGGAAGGGTCCGCGTAGTCAAGGATAGGAAATAATAAGGACCGTGAAATAAAAATTTTAGTGGAGGTTGGTAGGAGATTGCGCAAATGTTTTAAAGAAAATGTATACAGTATGGAAAAAAAATAGTGGCCCTGGAGGGAAACTGTCTTAAATCCTATAGTTAGCTTATTTTACTTTAAGGAAACATTCCTTTATTTTTAAAAAGAAACAAAACTGCATTCAAAGATTTTCTTAAATTTGCTTATAACACCCGGGACTCGAACCAGTAAAAATTAAAAAAAAAATAAAGATTCGTTATTTTACTATACTAATCGATAGGATAATTGTTCAGGATAAAATTTCTCTAACAAACATTTGGTCTTACACTCGTCTGTCGTACAAGATATCCATGAAAAATAACTACACAAGTTTACATACATTACCTAGTACGGTTCACTTTCAGCAAGTAAAAGACACGTTATAATTCTCTTATCTCTCTAACATTCAAAGAATGAAGTTCAATTCATTCGTATGAAGTACAAGCTTGCTAATTAATTTATTTGTAAGTACCTTGTTGAAGAATCCTAAAAGAAAATCGTTTAATGGTAATAATATCTCTATGCACTTTTACAAAATATTACTTCGATACGAGGCGTTTTGACGAAAAGTTTAAAAATGGAAAGCTTGAATTTGTTTGCAATGCGGGACAGCAATTTTAAAATTCGAACGAATATTTCGAACATTTTTATCGATTTTATTTAGTATTGCTTCCATTACGTAATTGTGTGATCAAGGCGTATCAAGAACAATTCGACTTATTAAAAGCTTTCTTTGCAAGCAACAAGAACTGCGATTTACCTCTACAGTGGTATCGCGAGAGGTATCCAGATAGACAAATACCATCAAGAAAAGCTTTGTCGCGAATGGTGAAAAATTTAGTCAATCTTGGAAGTTTCAAAATACGTTTAGGACGCCCACAGCAATAAAATCCAGACTTTTCCGATTTTGATTTCAATATTTTCAGTGTTACCCGAAAGCTTGTAGTAGAGAAGCTGCTCAAGAGATAGGCACCAGCCATACTCGGGTACTTAATGTTTTGAAAAAATACAAATACAAATGTTATCGTGATGGGCGATTGGTGCAGAAACTACATCCCGGAGATAGTCAAAGAAGATTAGAGTTCTGTCAGAATATTCAAACGGAAATAGCCCGCAACCCAAATTTCTTATGCTTCGGCTACACTACCGTGATATGCCAGTAATTATTGCCATAACTTAAACAACACCTAGGTGTAACCACGATTTACGGCCATAATTTTACAATGCCAATCAATATGGCAAATGGCGGTAGGCAATAGCTCCGGCGGCGGTCTTTTTTCGCACATCAAAGAAGATTACCGCAGTAATTATAGCGTTTGTGGCCACACTACCGTTTATCCAGTGTGCAATATGAGCTCACCGGCGACGCACGTATCGACCGACATGGAGTGGTCAAATGAAAAAGCGCTCGAGTTTTTAGAATTATTCTAATCCGAACCGTCTCTTTGGGATACCCTTTTTTTCTTCTTTTAGCTTTGTTGAAATTTAAAAGATTCATGTAAAAATAAATGGCACTCATAAAACACAACACCGCTGCAGCTTCGACCTCCATCTTGAAAAAGTGATATTTTCCGCCAAATTTATTGACATATCACGGTAATTTAATGCCATAATTATTGCCGGTAGACGGTAAGGTAGTGTGGCCACACCAGTTCATGCAGTAATTTAAACGGTAATTTAATGCCATAATTATTGCGGTAACAGCCCGGTAGACGGTAAGGTAGTGTGGCCGTAGTATTAGACTACATTATATGGTCTGACGAAACAAATTTTCATTTGATTGTCGTTTGTAATAATGGAATGTATAACAGACATAACAATCATTATTGGTCCCGTCAAAATCCATTCCGTCTTCGTGATACAAGCTTTCGTTTAATGTTTGGTGTGGAATCAAAAGCAATATGTTTGTTTTGGTGCACATTTACGAAGGACATCTGAATACGGCAAAATACATTGAAATATTAGAGATTTTACAAAATCAATTAAACCTTCTACCGGAAGAGGAACGAAATAATATAATTTTTCAACAAGATGGTGCACCACAATAGCAGAATTTCCAGGGCTTACCTCTTAATTCAATTAATTAATTTCAATGCCTGAATAGGTACAAACGGGACGATTAGATGGCCTTCAAGAAGTCCAGACCTGACGCCTCTAGACTACTTTTTATGGGGTCATGTAAAAATATTATTTATAAAACGTGTTATGAGACCGTACAAGAGTTAAGGGTCGCGGTAAAAAATGTGATTAGGGGCATACACCACAACACTTTGCTGAAGGCTACGCGAAATAAATTTCAACGAAGACTAAATTTGTGTAACATTTTAAAAAGGCCCAAACAGTAATTTATTTGTTCAATTCATTAGCCAGGAGCATCTTGGAATATGGAAGCTGTATCTGGAATCCCTATTACAAAGCTCATGTTGACGACATTGAAAGGGTACAGAGAAAATTGTTGAGGATATTATGTTATCGTCGTGGTCTGGGTCGCTCAATTCCCCCATATGTAACAAGACTAAGTTTATTTAAAGTTCAATCGTTACAAACTCGTCGTTCATTTTTTGATTTAATGTACCTCTACAAGATTATTCATTCAGTTATAGATTCCCCGGAACTATTGATGCAAATGTCATTTAATACAAGGTACAGCGCGCGTAGGTCGAACATCACTAGCCTGTTTGCTCTGAACACATTTAGGAATAATATCTCTTATTTCAATCCACTCGTACGAATGGCTCGGCTATACAATGTGTTAGGGTTCCGACTTTTGATACTTTACCTACGTGATATACATCAAATTTCATCTACAAAAGTCACCTTAGGGGGGGGCGCACCCCTCACCCCTCGTGATGGGGGTGATTTAAAAATTTCGTTTCTCTGGTTTGCTTTAAGTTCGTAAAACCATTTTTTTTTTCATATTTATTGTGTGTATCTTGTTGAATTACATCTCATTTTAAAGCTTATTAAATTTACCAACTTTTGATACCACATTCACTAAAAAGTCATAAGAAGAAAAGAATTAATTTTAATGACTTAGAAAAAAAATCTTACTTTTTTGTAGTATTTTTTTAGTTTTTTGTCATTAAAAAAAAAACGAAGCCCTTAACAATGCATTTTTTTCTTCTTAACTAGTACTATTTGAGTTTATCTTTCTAACGATACAGAATACGACAGTTTAACTTCAAAGAAACAGTCCTAACTGCTAAGGTAAAATGACATCAAAATCTTTTTTATTTAGTTTTGCCGATTTTAAGTCAATTTAACAATTGTTCAAAGTGACCACCATTGTTTAATAAACAAGAAGTAGCCCTTAATGCTACTTGTTGTGTAGCTCTTTTAATCATAGCTCTGTCGGCTTTTAATTCATCAGCTGCGGTCATAATTTTTTGCAGCAGCTCTTCTCTTGTTGTAGGCACCTCTAGGTAAACCCGCTGTTTCATGGTCCCCCACAGGAAGAAATCTAGACGTGTCAAATCAGGGCTACGAGCCGGCCAGGCAATTGTTCCTCCTCTTCCAATCCAGGGGGTGTAGTGTTCATCCACATATGCTCGTACATTCCGGGCAAAATGGGCAGGAGCTCCATCCATTTGCAAATAAAAAGACCGGCGTTCACGTCTGTACTCCAATGGTAGCTCATGTAGGAAATCCCCTCTTAGAAATTCCAAGAATCTCTCACCATTAAGATTGTCTGGTAAGACGATGGGACCTAGCAGCTCATCATCAATAATGCCTGCCCACACGTTGATTGAGAATTCGTGTTGGAACGAGGCGGGCCTCACAGCATGGGGATTTTCATTAAGCCACAAATGATGGTTTCGGTGGTTGGTTATCCCAGCTCTTGTGAATTTGGCTTCATCAGTCCATAATATTCGCAGTACGAAGTTTGCATCATGTCTCACTTTCCTATTAAGCCACGCACAGAACACAAAGCGAGCAGCATAATCTGGTTCAATTAAATTCTGAACTCGACGAAAATGAAACGGCCGTAATCCTTCCCGACGTAGAACTTGCCACACCGACCAATGCGAAATCCCAAGTCTTCTGGCAATATTTCTAGTGCTAAGTCGCGGGTCACTGGCAATCATTTCAATGATTTCTTCTTCCATGTCTGGTCTCCCCACAACAGCACGTTCATTAGGCGGCTGTCGGATTCCATGAGTGCGCAATCTTGCAAAAACGCTTGCAAAAGTTGGAGCAGAAGGTATGCGCCTTGTAGGGAATCTAATTCGATATTCCCGAACAGCAGCCGCAGCGTTTCCATTGGCGTATCCATAAATAAATACAATGTCGGCCACTTCACTTGGTGAATAATTAACTGCCATAGTATCGAGTAAGTAGTACTTAGCTAAATTCGAAAGTAAAACTTTGTAGCAATCGCAACGAGAAACGAAGGACAACTGATTAGCAAGTAGAAATCCTAACCAGTACCTTAGTATTGTTATCTCATTCACTATTAGACTGAAAGAGATTCATGTTTCGACTCGTACATTGCGCGGGGCGACGTGATTGGTGCGCTCTAGCCTTTCGGCACGGGCCTCGCCCTGATCATCCCTCGCCAACGCAGCGAGCGCAGAGGCAGTCAGGCGAAAACCTGAAGCAACCTGCTACCGCATTGCGCGCGCGCTCTAACTCGCGAGTCTTGATAGTACTTAAATTTTGTAAAGGACGTATTACCTTAGTAAAATAAACTTTTGATATTTTAATTTCGTGTTTCCTTTTAACTAATTACTGAACCGGGCCTAAATTTTGGCATCGTTAGAAAGATAAACTCAAATAGTACTAGTTAAGAAGAAAAAAATGCATTGTTAAGGGCTTCGTTTTTTTTTTAATGACAAAAAACTAAAAAAATACTACAAAAAAGTAAGATTTTTTTTCTAAGTCATTAAAATTAATTATTTTCTTCTTATGACTTTTTAGTGAATGTGGTATCAAAAGTTGGTAAATTTAATAAGCTTTAAAATGAGATGTAATTCAACAAGATACACACAATAAATATGAAAAAAAAATGGTTTTACGAACTTAAAGCAAACCAGAGAAACGAAATTTTTAAATCACCCCCATCACGAGGGGTGAGGGGTGCGCCCCCCCCTAAGGTGACTTTTGTCGATGAAATTTGATGTATATCACGTAGGTAAAGTATCAAAAGTCGGAACCCTAACACATTGTATAACGACTTAGGCAAAGAGTCCTTAACTCTAGATATTTTTGCCGATAATATTAACGCATTTAAACAAAATGTTAGAGCTCTCCTTTACTCAGATTTAATGTAATTTTATTAGATTTAATTTCATATATACATTATTTTTTTATATAATTTTTTATCTTGTTTTTCTTTGATGATATTTTTGTTTGTGATTTCGCTTTTGTTTGCCTTTTGAAGTATAATGGAATTGTTTAAATTGTAATGCATTAGTCTCATATTATATTGTCCTATTTAATGACCTAATAATTTTTTTCTGATTTTATGTTAATTCAAAATTTATTTTCTTATTGATTCATTGTGTTATCTCTAATGTTTTTCTTTAATTTTAATTTTTTATGCTGCCTTAATTTGATAGATTAATATATTTTGATTAACAGTATATTTATTTGATCGCCTTCGATATGAGATGTTTTAGTATTAATTTATTGCTTTGTGTTTATTGTCTTCCTATTTTGATTTATATATTTGTATATTTTTTTTTAATTTTAATAATTCTGTTCAGCCCAAGCCTTTTAACTTTTTCTTTTTTAACAAATGCTGTCTTAAGTTCTTCATATCTTTGTAATACTTATAATGATTGTTGAATGCGCATGTATTGGGTTACAATTTAGAAATGAAACTATTATTATTTATATTACTTTACATAAATTTATTATAATTGCAATCTGTTTTGTGCATATATGAATAAATAAATAAATAAATAAGTATCCGGAACGAGGGGGCTCATTTCGAACAATTTATCAGTTAAATTATTAAAGTGTAACAAATTGATAATAAAATAAAATAAATTTTAAGATTTCACGTTTTCTTTTTATTTTAAAGACCAAATTATTGTTAGAGAAATTTTATTCTGAACAATTATCCTATCGATTAGTATAGTAAAATAACGAATCTTTATTTTTTTAATTTTTTGCTGTTTCGAGTCCCGCGGGAGTTACAAGCGAATTTTAGAAAATCTTTGAATGCAGTTTTGTTTCTTTTTAAAAATAAATGAATGTTTCCTTAAAGTAAAATAAGCTAACTATAGGATTTAGTGTAGTTTCCCTCCAGGGCCACTATTTTTTTCCACACTGTATATGTTAAGAGAACTGAGAAGCTTCAATAGTATGGAAAAGTCAACAGTGTTGAAAGCATTGCTAAAATCGAGCAGAGTTAACACTGTTAACTGCTTAGACTCCATAGCCATGCGTACATCATCTATTACCTATCTTCACCGGCGCCGTTACTGTGTTATGTCCAATTTTAAAGCCGGATTAGAGTGGATTTAATAATTATTATTTTTATGAAGAAAGAGTTTAATTGATTATGGACAAGGCGTTCTAGTCTAATACTTTTGATAAGTAAGAAGGGCAGAATGGAAATAGGTCGAAAGTCTTGTGGCACAGTCGGTGTAGGGACTTTGGACAATAGTATTATATTTGCATGCTTCCATGTGGTTGGAAACTTATGTGATGTTATTGATTCATGATTGTTGAAATACTCTGGTCCCAGTCTGTCCTACTGGAGTTGTGCACGTATACTTAGTTCTATGCACCTACTGTGTTATGTATGACATAAAATTACCTATCTTGTGTTGGTTTTTTTCACGTCAATGTCAATTTGTATTCTTCGAATTAATATTCATCATCATCAACAGCCAGTAGACGTCAGCTGTTTAGTTAATTAATAATAATTCGTATAATATCTGACTGAAAAAGAGTGACGTCAGTGAGAATCTGAATCAGATCTGAATTGAATCTGTATCGGATCTGAATCGAATTCGAATACATCACTTAGCTCCGATTCGTGGAGCCTGGCTGAGAGCCTGCAGGATGTGAGTAAAATGCTCGATGACCTCAGTGGAGCCTAGTAGCTAGTGGATTTTTAAATCAGCATGGATAAGATGAAGATCATGTCCAAGTCCATGTTGCACTTGGTCCTGCTCGGTAGTTGGAGGCACCAAGCTCAAAGTTGTGGATAATTATCTATACCTGGGACATAAAATCTAGTTAAGCAGCTGGGGCAGAAAAGTTCTCGAGTGGCGGCCATGCACTGGAAGACGCAGCGTAGGTAGGCCCTCCACAAGGTGGACCGAAGATCTGGTCAAAATCGCCGGTAAACGCTGGATGAGGGCGGCGCAGGACCGAGTGACGAGAAGAACCATGGAGGAGGCCTATGTCCAGCAGTGAATGTTTACAGGCTGTTGATGGTGATGGGACAACCCATCAACGTCCCATGGCCTTCTGGGTTATAAGGGCTGACTCGCGGAAGACCCCACTACTCCGCCTAAGGACAGTAAAGCATTAGCGACAGCGACAACTTATTGGTTTTAGAGCTAACGCAGCCCCGCTCGCCTTTGCCCAAGGTTGCCAATTTAATTATAATTAATGGCCGTATACCTCAGGAATATCTCTTTTCTAAGCATTAGGTACTGTAGCTGCCAATTAACAATTTTGGTAACCCTCCTATTGTTGGTGGCAGTGAAGACACTAGGTCTGATCTGGAGAGAAATGCGCTTAATGGATTATCCCAACTCAGATATTTTCCACAACGGCGCGGGGCCCTTCCAATCCAATAATTCACAAGTTCACGAGGTTGAGTTACATACACGCATGCATAATATGTAAGTATATTATGATCCCTTGCACATTTTAGCGCGTAATTTAATATCGCAGACTTGGATAGAAGTTGAGTAGGTACATTTTTTGGGGTGATTCTTCTTCTTCTTCTCGAGTTAATAGTAACATTTATAGTATTTTAGCCCAGTGCTTTGCTACTATAAGGGCATTTCCGTTTGCCTCATAGAGGTCTCTTTAGGTGCAGGAAGTAGGAGAGAAAGGAATAGACAACAAGCGCGCCATAGATTACGTTGACCCGCAGTCACACACATCACACTACTTGTCATCCGTGCAGAATGGGGAGTTTTCTGACAGCTCATAAAAATTTGTTCAAAAAACCTCTATAGATGGCACTTTTAAAAAGCCGAAGGCGTTAAGTCTGTAAACTATAATGTAGGTAAGTGGTATCTACCATCTATGGTTATTTATACGTTCTATTTCTGATACAGACGTCAATTAATTTATTTTACTTTTAAAAACGCAGTGTGGAATAAATTATTCGCCTTCGCCTTTTGTAAAGCGCCATCTATCGAAGCCTTTTGTACCAATTTTGTACAGTTTTGTTTTTTTAATGAGCTGTCAGAAAACTCCCCATTGGGGTAATGAAAACAAATGAATAAAGTAAAAGTAGGTAATCTAGTAAAATGATAAAAGCAGCGAGATGATATCCATGGAGATGTTCTATTTTTCTATACATACTTTATAGTTATATAGATATTAAGTAGGTACAACTAAAACTCTTTTATCTCACTCTCCCAATACAAAAACCATTGAAGAAAAAAAGAGATAGTACTATTTTCATTCTCCTACCGAATGAAAAAATTAAAGGCATGACGTCATACGAATGTCATTAGAGTGCCTTGCCGCCATGTTGTATTTCAGAATTCAGAGTACTTAAGATGTCAAATTGTGTTTTGGCTGAAAGGTTTTTTCAATTTACTAATTAAGTGGCTGCAAATTTGTGTTTTATATGTTAATATCTGCAAAAAGTGCAAGCAGTTTTCAATATGAAATGTTCAATTTTGTGGTGTGGTGCGAAGAAAGATGATAAATACCCTAATTTAACTTTACAAAGGTTAGTAAGATTTTCATTGATTAAAACAAGTAAATTGTTGTTATAAAGTGCTCCACATAACTTTTTTTGTGATTTGGACATGCAATCTTAACTATACACTACATTTTTTTATATTAAACATGTTTTACTTTGCCGAAAACTATTGTTGAAACTGTCTTGTTTGTTTACATTAGAATTTAATAGTGATGTATTTTTCTTAAAACTCTATATCGATATTTATAATTTTAGGTTTCCAAGAAATGTTAACTTAAAGGGACGGTGGTTAGAAGCCATTGGAAGCGAGAACTTAAACCCAAAAGTTAAAGTTGGGTAGGTATATTTGCTCTTTACATTTTGAGGAAAATAGCTTTTATAAGACCCTTGATGTAATTAGATTGCGAGATGACACAGTACCTTCAATTTTCCAAAAGGTAAGAAATCTTATTTTGTATTATTCAATAAAAATAGACTTTGTACCTTTTTTTTAGAAATGAATAAATATTTGTAAAAATTACTATGTTGTTTTACTGCTACCTGCATAATACGAGTGTAACATCTTTCTAACTTTCATAATATAAAAGGAAGGTATGGTTAATTATTACATAGTGGCCATGTGGATAGTTATATTTTATAATTACTATTATTTTGATCAGATTTCACTTTTTATAATTGCAATGTCCACTTTCATTTATTTATTTATTTTCATTTTTATTGTTACTATTTTGTGTTCCTTCGTAATTCATGAACCTCTCCCTCTCCCTCCCCAGTATCGAAAGAATCGAAGGAATATTCTTTCAATACTTCTTTCGATTTTCCAAAAAGGTAAACAACACCTGTCATTAATTCGATACTTGCTCTCAATTTCGAATAAAACGCTTCAAATATGCTTCGAAAACACTCGTAGACTAATAATCAAAGTCAAAGAAAAAGAAAAAACTGGTATATATAAGTAGTAAATGGAAAAAAAGGCAGAAAGTTTTACTAAATGGCAGATGACGGCTAAGGGGCGTCTCTTTTAATAGTTGCATAAGACGCCCTAGGACCGTTATAAAAAATGGTATGACCGCACCAGGCAGAAGTTTGTAAAAATAACCGTCGCAATTAATCGGATGTGTGTTCCTTCCCTGTCAAATACTGTCAATAGGAGAACGTAAGTTTTGAACCTCTAAATTTTGGTAAGACAATTTATTTCTGGTGGCGTGATAAAGTTATAAACAAAGCTATTTAGAAAAAGCGTATATTTTTCCTGACAAATAATAAGTTAATAAATCCCCAGATGAATCATTTCAAGCATTTTCATGGTAAGCATGTGGGATAACTTTAGTAATTTATATATTTTTTTCCAATACCAGGATAAAGCACAGATCTAAAAATTTTTTTTAAAAATATCTTTGATCATCATGTTTTCAGTTATTTACTAATAAATGATGCTACACCCGAATAGTTTCCTTTCTCTATCAATAGGATAAAGCTTCATTTCGCATTTTTGAATACACATTTGCTCAAGAAAACAAAATAATCGTCCGATGAATCGGACATTTTCGCTGATAAGCGCTTATAAGTTTCCAGCTTTAATTCTGTATACGGCCTTAGAAGTATCGATATCGATACAACTTTAGTATGCTCACTATTGGTGGCCATTTTATGCTACGATTTAACTTTAGGTATGCACCCATTTTTTGCTGTTATTTCAGATCCATAGTGTTAGAGATCTATGGATAAAAGTAAAACATTAGCGAACGAATTCAACTGTCAACGCAGGAATGGCAGGCGTCAGATATTAAATTACTATTCATTTACTATTGTCACTATTGTCAGTCAACTATTGATTGAATTCAGGTAATCTAATGTTTTGATTTGTTAAATAATTATCTTGAAAATCTTTGAGTCTCCATAAAGGTAATTTCGTTTATAAAAGTACAATTATTTATCAAAACAAAGTCACATTAAATGCTGAGCAATAGTGCTTTCATGAACCTCATCTCTTCTGTTTATGTTTCCGATATGTTGATATCTTTATATTTTTGTCTTTATCGTATCGTCCCACAGTTTTGTAAAAATAGAAAGTATTTAAATATGGGCTACTATACTTAGATTTTCTTCTTGTTATTTTAGCCTTAGACCTTGGGGTGATTCAAAAACATGAAATGGACCGTACACATTGAAGGAGGTCCACGTCGAGTTAATCATGCTGCTGTTTGCATCGAAGATAAAATTTACTCTTTCGGGGGCTTTTGCTCCACCGAGGAATATAAAGATTGGGAACCCATTCCTGTGCAAGTTTTGGATACACAAACATTAAGATGGTCTCCAGTTAACTACAAAAGAAATTATGTTGTACCATTTCAGCGATATGGGCTAACAACTGTGGCCTATGGACATAAGGTACTATATTTGATACATTCATTGTGCTTCTTGCATCAAGCACTTTTGTGTAGTTTACGCTTGATTCTTGTGGGAATATCTGGATAAAATACAGCCTTCCTCAAGAATAGTTAAATCAAATTAAATAAATGATATCAGTGCGTTCATGCAAACTCTTCAGCTTTATTTTATTATTTTATAACCCCTAACTAGATCCTTCAGAGCTAGTCTCTTCTTTTATGGTAGAAAAAATAGATATTCTCTAATATCTTTACAGGTGTTGTTATTCTAATATATTTTTTTCTGGCTGTCTTAATATGTTGACAAAAAAATTAACTTATTTATCAAATTAAAATTAAATAATATCCTTTCTATCCCTAAAAAATAATAAATTTTCTATCCCTGTTTCAGGTATATATGTGGGGAGGTAGAAATAATGCAGTTGCATGTGATAAACTGTCATGTTTTGATACCAAAACCCTCGAATGGAGTAACCCCACTGTGTCTGGAATGGTACCCTTTGCCAAAGATGGTCACTCTGCATGCGTGGTCGGAAACAAAATGTACATTTTTGGAGGTTTTGAGTATCTAACTGATCAGTATTCCCAGGAGGTACACTGTCTTGATCTTGATACTATGGTGTGGAGATTTGTTCACGCACGAGGCACACTACCGTCCCACAGAGATTTTCATACTGCTGTAGCATATGGAGATAGAATGTATGTATTTGGTGGTAGAGGAGATTTGAACAGTCCCTACAATTCACAAGAAGAAATTTACTGCCCACAAGTTTACTATTTAGATACAATTGAAGAAAAATGGGTTGCTGTTAATGCTAAAGGAAAATGGCCTGAAGGAAGGAGAAGTCATTCTGCCTGTAAGAATTTTCAGAATTTATATATTACAGGAAACTGTCAAACACATTATAGTTCATAATTTAATATCAATACAAGATTGAGTATGATTATTCAATAATAACGTATAATTAAATTGGATCACTCTTGTTACAGGGGTATACAAAGACCACATGTATATTTTTGGTGGCTATAATGGCAATTGTAAAACACATTTTAATGATTTACACAGATATTCACTAAAAGATAATACTTGGGATTATGTTGATGTAAGTGGAATAGTTCCGTGCAAGAGAAGACGGCAGGCTTGTGTGATATATAAGGATCAAGTATTTTTATTTGGAGGCACAAGGTATATACTCTTTGTTTCTTAATTTTTTTTTATTAATGCTTATTTTTATGTCATAAGGATACACTTTTTTTTTTTTTTTTTTTTTATAAAATATGGATGGGACGTTTGTCTTCCATGACACCTGATGTTAAGTGAACATGAAGACTAAGGTGGTACACGTCCATCCACGAGAAACCTATTCACTCGACGCTTAAAAGTACTAGGACTATACTGGTCAGGGAAAATAGACGCAGGCAGTTCATTCCAAACCTTGGCGACCCGTATCAAAAAGGAACTGTCAAAGCGCTTAGTTCGACTTTTCGGAATATCAACCACATACGGATGGAAGTTCTGTCTGCGTCTAGTAGTCCGATGGTAAAAGGGTGAGGGTTCAATTTGCTCAAACAGAGCACTCACGCACTCACCAAAATGTATCCTGTAGTACACGGTTAAACAGGCAACCTTACGACGATGCTCTAGGGTCTGTAGTTTTTTGGTCGTAAGGTCGACGTTGTTAATTAATTTACGGGCTCTTCGGTCAACGGAGTCCAGCACTTCTAGTTGATATTTGGCTGAACCATCCCAAAGATGACTGCAGTACTCCATGCATGATCGCACTTGAGCTGTATATAAGTTAAGAAGCTGTGCAGGGCTGAAGTACCGCCGTACCTTCGAGATGATTCCCAACTTTTTCGAAGCTACTTGAGCCATGGACACAATTTGTTGACCGAAGTTTAAACTAGATGTTATAGTTACGCCTTAAAGCCCTAGATGGTCAGTGATGGGGACAGATACATTTTGGAAAGTGGGCGTTAATGTGAAGGTGCTCTTTTTTGCGGAGAATAGACACGCCTGAGTTTTGGACGCGTTGAATTTGACCAAATTCGACTCACCCCAATCGGATACTTTCCGTAAGGTCAAATCAACGCGCTCAATCATTGACTTTCTTAAACTTTGGATTTCACGGGGGCTCGCTCGCGCATTGGATACGTATCTCTCTACAACAGTGCTGTCATCAGCATAACTAATAATGCCCGGTGTCAAAAGGTCATTAATGTGCAGCAAGAATAATGTTGCAGAGAGAACAGATCCCTGAGGTACCCCGGCGTTAATTGCCATTTGGTCGGAGGAGAAGCCATCTAAGACTACTCGAATTGACCGTTCCCTCAGAAAATCAGATATCCAGTCGCAGAGCCCAATCGGTATGCCATAAGCTGGAAGCTTACTTAAGAGACCATCATGCCAGACCCTGTCAATTCCAGGTTAAACTGGTCTCGACTAGGCTAAACTAGTTCTTTCTATGGATAACAGGATATAACATATTTGCCAACAAGTTGCTAAAGTACTATACTTAGTCCACAAATAATTTATCCCATATTCATTTATTTTCAACCGACTTCAAAAGAGGAGGAGGTTCTCAATTCGACTGTATGTTTTTTTTTTATGTTTGTTACCTCATAACTTTTGACTGGTGAACAGATTTTGATGATTCTTGTTTCATATGATAGAAGATACTTCAGAGTTGTTCCCATATAAATTTCTTCGAAATCGATTGAGCACTTCATGATTTTTTTTTATTATGTATGACCGAATTCCTACCGGTTGTTTACCTTGACAACCTTATATTTCAGTCAAAGTTTTGACTCGAAGTCGGTTTTTTAATGCTCTGCATTCCTTGATTATTATTTGACAAGTGTTTCGTTTTCATCACATTTAAATCTTCATCAGTATGAACAAAAATAAAAATAAAGTTGGTTTTATACCTACTTATTAATTACTAGGTTTTTGGCGGCCAGGGGATTATTAAAAGTTCAGAAACAATCAAGAGTGACAGGTCGTACGTTTTTTGGTACTTCGTATACATCATCAACTCCACAAATGAACCTCTTTTAGAAGATAATTCGTATTTGCGACGTGTTCACTGACTTTCTGACGAAAAGGAATCAAGGAAGCACAAAGAACTGTGTTTGAAAATGGATTGTATATTATGGTATAAAAATAATTGAAATTAAGAGTGTGTTACCAACCAAAATTTGTAGGAGCTAGTACTCGTTGACATACATTTTAGTGGTGAAAATCATGTACATATGTCTGCCTCAGTGCCAACGCTGCGTTACGCGTTCGAACGCGCATACTGTATAGTACGTCCTTATCATACGAACGTACGGTACGCGTGTTCGAACGCGGAACGCAGCGTTGCTAGTACAATTTCATAAGTGTACGCTTGTACAGTCGTGTCAATGGATTATAATTTCTTACTATTTGGCTAGACGTCGTTTGAAAAAAGACATCCAGTTAGTCCGTTTGTGGAATCGAGATTGCTGTGCGGGGAATTTGTTTTCAAATTCAGTCGCTCTGTATCAAAACTCACTTTCATACGCGCGTGTGACACGTTCCACGGATTTTTGCCGACTGATTGGCACGCGCGTTCGGAGCGCGCGCCGCCGCGTCCGTACCGAACGCACGTATCATACGCGGCGTTTGGCGCATTCCGAACGTACGTATCGAACGTGCGTATGGTACGGAACGTTATGTATGAAACGCGCGTTCGAAACGCAGCGTTGGCACTCATACCGACTAAAATACACATGCTGGTGTACTTCGCTACCGTAGGGGGAGCCCGTGGTATACAGATCTTAATAGTCTTTAATAAATAAACATTTGTAACTCTCACACAACATCACCTAGCCCAAATTAAGTTTCTTATAGAACTTGTTTTATGAATGGATACTAGATTACTGATATACTGAAATATACAGGGTGAATGGTAGGTAAATTTCGAAATTCGAGGACGTGATCGTTTGAGATTATACAAAAAGAGAAAAATATAAAATAAAAAATAATATTAATAGTATACTGAGTAAACTTACCGAAAGTTGAAAAATTCATCACGCAACGCATGGTTACATAAGCGTAATACAATAGATACATAGCGAGTGGTGGTTTGCGTGTGACGGGAACACTAGGTACTGTGCTCGTGTTGACTGAGGCAGCGCATTGGGAAAAATATAGTTATGTCTCTACATTTATTTATAGGGAATTCTAGTAGGTAGGGAAATTAAGTAGGTACCTACTTTTATAGCATAATTTTGGTCAGAATCCCCTATATACTGATTAAATACAGCAAGACCACTTTAATCCGAACTCCGAAAATCTATACTCCGTTCGGATTATAGTACAGATAATTTATATCATGTTTTTTTTTATAAAATAAAACAAAGGTATTGCTGAATTTGTAATGTATAATCATCAGTAAATGTAACATTGTTTTTTTAAATCCAATATTTTAGTTTGCCGGGAGGTATTTAGTGACAAATAAAAAGCATTATCTCTGGCAAAGGAATATTCTCTTGGTCAGTCCATTATACAGTTCGGATTACAGAGCAGTTCGGATTAGAAGGGGTTCGGATTAAAGAGGTCCTGCTGTAAATACATATTAGAATATAAAGAAATAAACATCTATGACTTGACGACTGATAATCTATGTTCATCACACAAATATCCGCCGCCGCCGGGATTCGAACCTTACACCTCTGCCATAGAAGGCAATGTATGATACCACTACACCAGCTAATCGTCAAATAAAATCTTCTAGTGTATAACATTCGAAGTAGTATTAAAATTAATTACGAAAACTTATACTGTGAATACTCTACAAGGCTTAACCTTAATGTATAGCTTTTTAAGTAAAGATTAAAAAAAATACTCTACAGGGTTGATTTGTAGTCATCGGCCAAATTTTTTTTACACTATAAGTATCATTTATTGAAACGATTTTTGCAAAAAAAGAGTATTTTTTTTTACTAGGAAATTAATTTATCCGCTAACATATGAACCAAGGAATGGTCACTCTAAATTACCATTAAAATAAAAATGACTACGCGCTACTACACACATTTTGTAGTACTACGTCGTAGTATTATCAAGGAAATGCCGCGTCGTAGTAGCTATGTTCATCAACAGCAACTACTTTTTTAAAAGTTTGTGGTTCCACATTTCTACTTTTTTGTACTGAGCGACGGTTAAATAAATATGCTGGTACGTTTATATTGTATCAAAGAAATCAACATTTAAATTTAGCTGGTGACGAAAAATCAACCCTGTATATTACTTACTACACTATATGAATATTCTATTTTACTTTCAGCCCCGGTCCTCACAACCCAAGCAGTCCCATAGATCTCTCAGATGATAACCCCGAACGGTTGTTTGACAACAGTGACCTCCACATATTGGATTATTCTCCTAGTTTGAAAACCTTATGTATTATGCAAGTATTGGAACAGAATCTTGACCAATCATCACTTCCCCGTGATATCATGTAAGTTAATTATTTCTATCACAAGTTATAGTGTTTTCTTTTCTTTACAAATACTCACATCAAAATAGTCTAAGCAACATGTACTTATGTGAATTTTTTAATAATATTTCATGTTACAAAGTTTCTATTTTTTATTTGAATATACTTTTAGGATCTTGTTGAAGTAAAAACAACATCTGTTATTATATTTTTTTTTGTAGTAACAAAAAGTAACAATATAATGTCTTCTGTATCATACGCAAAACGAGCTAAGGTCAAACCAAATAAAAAATTTCGAAAAAAAAAAACAAAATTTATAATCAAAATTAATTTATTGAAAAATAATAGAACAATTTAATACAAAGTTTGGATTACTTAATATTTTTTTAATTTTATGCTTGTTGATTAGACTTTTTTGGTGTGTGTAATGTATGATGTATGTATAATAAATCTTTCCTTATTGTGAACATTGATCTTTTTAGATAACCACAAAATAACCACAGTGTGGTATGACTAGACAACAAAAACGTTTTCGATGAGAATGAGATTGATAGTCTAAGAGCCCGTACGTGGCGGACTTACGTCATAGTAGCTAGCTCCATATTAATACCAGGTATACTGTTTCACCTGCCGATGATGGTGAAATGGGGGTTCACTAATCCCATCGAGGGTTCCTTTGCGCGTGGCCAGAAGTCGAAAGTCATAATATTGACATCAAGTACCTGCGTGATCGCAACTAGTTTTTATGGAAAGGAGGCCCGCAATTAGCCTTTGGTCCCACAGAGGCATTTGATCACAAAAAAATATATATTTTAAGAAAATGGGCTATAATTTCTTGTATTCTATATAAGCCTTTTTTGAGTACAAGTACCCAAAAAAAAATTGATCTTATCCTGATAAATCCGAAAAATAAACAATTTTCTTTATACGATACAGTTAACTTGACCTACCTAACTTTGCAAAATGCATACCTACGACCGACCAGACCTGTGCTGAGCGGGCCTAGGTAAATTAAGCGTCTACTTCTTATTACGAGCAATTCTTAATCGGAACTTTTCTGGATTCTTTTTTTTTTTTTATATTGTAAGGATAGGACGTTTGTCTTCCATGCCACCTGATGGAAAGTGCGCATGAAGACTATGGTGTTACACGTCCATCCACGAGAAACCTATTCACTCGACACTTAAAAGTTCCAGGACTGTAGTGGTCAGGAAAAACAGACGCAGGCAAATTGTTCCACTCCTTGGCAATCCGTACCAAAAAGGAACTATCGAAGCGTTTTGTTCGATTTCTTGGTAAATCCACTATATAGGGATGGAAGTTCTGTCTGCGTCTGGTAGTCCGGTGGTAAAAAGGGGTGGGTTCAATTTGGTCAAAAAGAGCACTCGCACACTCACCAAAATGTAGCCGATAAAATACTGTCAAACAAGCAACCTTACGACGATGCTCCAGGGCCTGCAATTTTTTATTTGTAAGGTTGTTGTTATTTATGATTTAACGGGCTCTTCGGTCAACAGAGTCTAGCGCTTCGAGCTGGTATTTGGCAAAACCATCCCAAAGGTGACTACAGTACTCCATGCACGACCTCACTTGGGCTGTGTAAGTAATAAGTTGAGCAGCCGTTCAGGGCTGAAGTACCGCCGGACCTTCGAGATGATACCCAATTTTTTTGAAGCCGTTTTTTCCATAGGCTCAATTTGTTGACCGAAGTTTAATTTGGACGTTATAGTGACGCCCAAAAGCCCTAGTTGGTCGGTGATGGGAACAGATACATTCTGGAAAGTGGGGGTAAAAGTAAAGGTGCTCTTTTTTGCGGAGAATAGACACGCTTGTGTTTTGGAGGCGTTGAATTTGACCAGGTTAGATTCGCCCCAATCGGACACATTCCGCAAGGTCGAATCAACGCGCTCAATCATAGACTTTCTCAAAACCTGGATTTCCTGAGCGCTCGTTCGCGCATTGGATATATATCTCTCAACAACAGTGCTGTCATCAGCATATCCAATAATGCCTGGGGTTAGGAGGTCATTAATGTGCAGCAAGAATAAAGTTGCAGAGAGAACTGATCCCTGAGGTACCCCGGCATTAATCGCCATTTGGTCAGAGGAGTAGCCGTCTAAGACTACTCGAATCGACCGTTCCCTCAGAAAATCAGATATCCAGTCGCAGAGCCCGGTCGGTATGCCATATGCTGGAAGCTTGCTTAAGAGACCATCATGCCAGACCCTGTCAAAGGCCTTGGATATGTCTAAGGAAACAGCTATTGCTTCACCATGACCCTCCAAGACCTCACTCCATAAGTGTGTGGCATACACGAGAAGATCGCCGGTCGAGCGTCCACTGCGGAAACCATATTGGCTATCGCTTAGGAGCTCGTTGGTCTCGAGGTATGCCAGGAGTCGATTGTTCAATACACTTTCCATGACTTTGCAAAGTATGGAAGTGATTGAGATTGGTCGATAGTTGACAGGATCAGCACGGCTTCCCTTCTTCGGTACTGGTTGTACGTTAACCAGCTTCCAGGATTTTGGGACTTTACCAGATTCCAAAGAAAGTCTATAGAGACGCGTCAAAACGGGAGACAACTCAGCTGCGCAGCGTTTCAACACCACTGCAGGAATACCATCTGGACCGCTAGCCTTATTCTCGTCTAGGTGCAGCAAGCATTTAAAAACCTCCTTTTGGCGAATATGAACGGTACCCATTGTAGGACCGAACTGAGGTAATTGGGGTGGGATTTTTCCTTGGCTATCTAGACGAGAATTTTCCGCAAAGATACTGGCAAATAAATCTGCCTTTTCCTTAGCGGTGTGGGCCAGAGAACCGTCAGGTTTCCGCAGTGGCGGCAGCGATGGGCGACAAAAGTTCGTTTCGATCGACTTAGCGAGGGACCAGAAAGCTTTGCTTCCCGAGGGGTATGACGCTATTCTGTCTCCAATACAGCCTATGTGGGCGAAACGAGCTCTTTTGATCACCTTCTTGCAGGACTTGGCGGCAGCATTGTACCTCTTCTTGTGTTCATGCGAATTCACGGCTTTGCTTCTGCGAGCGGTTGCCCAGGCTTTGTACGCTTCTCGCTTACGCTTTTCAGCGGAAAAGCATTCAGCACTAAACCATGGGCGAGCTTTGGTTTCAAGGGATAGATCAGCGTAGGGAATGAAGAACTCCATTGCTTGACCTATCACACTTGAGACTGCATCAGCGCAGCACGATGGATCGGTTGATGTAAAACAAGCTTGCCGCTACGGATAAGATGCGAAGAAATGTCGCATTTCATCCCAATCTGCCGACTTGTAACGCCATACTCGCCTAGAACCACTTGGTCGGGTATCAGGTGGCGAGTACTGCGATATAGATTTCACCAGACAGTGATCGGATGTCCCTAAGGGTGCAGTGACGGACACCGAATATCTGTCCGGATCGGTTGTCAGCAGAAGGTCCAGGCAGTAAGCAGTGTGGCCAGCAACGTCTGGGATGCGCGTAGGCTCGTCAACAAGCTGAGAGAGGCCATGAGGGAGCGAAAACTTAAAAGCCTCTCTACCAGCATGGGCAGTGCCCTGAAATGGGTATTACCACTGTCCGTGGTGTGCGTTAAAATCCCCCAGGAACACCAACTGCGCTGTGGGAAAACGTTGCTGAACTTTGTCCGCTGTACTGCTGACATAGTCCATAAGCCTTGTTGTCTCCCGATCTCCGCTGTGTGACCGATAAATACCAGCGTATACCATTTGGTCTAGGCCGGTATCTATGTGAACCCACATAACTGAAAGGTCCGGCACTTCTAAGTAACGGAGACGCTGACAACAGATCTTGTCACTGGCATACATGCACACCCCGGCGTGCGGGTGGAATTTGGACTCCAGAATGTAACCTGGGTTCGTCTCCGTTAGGAAGAGTAGGTGGGGTCTCTCCGTCTCGAGGTGGTGGTGGACATCATTGAGATTGGAGTGCACTCCTCGGATGTTACAGAAGTGCACTTTAAACGAGAGGAAGTGCAACCGCTGAGTTACCTTACTCTTCTTTGGACCTTTCATTAGTTTTGGAGTGGAGTGAATAGGGAGGAGAACAGAAGTTGAGTGAAGTGCTGCAAATGGAACCAAGCAACTCGATAGGGCACCTTTGGGAAACTCGCTTGGAGACTGCGGGGACGCCCGAACCCCCCCGAGTTCGCCATCGGGTCCTCTCAAACCGGTCGCCAGCCGGCACGATGGAGCCTCCCGGGATTTTTCGCGAGGTGGCGGGGCAGCCTTTCGCATGTGGCTGGCATGCTACTTGGGCCCCCTACTACCTGCGGTTGGCCAGCGGTGCACCGTGCTTCGGATCCCGCTACCCTCCAAAACGAGTCACCCGGTGAGTCATTATCCTAAGAGTTGAAACAGTTCTCCGGTGCAGCACGATTACTCAGACCTATCCTCCTCAATGGCTACACTAGACATCATGCCGGAACGCAACTAGGTTACTTGGCGGCATGGTTTTGTCTAGTGGCTGGTGACAAGCCACGGCCGAAGCTTACCACGAGATTTTACTGCTCGTTTAGCACCACCCAGGGACCACGTACAAGGCATCGAGAGCTAAACCTTGCGGACGCGAGCAGTTTTCAGTCCCCTAAAGATTCGTCCATTTATTGTTATAACGACTTCTGTTTTTGACTATTTCTGGATTTGACCACCTCTCTTTAGGTCCGCTCAATGTACCGTACCGTCAGCAAATGTATTTACACAATTTGATGTTTTTTTTTTCTTGTCGGCCCGATTGTGAAAGGAAAGAGAGGATATCTGTTTTAATATTATATTTTTTATTTACTTTGACACTAAAAAAGTATATATCGAGTCAAATATGTAAAAAAACCTGCGCAAAATGACTTGCTACTACTTGAGAGGGGACTAAAGTATGGCGCACGAGAAAAAAATAAAAGGGCATTGACGTCTCTCTACGAATGTACTCTTTTTGTAAAAACGACACAAAAAAAGTGTACGGAAATTATCGCAAATATGTCGTAAGCGACTTAAACGTGAGTATCGTAGAAGTATGAGTATCGTATGAGTTTGTGTAAAACTTGGTAGAAGTCGAGTCAATGCCGTTTTATTTTTTCTCTCGTGGGCCATACCGACTTTTTTTACGAGCCGAAGCTTGCAACATCGCGCAACTTGCGATACAAATTTCAATCCGTTAGCGATATCTAGCGGTCGTATTTAACCGTAACAAGCATATAATGGCGATTATTACTGTTAATAACGAAAAATGCATATTTACCCGCTGGGTTAAAATCGTTAATAACCTGCTTCGCATCTGTATACACACCTCAAATTCAATTCTTTATAAATATCTTTAAAATTTTATGCAAAACTCATTCGTTTTCAATCTTTCTCATTCAGTACTTACACTACGAAGTTTTTAACTGGTGTCATTATTTTTCTATTTGACATTTCGAACTGTCAGTTTACTGCATTGAATTATTTGCCAGAGTGGATTTTTATTTTAAAGACTTGAGTGTAGAGTGTGGGATAACAAATTTCATTGAAATGATTTTAGGTATTTTTTTACTGTTGCCTTCCAAATATAATTTTTATTTTATTTTATTGTTACAGATTGGATATAAAGACTATGACCCTTCCGAACCGGATCAGCAGACCACTGAACTAAGCGGGTTGATATTATTATATTATTATAAACAAGTTTGTTTATTGTTTGACACCACTACACTATACCACTGGATGGATGTCCTCCCTCAGTCACGGCAGAATGGATCTTATCTTGGTGAAATTATGCATAGAGATAGTGTATAATCTTAAATAGAACATAAGACTACTTTCGGTCTAGTTGCAGTAGTTCGGTTGACCGAACTAACTAGTGTTACAATTTTTTAGTAGCAGAAGTTCGGTTTATTTCAATCACCGAACTGTTGCTACCCTTTACATTTTTACTCACATTAACGGGATTTGAAAAACTAACACCATTAATATAATAATAATATTCTTATATACTGAAATAAAAAAACCGATATATATTTTTTTAAATATTAAAACATTAAAACGGAACTTATTTTATTACATTTGATATTTATATTTGCGCCACAATGGATTTTATTACCTTGGAATTGAAATAAATAAAAAAAAAATTTTGCTTGCTACGAGTAGCTATTCAAATAAAACTTTGAAATCAACCGAACTTCTGCTACTAAAAAATTGCATTAGTTCTGTCAACCGAATTACTACACAGGGTAGCAACAGTTCGGTGATTGAAATCAACCGGACTACTGCTACTAAAAAGTTGCATTAGTTCGGTCAACCGAACTACCAACCGAACTACTGCCACTAGAGGCTACTTTCTATCCCGAAAAAATGAATGACACTTACGGGTTAGAATTGTTTCGAGAAAGATTTTGATTTCACGCCTTGACACTAGATGGCGCAATCAGTATTTTAAATAGTCACAGTCAAAGATTTAAATCCATAGATGCGCCCTTTCAGTACAAAGAACTATCGAAATATTGTCATTACTGAAAGAGGTGCATGCACAAGTCTTGTGACAGTCTCTAATGAACGCTTGTCGTGCACGTTCACATAGATTATTTTGTTTAAAATATTAACATACAGACTGAATTATGCTGTCTTGTTCATTTCGGGTGTGAAAATACAAGTCGCAATACAAACAAGGATAAAGGTGTTACTTTTCATGCGTTAGTAATTATTATATTATTTAATGCATTTTTCGGTTTCGTCGGCCGAGGAAGCGCCCGGCCACCAAAGCATAAGTAATCAGATAGTAAATAAAAGATCAACTCAATACTTAATGTAACCTATTAAAATCATATTAGAAAACCTTTTAAGTTTTATTTTACTTTACAAATCCGTCGTATTTTCTGGCTATTTTATGAAAATAGAAAAATATATTGTGGTTTGTTTCATTCACATAGTATTTTATCATAACAGGTTTTAAGTAATAATTTTCTTATTCTTAATTGTTGTAGACCATTAAAAATTTCAATGAAAGTAGTAATATTCCCGGGGAAGACTTGTCTAGAACTATACCAATATTAACCCAATACGATGTAAACTGCAAAATTATATCGAACATTTTAGATACAAATAAAACATTGAGATTTCTAAGCAATTAGTATAACTGCCGGCACGTAACTTGGCCAGAATCGTAAGATGCGCAGAAGTCGATTTTTAGATCTCCTTGGGTTGCGGGACGCGGGGCGGGTGACGCGAAGTTTGACGTAACATCGTTCCGAGCGCGTGATTGGTTCGCCAGTCGACCTTTGCCTCACGCACTGTGTTTACTACCCGTTCGCTCCCGTGTACACTTACGTGCATCAATATTGTACCTGTTGTTGTAGTTTCGTTATTGTTAAGTTTTAGTTTTCATATTGTTAAGTTTTTATTTAGTTTTAATTGAGTAGAGTTGAAGTCGTTGTGGCGCCGTAGTAACTGTGTTAATCATACGATATCACAGATTAAGCAACGTTCGGCGCGGTCGGTACTTGGATGGGTGACCGCCGACCATTCATTTCTCACGACGACTTCCGTGCTTCGGAGGGCACGTTAAGCAGTCGGTCCCGGGTGCTGTATACTTGTATACAGTGGTCGTTAGGGTTTGTCAGAAGCCATTTCGGCGCCCTGAAAATTCTGGCATCCACCACCCAGCACTGGGCCAGCTTGGTGGATTATGGCCTAAACCTCCTCGTCACCCAGGGGAGAGACTCATGCCCAGCAGTGGGCTCATTACAAAGAGTTGTGATGATGATGATGATGATGATGATGAGTAGAGTTTAATACTTTGCCACGTACATACGTTATTTTACGTCGACAAGCCAGAAAAATGGTTTGCAACGTCTACTGCTCCATGAAAAAAGAAGCGACAACGGAAGAAGATGCAGTGAAAAGAACAGCTGATGCCACTAAAACCCCAATAAGAACTGTTAGGCGTATCATCAGCGAAGGCAAAAACTCAGAATTGCTCGCCGTTTTTAGGACTCCTGGTAAAAAAAGAAATACAAAAAAACCTAAGTACCACTGATGTAGATACATTTGATCAGTCCGTTATAAGAACCTGTGTACATAACTTCCACAACACAAATAAAGAGCTACCCACCGTAGTAAAACTGCAAAAAAAGTTAAAGGAAGACATACATTTTATGATATATTATTCAGACGGGTTATGTTTTTTCAGTTCAGTTCTCACGGAGTCCACGGGCGTTAAGTGCTACACGCTTTAATTAATATAAATGCTACATTGTAATAAAATGTTTAATGACAATTTGAATGTAAATTAATGATTATATAATTTTATTTTTGAGTTTTGTATTTTATTTATTATCTATCTAATTGATTGCTTTTCCTGGTAAAAAGATTGTTTTTAAGCTTTATCAATGTTATTCAAATAAAAGTGACCAAGACCATATATTGATGCACGTGAGTGTACATGCGCAAACTTTCCCCCACTACGCCATAACGTGGCCAAGTTATCTGCCGAGAACTGTAGGATACACACAGAGTGACTGGTGGGTACACTTTCGGAATTCGAGGATAGTTTGAGGTCATACTCAAAGAGAAATAAATAAATTTTAATTATTTAATGAGTAAACTTAACCGAAAGTTATAGAATTCATCACGTAACGCATAGTTACACTGGTACGGACGTACCTACGCACGGTGTTATCAACACAGTATAGGTAGTTATAGACGGCTTCACGAACGGTCCTCGACCTAGTAATTTTTTTATAGGGAATTCTGCTGAGGAATTAAGTAGTAGGTACTTAATTTACATAATGATCGATTCTGATCATTAAGTTATAGTATATTTTTATTTAATCCATTATCGAAAATTAATAGCGCTCTACATTCATGATCCTCGCAAAAGGGTCATGTTCAAACAGCCCTACCTCTCGAGTTATGCTATTAACAACAATAATTTTAACGTCAATTTTTAAGTAATATCCTCAAGTATTAGGGCAGTATTAAAAAAGTTAGTATCAATGTGCTAGTTTTTGAAATATGTTAAGCAAAATAAAAAAAACAGACAATTTTTTTCACTTGAATTAGCATTGTAAATGTTTTAAGATATGTTGTAGGTACAATTTTCCATAATGTTTATTTTTATTTGATAGTTGATATTTCTACCTTTAAAATAACATTTTTCTTACATCTGTAGGACCTTTCTGTCCAGAGAAATCGGCATCTTTCAGCAGAGGTATCTACAAGAATTAAAAAAAAAAATGGCGGCCATTCCGATAGGAGTGGAGGTAGACCCCCATATATGGGTGTTTTTGTCGATGAAATTAGGTATATTTTGTGACCTTAAATTATCGCTAGGTCGTGACCGGACACACTGTATAAATGTAAGACTTCATTATTTACACAAACAAACATAAAAACAGAACGCCTAAAATTAATAAGTAGGTGCTTTTTGCTGGTAATTAATCCTGTGATATGTTTTTAATAAATAAACGATTTATAAATATTTATTCTTATTACTCTGTAATCCTTTTTAACTTTTTAGGCGTGTTTATGGCGTAAGTTACATCTGATCTTATTCTATATCACATCATCTGTGCTTGTGTGAGTAAAAATTACAACCTTAAGACACGTACGTGCAAATCTATGGATTTAAATCTTTGGTCACAGTCAACAAAAAAGAATACATACATAGATAACTTCACGCCTGTATCCCTTATGGGGTAGGCAGAACACTAGCGGTTATAAAGCCATCTGATCACGTTTGACAAATTTGGAGTTACAATGGAGAGACTATTGCAATGACAGGGGGTCAGCCTATCGCCGACAAAAACGCCAATAAATCCTCTGTCCCTTAACTGATTTTTACAGTATGCCCGGGAAGAGAAGCAGCTGGCAGATTCTATGTTTTTCCTTTGCTCCCAGTCCAGCATGGAAGTATCGTCAAAAAGAAACAATGCAATAAATAAGGAGTTGAGATGCAAACGAAGTCGCAGGGGCAACAGTAACTCATTTATACGTAATATGATCTGGCAATTGTCATATCTAATCCATTTATTTTTAAATTGACTGGCGCATGCAATAAATTTATTTTTACTATTTCACTCCAAATAATTAATAACATGTGTAAAAATTAAGATACGGATCCCTTATTAATTTTAGAGCACTTTTTGTCACAAAACATTAAAACCTCATTTTGTTTCGCCCAGGCGCGGTCGCAGACTGAAATTTTGGGGGGGTCGCATCTGAAGTTTGGGGGGGGTCATAACTAATGTTTTTTAATCAGAAGTATCTTTTTTAGTTTATTTTCTTATAAGATGTTCATCTTTTCATGATTTTGGGGGGGGGTCATGTCCCCTGTGACTCCCCCCCCTGGCACCGCGCCTGGTTTGGCCTCGTATTGTGTCGTAAAAAATTTTTCTTAATTTAGTTTAATGAATAATGCAAAAATTTATATAACGTGATCTCAAAGAAGAATATGTTTGAAAGTAAGAAAATTTAACCCTTTAATTCAAATAAATAAAACCCTATAAAGCCATTATTGTAAGAATAAACAGTCAAAATCCCTCTGCAACAATATTTGAAAAAAACTATGATTTCAGGGGGTTTCGCTATTGGTGTAATACATACAGTCTATGTAAAAATTAAGAAATAAGAGATAATAAATAATAAAATAAGTGGATGTGTGTTCCTCAATCGCAGCAGAATGGCTCAACTGATTTGGATGAAGTTAGGAACAGTCTGGAATAGCACATAGGATTTTTATATACTAAGCTATCCCGATTTTGCTGTATGATCTCCATAACACAATCTTTTTGAAGCATATTAATAATATAAACTAGCTCCTGATCTGGCATCATGAAATAGCCTACTTCTGCATGAAGGAAAAAGAGTGAGACAGGCAGTATACTAAAAGATAAACCATCAAGTATCAGACAATTTGTAATTTACAATTAATTTACTCATCCTCTTTTACAATATGTTTCGATCTTTCAGGTATAAACGGCACAGCACCAGGTTTACTATGAGCCCGTCTGTTGGATTCTTTCCTCTTATTCTTGTCTTTAATAGTTTTAATTTCTTTTGTGGCATTGAGGATATGTTTAGGAACATGTCTATGTCTAGCAATACGCTTAATTTGTGGGTGACCTGCGAATTTCTCTTTTAATGCATTAGAGTAGTTGAGTGCTGTTCGTTCTCTAGGTTTTAGCTGGAAAAGACAAACAAAAATAATTTTAAAATATGATTTTGGATGTTGATTGATTATTGAAAATCAATTTAATGTTTTGATTGAATTAGACAAAATGTACAATAATCTGAGTAAATATCACTTGTACAATTTAAGTATGACTAAGAAAACTAAATGAAAACTATTACTTACCACCCCAAGTTTTTCTGAAGCTCTAGACTTCCACATTCTAATATTCATCTCATCCGAACCTGACAGAATGTATTTATTATCTAAGGACCATTTTACACATGTGATTCGCTGCATTCTCTTTGTGTGGTATATATCTCGAGAGTGGCCTTTTAAACTTTCGAAAATTCTAACAGACTTGTCATAACTGCCTGAAACAAATTCTCTTCCAGTTGGTGAGTAATCCACATCTATTACAGCGGCAGTGTGATCCATGTGAATATTTACAGGTTGCTTTAGTTTTCTGACATCAAATGTGTATAAACTGAAAAAGTAGTAAAAAGAATATTAGACAAGTATATTGGAAAGAGGTAAGCAAAGAATATTATAACTTTTGTCATGTAGGTATAATATTATAAGGATATTTTAATATCATAATAAAGCACAGATTTATGTTAATTAAACATTGGTGATTTCAAGTCACATAAGTCTTTAATCTTCTCAAAAATTTATTAGGTTTTAAATATTTCTTCTTCTATTTTGCCAAATCTCTTTCTGTTCTAATCAACCATGACATGAGAGGTTTTCGCCTAAGCCTCATAATGTACTATACATTTTAGAAAAAGGAATTAAACAAATACAATTTAACAGGAATTGAACAACTTCTCTAATATCTAGTGGGTGCCAGCCAGCCACCTGTACATGACGGCAATCAAGTTTGAGTTTGATTTGAGGTAATGGTGTAAATATTATTTTAAAGTATATCTCATGCTGATGATTGCAATTGACTATAAAGCATTATACAGCAAAATATTTAGAAATTAGACTAAAATTTACATTTGTAAGGAAACAAATTAACTTACTTATAGTCTTCATTAGCAACTGTAAATATGAAAGCTTCCATAGGATTCCACGCTAATGCATTGGATCTTAATTCCATTACAACTTTTCTAATTGGTCCAGATTCTCTGCAGTCATAAAGTATAACGCTTCTATCACTAGCACATGCTGAGAGGAGATTAGTTTCAACCTGGAAATAAAAAAGATGTTTAGTATTAATACAATGATATTTAGTTAATTTACCTACACAATTAAAAACCTTCTCACCTGATTAAAAGACACATGATGTAAACTATCAACTCCCCATTTAAATACTTTTATTGGCTCATTTCTAGTTTTTTCCCATAGTTGACAGTGCTCACCACATGTAGCAAATATTGGTTTTGATCTATGGTGTGTTATTCCTGACACCACAGATATACTCAACAATGTATTAACAGGTTCCTCATCCTCTAATTTAGATGCTTCTGCTTTCCATGTTTTTATTGTTTTATCATCTCCTACACTAGTAAATGTGTTGCCATCTGGTGCATAGCAAATTGAGCGTACCCAACCTTCATGTGCAACAAAATTTCTAGTGCACTTCTTCACTGCTAAATCCCAGACTCTAATCTCTCCATCAAAAGCTCCACTTGCTAGAACTGCGAGTCTGCTGGGATGTTTTGCTAAACTTGATACACCATCTCCATGACCATCAAGACTCCCAAGGAAAGGTTTTGCAAAAACTCTCTCTAATTTTACAGCATTGAGAGCTCTAACATATTCACGAGGAGCTTCTAAAGGGTGCAGTGAAGGATCATAATTTCTTGGCACTGTAAAACAATTTAATAAATAATCATTTCTCAAAAACAAACTAACACAGAGTTATTATTTCACTGTTATTATATTTTTTCCTATTCATAATTTAAATTTAATACATAAGTGGCCATTTTTATTATTTGGACATTTTCATCACTAACATGTACTGGAAAATGTACATTAATTTAACTTAATGCTGTTATGTATGACAAGATCAATAAGTTACAGGTACACAAAATAATCTTACATTTATGAATATCTCGCTTGGTAGCCCGAAGATAGTCTTCGGGGTTGCGACTAATTACTTTAATTTTCACATTAGCCATTAGTACTGAAACAATTTTAATATTCTTCTTTTAATAAATGAATCAAAACAGTAGATAACCTAAAATACCATCATGCGTGTTTGACATTGACAGTCTGAGTAATATTTTCTATGTATGTTGACAGTAGTAAAAATTGACATTTACGTACCTACCAAATAGTTTGCATTCAATCTAATTAACCTTTTCACCGCCACACCCACCACGCCACGGTACAATACCGTCGTTACAACTGACTGCCTGGTTTTTATAGATATTTGGAATTATCCAAAAATCTATTAAGTTTTCGCGTGTATGCTTTCAATATGTACTTAAGTTTATCCATGCCTAAAGATTGATGCAATCATCGAAGTCTTGTCAACAATAAAAGCTTGAGAAATATCAATGTTTTACTGGTAGGCTTTGGGTATAATGCCATGACTTCCCCAGGTACTTTTCGGAACTTTAAGTTACTTAGTTAGTTTAAGACTTAATATATGCTTATTATAATTTTCAAACATTTCGTGTTCTGTTATGCAAATGAAAGGGATGTTTTAAAAAAAAATATTTTAGGCGAAGTCTGGAACTGTTTATGAACCTTTTCATACATAACCAATTTAGTCTAAGGAAAATAGAAACACTTATTATCGATAAAAAATAAAACTCAATGAGCTCAACAAATAAAAATCTTATTACCTACTTAAGATACAAAAAGGGGTGTAAAGTCGGTGATGATAGACTCCGGTAGGTATGACCAGAGTCGGGCGGGCGAACTAGGGCGACCGCTGTGCGACGAACACGCTGCCCGTGCCGAAGTACGTAGTGCTACGCTCCAGACGTCCGCTTCCCCGAAGACAGTTGCGCCAGCTGGATGGATGCTTCCCACCAGTAGACTGCCCACGAACCCGAAGTACCGCAGACAGGGAGAGCAAAGTAGATTTCTTGAATGAAACCGCCGTGTACTCCAATAACCCTTTTATTTCCAGATACAGTGTTAGGCATATACAATACTGGGTATAGTCATATGAATTAGTAGTATAGTCTTATGAATTAAGCCTAATTACACTGATCTAGAAAGACACGATTGTGATTTAATAAAATATGGAGTACAGTCTTCTTTCTTGCTGACTTCTTCTGACTTCTTCTAGTTTGCTCTTCATTAGTCGCCGAGTAGACACGAACTGAGCTCCGTATTTTTTTTTTTTTTTGTTTTTCCGCCACAGAAAATTTTGGGCACCCCCTAAAACAAGCTTTAACCAGTAAAGCAAGCTTTAGCGGGAGGAGGATGAATCCTATTACGGACGAATGGGCATTCTATAAGCTGTTAACCCCAGTGGCTAACGGCAAATAGAATGCCCAGACAGTGTGGAGACTCACTCAGTGAAGCCGAGCATACCCACTAAACATCCCCCTTTACGACCTACCTTAATCCAGGTTCTTGATCATTTATCGGAGCGACAGCCAATTGGAGAGAGAGGCTGCGCAGTGAGCGGCATCCAGACGGCTGCCACCAAAAGGAACTGAAAGTGAGAAAAATAAAGCTAAGATTAGCAGAAATGACAAAGCTGAAACTAAGATATTATCTAGAGTGATCAGACTCACTCTGAGATAGGAATGCTGGAAAGAAGGACTACGTTTAGAAACGTTGAGCTTGCTGGAGTTTCCTGATAAGGGGAGCGAACTTGGTTAGGACCGGAAGAGCACCGTTGAAACCCTCTGGGCTGGCGTCGAGAGCGGCGCCGAAAGCCAGGATCTCGTCGATGGGAGCGAGCTGGATCCAGAACGCCATGCGGTCTTGAGAACCATTTGCATTCTGGCACTGGGAAGCCGATTTGGCGGCCGGTTGCGATTGAGTCGCGACCCGGCTGCGCTGACCTGGAACGATAGAAGTAAAGGCCTTAGGGGCCTTTGAACTGACTGGAGGGGCGTCCGAGCTAGGCTGCGGTCGCTCTCTCCAGTTCTCGATGGGCTTCACGGTAGCCCTGGCAGCACGCGGTGCCTTGGGGCAGCCGCGAAAGTTTGCTGTGTGGCCTGACTGGCCGCACAAGACGCAGGACGGAGCGGTGGGCGATTCGGGAGTGCGAGAGCACTCCTTAGTCCCATGCGGTTCTAGGCACTTGACGCACCTAGGGGAAGCATGACAATTTGCCGCCGCATGACCATACAATTGGCAGCGGTGGCACTGACCTGTAAAACCACGCTTGTGTGGTACCTCGACGCGGATGTTGGAGAGACCGCACACGGTGAGCTTGCCTCTGAAAATGGACTGCCCTTGCGGGCTCCTCGCTAGGATTACTAGCGCTAGTGGGAACTGCTTGCCTCGGCGGCTGTGCATTTTGTGCACAGATTCGACGGGGAAGCCTTGAGAAGACAAGTCCTCATGGATTTGCTCGTTCGAGAGCTCGAACGGCACGTTCCTGAGGACGGCACGAATCTTACGCTCCTCAGGGAGGGCGTAAGTGTGGTACTCGAGCTTTTGATCAGCAAGAAGCCGAGTGAGATTCCTGAAATCGGGAATGGAATTGACAACGACCTTAATAGAGTCACCCACGTTGGATGCCTTACTATACTGGATCTTGGGATTGTGTCTACCGCAGAGAGCCGAGACCTCGGTCCAGCGGCTCTTGTCCCGTAGAAAGACGGGGGGCGGAGACTTGACTTTCGGCGGAGCCGAATCTGATTGCGACGCATGCTGTGATGCCGGGATCGCTGAAACAAAAGGCGCAGGAGCAGACGCCGGTGCGACATTTTGCGGAGCAGGAACAGCGGCTGGAGCAGCTGAAACGGATGGAGATAAAGTCGAAGAAGAATCTTTCTTCTTCTTCTTGGACTTGGACTTTTTGCGAACCTCGGTGAACGGAGCAGGAGATTCTGGAACCAATGGAGCGGAGTCGGAATCACTGCCCGGTGGGGTAGTTTTCCGTTTGCATGCGGAAGAATCGACCGACATGAAATCTGACATAGTATCGACAGGCTCGACATCTGGGGACGCCGGAGAATCAGTTGGGAAACTAAGAGAAGGAGGAGTGGCCGGGAGGGACGCGATGGCCGGGAATGCTGCTGCGAGTTGCTGACTTAATGACTTGATCATCTGATGCATTTGGAATTGGAATTGATGGAATTGATACTGACTTACCGGTTCCTGGAGCTCATCGGGCCGAGCCCCGGATTCGGTGGGGGCCTCCATCGAACCCGGGGAGTCTGAATTATTCTGAAAGGAAGCCTATTCCTAACAAAAACCTTACGTGCCGGTGAACGGCGAACTTGCTGCAAACTGCTGTAAGAAAAAACGACCTAGTACGGACCTATTGCCGGTGAACGGCGGACGATCAGGCTTAGTTGTCACGGTTACGTATCCACCTGACCAGCGATGCTTCGGCCGGCAGCAGTCGGGTCCGCCCTGAAAAGGGCAGATGAATTAGCCCCGACACCACACAGCCTCCACAAGAGAAAACTTTCCGAAAGAGCTTAACTTGGCACCTGACCCGCACGAGTGCGGGGGAGGGAACAAGGGCAGCGCAATACGAACACTCGGGAGCGGCCGCAGACACGACCGTTCGGGAGCGAACGCAAACGGGAAGTGTGAGCTCCGTAGCGAGCCGTCCGCTATTTATTCAAAACCCGGCCAAAATAATTCCGGCATTCTGATTGGCTGGCGGGTTTGCACGCTCGAACCGAATTACACGTTAATTTTCACTATCAGTAAGATTTTGTCCTAAGATTCTATTACAAACCATTTAACTCCTATTCAAGAATAATATATCAAATGAAAGGATTAAATCTACTCTAACTGAATATAAAAGCCATTGTTACAAATATCCTAATACATAAAACTTCCTAGAACAAAAACTTCTGATTATTACCGTTTGCGCTTACAAGTGGTTAAGAACATAAGACATCATATCTAAGGCAAAACGGTTCCCAATGAAAACTAAACTATTTCTTATAATTTTCAACATAAATAATCAGAATTCAATTACGGCAAATCATAATTCTTATCAGATTATACAATTCAAACAATTTAAAACCAAACGTAAAACAAGACCGTAATTTCTCTCAATATAAACTTAATATCAAACTTGTCTTACAAATAACTATCATATTTCTTTAGATATACACTATTCGAACATAATTAACATGAAATAAACCCAAGATTTATAGTAATTACGTAATAATCTAACAGTATAAAACCATATAAAACTTTGTCCATTAATACCTAAATAAGACATTTAACCATGTTGTTTTATACATAAATACGTTCCTAACATTCGAATATATCAATACAGACATCAATTTACCATAGAATTACATAAAATAGTCGAAAACCAAATTATCCATATATCCATACCTACATACATCGTAAATTATTTCGAGAACATACAAGATAGCTTCTAATTCCATACCTACTTCTATTATTGTCATGCTAGAAAGCTCTAGATTCACAAAACAATATTCAAAAGAACGTAATTTACCGCCAAAACATTAAAACTTAAAATATACCTATACCTGTACGCTCATACAACATTACATTCCAGAAATTTCTACTATCTCGAGCTTCTCTACTGTTATAAGAACATTCTAGTTTACCTACAAGCTATGGATTTATCTAACATAATGTTCTCGCAGTTTCTTATGCTACTCAACGAAACAGAAATATGTTCTCTCTCGCTCACACGGCGTCAGAGCGCGAGTAGTACCTACAAACATACAAACTTTCTAGAAAATCTAATAAGAAAGGGAAGAACCTTCTCTCTCGCTCTCGCACGGCGGCGGTGGAGCGCAACTAATCCTACTGGCGAGAGAGGATTCAAATTCACAATCAAACTTACATAGTAATCTTATTGGAAATATGCTAGGTACCTATGTTCTATGAACCTTAAATTATGTTGCGTCGCTGACAGTCTCCCCCGCAGTGCGTAGCACTCCATCTTGCGGTAGCGACGCCGTGGCAGGAACCAGGATGATGACCCGTCGTGTTTGTCTTCTCAGTATTCCCCTTGGTGTCTGCATGTCCAGAACTCGAACCCTTCCATCTGGTCCTGGGTAAACTTGGTGGACCTGTCCTCGTGGCCAAGTGTTTGTTGGTAGCGTGGATTCTACTACCACGGCTGGGTCCCCAATGCGCGGATCTTCTGTTGCCGCTCTGCGTTCTGGTGTCAGGCGACTTCCCTCGGTTTTTCATCTTCCTCCCAACGGTGACTGACGTGGGCCCGTAGTCTACAGCAGCGCAGCTTAACGGTGGCTGATGATGCTGTAGGTGCCTGACGGGCAAGTCTCCAAGTGGAGGGACTTGGGGTGAGCCTTCGTGGTTTCCCAGTCTTCTCAATGGACTGACTCGAACACGAGTTTTCATTTTCAACCTTCTCTTCAGGGGTTTCCATGACTTTTCTTCTTTTTTATTCTGCCGTATCAGCCCGGACTCAAACTTCCCGGTAGGCAGTCGATTCTTCACAGTTCGCAGATCATCTGACGCTCCTTTATCTGCGTCATTGCTTGGGCGGCGGGGCTGGTCTTCTATGGCCGCAATTTCAAAATGGTGCCGCACCAAGGCTTCGGTTTCTTCTTTGATGAGTCTGCTGTGGTTCACGAAACCAACTGTAGGTTTCTTCCGGGCATTGCACCCGTGAAGGACCCATCCCAAACTTGTAAGTGAAGCAACTGGGTCTGTCGTCTTGCCTTTCTTCAGTTTTCTGGTTACAATGAGGCCCCAAGCTGCTCTTCAATATTTCGTAAGTGCGCGTATCTTCGCACGGTTTATAATAGACCGTGCCGGTTTACATAAATGTCAGGATAAAGTACAAGCTATTATTAAAGCAAAAACACCTACCAATACCAATGAATTAAAGTCGTTTCTAGGTATGGTAAATTACTATAGACATTTCATAAAAAACGCATCGACTATATTGAATCCTTTGCATAGGTTATTACAAAAGCATCGTTACGATCAGCTTGTTTCGAGAGCTTCAGACCGTCGATTGTTCTGACTTCAATGGCGCGCTTCTCTTTTCGATGCGCTCCCTTAATCTTCACACTGGTCTTCTGCGAGTCGCACCTTCGGATGTCATTTCCTCCAACCGTCTCAATGGTGATCGCATCTGGTTTGCCCTCAGCTCCAATCTGCTTGGCTACGGCGGCGTCCAACAATGTCACCGAAGACCCCTCATCCAATAGGGCTAAGACTCTCGTAGAGCCCTTGGGTCCATACAGGTCTACTGGGATCATCTTCAAAAACACCTGTCGGTCGTTGGAGCCGTGTATGGACGTGACTACTTCTCTGTGATAGTCTTCGACACGTGTTCTTGCTTCGTGATTCTCTTCCGATGCTGGTGGACCGCTCTCGTGGTGAAGGCTAGTGTGGTGCCATCTTCTATATTTCTTGCAGCCCATTGCTTCACAAGATGATCTCGAGTGCCGATAGCGTAGGCATTTAAAACATATCTTCGCCTTCTTTGCCATTTCCCATTTGGCGCTAGTGTCGGCTTCTCTGTACTGCCGACATTCATAAATCCAGTGCTCTTCGTTACACACTGGACACGCTTTTCTCATAGTCTTCGGATGAGTCTCTTCATATTCTCTTATCGTATGGACCATCCTCTTCAGTGGGCTCTCGCCCTGCTCCCATGTCTTCGTGGGATGTTCATGATGCTGACGGGTCTTCTTCATCTCCCAAGATACTTCAGGTGGAGCGAAGTCCCCACACATGTCAGCTTCCATTTCTAAAAATTCACTGATGAGTTTCAATTCTTGCATATCCTCATCACGACGACTTCGATGATAGATGAACCACCTGTATTTCATTGAAGGTGGCATCTTCTCGATGAGGCTCTTCATAGTTTCTGGTGAGCTCAGGTACTGATTCTTCCCCAATGCCTTGATAGTAGCCACACAGTTACGCACATGACTAAAGAATGTGCATACGTCATTGGGGTTCTCGGTGACTCGTAGAAGGTTCTTCATCTTCTCCAGCTCTGCGAGTGCCAGAGCTCCTGGTCTTCCAAATCGCGTCTGCAGCCCTTTCATAACTTCATCAGGATGTTCCGCCGTGAACAAGAGGCTCTTCACTGCCTCTCGCGCCTTACCCTGGAGTGCTCTTCGTAGCCTGGCGAGGTTCTGCACGCGACTGAAGTGGAGCGCCGTGTCTTCATATGATCTTCGAAACGCCAACCATTCTTCAGCGGTGCCGTCGAAGTATGGCAACTCTATGATGGTCGTTGCTTCCAGTGGTGCACTTCTCGATAACCTCGTAATCACTTTAGTCAACTCTTCAATTTCTGACTTCCTCCCAGGTGGCGGTAGTGGTTCTGGTGGCGGCAACATCGGCTGTGATGATGGTGCCGGTTGCGTGGGTGTGGACGGCAGAGGAACTACTGTGGGTTCCGCCTGCTCGAACCATGCTTCGATGTCATGCTGCCGTACATCTTCCTCGAAGTCATCTTCATCTTTTCTCTCGGACTGCACTTGAATCAGTTCCAATTCTGCCTGAGCTACCCTTGACCTTGCTTTAGCGACTTCCAATTCGCGCCTCGCGAGCTCCATCTTTGCTTCGGCCTCTTTTCTCTTCGAAGATCTTGATGACCTTGAAAATGAACCCGACCTCTTGGGTCCGACCTTTGCACAGGAACGCTTCATCGATACCCCATCCATAATAACCGGTACGGTGCCGCCCTCAACAAGGCGTGATGCTCCTCCGGCGGGGTCTGGTGCTTGTGACGCGGCATACTCGACTGGCCCGTCTTCATTCGCTGCACCGCTCTTGCGCTCCCCCGTAACCCCTATCATAGCTGGCGGTACGGTGCAACCTTCAGCAAGGCGTGCTGAAGGTGCTCCTCCTGCGGGGTGAGTTGGTGTCCTCGGAGTCAGCGTCAGCCTCGTTGTGAACGGTCCCATATCAACCGTCGTCTCTGTCAGCGTTCTTGCTCTTCTATCCACGATGGCCGTAGGTCTTCTGTCTGTAGATCTAGTGATCGGCATCTTTTTCTCCAAATCCGGCTCGAAGGACCAAATGTAAAGTCGGTGATGATAGACTCCGGTAGGTATGACCAGAGTCGGGCGGGCGAACTAGGGCGACCGCTGTGCGACGAACACGCTGCCCGTGCCGAAGTACGTAGTGCTACGCTCCAGACGTCCGCTTCCCCGAAGACAGTTGCGCCAGCTGGATGGATGCTTCCCACCAGTAGACTGCCCACGAACCCGAAGTACCGCAGACAGGGAGAGCAAAGTAGATTTCTTGAATGAAACCGCCGTGTACTCCAATAACCCTTTTATTTCCAGATACAGTGTTAGGCATATACAATACTGGGTATAGTCATATGAATTAGTAGTATAGTCTTATGAATTAAGCCTAATTACACTGATCTAGAAAGACACGATTGTGATTTAATAAAATATGGAGTACAGTCTTCTTTCTTGCTGACTTCTTCTGACTGCTTCTAGTTTGCTCTTCATTAGTCGCCGAGTAGACACGAACTGAGCTCCGTAGCGAGCCGTCCGCTATTTATTCAAAACCCGGCCAAAATAATTCCGGCATTCTGATTGGCTGGCGGGTTTGCACGCTCGAACCGAATTACACGTTAATTTTCACTATCAGTAAGATTTTGTCCTAAGATTCTATTACAAACCATTTAACTCCTATTCAAGAATAATATATCAAATGAAAGGATTAAATCTACTCTAACTGAATATAAAAGCCATTGTTACAAATATCCTAATACATAAAACTTCCTAGAACAAAAACTTCTGATTATTACCGTTTGCGCTTACAAGTGGTTAAGAACATAAGACATCATATCTAAGGCAAAACGGTTCCCAATGAAAACTAAACTATTTCTCATAATTTTCAACATAAATAATCAGAATTCAATTACGGCAAATCATAATTCTTATCAGATTATACAATTCAAACAATTTAAAACCAAACGTAAAACAAGACCGTAATTTCTCCCAATATAAACTTAATATCAAACTTGTCTTACAAATAACTATCATATTTCTTTAGATATACACTATTCGAACATAATTAACATGAAATAAACCCAAGATTTATAGTAATTACGTAATAATCTAACAGTATAAAACCATATAAAACTTTGTCCATTAATACCTAAATAAGACATTTAACCATGTTGTTTTATACATAAATACGTTCCTAACATTCGAATATATCAATACAGACATCAATTTACCATAGAATTACATAAAATAGTCGAAAACCAAATTATCCATATATCCATACCTACATACATCGTAAATTATTTCGAGAACATACAAGATAGCTTCTAATTCCATACCTACTTCTATTATTGTCATGCTAGAAAGCTCTAGATTCACAAAACAATATTCAAAAGAACGTAATTTACCGCCAAAACATTAAAACTTAAAATATACCTATACCTGTACGCTCATACAACATTACATTCCAGAAATTTCTACTATCTCGAGCTTCTCTACTGTTATAAGAACATTCTAGTTTACCTACAAGCTATGGATTTATCTAACATAATGTTCTCGCAGTTTCTTATGCTACTCAACGAAACAGAAATATGTTCTCTCTCGCTCACACGGCGTCAGAGCGCGAGTAGTACCTACAAACATACAAACTTTCTAGAAAATCTAATAAGAAAGGGAAGAACCTTCTCTCTCGCTCTCGCACGGCGGCGGTGGAGCGCAACTAATCCTACTGGCGAGAGAGGATTCAAATTCACAATCAAACTTACATAGTAATCTTATTGGAAATATGCTAGGTACCTACCTATGTTCTATGAACCTTAAATTATGTTGCGTCGCTGACAAGGGGAATATTCAATATTGTTACTTGTTTATTGACCGAGCAAAGAGAGTGTAGCGACTAGAGACTATTTCTACAACGTATTTTGGTTCTTCTGTCTGTCTGTCCTTTTGTCTGTCACGGCATTGAGGACACAGTTTTCTTGTTTTTTTCATCAAAATTGGTATTTGTGTTGTTTGATATAAAAAGAAGAGTGGCGATTGAAAGAGGTGAAGATGGGAGTGGTCAATGCTTCAATTCTACAATGCACAGGACCACTAGTTATGGCAATAGAGAGCATTCGGTAATGCTGGCAATGATGTATAGCATTAAGATTGAAATTTTACGCGTAGAAATCAAAATACTTAAACATAACATAGTGCTTTAAAAAACAAACGAAGGATTATTTTCATTTTTATGTAAAATTTCAATCAAGCAAACATGAAAAATTTACAAAATTTCGACTGTGCTAAATTAACGAGTTTTTTCCCCCGTCACTAAATGCATGTGAAGTCTAGTATTGCTTGAACTTTGCTGGATACTTGATTTAAATTAAATATCATAAAGGTTAAAAAACACGATTCCTGTACAGAATGATTGTAAAAAACTAAGCATTATGAATTACTACTTATACGATAGTACAAACAAAAAGAGCCATATCTTTTGTTTTTCCCCGTGACGGAAAGTATTTTGAAACTTACAGAAAAATGCACACCTTCTCAACAACATTTTTGTCACAACTATCGAACATCCTCAAAGTTAGCTGCAAATGGCCTCTATTGGTACTGCTACTATTAAATTACAAGCAACTTATAATAGGTTTGACGAGATAATAACCAGCCATTTTTTCTCTGTGGTACTTTTTCAAAATCAGGCGAAGTTTGGTGTACTAGGCGAAGTCAGGGCTAACGACGGTTGTTCATTAGTCAGCTTCACACAAACGCCAAATAGTTAATCACATACAATACCTACACCGCTAAGATCGTAACAACCAAACCGCCGCCGTTCGTATTACAGCATCCGAAGGGTTCAAAGTATGGAACAAATAAGGATATTGGACTTTATTACATGCGTCATACGATTCAATTATTAAGTTTAGTGTCAAAATAATCAACGGTAATCTGATTTAAATTCTTTCTTCACCATCCAGATAATATTGACAAGGAACCGTTGAACCGTATAAGTAATGTATTAAAGTCCACTAATTGTTCCATACATTTCGTTATGTATGTCCCATCCACTTTAGTTTCACGGCTATGGTGCGGTGACGGTTTGGTTGCTAAGGGCTTAGTGATGAATTAAACGTTGCGAAGCATTTAGAGTTGTGTGTGCTAAAATGTATTTCAAGAAGGGCCTGAACAATCTGAGCAATTTGGATGAACTTATGTTTATGAGTACTTTAGATTCCTTTGGTGATATTAACTGCTATGCGCTTGATGCAACTGAGCTGAGTGTACAAACGCAATGCCATTGTCGTGTACGCCAGCTAAGAAACAAAAGGAACAAAAATACCTACAAAAATTGTGTTATGAAGAGTTGGTATTTCGGTAGTACACAGTGATTTATTTTTATTGTTTTTAAGCTATTGCATAGCTTTTATGGCGGGCCTTGAGCGTGGGGACCGAATCCAGAAATTCCGTAACGAAAAAAACCTAACACCCCCCACTCCGACCGGCACAGCGGTGATTTCATAACTTTACATGCGGGCTTTAATAAACAATCAGCGCCATCTACTAGGAACTTGTGGAACTTCATATTAGATCAAACATTACTGCATTAATGAAATAAATAAATAATTATAATTGCATAAGTTTATAAAAATGCTATGCAATAGCTTTACCGCGGTAGTCTCCGAGTGCCACACGTCTTTTTTACCTCAGTTGATTTAACATAATATGACCGCGAGAGCAGTCGCCGTAAAGCCACAGAATTCTCACAGAAAAGCTTAAAATACAACATTTTGGCACCCAGACCTGCAGCAACCATGGGCAGCAACCTTCATAAAGCAACATTATTTTTAAATCGTTACAAAATGATTGAATGCAAAACGAAACTGCTTATTTCAGTGTCAATCTAGCAGCATTTGATATTCAATCAATCAGGTAATAATAAACAAATCAACAGGAAGATGTGCAAACAAACACTAAACAAATTGATGTGATCAACGTTATTATTCTAAGTTGATAAGTAAGAAAAATAATATAGAGCGGTGAAATGGTGTTACTGTTTTTTTAAATTTGAGCTTCTTAGCAGTTCTGCGTCGGAAGAAAACTCAGGTAACAATCCCAATAGTTTATCTATTAGAGTTTAAAACCGAAAGTTAACGTAATGTTTTCTCATTTTCTTTTGTAATTTTAAAAACGAACATTTGTTACTTACCACTTAGAATGTTAAAAATAGCAAATAAGAGTAGTAATGTTATTTTCGATGACTTCTTTATCTGAAAGGAGGTTGCACATATTTCCTTTATTGTCTCATAAGGTTTGGTTATAGCTCTTAATATAACACGGGTGTAATGAATTTAGTAAATAGTTTCCTGATAATTAAATAAAATAGCTAACAGTTACGTGCTTTATAACATTTTACTACCTGGTTCCTCTTTTTAATGACAACACACACATAAATAATTTTACTTCAAAAGTACTTTAAGTGTATTCTCCACTTGAGTACTACTGTTATTTTGCAAAACATTGTTTTTATTACTCTAAAATTTGCTGAGCTAAACCTGTAAACAGGAGCAAGAAATATTTGATGTGAAACTATTTTATTGAAAGCAATTTACTTTTGTAAAATGCAAGAAGAATGAAGAATTGAATCTAATCAAATATATATAGCTGAAGAGTTTGTTTTTTTGTTTGTTTGTTTGTTTGAACGCTAATCTCAGAAACTACAAGTGGGATTTGAAAAATTCTTTTTGCATTTGATAGCCCAACTCTTGAGGAAGGTTTAAGGCTATATGTTATCCCGAAATTCCCACGGGATCAAAAGATACGCGGGTAAAACCGCGCGCGGTGGCTAGTATTATAATATAGCATATAAACAAAGACTTTTTATGAGTAAAGATTATCTGCTCACATTTTCATGTTATAAATTTATATGACTGAATAATAAATAAGTAAATGAAGGAGAACCTGTTTCATCTAATTTCATTATTTTTCAACCTGCAGGCTTTCCTTTACTTAATAAATGCTTTTACAATTTCGAAATTACTTCAGAAAATTTACTCATCCACAAATGTAAAAAAAAACCTTACTAAGATTGTTTCTGTCTAGACTCTGTTTAGAACTTTATTCAGATGGAAAAGTTTCCATAGGAAATTCCTTAATTAATTAATATTTACTTCCTAAAAAATAAGTTTTATTAAATTGGAATACAGATTATTATGATTTAGGGAATGAATTAAACTATTTGAGCAGTTTTGTTCACTTATCACACTGCAACCTAAAAGATCTATTGTGTGAAACATTTACAAATCTAATATAAGTTTTTAAACTGGCATGGTCATTAACATTTAAATTAACTTTAGAAACGGGATATTTACCATGTTTTTGATTTATTTTGAGTTCTCGATATTTCGGCACTGTTACAAGCGCCATGATCACGACGGTACAAATCACTGATTTAACAATACACTTTGCATGTCTGTCTAAAAAATCTCTATACATTTGTGTTATTGCAAAATATCTTTGAACAATAATTGCACCTTGTTGGTCTGCCTTATCTACTAGCTAATCCTTCTGTATCATAAAATAAGTTTAAGCATTAAGATTAAAATCAATATAATTGTTTATTTGCAGTACTTTTAGTCATATTATACAAACTCCACTTTAAAAACTAATTAAAAGTGGTTTATTCCACTGGGTGATATCACCTAGGTGAACAAAATGGAATTGGTTAGTGTTCTTTAACCACCTCGGAAATGAATCACCTGGGTTATATAACCCAGTTGAACAAAGAGGAATAAACCATAAGTTAAGTATGACTATGTACTTGTCATAACGCCATCATCCTTACGCAAATACAAACAAATAAGAAAACCGGCAACTCAAAAAAATTATAAGAAAATATAAATGCTATTAATATACAGGGTGTCCCATAACTAGCACGATAAACTGAAATGAAAGAAAGGTTGAGGTGTGCTCTACCAGATAAAAAAAAATTACCTCAGTAAAAGTGTCATCGTTTTCGAGATATTCCCGACTTTAATTTTTTTCGAAAAATTCCGCTTTTGATCAGTTTTTTTGTTGCTGTGTGTACAAACAAACAGATATCTCTTTTTTTTGTAAATATTTTAGAATAGTCAATCTATCATATTCAAATATCAATTTGTTAAATTTCATTAGGTATCATTGAGAAAAAATTATTATTCTCATTATGTTTTTCTACAAAAATTATTTATCTCAGCTTAGGCATTCGGTGGTGAAAAAAAAATGTACTGGACTATCTCTGCACATTTAACAAATAAATTACGCATCTAATAAAGATTTCAGAAAGGTATAATATACTGGCCATATTTTTGTAGAAAAATAAGAAATTGTCAGTTTTGTGCCAAAAGGGCTGATTCATATTAAATTTGAATAAATGAAAGATGATATAAAATACAAATGTAAAAACATCATTTATTTTTATTTAGTCATTGAGTCCATCTAGCAAGTGCTTGAATTGCCGGCCTTCTAGTCTGATATACGCGTGGTACCTCTTAATAAAATAATTTTGTAATGTGCTTAAACTTATTTGCGATATTTCTTGGGCTGCTATAGCAATCTGTTGTCGAAGGTGTTCTTCGCTTTGGATAGCCTCTCTGTACACCTTATACTTCATACAGCCCCAATAAAAGAAATCCAGTGGATTTAGATCGGGAGATCGAGCAGGCCAACTGATTGTGCATGCTCGTCCGATCCGTCGACCAGGGAATTTACTGTTTAAATGGGCCCTTACTTGACGGCCGTAGTGCGCGGGGCACCCATCGTGTTGCAACCACATCGCACGCTGCTCCACTAGTGGAATATTTTCCAGTAAAACCGGCAACGGGTTATACTCCAAGTAGTTGTTGGAATTGAGCGTAGCTGGCATTTCGACCGGTCCCAGTATTTGGCCATTGTAGATACCTGTCCACAAATTTATTTTGTATTGATACTGAGACCGATCTTCCCGCATTTCATGCGGATTGGATATCTGCCAGCAATGCAGATTGTGCGCTTGCATGATGATTCGTCGTTCCACAAGATTTTATTGAAAAAATTGGGATCTGATTCATGTCATCTCAGCATTTCTTGACAAAATTCAACTCGTGCCGAATAATCTCTTGGCTGCAAACTTTGGACTCGTTGTCACATACAAGGATGAAAGGAATGCCTTCGTAAAATTCTGTGAGCCGTAGATCTTGGAATCCCGGTGCGTCGTTAGATCATCCGTACTGAAGTTGAAGGATCTTCTTCAACTTCGTCCATCACAATATCGTCCTCTGCGGTTGCTGGTCGTCCATCACTTGTACGTTGTCCAGGTCCATCAGAAATGGCTCTATGGATTCGGGTAAAAACCTCATGACTTGGATGCCGGCGGTTAGGGTATCGCTCAGCATAAAGCCTCGCAGCAACTCTGGCGTTACAGCGAACTTCACCATAAATTATCTCCATATCTGCATACTCATGCGACGTGTACGTGCTCGCTGCCATATTAAAAGTTCAAGCAGACTAGCACAGCAGGTCACACTTAAATTCAAAACAAAAAACAAAATCCAAGAAAGCGCCGAGTCGTAAGTTATCACAGTTAACAAAGTCCAAATTGTAAGGCAAATCAGAGTCCGAGTTCCAAGCAAAAAGCGTAGTACGAATCAAAACAACAAATTCAGCAGACTGAATTCAACAACAGAATTCGAGCACTTACTAGATGTACTCAATGACTAAATAAAAATAAATGATGTTTTTACTCAAACATTTGTATTTTATATCATCTTTCATTTATTAAAATTTAATATGAATCAGCCCCTTTGGCACAAAACTGGCAATTTCTTATTTTTCTACAAAAATATGGCCAGTATATTATACCTTTCTGAAATCTTTATTAGATGCGTAATTTATTTGTTAAATGTGCAGAGATAGTCCAGTACATTTTTTTTTTCACCACCGAATGCCTAAGCTGAGATAAATAATTTTTGTAGAAAAACATAATGAGAATAATATTTTTTTCTCAATGATACCTAATGAAATTTAACAAAATGGTATTTGAATATGATAGATCTACTATTCTAAATGATTCACAAAAAAAGAAAAAAGAGATATCTGTTTGTTTGTACACACAGCAACAAAAAAACTGATCAAAAGCGGAATTTTTCGAAAAAAATTAAAGTCGGGAATATCTCGAAAACGGTGACACTTTTACTGAGGTAATTTTTTTTTATCTGGTAGAGTACACCTCAACCTTTCTTTCATTTCAGTTTGTCGTGCTAGTTATGGGACACCCTGTATAATGCTATTAAGTCATGGCTAGTTTCCCTAGAGTTGCAGATATTCATTGGTAGTTATTATCTACTAGCTTGCTTAGTATTAATTATATCATTATCTTATAAACGTAATATTGTCTTAAGTTTTCGCGATTCATACTTTAAATTTTGACTCGACGTGACCACGGGGTCTGCAAAGACACCGAAACGTCGGTTAAAAAGTGTTTTATTTAATCTTATAAACAGTTTACAATATTTTTCACATATATGTATTATAATAAACCTTACATTTTGTAGAAGGAGTCAGGCGTGATGAATGAAACTATCCATGTATTGTATCTATGTATTTCTTTAAATTACTAAAATTTTTTACTTAAAAATTCTAAGGAGTAATTCGAAAAAGAAGTGAATTATGTATCACAGTTTTAATCTTACTATAATATTATAAATGTGAAAGTTTGGATGTATGGATGTTTGTTCCTCAATCACGGCAACGGATTTGGATAAAATTTGGCATGGTGATAGGGTACAGTGTGGAATAGCACAAGGGTACTTTTTATCTAGATATTCCCACGGGATTTGAAATTGCGCGGTACAGCTAGTTGTGAAATAAATAAAACATTGTCTATGACGGTCTCTGTGGTCTAGACGCTACTAAGCCGATCGTGAGTTCGCAGGTTCGTTTCCCGCACAGAACAAGAAAATAAGAATGTTACGGGTATGGGCATTTATCTATAAGTATGTATTTTATATTCTAGGTTCCCCCTTAGTTCGCTACATGGTATCTCTTAACAAAAGCTTTGCTTACTTTGAGGCCATGAAGCTGGTTTGATTGTCTGGGGATTTTATTTATTTATTTAGACTAAGCTGAAAAATTTGTTAGAGCGCGAAAAAATTCAAAATGAAGAATAAAATTCAAATAAAGAAAATACTATGGGAACAACAATTACGCGGACAAAACAGCGCGCGGTTGCTAGTCTTACTAATATTATAAATGTGAAAGTTTGGATGTATGGATGTTTTTTCCTCAATTACGGCGGATTAGCTCAACAGATTTGGATGAAATTTGGCATAGTCATAGTGTACAGTCTGGAATAGCGTATAGGCCGCGGGATTCGAAACAGGTAGTTTAAAGAAAAAAAAAACAGATATTTATGTCTACAGACAGTCGGTTAAACAAAAGTGTTCTACCACCCTAAGGTTGATCCACGCTTACAGATTAATAGGCGGTAAAGATTAGTTTACAGATCGGTCTGATCAACTGTATAAAAGCTTATATCGATTACCTAAGGGAAATAAAAAAAAAACATTTTTTTTTGTCAATTTTCACGTTCTTTTCAACTTAGACTTTGGTTGTCTATAGAGTTTTCAGTACTTTATTTAGAAACATAGAAGTGTTCTTTATTAAAATTTCTTATCCATTTAGAATACCTATTAAAGGTTAGAATGCCATGCGGCATATAAGTGAGCTAAGACGTATGAATACTTTTTAATTCGGTTGTCCTTATTGTGTATCTCTTTCAGTGTCTTCTAGTTTCAACGTTGTTGTATTTCAATAAAACAAAATCAAAACAGTTCATGTCCATTTTTGGCCATTCTAAGTAGTACTTATACGGTATACTACGTCGTATCTACACTTGTACTTTGCGGTATAACTTCATTTATTGATGAAACTGAATGATCAATTGAATGATCAATTCATCTTTAATCGTTGTTATGTGCTTTGCTGTTTAGACCTTTACTGTTTAAATCGCGCGGGTAAATTATATCCTAATAGTGACCATTCTTCATAAATCTTATAATTTTTCAGAAAGAAAAATATAAGGATATCTTATTAATCACTTTATATAGGTGGGTATGTCTACGCACTTAGGAAACAAACACTTTGAAACACAAATTTATATAAGTGTTTCTCAGGTTTTATGTATTCACGTCATATTAGTTCGGTTTAGTTCCTTCCTAAACCCGTGTGCTTTCATCTTCGACCTCATCGTCACTTACCAACAGGTGAGATTGAGGTCAAACGCGGGTTTAGTCACTTATAAAAAAAAAAAATATTCCTATTCTAAAATTTGCTGTAACTCATATTTTTTGAGCGATTGAATTAAATCAATATCAACGAAATTTCAAGAACCTTCCTAGATAAAAGCAAAAGATAAATCTCACATATTAAAATCTCCGTAGCATAACTGTTACCAGCACAACACTCGAGTAACTAGCCTATTAATTTAGATGAAACACGTCATCTAATACCGCTTTAGATAAGGTCGAGCTTGGCCCAGCTTCTGTGCTCCCGAGTTGACGTTTGTTCGTTGACCTGCGCGCACGCACGTCGAGTCTGCCCACGCGCAGGGCTTGAGTTGTATACCGGCGCAAACAGTGGAACCTAGTTATTTTGTGTTCATGTTGCTTATTTAGGAACTGAGTTTAGTATTGCATTTATGTGCAGCTGGCAAGTTGTTTGCACGACTTCCTGGATCAGGTTTCAGTGTGTATATGAAAGGTATGTATTAAATTGACGTGTAGATTATAGCAATAGTTGTGATTTGTTTGTAAGTGGTTTGTAGTTCTGTATATTTTGATGATTATAACAGGCATGAAGGACTTCCTAATCTCGAATGTTATGACACTTATTTATACTCCGCAAAACTCTACAAAAGTATTTTTCACGATGAAGCTTGGAAGTTGAAAAAGAGCTTAGAAGTCACAAAAAAGATTATCTATCGAATATTTGTATTACTAACATACTTTTGAATGCTTCGATAAGCTACTTTTTCTAAGTGAACTAGAACTTTCGACCAACGATGCTTTGTAATGATTACAGAATTTCAGAGCTTTATCGCTTGTCTGCGATATCAACCAATAGTGTTTGTGTGCGTATGTCCCTCTCATCACGTATACCATTCAGTCTAGCGCCACATCACTTCGATAATTTTTTTTTTTTTTATTAAGTACCCATTGACACACTTCGCGTAACTGCAAAAGTCAACAAGCAATCATTGTTAGTTACGACGGTAACACAAATACGTAAACTAAATATTTCGTCGTGAAAAAAATGTGTTAACCAATTGAGAATAATGATCTAATATTTATCTAAATAGATGTAGATTGGCAAGTTATGTAAGTTTACGTAATTTGTACCAAATTTAAGGAAAAATGTTAAAGGTTTATTATTTTTAAATCTTAAAAAGTATAAGTAAATAAATTTTTATGTAGGTACCATTTCAAAAAAAAACCTTTAAAAGCAAAAAGTAATTTTAATGCTATTTATTATATCATCTTATGTTTTGTTATAAATATTTTTCAATTTATGTGTAGAATTTTGGGATCTTGACCTTTATCCAGTGGTATTTGAAGATAAAAGTTATTTTAATTCCCTGCAGAGATTAATACAATTATTGAAACGTTTTTATTTAAAAAAAAAAACGTTTAATGAATTCGTTTACATTTGCCTTTGTTGCTTGGTATGTAGAGCAAAGAATTAAATATATTCAAAACACATTCAATACATAGTCTAAATTTAAAATGCTTTCATATTGTTTCTCTGTTGTTGAATTATGCTTCGAATTGTAAACACAAACTTAACAATAGATTAAATGATGACAGTTCAATAAAACTACAAATACAAAACAATATTAGTGAGGCATTGCAGGTTGATTCGGTTCGATTCATTGTCACTCTTATTCTGTTCTGTATGTACCGTAAGCAGTCAATGCACTTGTCGAGGTAAATGTTCTCTACAGATAAATTATTATTTGAAATACGTAAGGTACCTGCAGTTATGTTTTTGGGGCCAAATTTGGGTTAAAAATGATAATGGACCTGTTAGCCAAGGTGCTGGTGACATTTTTATTGTATATTAAGCTTTTAAGATGTCACGTCTTTAAATGTATGATACTGGAGTTCATATTTTGATCGTTTTATTTAAAATAAGAAGAAGAATTTCCTTACATTCCACTTTTTATAATTTTAATAATTATGATTTTGGTATTGTAAATAACGTTTTTCTACGTGTAGATTTAGCTATATTCATGTGTGGCGTCCCTAGATAAGTGTCATGTCATAGACGATTAATCCTTATACTCTGGCAAATAATTCAGTGCAATAAACTGACAGATCGAAATGTCAAATAGAAAAATGATGATACCAGTTAAAAACTTCGTGATATAAGTATTCAGACAATGATTGAAAACGAACGAGTGTTTGTCATTCAATTTAGAAATTTATGAATAATTGAATTTGAGGTGTGTACCTACTATATCTATAAAGTAACTTTAATGAAAATAATTATTTACCAAACATACCTTGTGCTTTAACATAGTTACATTAGACGTAAAATCGACTTTATAACTTCTTGCTTTTTAAATTAATTTTGTCGTTAAAAATGAAATTTCAAGGATAGTTGCTCTTTCACTTAATTCATTCACTTAAACCACATCACAATTTTTTTTCTTCCCGAAAGTGGGCACGCAGGGACTGTCATTTTACTGCATCGAATTATTTGCCAGAGTATAGGAGTTTTTGCCGTTCTTAATGGCAGGTCTACTTCAGCATTCTCTTGGCTAGTGACTATTTCCTATAAAGTTGCCAAATATAAAGTGCTCTAACATTTTTTTAAAGAGCACTTTCTGGTCGGATCAGATTGAGGTCAAAGAACACAAAAACGAGGAAAACTAAAATAATGCCTCATATATTTTAAATATTTTGAGTTGCATAAATACATACATAACATCACGCCTGTATCCCTTATTAGGTAGGCAGAATACCAGAGATTATAAATCTGATGTCACGTTTGACAAATTTGGAGGTATTAAGTATAATGATGGAGAGAGACTATTTATTTGTTAAGACGTTAAGGTTAAGACGTTTGTATATTTTAAATGCTCTTTTTTACACATGAAACTTGATGTGCAAGTGCCAAGTTTGTTTTTTTTTTTTTTTATTTTATCCGCGTAGCTTCTGATTTAATTTTGTTGCCGCTACACCAGTAAGGCTGCAAACTGGACGGCAGCACAAGCGACAGCGAGAACGACAGCGGCGCGGGCAGCGATTTCTGCGACAAGATAGAAAGTATTGAGTTTGTATGAAACCGTGACAAATCGCTCGAGCGCCCGCTGGCGTCGAGAACGGCACAGTTTTCCCGCGTCTTCGCTGCCCGCGCCGCTGTCGTTCTTGCTGTCGCTGCCGTCCAGTTTGCAGCCTAATCTACTAAAAATACAATAAAACAGAATAATGGTGCGCGATACCGCCTCAGACTTGGCCGTGTTTTTTAAATTTATATGTTACATCAGGCAAGGTCCCTCATGTAGGTAATAATTCAAGAAAAATATGTATAACGTGATCGACTATTTATGTAATTAAGTATAGTTTATTTCAAATATTACTGTGTCAAGAATAAGGAAGACTTGGAATGCCTGGCACGAGTATTGCGGTACTAAAAAACTTACTTATTAGGTGCTTACATGTGTGCAGAAATTTTATCATAATTTGTCCATTAATTTACGATATCCGTGAGGCACTACTTGACCGAAGTCGATTGAAAACTAACTTGATAAATATAATTGCGATGGCAAAAAACCTCTTATCACCTTTATAAAAAAAAAAAAAAACAAAAAAACTGTCTTTTGTTTCAGAAAGGAAAAACCAAATAAAATGTCTCCAATACCGAATTCAGCGACAAAGCCTATTATTTACTTTATAGTAGCTCTAAGTTTAGTTGCCTGGGCTCATGGCGAGCTGTTCACGGCTATATCTGAGGTGGAACCTCTGTTAGAGACGCATAAGAAAATCATTGATGACTTAGAGGACTACATAAACAAAGAAGATGAAAGACTGAAAGTTTTAAAGAGGTGAGTTTCAAAGAGGTTTAAAGAAAATAGATTGTATTTTTTTTTAGGTAAGTAAATACCCCGGCGCGGCGAACCTTGATCCCTATGACACTGACAGTAATTTCCACAACATAACCTTGTAGTGCCGACACCGTTACATTAGAATCGTATTGGAGGCTTCTAAACATGGCATTTATTTATTTTAGGTAGCTATATTCCGATACAATGATATTCCGTTGGAATTATAACAATTCATATCATTTGCAAGAAATTATCTCAATCACACTTTACGTTTACGTTCTGCAAAAGTTACTTCGTAGGGTATTTATTGAATCATACCTTATGAAGTAACTTTTGCAGACTGAATTGTTATTATTCCAACGGAATATCATTGTATTGGAATATAGCTACGTAAAATAAATAAATGCCATTTTTGGAAGCCTCCAATACGATTCTAATGTAACGGTGCCGGCACTACAAGGTTATGTTGTGGAAATTACTGTCAGTGTCATAGGGATCAAGGTTCGCCGCGCCGGGTATAAATTCGAAAAACTACATGGTCCCAAACTAAGATGTGATATGGGATATTTTTTTTCTTGTTCCGTGCGGGAATCGAACCTGCGGCCACTGGCGTCTGAGGCAAACAGTGTTACCCCATCGCCAAAGTGGTCATCTAGGTTGGGGTAGTGTAACTCTACCTTTTAGTGTATTTAAGTGTGATGATGAAGAGACATAAAGTAACAGTTTACTCGAGAAAATTTTAAATCTATGCTTGGATCTTGTTCTTAGCGCGTCGTTGAATATGAAATTATATATTACATTTTGCCCGCCCAGAAACTTGCCTCCTTTATGGCGTTATCGGATGCTTGTGCGAAGTCCTCGGTAGTGCAGGTTTCCGGGCAGGAGAGAAGGTGTAACATTGTTTGTGGAGTCGCGCCGCACAAACAATGCTCATCTCCGTCAACGCTGAAACCCCATTTCACAATGTTTACTACGGCCGACCTGGGTTCCGAGTCTGTTTAGGGACTTCCAAATCGGTCATGGCAAATCTTTTCCAGGCGGGAGGTGTTCAGACAGAGACAAGGAGGTTTGGGCAATTTTTTTACTCCATAAATGCACTCTCGTTTTAGCGACATCGGCAGGGTTTATTGGGGGGACCGAGGCTTTTTAGCCTTAGGGGCACGGGAGAATAGTGATGCATGGGGTGTTTGGATATGATACATGAACGCTTTTTGGCTGTGGCACTTCTGCTTACAATATCACTGCCGCCCCTAGATATGTGTGTCGTGAAAGGCAAATAATCTGAATGTCTTCACATGGTGGTAGGACCCCATCAGCGTTCGATTGGCTAGCGAACGCCCTTCACATAAAATCTTCCCGCCAAATATCCCCGCTCCGGCTGTGATGTGTTCCAGCTATAATATTGCCATTAAACTTAAAACTAATGGTATTCACAATGTTCAAAAAATATGTTTCATATTATCTAATGTTTCAGGCATTTAAATATTTACAAAAGAGAACATGCTATAGCAATGGATGACATACCAAATTACCTGGGCAATCCCATTAATGCCTTTACCCTTATCAAGAGACTGACAACCGATTTAGATCTTATTGAGAAAAGTATCGAGATTGGTACAGGTAAGATTCTTTTACAATTCAATTTTAAACTAAGAATACGAATACGGCTAAACCATACTAGTTTTTGGGCTTGGCACAAAAACTTGCTATTTCACTCAGAAAATGAAAAATGAAAAAGAAGTAAGAAAAGATGTGTAAGTGGATAATCTGGCCAGTTTTTTAGACAATTTTCAAATAATTTTTAAGAGTAAAAAATTTAGTAAACCTTTTTATCAATTAATTATTGATATGTTACTGCCCCTGTTATTGACTCCCAACTGCGAAGCAGGTACTTTAAATCAATTACATCATTTGGAGGATAAATATTTATGGTTCATAAAATGTCCGAACCAAAATTTATTACTCTGCCGATCGTATCGTGTACTGAAAACTTGTTCAGATTTGTCTTTAAAAAAGATGTACTGTATTATTGTTAAGTGTCGAAAGTAAAATGAACAAATTGAACAAGTCAAACTAATTTAGCAGAGCTTGTGATATGAAAATCTAATATCATTACGGATTGAATATTTGTAATTTTTTTTGTTAAATCAATATTTACATAGAAAAAATGCCTGCAGCTTACAAATTGCTGTTATGTAGAGTTAAGCATTTTTGTGAGCTGATACTACAGATCACCTAGCTAGAAAAACGTTCTTTATCATTTTGATTTTGTATTTTTTACCTATGTCACAATTTTTTATTTCTCAGCTTTGTTCGACGTATCAATGATGTTTGATTTCCTTTATTAAACATTGTTGAATTATGATTAATTATCAAAATCATATAATTTACCGTAAAAATAATACAGGGTGGAAGGCAAAGTACTGCGTTCCTTTAAACCACACATTCTATAAGTGTAATAGAGTACGATAAACTTGTTTTTAAAATTAAATAAAATAAAATAAAAAGGGTCTATGAAAAAAAAATTAATTTAGGCAGCCCTATTTTAATTTCACATTAATAAAAACAGTTTAACAAGGTCAAAGATTGTATTCGAATGCTTATCTGATTTTATTTCTAAATCTCACATGTTAAATCTCGCACTATCAATGATTAATTGGTCCTATATAAATATATCGACAAGATAATTAGATCACACTAAAATAATAACAAGGAGGCATGCTCAGCCCGTAAAAAGTAGGAAGGAAAAATTGGGATCATAGAAGGTATTTTTATAAACAAAGAATCTCGTGGAGTGAATGGCGCGACGCGGGGTGGGGTGGCGCGATAAGTAGGTACGGCACGCGTTGGCAACGGTTTGCATAGTAGTATGAAATGTAAATAGGGCTGCCTTCTAGCGCATTTTTTCAAAGTATGCCTTTAAATTTATTTTTATTTCATTTTTAAAACATGTTTATCATGCTCTGTTATACTTATATAACATGTGGTTTAAAGGAACGCAGTACTTTGCCTTCCATCCTGTATAAAGGTCCGCCTTCTACAAAGTTCTCCAAGTAGTCGTTCCAACAAGCATGGGTCATTTGGATTAGTAGGGAAGTTATACAAGAAATGGCTTAAACTTCAAGCGTTGGTAATTTTGCATAGAGATAGCGTAATATATTATGTTGTGTAGAGAGATACCTTATCCTTTTTTGAAGATCTTCTCTCTCTCTTACTTGCGATCTGTGACTCTGTGTGTGAAAATAAAGTACATGATCTTAGGGTAACAATTTCTCGCCATAACATATAGCCGAAATACATCATAAATCCTTCGAAAACTTTATCTAAACTTATTAAAGTCCTTACTCCTAGTTAACTGGATAAAGAAACCTTATAATAGAACTCCAATAAGCACAAAGGGCGCCATGCCAAAAAATATTATCCAACATCCACCAACTGTACTGTAGTCACGTCTAATAAAATGTAAATAAAACACTTTTTAACCGGATTTATCGCGTGTATTTACATTTTAAATTTTAACTCGACGTTTCGGTGTCTTCGCAGACCCCGTGGTCACGAGCGACTGGGTCTGCAAAGACACCGAAACGTCGAGTTAAAATTATTATGTATTTGATTATATTACATGTTCCCATTAAGACCCTTTTTTTTTTGACTGGAGGAAAACGTGCAATCACGTCCCCGACCGCGCAAGGGGGAGCGGCGGGGTATGTGGGGATGATCCGGCAGAAGGTCGGACCCACCCACTAAAAACCTCCAGGTGTACCTCATCCGCCATAAGTGGAGCTCACAGTACCGACATTGGCATTACCCGTGCGCCCCGGCGGCGGGTTGTAGTCAGCCTCAGCCGACCGCCCTCCGACGACGGAAATGGTCCAGTATAAAAGACCATTTCCCCACGTCCCATTAAGACCCTAGAGTTATGGGAAATCAACAGGAACACCTTGTATACTTCGCAACTTATTCCGTTGCAATAAGGTTAAAAGTTCAATGAAAATGTATACATAATAATTGTTTTAAACTATCGCGGTTATTTTCACTATGATTTAATGTATTTACGGGATTCTTACCACGATTGATCAGTCCGCGATCATGGTGCTTGTAACAGCATCGAAATATCGGACGTGCGAAAATAGAATCGAAAATCGTGGTAAGAATCCCGTAAATACATTAAATCATAGTGAAAATGTATACATCTTATAAGATTTGGCCGTACGTTTGCTATAGTAATATATCATTCTTATCTATCCTGCAGATTACATTAAGAACATAACAATGAATCACCCAAACGTGAAGTACCCTACGCACGAGGATTTGACGGGCGCTGCGCAGGCGCTCACCAGACTGCAGCACACCTATTTCTTGAATATACAGGACTTGTCTGAGGGAAAACTCAATGGTGTTCTTTACAGGTAATTAGTATTTTAATAGAAAAGAAGTACTTATATTTAGGGATTTTTACTACAATTAGTATGTATAAAAGACTCAATTACTTTCTAACTATAATTTTATAATTAATTTCTAAAACGAAGTTACAAAAATATGCAAAAACCATAAATGTTCAAAATTCGAAAATATGAGTCAAATTAAACACTGTTAGTACAAATAAATGACTTATATTCCATCTCTAGAGTAAATTGATATTCAAAGTACAGAATGCAGCAAATCAAGCGTTACATTACCTATCAAAGTTCCCTAACCAATTTTTACTTAATATCGAAGGCATAGAGTTCAGATTCAAGTTATTTTTTTTTACAGATATGTCACGCTTGATCTGATCCTGTACCTACACAATGAACTATCACTATAGTTCACTTATAAAATCTAACTGGCTCAAAGGTTTAATGTACTCTGTTAACTTACAATAGTGATTCACAGTTGGATGCATTATACTGATGGTATTGACCTTTGTACATCAAAACTACATCAAAACATGTCATGCAGGTTAAATAAACAATGCCTTTTGTGTACAAATATTGAAAATGCAATCACCATGACGCGAAATGGGTTTTCTGACCTCGAAAACCTTTTTTCTTAACACTGCATAAGTTGAAACTCATGATAAACGAAACTGCTAAATGAATGTCAGCAATACCGAAAGGCTCTAGGTACAAGTAATAAATAAAATCGTACTCGGCCGGGACTCGAACTCAGATTTCCCGCATTCCGGACGGGCACTATACTTGTTTAACTCGGTTAAGTTTAGAAGATTTAAAAGCCAAGATGAAAAATAAATTGCGTTGTTTTTTTAACTCACTAAACTGTCGCAATAACATTATTGAATCTAACGCTGCCGTTACTTTGCGAAACTGTTAACTACTGATTCATTTTAAAAAGGGATAATATTTGACATACCTAATCACATTGTTTACATAAATTTCTAGACTTTTCTTCTAATTTTCGTAGCTTCTGTCTGCCTTCTAGTGCGTCCTTCATAATTTGGCCTTTTATTTAATATTTTTTTCAGTCAATATATTGTTTTACAGGACTATTTTACGTATACGATCGATTAACTGGCTTTATAAATCTGAGTTTACAATTAATGGCGCTGCTTTGCTATTATTGCATACTATACTCCATAAATATATTGTAACTGGTGGTTAGATAATAAAAATAACTTCCGTTCGGTACGTTATAATGATTTCTGTCTGACATTCACACCACAATATCTAGATCAAATTAAAATTTATCGGGAATTTGTGATACAGGATGAATGTGTATTATGTAAAGATTTTATACCCACGGAAACTAGATCATGGATAACTAAATGTTTGGTAATTATGCTACATTAACATATTAGATATACTCATAGATGTTACAACGACATTTAAATGAACATACAAATAAACATGATTTATCAAGTTTTCGTTTGAAAACAAGACATAAAATATAGCAATTTTAAAAAATAAAAGAAAATTCAATTGTATTAAAATTACTAGAAGAATACAAAAAAGAGATCAACAATCAAATCTGTTGATAAACGACGCTATATTGTTGACAGATTAAAAATAACAGACTCAAGAATAATGTTAAACCTCAGTCTAGTATTTGGTAATTTTTTTTTGGATCGACCAAGAATAGCTCTACTGTCCGCATAAATAGTTCGTAAAAAGAAATTAATCCAAGTGAAAATTGGCGCCTGACTAGCAACGATCCTTCGTATAATACTGCCGTCAAATATCATTGCTTCTAATGAAGTGTTCCTGTATAATTAATAAGAGTACCAGTTCAATCCTTAAGCTCTAGCCCATATTTCGTCAGAATACAAATAAAGTTGTCATGTAGTCTGAAGAAAATTTCTTTTTAAATATTATATCGATGAGACTTTTGCTTTCCGTATCATGTGGAAAGTAATCATAAATACCACGTCCATTCACGATTATCGTATCAATTTTACATTTGCTTGTAACATGACTATATTGGTCTACGATTTGAAACCACGCGTGCCGACTTTTTAACACCTACTGTGACGTCATAGCTGATATTTAGTGGTGGGAATTACAAAGCGATTTAAAGACACCGCTGCCTCTGGTTAAATCGATTATTAAGCACGATTTCGATATTATGATATCGATTTTCTAACGGACATACATACGCGCGGATTGAATCTAGCGGCGACCAACCTTGACGCATGGTCGGGGTTTGGACCCGCGAAGTACATGCATTTGCGTTATCTATGTAGATGTATATCTGTGGTCAGAATTCGACGACCGGCTGGAGTAGTGGTAACATACATTGCCAGAGGTCCTGGGTGCGAATATTTGTGTGATGAACACAGATATTAGTCGTCAAGTCATGGATGTTTATATGTTTATTTAAGTTTATTCTAATAAAAAATATGTGTTTATTCAGTCTGTATGTTTATATATTTCTTAAGTATATCAGTTATCTAGTATCCATAACACAAGTTCTTTAAGAAACTTAATTTGGCCTAGATAATGTTGTGTGAGAGTGAGAAATATTAAAAAAATGGAATCTACATTTGAACGTGGCGTTCCGGTGTCCGTACTGATTGTTAGTAAATAAAGTGATTTATGTGTAATATCGGTTTAATAGTTTTGCAATTTCTATTCCAGTACACCAATGTCAGCAGGCGACTGTTACGAGCTCGGCCGAGCTCTGTATAACGAGAAAGACTTCAAGAACGCTCTGGCATGGATGACGGAGGCCCTACGCAAATACAGGCTGGAAGGCGTTAAGTATCCGTTCACTGAAGTCGATATCATGGAGTATATTGGATTCGCGTATTATTTGACAGGTTTGTTGATTTTTATTGGGTATTTAGGTATTATATTCATAATTAATATATACATACTTTATGTAGGTGTGTTAATTATTATCTCTAAAGACGTCATGGCGTTTTGTCTCCTGCGCTTATCATTCGATATGGCACGTTAAGTAACGATTGGAATTGTCGGTGCAATAATGGATAACCACCGACCATCAATTTATCGCGACTTGCGTGCTTCGGAGGGCACGTTAAGCTTGTCGGCTCGAGAGTACTTTTTTATCAATAAAATCCCAAATCAAAGTAAGCATAGCTTGTGTTATGGGATACCATGCAGCGAACTATGGGGAAGAACCTAGAATATAATTACATAAATAGATAAACTGGGTCTGGGTAGACACGAAACATTTTTTTTTTTCAAATATCTATTTATTATTTACGAGCACTTTCGCGCGGTATTACGAGCCAGTTGAACATACATAAACTAGTTATCCAGGATATGGTATAGCTACGTTCCAAGTTTCAACTTCCAATTGTCTAGCCGTTTCTAAGTCAATAGTAACACACATCCATTCATCTACTGATATATTTCTTTTATTCTCCAAGTGTATTCATTTTATAAATATTTGATTACGCCATAGGAGACGTGAAGACCGCCTACGAATGGACCCAGAAACTGTTGAAGGTGGATCCACTGCACCCTAGGGCTGGTGGTAACATACCGCACTATAAGAAAACTATCGCAGAGCAGGAAGAAAAATTGAAGAAGAAACGACGAGGGGTATGTAGTTATAGTGAATACTATTTGAATAGGCCATAAGTGGACGGTTCGATTACTAAATTAAAGAATGGACTGTATTATAAATTAGGTTTAATGCTCACTTCTATCGGTATCTAGTATCTACAGTATATAAAGCAAGAGAGAAATGACCGTAGTCTCGAGCTATGCGAAGCGGTGTGTGTTGAGTGCGCGGGCACTGGCCAGCGCTCGTGGATGCTGAACAGGTTTGTTCGGCTAAGTTCGGGTCCCGCCGCCGTCGCTGGCGCGTAGTGGCGCGAACACTATTTATTATTCTTCCATGCTGGCCTGGAAGCGAAAGAAAAACATAGAATGTGCCAGCTGCTTCTCTTCCCGGGCATACTGTAAAAGTCAGTCAAGGGACAGAGGTTTTATTTGTGTTTTTGTGAGCGATAGGCTGAGTCCCTGTTACTGCAATAGTCTCTTTCCATCACAAGAATACCTTCAAAGTCAAACGTGACATCAGATGTTCTTATAACCTCTGGTGCTCTGCCTACCCCTAAATAAGGGATACAGGCGTGAAGTTATGTATATCTGTATTTACTATTTATTTATTCAAAAGTGGTGTGTCATTGTGGCACATAGCAACAAGGGATATTATAATGATATTGTCTTAAGTTTTCGCGATTCATACTATTAAACGTATACGTGACCACGGGGTCTGCAAAGACACCGAAACGTCGAGTCAAAATTTTAAATGTAAATATACGCGATAAATCCGGTTAAAACGTGTTTTATTTAAGGATATTATAATGACCGGTACGACTTGTCTTACTCATATATACACTTTCTTTAGAAAAGTGAGCACTGAGAAAGGAATATCCGAAATTCCCACGGGAATGGGAAATATAGGACCTTTTTATTTTGTATGAAAAGTCTTATTTCTATAATGCACCTATGAAAAACTTTGTAAAAAGGAGTTTTGGTTGCATTATGGGAGGAATTTTTGAAATTCCTACAAGAAATGTAAAGGTAGTCAAAGTACTTTAAACGATAACACATAAAAAATGTTTATAAATCCGATTAAAAAGTGTTTTAATTAATTATATGAATCGCAAAAACCTAAGACAATATATTTATGCGCTTACGAAAAGCTCATGTAACATATAGTGCCAAAGCTGCGTCACCAATTTCGCTAGTAAAATTTCAATATTATGCTTGCACAGGCGTGTCAATGGATATTGTAAATAATAAAATTAAATTATTTGAACGAAGTGCGAGTGATGTTTTGGAAAGTAGGTGGTCCAGTGGTGTGGCCAATCGTGAAAGTGAGATAAGTATGGAAGAAGTTATGAAAGCAATGGCAGGTTTGAAATTGGGTAAAGCGGCAGGGTATGATCGAATAGATGCCGAAATGCTCAAGGCGGGTGAAAGTGTCACTGCAAACCTGTTGTACCAGCTTTTTAATAAGTGTTGGCGGTCCGGCCGTGTTCCAGGCGACTGGTGCAAGGCCGTTATTGTGCCACTTTATAAAGGAAAGGGGTCACAGCAGGAATGCAAAAACTTCCGTGGCATTAGCCTTTTGAGTATTGTGGGCAAAATGTATGCAAAGATATTAATCGAAAGAGTGATGGATGAAACAGAAAGCAAGATCTGGGATGTGCAAGCGGGATTTCGAAAGGGGATGGGATGCACGGATCAAGTCTTTGCCTTAAGATCAGTAACCGAGAAGGTTCTGGCTAAACACCGAAAGGTTTTCTGCTGCTTCATTGACTTGGAAAAGGCGTATGACAGTGTGATGAGGAATGAACTTTGGTCAACACTATCCGAGTTTGGGGTGGACAGTGACTTGATACGGGCACTCAAATCCTTATATAAGGACTCGAGTGCTTGTGTCAGGTTGAATGATGACTACACAGAATGGTTTAGCATCGATCGCGGTGTTAGACAGGGCTGTGTAGCGTCTCCATGGCTGTTCAACCTATTCATGGATAGCTGTTTGAAAGATCTGAAAGAGTCTGAATGGGGTTTAAAAATGAATGAGACAGTGATCAAAACTCTGCTTTACGCCGACGACCAGGTTCTACTTGCATCGTCTGCGTCGGAATTGCAACAAATGGTCACTGTGATGCATGAGTCGTTTAAAAGAAAAGGTGTGAAAGTGAATGTTGGAAAGACGAAAGTCATGGTTATGGAGAGGAATGAAGATATGACGGAATGCAATATTATGATAGGGGACGAAAAAGTGGAACAAGTGAAAGAGTTTGTATACTTGGGGTCCTTGTTTACAAGAGATGGAAAGTGTGAAGGTGATATTGAAAGGAGAGTAAAAGCAGGAAATTGTATTAATGGCGCCATATACTCGATAATGGCAAGCAAAACTATACCAAATAAGGCTCGTCTTGCCGTACTTGAGGGAGTTTTGGCGCCAACGCTTATGTATGGTAGTGAATCTTGGGTGTGGCAGAAGAGACATGAAAGCAAGATTAATGCTGTGGAGATGAGAGCGTTGAGAAGCATGTGTGGAGTGAAATTAAGTGATAGGGTGCGCAATAGTGAAATAAGAAAGAGATGCGGATTGAAAGAAGATGTAGTGACTAAGATTGAAAAGGGTATGCTACGGTGGTTTGGACATTTGGAAAGGATGAGTGAAAGTAGATTTACGAAAGAGGTTTACAGAGCAAGAATGGATGGTGCTGTCGGAAGGGGCCGCCCTAGGCGAACGTACGCCGATCAAATTGGTGACGTTCTTAAAAAGGGCCTAGTTAAAAGTACCCGTAACCGGCGATCATGTATGAAAAGATTAATGAACGTGGAGGAAGCGAAAGAGGTATGTCTGGATCGAAGCAATTGGTGTTCCCTTGTCTCTGCCTACCCCAAAGGGAGACAGGCGTGAGGTTATGTATGTATGTATGTATGTAAAATTAAATCCCCAGACAATCGCACCAACTACATGGCTCCAAAGTAAGCATAGCTTGTGTTATGGGATACCATGTAGCGAACTAGGGGGGATCTAGAGTATAAATACATAAATAGATAAACTCTAGCTTATTTTAGTATGCTTCGACTTTTCAGGATCTTGGAATAGAAGAGGACAACGAGAAACCACCGAGCCCGTCGTGGTATGCCAAAGAAAGGAAGACGTACGAAGCGTTGTGTCGAGGTGAAATTGAGATCCCCAGTGAAATTACCAAAAAGTAAGTTTTATATTCTGTTACTTGTCATTTACCACCCGAGATCAATTGAGCGATTTTATTTAGATGCACAGCTTTGACGCAGAATGCAGCTATGTTGCCCGCCTGCACTAAGCTCTACAAAGCATAAACTTAGTTAGAAGCTTAAAAAGGATTGATGATTTAAAATTAAGTGTACAAAGACAAATTTATACAGGAATTATAAAGCTAAAGTGTGTATTTGTTTTTTGAACACATTTATCTCAAAACTTAATTCATAATAATGCAATAAACTAGACAAATCATGGGGATGTTTCAAGGACTTATTAGAAATCAATCCGCTTATATTAGGTGAATTCTAAAGAATTGTTATGGTTATCTATCGCTAGGGCTACTATATGATAATATTTAGAGGCAGAAGGGGAATTCCGACCCTTATCAAGAATATCGGTCTAATTTATTAGCTATCGAAGAGTTTAATCACCCCGATTTCTCTCCATGTCATTCTTCTCTTATGTCAAATCATTTTAATATGATGATAATGCATGATTGTTGGATTAAAAGATTTTTTTAAATACATTAAGTAAGTAAGTCAAACTTTTATTTGGTACAAAAATCTGTTGTTTCTTGTTGTTGCATTAGCCACTCAAAAGACTCCCCGTATTATACGCCGAATAAGCCGTATTAAAACAAATTATATGATTTTACTAGCCACCGCGCGCGGTTTTACCCGCGTAACTTTTGATCCCATGGGAATTTCGGATAACCTTCCTCAAGAGTTGGGCTATCAAATGCAAAAAGAATTTTTCAAATCCCACTTGTAGTTTCTGAGATGCTAATCTCAGAATCTACAAGCGTTCAAACAAACAAACAAAAAAACAAACTCTTCAGCTTTATATATTAGTATAGATTTTAACCATAACATTCTAAAATTTACAGATTGTACTGCCGGTACTTGACTGAGAACGATCCGTTCCTTCGGCTGGCCCCTATCAAAATGGAGTACAAATATCGCAATCCGGATATAGCGGTGTTCTATGAAGTCATGAGCGACGATGAAATTGAACATATCAAGGACTTGGCTAGACCCAGGGTGAGTGTTATAGAACACTTTCAAACTAAACAAATCAGTTAAATCAACAAGGTAGTTATAAGGATGTTTCTTTTTTTAAACGAAATGGTTTTAACACCATGCAGTTACCTACTTAAATCTATTTAAAAAGAAACAATCTTTCAAAAACTTATAAATTTTTTACCCTTAAGCTATGCTAAAAATAAGAAAACAATGCATCAAATTTAAACTAAAAATAAAATGGTGTCAGTTATATTTTTTAAAGATCCGGGTTCTTTCCCATATTGACCAATATAAATAATCCACTCTGTATTTATTAAGCTCATTCATAACACAAATTCTTTAAAAAAATAACAGATCCGAAATATTGGTATTTAATCATTTAAAGCCTTACTTTTAGGTAGATTTTCCATAACTAATTTTTAGATTCAGACTGGACTGCGAGCGAAAGAAAACATAGAATGTGCCAGCTGCTTCTCTTCCCGGGCACACTGTAAAAGTCAGTTAAGGGATGGAAGTTTTATTGGCTTTTTTGTGGGCGATAGTCTGACCCCCTGTCACTGCAATAGTCTCTCTCCATCATAATAATACCTGCAAATTTGTAAACATTAAAGAGAAAAAAATACAAAACAAAAACATAAAATCAAAATATTTACATTTAAAAATAAAAAAAAAGATAACCTAATACTATTTAATTACTTAAAACTACTTCATGTATTGTCTGGGCAATAGGACAATGCTCAGCTTGTGCAGTTGTATAAACGTAACTGCGCTGGTTTTCAGCATGTCCTCGAAGTAAATCCATACAATTCAAATAGATATTTGTACATTTAAAAAATCGCTACGTAATCCCTATAAATAAAAATATCAAAAACAAACAACAACAAAAATATAAGTCAGTATAATTAATATGATTTAATGTATTTACGGGATTCTTACCACGATTTTCGATTTTATTTTCGCACGTCTGATATTTCGATGCTGTTACAAGCACCATGATCGCGGACTGTAACAGCATCGAAATATCGGACGTGCGAAAATAAAATCGAAAATCGTGGTAAGAATCCCGTAAATATATTAAATCATTGTGAAAATAGCCGCGATAGTTTAAAACAATTAGTATAATTAGTGTTGACCGATATAAATACCTTTAGGTAGGTTTTCCATACCAAATTTTTAGATTCAGACTTTCCTATATTGACTGATATAAATAATCCACTCTGTATTTCTTAGGCTCAGTCATAACACAAATTCTTTAAAAAAAAATACTTTCTCTAGATAACTTGGTGTTAAGATTCGAAATATCGATATTTAACTCATTACAAGCCTTACTTTTAGGTAGGTTTTCTATAGCTAATTAACGTTCTGGAACGTTCCAGTTCAAACGCGCGGTAGTTCACGACCCGCGCACAGGCGAGCTCGTGCCCGCGCACTACCGCATCAGCAAGTCTGGCTGGCTGCGAGATGATGAATCCCCGGTCGTCGAGAAGGTAATGTTTTATGTTTAACTAGCTTTATCCCGCAACTTCGCGGGAGTATGCGAATTCGTATGCGTATGGAAATTTCAGAAACTATACAACCAGACACCCACTGAGAGAACCATTATACCAAGTATCACACCCATGCACTCAAGGAATAAGTTTTTTTCATACAAACTAAAAATCATATATTTCCCGTGCCCGTGGGAATTTCGGGAATTCCTTTCATAACACAACCAGACACATTGAAAAACCTTTGCACCAAGTTTCACATCGGTGCACTCAAGGAATAAGATTTTTCATACAAACTAAAAAGTCCTATATTTCCCGTTCCCGTGGGAATTTTGGGAATTCCTTCCTTAGTGCACCCCTACATCCCCTAAAGAATGTATGTTCCAAATTTCAGCTCTCTACGCCCAGTAGTTACGGCTGTACGTTGTCTGTCAGTCACTCAGTCACTCAGTCACTCAGTACCTCAGTCACTCAGTCAGTAACGGAACAGTTTTATATATATTGATAAAGAAGTGTACCTACTTCCATAGATGGAAAGATCCAAAATAAAAGGTTTTTTTTGATAACCCTACTGCCCTACAGCTTGTGGTAAAAGGTAATTCGAGGTAACCTCGTGTAGTCGTAGATTCCTTTCAGGTTTCGTTTGGCTAGAGATAATTATCACGACAGTTCTTATTTATAAGACAGATCTTCATCATTACTAAATTAGTGTATGTACGTATGTAAAGGACTGTAAATAATAATAAATCTCAAAACCGGAATATTAACCAAAATTCACGTTAACTTAACAGATATCCCGTCGAGTTCGCGACACAACATCTTTGGACATGCGTTCGGCTGAGGAGCTTCAAGTTGTTAACTACGGCATCGGTGGTCACTACGAACCTCATTACGACTTCGCACGGGTATGTAACCTTTAGTAATCCATACTTAAACATTATCATTCTTATGTGATGGATGTTCCAAAAAATCGAACCAAGCGCTACGGGTCGCCGAACTATGGTATGAACTGCCTGCCTCTTTTTCCCTGACCAACCAGTCCCAGTATTTGTAAGTGTCGAGTGAATAGGTTTTTCGTAGATGGACGTATACCACATTGTTATTCATGATTAATTACTACCAGGTGTCATGAAGAGAAACATGCCTTTAAAAAAATATGATAATTAATCAAACACACAAACTAAAGTTAACAAAGAGGTTTTATACCACTTCAAATCCATATACGTTTTTAAATGTTTGCGCCTTATATTAGTAAAACAAATTTGTATATCGAACAAATTATTCACAATTTACAATAATTTGTTATAAAATATCAAAATATTTGCATTTACCACTCCAAATTAAACATTTTCACTTAAAATAGGCTGTATATGCAAAACAGACATTGACACATTTGGCGGAAAAAAAAACCTACGCGCATGCGCGAGGTTCGGCGCCATTTTTCAATCACAATTCACAGCTTTGTTATCAAATGTGTTTGTTATTTTATGACCACGTATGTCTGTCTTTTACTCACAAGTGTGTTGAAAAAGTTTAGTGATTATCAATACTTAATAGTATATTATGTAACAAGTGAGCTCATTATTAAGCCCTCGCCTGCGGCTCGGGCTCAAATCACAGCCTCGACTGTAATTAGCAACTTCGCTCACTTGTTACATAATATACTATTAAGTATTGATAATCACTAAACTTACTTAACCAACCAGCACTGAGTCAGCTCGGAGGTATATGGTTTAAACCTCCTCGTCACCCAGGGGAAAGACTTATAGCTTTTGATGATGATGATCTTAAGTTTTCACGATTCATTACATACTTAAATAAGATTATTAATAGGATATATTCGCTTTTAATTTAATTTTCAATTTTCAACCGACTTCCAAAAGGAGGTTCTCAATTCAAGTGTATGCTTTCTTGTATGTTTGTTACGCGATTATTTGGTCAAATGTTATTTAATTTTGTTAAAAGATACTTCATAGGTTGTCCTATTTAAATTATATCAGAAACGATAACGACTTTACGAAAATTTTCAAGTTTTGAAAATATATTCATAAATACTTATTTTTTACAAACAACGGCAAATATTGTATTGAAAATGTTAGTGAAGTCGGGGTTATTTGGTTTGGCTTGCATTGGCTTGCGTGTGCTTGCGTGAGCTTGCCACGATCCGGGCCAGTGTCGGTTTTTGAAGAAAGATCAAATGGAGCTTGTGGCAATGGCTTGCGACACGTTGCCTCGAGAAATATCTTTTAACCGAACGATTAAACCTTAAAAAATTACATACACTATTTTCTCCAACAAATTTTTCGTTTTCTTCTCGATTAAGTATATTTGAAATAAAAATATGTTTAACTAAAGAGCAATCACCAACATAACTTCATCGCCCTCGACTTGTCCGGAACACAATAACGCACTCGCCAGCGAGCGTTTTGCTCAAGGTTTTGATAATGATGATCACTGTTAATACGCGCTTCACTCTGTCATATTATGTTTGAGGTCTAACTAGTACCATTTGTTACAGAAGCATGAGAATGCATTCACCAAGTTCAACGGTAACCGAATCGCCACAGTGCTGTTTTATGTAAGTATGGAGTTACTTTAAAAACAAACTTTATTTTTTTTTGTAACATTTTTTAATAATTAGTTTATTTGCCAAATCGTTACCGACATTTTGTTCTACATGATTTTTGGCTTCGTACATTCTTCTTTTGTTACTACAGCGTTTGTGTGGAACGGAGTTTATGTTACTGTTGACCAATAGTAAGGCAGTCAAATTGTAATATCTCCATGTTAAAAAAAGGACTATAGTACAGTCAGCATCAAAAGTTCAATCCCTGCCATTCAATAAATTTAAAACAATCATTAAAAGTACTTTATCTCGAAAAGCTTACTATAAAACTAAAGATTATTTAGACGATAAACAGGCATGGGATTAAGCACACAACAGGATATTTCTAGAAGTTATTAATTTTTTTACGGCTTGGCTGTATAATATGCCATGTGGCATACTGGTGACTGTACCGCTCACTTGTTTTCTTGTCGAGACAACAGCAAAAACGTCAGGCGGCATGGCTAGTGGTAGCGTCGGGTGTCGGGTCACCCTCTTCCCTAAAATATGGTTGAGGAGGGTGATGGCTGGCATAGCTCAAGGCACCTACTATGTAAGCAATTTGGTTGTGGCATGACATTGGCTCTCACAATTAGCTGTCTTGGGTTTGTTTTTTTTCATGCGATGGTCAATTTGTACTGTACCTATTTGTATTAATTCGTATAATTCTGACTGAAAAAGAGTGCCACGAGTTTTTATCCGCCGGCTTTTTTGTCTCTTGGTCTACTGTAATATCTTATTCAACAACTATCAACAACTAGTTAAAGCCGAAGTATATAATGAAGTCATTAAGTGAATTGTTAAATTCCTAAGATGAATAAAACTTTTTTGAATTTTGAATTTTCGATGAACATATTTAAATTTTCAAAGTCCCTTTTCACCATATTGTGCCTAAATAACAGCTATACATAGAAGTTAGTCAATATTAGTCGTTATTAAGGCACAATATGGCGAAAAACGACTTTGAAAATTTTAATGTGGTTATCACATAATACAAACGGCACGGCGAATATAATACAAACGGTACGGCTGACAGTTGCCTAAATGATGCTAAATCTATCAGTACCACTTTGATTTTAGATTTTATTTAGATTTTATTTGTAAACTAGAACATTCTGGTTGGGTTTAATTGAATTTGCCACAGTTATTAATGATTTAATATTTACGAATATGGTACAGATGTTCTATGTCACGAAGTCCGTTTGGCTATGAATGTTGTCAAGCGTGCACATGCACATTGTTTTTGTGTGCGTAACCTCGAGAGCGCTCAGTGTTACACACACAAGCGCGCTTGTTGGGATACGTCACTACTACAATCATAGCCGAACGGACTTCGTGAAATAGAATAACTGTACAGCTGAAATACTAAGTCATAATTTGTAAATCTCGGCAACTTTCATTAGTGAAACGATACGTTGTGAAACTGTCACCCAAAGCATGCGACAGCGTAACTATAATAGCTTAATACAGTTTTACCTAGTTGGTATTCCTTTTCGAGCCATTTTGCTTGTAATAAGTTTTCATAAATTACTTGTGTGTGGTATGAGTTTCAATAAATGTCCAATAAGAAGTAACAGGTCTATAAACTCCGTCAATGTAACTTTCGAGATAAAGGAAAAGTTCATAATATATTTAAGAAATGTACTGGATTTATTATTGTTTGAAACGATGTCTACTTTTGGTTATTTTTTATTATAAAAAGTAATACAGTTTGATGCGTCATATTTTGATATGAGGTTAAAGGTTTGTAATAGATAAAAAAATCCGTTCTGTACTGTAAAGGATGAATCCTAAACAGTTTGATATACTTGATAAATAGATGATATACGGAGCAATTAAGGAAATGATAAATAAAACCGCCCGGAGTGAAACTTGAGTTTAACTGATTTTATTACTGATTCATTAAATGTAAAATATGTAATTTAGGGCAATACGTCATACGGAGCGTATTGCTGAATTAGCATCTTATACTATACAAAATGTACGCTACTGTACATGTACTATTCTTTTTCGGTGGATGGAGTTAACTTATACACTTCGATCTGTTGCTCCTTCAATAATCTTTATAAAATGAAACACTTTTTAACTGGATTTGTCGGGTACCTATATTTTACATTTTAACTCGACGTTTCGGTATTTTTCCAATACCCATGGTCACGAGACTCTCGTGACAATCGTGACTAGAAATAAAAAAGGTTAAAAAGTCTTTTATTATAGATTATGAAACGTTACTACATTTGCAATAGGGCGAGTAGTGTTACAAAGATAAATGTTGCATTTTTTAAATTAAGTAGGTACCTATTCAATCTAACTTTGGGAAAAACGGAGTCTCTTTAAATTAATTTCGCCATCTTAAAGTACGTAAATCGAATAGGCGCAAAGGAGGAGCAGGAGAACAAATCTAGACTTGTCCAATTAATGATTTTTTACAGGATGGAAAAAAATTGATACAAGCAGAAGAAGACCAGTCACAGTTCTGATTTTCAGTTCACGTAATGTGCTCTATTAGTGTTCGAACATATATCCGTTTACTGTCTATCAAAAACTGAGAGGTCTAGTTTACTTTTAGAGGTATAAAAAAATAAAAAAATAAAAAATAAAAACTCATTGCATGGCCAAGTATGGATTTCAAATCAAATCAATTTATTGCGGAAAGTATGGTAATATTTGATGGTACACATTATAATATGAGCGCATACTTTACTGTATTACAGCATGCAATATTGTTATCTTATGCATTTATTTACAATGTATTAGTATAGTATTACTAGGTATTACAATATTATTATTAAAAGAAAAAAAAAAAATATACATATAATTCTCATAACAATCCATGTCATAATTGTTTACATTTTATCTACCTATGTCAAATTTAAAGTTTAAAAAATCATTTTTGTCATAAAAACATTCATTAATTAGCCATTGTCGTAAGACGTATTTAAATTTATTAAATGGCAGCGTTTTAATATCTTCAGGTAATTTATTAAAAATTCTTATGCACATTATTGGGCTATTTCTAAGACATATTTCAGTTTTTATATTCGGAAGACATAGTCTGTTAGGAAATCTAGTGCTAAAACACAATACATCTTTTTTTGTTACAAAAAATTCAGGATGCCTTTTCACAAATAATGCTGTTTCGTATATATACATACTTGGGACGGTTAGTAGTTTCATACTTTTAAATAAAGGCTTACATGTTGTCCACGAATCAACATCAGCAATAGCACGAACACATTGCTTTTGAGATATGAAAGCTTTATTTATTTTGACCGAGTGGCCCCAAAGCAGAATACCATACCTTAAAATGGAGGCGACGTATCCATGATACGCTTTAAGGGCCGTTTCTTTATTTGTTATTTTATTTAATTTCCATAGTACGTATGCAAACCTGTTTATTTTAGAACAAACATTATCTACGTGCAAGTTCCATGTACAGTGTAGGTCAAACAAAATGCCTAGGAAAGAACAGCTGTCTGTTTCCTTTATTGTTTCGTCATTATATTTTATTTCGAGTTCTTGTTTCTTAGCCCCTCTATTTAAAAATTGTATATATTTAGTTTTATTCATATTAACTGTCAAATTATTACACTGGAGCCAATTGATGATGTCAGAATTTGTGTTATTGATAATGTCATTAAAGTTTTTGTTTGAGTTGTCAGGAATTATAACGGAAATGTCATCTGCATATAATGTCATTTGATAGTTTGTAACCAGTGGTAAGTCATTAATATATAATAGGAACAGCAGGGGTCCTAGTAAGCTCCCCTGGGGCACGCCTGTCTTATAAGTTTTTGATTCTGAGCTCCAAATAGTCTCTAAAGAAGAAGCATCAGTACTCTTCATTTGAACAAACTGCTTTCTATTTTCTAAATAACTTTGTATCCAATTATATGTTGTACCCCGTATACCATAAGCTTCACATTTTCGTAGGAGTATGCTGTGAGAGACAAAGTCAAATGCCTTACTCATGTCAAAAAAGATCACTACAGCTTTTATTTTTTTATTAATAAATTTTATGACGTCACTAACAAGATTGAATGCGGCAAGTTCAGTTGACTTTCCTTTTTGAAAGCCATACTGGTTGGGGTGAAGGATTTTAAACTTTGATATAAATTTGGAGAGCCGAAGATACATGCACTTTTCAAATATTTTTGAGAGTACAGTTATTAAAGCTATGGGTCGATAATTAACGGGATCATTTTTGTCGCCTTTTTTAAAAATAGGTTTTATTACCGTAATTTTGAGTTTGTCAGGGAAAACACCTTGTTTAAAAGAAAGATTAATTAAGTAGGCTAATACTGTAGAGATTAAATTACTTGTTTGTTTTATAATTTTTGTCGGTATTCCATCAAAACCCACAGAATTTGTATCACGTAACGATTTTATTATATTATTTACTTCATCTGCATCAGTCGGGAATAGGAACATAGTACCAGTGTTAGTTTTCATTTTATTTTCCGTTGATGAATGTGAAGTACTGCTAGTATTGGAATTTGTTATAAAATAGTCGTTTAATATATTGCAGATGTCTTCAGGCTTGTTGTAAATTTTATTATTAGATTTAAGCTCTTTTATTTCACTTTGGTCTTTGTGAGAGCTTGCGTTATTTTTAATTAATTTCCATGATGCCTTCGAAATATTAGATGCGCTATTTAAAAATGCTATATTAGCATTTTTGTTCGCCGTAACTATACATTTTTTAAACAGTTTATTATATTTCAAATAACGTTCACGATCAGAATTACTTTTTGTGCTATAGTATGTGAATCTAAGCTTTCGTTTGGTCCCGGATGATAACCGTAGACCTTTAGTGAGCCAAGAACATTTTTTGGGCTTAAGAGTCTTTTTTACTGTATACACAGGAAAACATTGGTCAAAAAGAAGATAATATAGTTCAAAGAATTTATTAAACGCGGAATTGGCATCTAAGTCTGTAAATACATCATGCCATTTCAATGAAGATAAATATTGCCTAAATTTATTTAAGTTTTCAATGCTTATGTCACGTTTCTGCGAGTAAATTACTGTCCGGGTAGTTTTTTATTTATCAGTGGGGTCTTTAGGTACTGTGCCTTATCATGATCAGAAAGGTTTAACGGTAGTATGCCACCTTTAGACTCAGGGTTGTTACTGATTATCTGATCTAAGCAGGCGTTTTGTCTCGTAGCCTCCCTTATGTGTATATTAAAATTATAAGAGCTTATGATTCTTTCATATTCTTTAGAAATATCAATGTTTTTTATAATATCAATATTAAAGTCACCCGATATGATTATTTGTCGATTTCTTTTCTTGCGTAATATTTGGAGTAGCTTTTCTAATTTATTTAAAAAGAGATAGGGGTTACTATTAGGTACTCTGTATATACAAATTATTAAACATTTATATTCAGGAATGTCAATACCACAAGATTCAAATAGAAAGTCACAATTTAATTCAGTCAAAAAGTCAATTTTTTTATATTCAATATAGTTCTTACAGAATATACACGTACCTCCTCGATTATCTTTTTTATTCCTAGTATACCAGTTTGCCATTTCATAACCAGGAAGATTAATATTGGATTCATGGCCAGATTTAATAAAAGTTTCTGAAAAGCATAGAATGTCAAAATACCAGTTTAATTCAGTCAATTTTGCAAGTTCAATTTGTATATTTTCTTTTTTATTAATTAAGCCTGCTATATTTTGATGTAAAAGTGTCAGTATATTTTTATTGTTATTAACGAAAAAACATATTTTTAGATGGGGATTTTAATGAATTTTCTTGGTTAGTTATTTGTGTCTTTGATACGTTTGATTTATTGTTAATGTTTTTAAGTCGTAATGCTTCAAATAAGTAAGGTATGGTGGTCTGTTTCAATCTACTTTTTGAGTCATCTACTGTTTTTTTAATTTTATTTTTTTTAACATTTAAGCCTTTATTTTTAGTTACACCCTGTATAAAATGTTTTTCGTAATAAATACTATCTATAATTGTATTTATTTTTTTACACAAATGAAATAAATGTATATTCTTATTGTAGAGCCGTAAAGTGGGACATTCAACGAAATGACTGTTGGGGAAAAGGTTACATACACGAAGAATTTCCTTGTTTAGCAAAACCTCATTTAAATAATCATTATTTATTACATTTAAAACTAGCACCGTATTGTTTTTAAGGGTGTTTAAAGTAGAAAAAAGTTCAGAGGTTAATTTAAGTGGATTTTTTTCATTTTCACCTATGCTGATTATGAAGATATCCGACGCGGCTATGTTCTTACCGTAGTCTCTCAACACCTCTTGACTACAGGCGTTCGGTTTTACCATCGATGAAATTTCGTAGTTTTCGTATTTTGTATACAGCCTGGAGCGTCTAAGATTATGTGCCAGTCCACTACACTGTTGAGAACCGAAGATTTTGATCGTTTTTCCCGCTTTTATTATCGATTCAGAGTTTGTTTTTAATTCAATGTTTTGCTGCTTGATTGTGTTGAAAGAGTCAGACTCATTAATGATGCTTGGTTGAATAATTTCTTTTCTTTGTTTTTTTTCTTTTTTAGTTGTCTTTGGAGTGTTACAGCAAATTTGTTTAAGCTTAATAATTGTAGTTTCTTTTTCCGTCAGTTGTTTTTCTAATGCAATTTTTTCAAGAGTTAAATTTTCAATTTCCTTTTCTGCTATTTGTAATTTATTAATTAATTCTAGGTTGGTTTTCTTTATTTCGTCTATATCTTCATCACACCTTGTTGACAAATCTGGTAAGCTGCGTCTTGGTGTAGAGTGAGATGAAAGTAAAGTAGTCTCATTATCATTATTAGTAACAAGCATGTTCGATTGATTATTTAATACTGGAGTGGCACATACGGTTTTTTGCCTTCTCCGAGTAACGTTTTCACCTTGATACCGAGAGCTTAAAGGCGTGTTTGTGTTGCTTACTACTTGTTTTTCAGTAACATTTTCACATTTGTTAATAGGTGTACTCAAATCATATGTTATTGCTGCATATGTTATGCTTTACATTTTGCAACTATTTGCGGTACCAACAAGTATGGCAGATATGACCGTCCTCTTACATACATACATAACTTCACGCCTGTATCCCTAATGGGGTAGGCAGAACACCAGAGGCTATAAAACCATCTGAAGTCACGTTTGACAATTTGGAGGTATTATTATTATGGAGTGAGACTATTGTAGTGACAGGGGGTCAGCCTATCGCCCGCAAAAACGCCAATAAAACCTCTGTCCCTTAACTGGCTTTTACAGTATGCCCGGGAAGAGAAGCAGCTGGTACATTTTATGTTTTTCTTTCGCTTCCAGTCCAGCATGCAAGATACCGTCCTCTTTATGACCTTTAATATTTTTTTCCTCAATTGACAGATGTCAGACGTGGCACAAGGAGGTGCGACAGTGTTTACGGAGCTCGGGCTATCAGTGTTCCCGGTTAAAGGTGCGGCCGTGTTCTGGTTGAACCTGCACCCTTCGGGGGAGGGGGATTTGGCCACTAGACATGCGGCCTGTCCGGTGCTGAGAGGTTCTAAGTGGGGTAAGATATGATAGCATTACTTATCAAGGTATACTTATATCATAATTCTAATGTCATAGGTTAATGTGTCGCATTCGTTTTTTTATTGTAGACCTTGGTTAGGTCTTTCGATACGGATAGTAAAGGTTTTCGTTTTCTTTACATAAGATAAGAAGATAAGAAGAATGAGACCTTTACCCTCCAAACCTGGTGGAAAGTGACCATGAGAACTAAGATGGTACATGTCCATGGATGGACCTGTTTACTAGGGTTTTAAAAGTACTAGGTCTATAATGGTCAGGTTAAACAGACAGGTAGCTCTTACCACACCTTGGCGACTTGTACCAAAAAACTGTCGAAGCATTTTAAATGTTTGCGTTGGATTCGAAAAAATATTTTTCCATTTAAAAATTTTATGATTTTTTGTCGTATTCTTTTGTAAATGATTGGAAAAGGTTACATTTATGGGAAATGCCTACGGGATGAACATTATAGAGTTATTAAGATATATAGATATTTTTATTATTTATTTTAAAAATTATTAACTTTTCAACCTATTTAATTTTATATACTTGCACCTTAACAAATTGTATTTCATTTTGACGACCACTTTGGCGATGGGGTAAACCTATCTGCCTCAGACGCTAGTGGTTGCGGGTTCGATTCCCGCATGGAACAAGTAAAAAAACATGTTCCGTGTTTGGGTTTTATCTATATGTGTATTTATAGTCTAGGTTTTGCTTGGTGGTAGGATCCCTTCTGGGTCCGCCTGGCTAGCGACCACCCTTTATATAAAGTCTGCCGCCAAATGTTACCGCTCCGGCGGTAATGTGTTCCGGCAATATTGTATAAAGAGCCAGTTCCTTCCTAAACCCGTGTGCTTTCATCTTCGACCTCATCGTCACTTACCATCAGGTGAGATTGAGGTCAAACGCGGGATTAGTCACTTATAAAAAAAAAAAAAAAGGTTCCCCCATAGTTCGCTACCCCATATTACAAGCTCTGCTTATTTTGGGACCATGTAGTTAGTGTGATTTTGTGGGGATTTTATTTATTATTATTTTATTTTATAATGCAAGACAATGTAATTTTGCACGCTGACAATGCAGCAGTATATGTTTCGGACGATAATGATAAATATGAGACCTATAATTGTAACGCTTATACTTGCAAATAAAGAATTTTTTTTTTTTTTAAATTCATATTAGCCAGTGGTTAATTTAACTTTAAAATTAATACACTGATTTTCTTTCAGTATCCAATAAATGGATCCACCAAGGCGGGCAGGAATTCATAATGCCGTGCGGCTTAGAATACCAAGAAGAGGGAATCGTCAAAAAAATACCGCGACCGATCGCAAAGACTTCTAGATAAACATACTTTTAGCTGTACTAGTCTGCTAGCAGATATTTTCGTTAAATTCCCATGACAGCCCTTGGTCACTGAAAAGAAAGCACACACGATACTTTTAGCATTTTATGTAATGAACAAATGAATCTATGTGCAGTTGTTTTGCGACAGCTACGGAACCTTTTAATAAATCAATCACTCGATTGAACCGATTGATTACTTGACACTTAGAAATCGTCAACACAACTTAAAAGTGACCAAGATTCATCATAATAATAATATAGGTATGTATTAATATATTCGATAGCAAGATTCAAAGGAGTTGGACTTTGTTTTGTGAGACTGCAAGGTAATTTAAACCCTATTGATATTATATGAATGCTTAGTTTTATAAATATGACTCATTATTCCTAAAAACGTGACATAATAGAGAACTTAGATACAAACTATCTTTATTATTTTAGTTAAAATTATAAGTTTATGTTTTGTAAATAGTTTACAATACCCAAAAAGCATTTAATACGTAGTTTAATAGTGGCATTTATTATAATAATACAAATGTATCAGCTTATTGAAAGTCGCAGTGTAATGGCCACATATTATTGAATGATTGCATTATTATAAGATTATTTTCGTTAGCTTTTACTCAAAAACACTATACTTAGAGGTTATTATTGATTTTTATTTCGAGTTACCGATGTTTCGCCATATAAGCGCCATGAGGCTGAAAATCATGATAACAATTTCGTGTATACTATAAATAATTAAGAAAAAAAAATTGTAACGTGAATCTTGAAATATCATGTATTAAGTTAATCGTGATGTATCATAAAATTGCCTATGAACTGACTAGTAAATATAAGGCGGGTTTCAATATCATGAAAACTGTTCGTTTTGCCTACGAGCTTTCACTACCAAAATGCCTTTCTATATTCAAAATCTTGACATCTAAACCACTGCTTACGAACTGCCTGGTAGAGATCGCTTTCTAGCGATAAGGCCGCCGATTGTGTTTTCTTTTTTTCTTGTCCTTTATTTTCTATTTTGTGTTTGTACAATGAAGAGTAAATAAATAAATAAATAAACTGTTTGACTGTAATGGGTTGCTAGGTTACATTTGATCATTTACAAAATAATTCATTTTATCTAGCCAATGACGACGTAACAAGTTGCTAATTTAAACCAATGAGGTAAATGTGGCATGGCGGTTTGCTGCGGCCAATAGCGAGTTAAGTTTTCATTATATATGACCAATAAGTAATTTCATCTAGCCAACGACGTAACAAATTATTAATTTAACTTAATATCCTATCAAATATCTGTCAACATATCAATAATCCAGTTTTCTCTTTCTAACTTATCTATAACAGTTTTTGAAAAAAAGGACGAGTATTATTGAATGACATATATCTTTTAAATGTTTACTTTGACGTCATAAAAATGTGATTTAACCAATGGCAAAATAATTCAAAGGATTAGCGTACGTAAGGAATTAAACGCAATCATTAACAAAAAGCTCTAAAAATATACTATATTAATATATTTATCGAATACCAAAACATATCAAGAATAAATTGAATAAGTTTATACATTTATTATTTATTTATAATTTGCGAATGCGTGATATTCTACAAATCACGTATCACCTAGTTTCTTGGAAGAACGTCATGTGAACGTCAGGGTCAGTGCCAAATTTGAGAACTTACAGCTCGTAGCCAGTAGATATTGTGAAACGCTATTTTTTTCTACCAGTTTTGTACCTGTATCGGTTACTCATACCAGTCAGTTGAATATTGAAACCCGCCAATAGTCAGTAAGTGGTAAAATATAAGTTATGTTCTTGCCCAGTCGTTAAGTCGCTGTTCTCAAAGCTTTTTCAAGTAACCAGTGCCAATTTAAAGTTGTGTTTTTAAGCATTTTATTTTAGTTTTATTAGTGATAAAACTGCTTATTAAATTTTATTATGAAGTCATGATATTTGTGACGATACAAAACTGTTATTGTGTAAGTATTTTAACATGATTTATAGTTGCATGTTTTAAAAATATACATTTGTGACATAATAAACGATTATTATTAACAAGGAGGTTTTATTGACGTTTTTGAATATTATTCCATTATACCTTATGGTCACCCTGGGGAGAGACTAATAGCCCTTCAGTGGGCTCAGTACAAAGAGTTGTGATGATTATATCTTATACCGTTTTACGGGAGCAAATCACAGCGATCAAGATTCATACGAGAATGTCCAGTGAAAATCATTCAAACCCATTCAATAGGTTTGGCGTGTAAGAATAACAAACATCCGTAAACCATTACCTACATATATTCAAGTTTATAAGTTGGATGCAGTGAACATATTGCTTGGTTGGATGGGATAAGTAGGTATACAAGGATCTTTTGGCGCGTGGCAAAAATTGGATCTAACCACCGTCTTAGGAAATGTCACTTCATGACTTGTACTGCTCATATTTGTTAATGTACTTTTAAATTCAATATTAAAATATGAATACGCCAAAATTTACAAAATGTGGGCTTACTTATTGTAGTTATAAAATTGAAGAAGTTGTTTTCAGAAAAAAAAACAATTTTACTTTAAAATAAAGAAGCAAGTTGCCTATTCAATGTTTACATATACTTTAAAACATAATTTAAGTATTTCATTTTTTAAATCTCAATAAAAATAACGATTTCAGGAGAATTGTCTCTTTACAAACCTTTCAAAATACGAGCATTTCTATATACGAGTAGGTACCTAATAAAGAAAGTAGTGGAGACGAAGATGACAAGGAAAACAATTTATCATAAAAACATGATATTATTTTCTTGATACTCTATATTTAATAATTATATTTTCTTGTTTTATCTTCCATATATATCATCAACCCTGTGTTTTTGTACCACTAACGTTTTTCTCAAAGTTTATGCGACTTGCCTTTTTGTAGGTAAGTAGTTCATAAAGTAGACATACATTTTTTTTCATAATAAGGATGGGACATTTGTCCTTTCTGCCATCAGGTGAAAAGTAAACATGAGGACTGAGATGGTACACGTCCATCCATGAGATACCCATTCATGGATCACATTCGACACTTGAATGTACCGAGTAAATAGGTTTCTCTTTCACCTATAAAGACTGAAATGGTAAGGAAGAACAGACGCTGGCAGTTTGTTCCACTCCTTGGCAACGCGTCCCAAAAAGGAACCAACCAAGAGCACTCGCGCACTCATCTGAATTATTCCATGCCTACCTACATGTGTCCAATTTCTTCCCAATCCGTACAGTATTTTATGCGTGTAGTCGTAGGTATTTATTTATTTATTCGTTGGTATTTCAACAGCTTTTACATGAACATTATTAAAATTACAAATACCTAGTTATAACATTTAGCCAATAAAAGAAATACGCCATTATACAAAATAAATAAAGTAAAGCGAAAGCATTAATTAACAAAACTAATTATTTTAAATTTAAATTACTATACTTAAACAAAAAAAAATATAATAAAAAAAAAAACAAATTAAGTAGGTGATCCACAATTCATTGATGAAAAAAAAAACATAAAACAAACCAAGGGCAAATTAAATTAGAAATTATTATACAGGTATACCTACACATTGGGTTAGTGGTGGGTGTGGAGTAGGTAAAAGTGTGTAAGTTTGTGTTGTCTGGGTATACACGATTTAATTTGATAACTTCGTTTCTAAAAGAATGCCGTGACAGTTGAAATAAGTCAGCGGCTGAATAGTATTTGTTATTCGACAGATGACTGAGCTCTTATGGAAATTGGTATTAGAGTGGGGAACATGTAGTAGGGCAGTGTGGCGAGTGCGTCGTCTGGGCGCGCGGAGCTGTATGGCGCTCAGCAGCTGCGGACAGTCCACTCTGCCACTGAGCACGTCGTGGCAGCAGCAGCACATCCACCTGCCGGCGACACGACTCTAGGGAGTCAAGGCGGTAGTGTACCAGGTCCTCTGCATATTATGTGGAGTCTATCCGATATTCTTTGAATCGCAGGAACATAAAGAACTTTCTCTGGATCTGTTCAATTCTATGTAAGTATGTAGAGAGTATACTGAGGGTTCCATATATTACTACCATACTCTAGTATGCTTCTCACAAAAGTGACGTACAGAGTTCTGATGCAGTCTACACGATTGACGATTTGCAAACTCTTCTTATAAAGCCTAAGATTTGATATGCTCGGGTACTAATAATGTCAACGTGTTTATCGTACCTACATAAGTTTTGCATCGAGGGTTATGCCGAGATCTCGAACCATGTCGACCTTATTAAATGCAATGTCGCCAAACTTATACGGAAATTCAATTAGTTTGTTTTTTTTCTTGAGAAAGTAATAATAAGCCATTTATTATTCCACCCTAGAATACTAAACATCGCCTGACAGGCCGCGCTCGGTCAGTTTTTTCCGGTTATTTCAAAAACGCGACCGCGAATCATATTGTGCTTTTGTGCCAATTTGGTATAAACCACGCTGCAATAGCCAGCGCACGCAGGCCCAGCGCGGATGCTTCGTTTGCAAAATATAAGCCACTCAACCGCCTGGGAGGCGATCATTAGTATTAACGGTAAGTTTAATATTTGGTTACTTTTTTTGTTTTGCGGTTTTTTTAGCATGTAGCTATGTTATTACGTAGCAAATGTTTATTTTCGTTTTAGATGGATCTCCACGATGAAAACTAGCCTATTCTTTACTAAATGAGAACTCCGACAGGGAAACTGAGGGCGATCTGGAAATCGATCCTTATGACTCTGACGATAGCGCGGCAGATCCTTCTTTCGTACCATTCCGACTGGAAAAAGACTTACAAAATATTACAGTTGATGACTCTGTACCTCCAAACACTTCTGTACCACATCAAGCCACAATTAATTCTTCAGATTCACCTGTTCCAGAAACTATGTCACAAGAAGAACAATCAGCTGATAACAAAAAATAAAAGGCTGACTTGGATTAGTTTGTAGACAAAACTGTGATGTTGCCATAAGTTTGATTTAGAGTTTTAAAAAGTTTATATTTTCAATAGTAATAATAACGCCAAAAAAGTTAAAATATAGAAGATTTTTTTTTGTTACAAGACTCCTCAAAGACTGTTATGTTATAAAAAATAACTGTTTCTAACTATAAGATTTAAGTAGAATGTTGATTTTAAAGAAGAATTTTTATTATAGTTTTTAAAAAGGTAGAGATTTGCCTATTAATTTATGTGATCTTTGTAAAAAAATAATAAATAACTAAATAATAAAATGGGTTTATTTATAAAGTCGCCTCCCAAGCGATCATTAGTATTAAGCTGTGGTAAATTTATATTAGTATTCTAGGGTTAAATTCTCACAAACTTTTATGTTTACATTTCATGTCTGACAGCTAAACTAGCAGGTATGTACCCGAGGATCTGCCCACATTTTACGAGCTCTTTGTTTTCTAAAGTAAACTCATCTACTTATTTCAAATTACATGTCACGACCTGCTCACGTCCCCCCGTCCGTGGCGAAGAAAAATAAATTGTTTCAAAACCTATATGTGGTGGTAGGTATCCCCCGTAACAAGATTTTAAGTTTTGGACCATGCAAGTAGTTGGTGTAAATTGCCCCGAGATTTCGTTATATTATAATTTATTTAAGTAGGTAAGAAGTATGTTGGAGTACTCATAAAATTTAAAAATAACACTTTAAAAAACAAACTGTTGTATTCAAAAATAGGTTAAATTATAGATTGTTCTTCCTTTAAAACTGTATATCTGTTTAACGGTTCCGTCTTTCTGTTTCACCTCCTTGCAGGGAATTAAAAATTCTTGTCCAGGTTTCACGATCCATAAACTTGCAGCTGTAAAAAGAAGTTAATTAGTTAAGATAGATAATAATCTATTCTATTTTAATCTATTCCCTTCTTAAATCGTTTAAAGTTAAGTTAACGCATCACCTCTTGCATGCAGCTTCCCTACATTAATCCCAACAACATTTGTTCTACGACTTTTTGACAAATAGTCAAGATTTGTAAAAAAAAAACACAAAAATAAAATTCAAAAATATTTGCAGATTTGAAAAAAGAATTGGCTGCACCTGACGATATTTTGGCTACGCAAGGTGCATGGACTACTTATACTCACAGTAGATAGAGTTACGCCAGTTTAGAGGCAATAAATACATTTTTTGTATTGGAAAATTTTAAAACTTTTTAATATTAAAAAGTCGTACAGTAAAGGTTGGGATTAACGTGAAGAGGTGGACACGCATCATAATACCCAGGTGATGCGCTAATATAAATTAACTCTGTATATCGGTGGCCTTATCACAAAGAACATATCACGCCACGGTACTCACTCCATTTAGATCCGTAGCCAACAGGACACTCGGCGTGCTGAAGAGCCTCGTTCCTTACACCATCTGTATTACAATTCATCCAAAACAGAGCTGTGCCTTTTGCTGGTCGAATACTGATCCCAAGTTTGGTGAATATAGTGGCTCCACCTAGTTCCACGTCTGTTAACTAGTAATAAATTCAATTAATTATGCTCTTATCCTAGGGAAATGGTTACATTACTAAGTGAGCATATTTAGTTATTTATGTTAATTTCATACATGTAGAAATATACTGGAACTATACAGGGTGTCCAAAAAAGTACTTCGGAGAAAAATATCCTAGAAATAAAAACGGTTTTTGTAGTCGAATGAGGAAGACTAGCCCTATCTAAGGCATTTTCTCCAAAATACTTTTTTGGACACCCTGTATAGCCTAGAATAAAAGCGATTAATATTGTCTTAAGTTTTCGCGATTCATACTATTAAATAAAACACTTTTTAACCGGATTTATCGCGTATATTTACATTTTAATTTTTAACTCGACGTTTCGGTGTCTGCAGACCCCGTGGTCACGAGCAACTGAGGTGTCAAGCGTCGGATTGATAGATGGAAAAAGTTATAGGTACATAATTTACCACACTACAAAGACACCGAAACGTCGAGATAAAAATTTAAAATGTAAATATACGCGATAAATCCGGTTCAAAAGTGTTTTATTTAATAAAAGCGATTCTTATGCGATCCGAATCCGAAAAAATAAGAATATTGAATTCGTGTTTGAAATGACGGATGCTAGATGTAGTGCGTAAGCTACCTACCACAGAAATAATTGTACGTCATTTCTCATGAGTCTTTATTCGGATTCAGATCAGTAGGAATCGTATTTAGTGAGAGAAAGTATTAAGTTTGTATGAAACCGCAACAAATCGCTGTCCGCTGGCGTCAAGAACGGCCCGATTCCCCGCGCCGCTGTCGCTCTCGCTTTCGCTGCCGTCCTGTTTGTAGCCTGAAAGTCTTCGCTTCTCATAGCTTCTAATACTAATTCTAGTGAAAGTAAGCTTTTGCAGTAAAAGATAAACAAAAATTTTGTTATCCGCATGGAGTCGGCTTAGAACAGCCGTACCTTCTGACCCAGTTCGACATACGAAGATAAAATCGATTCCATGGGTTCTTAGAAACTACAGAATCGATAATGTGTGAAATGTGAAAATTGGTTTCACATTTACCACATTATAAAAACTTTTAAAAATAATATTAAACAAACAGTATTTCTATTTAGATAAAAAGTGTGTAGGTATTAAGCAGAAAATTTTAATATGAGGCATGATGTCTAAAATTAATAAATTCATTGTCTTCACACATTCTTACTGAATGGCAGATTCAATTGATGTAGGTAACTGAATAAGGAGTTTTGTTGATGAGGTAGAATAAGGAGTCCAATTGATATGACAGATTGAATCTCAATATGAGATCTCATCAATTGGATCTCAATATGAATTACACGGACAGCGCAACGGTGCTTAGTGGGATAACGTTCACTGGATAACTCAAGTGAAAATATCGTATATGTCAAAGGTGTACTTACAAAAAACAGAACAGTTGCTATTCTCATCGGTGTATTTCCTGTCTGCAATAAAATTTCAATAAAATTTGCAATAAAATTTCAAATAAAAAAATGGTACTAATAAGCTAGTCCTACAGACTTTCAAATGTTGCTTAATCTACGGACCAAATAGTAAATCTGTCTACCCTGTTAGTCAGGGTGACCCTACTTGCTACGTTACAGCCCGTTCACACATGATCCGTTTTACGGGATACCTTTTTTGTATCGTAAATACGTATACTGTGCCATATGTGAAGTCGCTCATACAACTCCATGCGCCATCGATGAAAAAAAAACGTATCCGGTAAAACGTATCCAGTAAAACGGACCCTGTGTGAACGGGCTGTTAGACTGTCATAGACCCACAGCATGTTACTAAGAAAATTCATTCATCTGAAGATAAAGCAATGAAAATTTTAAGCCTTCAAATACGGCTTTTGTAACAAAAATAAAAGCCGCAAAGGTCAAATTTTTTTCTTTAAAAAAATTTAGATTCCTATTTCATTTTGATTTGCTTTACTTACATAGACATAGTCATGATGTGGGATATGCGCTCCTCCAACGCCATAATTAAAAACTTTAATACTTTCTGCTGTTGTGGGGTCTAGTGATGTCATGTCAGCTATCCTAGCTAGTACCGACTTCACCACTCTGTACTCTTCATAGTACAGCCAAGCAGCGTGTCCGATTACTGCTATGTTACCGTCCTCTTCGAAGTTGCTTATTGGCTCGAACTGAAAATGCATTTACATTTGTAGCGACATCTAGCGAAGCTCCATAACACTCCATAGAAGTTTCCTACATCGCGCTATCAAAGTTTATATAGCAGCGAACAATATATACGACATCCCGACATCAACCGTCGGGCCGTGGCTCGCGGCCATTCAGCCTCTTCAGCAGGGCTAGCATGCGACCATCGATAAATAGTCGAATCGACAAGATAAATATTATTTTGTTATTGTAAGCTAATATGCGCACCATAATAGATAGAATCACTCGATTTGATTTATTAAGAATATGTCATAATCTTAATAAATTACATACACTAAATACCATATTCTAAGAAAATATCGATAAAAAGCCCCATTTATCGTTGTCGACGGTAGCATGCTAGCCCCGCTGGGGTGTAGGCACAAACATCCGTCACCTACAGTGGTGACCCCGACGTGATATGAAAATGCAACCTTTGATGATGGTGCGAGAAGCCCACACATTTATTACGAAGGCCTCAACTTTAAGGACAGAAGTTTTGGGTTACCATCAGAATGAACGGTCACCTTTAAATTTGCTGATTCTCCTAAAATTCAATGGCACCAATTGTATCGTTAGCGGTACTTAACGGCACCAAATGGGCACCATTATTTAAATACTTTTCTAAACTGATTGGAGACTAGTGACTTGCCATTCTGATGGTAACAAGTTTTGGTGCTATAATTGAGTCCTTCCTGGTACAGTCGGGACTATGTAATAAAGGAACCGGGATTATTACATAGTCATTATTACATTTTACATACTATTGGTATTATTCTCAGAGTGTTAAGGCATGTAATGTCACATATGAGAGGGCATTTATGATCACGACTATCCTGTAAACATATTTTTATCAGTATGGCGTTTAAAAATACATAAATGTTTCAGCGGAGAACTTGTTTTTTACTTTTTAGAGCGTGTTTTAGTAGTCGGGTATTAGTTTTAAAACTATTTTTTATTGAATACCTTTATTAGCGCAGCTTTTTTAAGTGCGTATATTTCATAGTCAGTTAAAACTTCGTGGAACAATACGATTAGTGGGTCGTAGCTCTTGTATTCCATCTTTATAGGTGCTATTTTAAGGAAGGGGTGGTTTTCATATAGGTAACGACATATCAACCTGAAACACAGATAACTTAAAAAATTGATACAGATTAGAGAACAATAAAGAAAAATGCATATTTATTGTAAAAGGCGAGAGTACACACAGTACGGACCTTTCTGAGTTGTTGCCTAAAATTTCTGCATCCTCCGCGCAATATTTTGTATAGTCCTCTAATTTTCCGACCAAGTCGCCATCGTCAATGCTTTCCGTTGTCTTATTTCTCACCTAAAGAAATGAAGAAAATATGAGACACAGTGAGCTTAATCCGACGTCACATTATCTAATTTTAAGTAAATTAATAAAATGCAGTGATCCATAGTTATACATACATACATAACTTCACGCCTGTATCCCTTATTGAGGAAGGCAGAACACCAGAGGTTATAAGACTATCTGATGTCACGTTTGATTTTTGAGGTATTATGATGATGGATAGAGACTATTGCAGTAACCTATCGCCCACAAAAATCCATAGTTATATCCATTGTTTTTAATGTAAGTAATCTATTTTTGTCGTTTACTTGCAAACAAAATATTTAGAAAACGTATTGACCTCGTATTGGAAAATATAATTAACTAACTGTTGCGCTCGGTTTTACCCGCGCAATTTCAAATCCCCCGAAAATTGCGAGATAAAAAGTAGCCTATGTGCTATTCCAGACTGTACACTATCACTATCCCAAATTTTATCCAAATCCGTTGAGCCATTCTCATAAAAAAACATAAAATATATATTTATTTATTTATTTATTTACCCTTTATTATACACAAAAAAAATCAAGAATATAGAAAAACACAAATAAAAGAACACATTATGTATAAAGGGCGGCCTTATCGCTTGGAAGCGATTTCTACCAGGCAACCCAACTACATGAAAATGAAAATTGTAGATGGGGCATTTTAGGTACTTTAAAAAAAAAACTATGAATAGCAAAATTTACAAACATCATCATATCTATAATACATACTTGCAATAATAAACATACATACATACAAACACTATATATACGTACATAGACTACACATTGACTTCTTCAGTTAAGGAAAGGTAGTGAGTTTTTAAAAGTTTTTTGAAGGTTGTAATGGTTTTAGCTGACTTAATGCTAAGAGGCAACTCATTCCACAAGGATACCGCGCGGATTTTAAAAGCACCACCAAAAAGGTCGGTGGAATGGGGTGGTGTGCTAAGCATTAAATTTTCAGATGATCTTAAATTATGAGAATGTTGATCGTGACGATAGCTAAAGTAGTTCTGAAAATAGCTAGGTACTGTAGGATTGAACAGAATTCGGTACAGTAGACATAGAACGTGAATATTCCGGCGAAAGCGAATTGGTAGCCACTTGAGTTTAGCGCGAAATTCAGAGACATGATCATATTTTCGCAATCCAAATATGAATCGTATGCAGAGATTTTGGATGCGCTCAAGTTTATTAAGTTGGTCTATGGTGATATCCAGATAGCAGGCATCCGCATAATCAAGTAGTGGCAGAAAAAGAGATTGGGCAATGGAAATTTTGGTAGATACAGGCAAAAGATTGCCCAAGCGTTTTAATGAGTTAGTAGCGGCAAACATCTTCCTGCTCACTTCGTCAATTTGGGGCTTCCAGCTTAAAGTGCGATCGAAAATAATTCCGAGGTTTTTAACAGACTCCCGGATTTGTATAGTGGCACCGTCAAAAATTATATTAGGAAGTATAGACCAGTTGATTCTGTTTACCATATTTGGGCTACCAATAATAATGGCTTGTGTTTTAGCAGGGTTAACAGCTAGACCGTGACTTTTGCTCCAGTCGAGTATTTTGGCCAAGTCATTGTTAACTATGGTAATTGTCTTTGGCAGATCTTTCAGTCTAGATTGAGAGTATATTTGCAAGTCGTCTGCATACATATGGTAAGAAGAAGTTAAATTACGAGATATAGTATTGATAAAAATCGAAAACAAGAGAGGGGACAACACGCCACCTTGTGGGACGCCAGCTTTGATATCGGTCCAGGTGGAGCTAGAACCATCCAAGACCATGCGCTGCCGGCGACCGTACAAGTAACTTTGAAACCAGTCGATCACTGATGGAGATATGTTAAGAGAGCTGAGCAGTTGTAAAAGGATATCAAAATCTACGGTATTGAAGGCATTGCTAAAATCAAGTAAGGTCAGGATGGTAAGTTGCTTATTTTCCATGCCCATTCTAATAGTATCAGTAATGTTTACCAATGCAGTGACGGTACTATGCCCAGGTCGGAAACCTGATTGAAATGGACTGAGTATATTGTTTTTGTGAAGAAATTCGCTAAGTTGTTGATGGACAAGACGCTCGAGAATTTTAGACATGAATGGGAGAATAGAAATGGGTCGGATGTCTTTGAAAGAAGCAGGAGTTTTTATTTTAGGCAACGGAATAACCTCGGCGTCTTTCCATAAAGTTGGAAACTTTTTGGAACTTATTGAATTATTTAGAATGTTGGTGATTATAGGGAGAAGGAAATCAAGGAGAATTAAAATCATTTTCCGGCTTATATACTTATACGTACATCTTCATTAATCTGCAACGTTTTGCGATACTTGTTTATTCTGTCGGCAACTGATTTTGAATTTGGGTTAAGTCTTAGAAGTTTTCTCGCCCATTCATACGCCTTAATTGTTGATTCTGCAAAATATGTTTGACGTTTTGATTGCTGTTCTTTTGTGCTGCTTACCCAGGGCACCTCAAGGATCTGTCCTCTATTCAACTTTATCCTTACTGTAAGCTACTGATAGCCAACCATAACCAACCATGATAGGACATTTTTCACGGCGTCATTCGTGGCTCAGTGACGTTACACGCTACTGTGTTATTTGCAAGGTCGAGGGTTCCAATGTTACGGGCCTAGGTATTTATTTATTTAGTTACATTCTAGGTTCCCTCATAATAATCAAATGATATAAGTGGTAGCAGCTTAAATGGAAACTCACCGAGTTGAACGTAGCATGATTCGATATTTGCGATTATATCAAACTCTGTGAACATATATTCAGTTTTTTCTTCCCTATATCTTCGCAAGGACTCCTTAAACCATAGCAAGGAAAATTCGAATTTATAAGAATTATACATATCCACAGCAAGCTTAAAGCACTCGTCAGCTTTCATGGGCGTTCTGAAAATATTTTTTAAACACAACGTAAAATTCTTAAGTTTCATCTCACAATAAATGCGTCAAAAATGTAAAACTAAGTTAAGTTCACACTTCATGGATATAACCTTTTGTTCTCCTCTGCGCTTTTTTAACAATAATAAACAGACTGCACACCAATCTCAACATCCTTAATATCCACACGTCCAAAGTTCACCTTTTACAAAAAGCCGTTATTCTTAACACATGCAGAATAGTACGAAAATTTCTATCTCTAGAAAATTAATCATTAGTACTTGGCTTCGGCCCGTACACTTATTAACCTCCCGGAGAGCATATATTTGAAAAAATAATAATAATAATAATAAATTCTTTATTTCGGATAATAGAAATACAGATATCAGTAAAAACAAGTAGGTACTTAAATTCTAGTTATTTATCTTAAATATAGATTAAACAGTCTTTACTGAGTGCACTACTCCCTAATAAAGGGCAAAGCCCTGTGAACTTAGGATGAGTAGTTTGCTCAACCCAAAGTAATATGGAGGTCTTTTGAAAAATCAGAAGACCCATACCCTAAAATAGGTCATCCCACATTCAACCGGCAATTTTTCAAAAGCCTATTACATTTCTTCTTTCTATTGGCGAGAAAAATCATATAGTTGCGCCCAAACGTGTGCTGCATGTTTGCATGTTTGAATTGTGGTGAATGCTGTTATTTTTTTAATACATACATACATACATAACTTCACGCCTGTATCCCTTATGGGGTAGGCAGAACATCAGAGGTTATAAGACCAACTTATGTCACGTTTGACTAATGAGGTATTATAATGATTGCGAGAGCCTATTGCAGTTACAGGGGGTCAGCCTATCGCCCACAAAAATGCCAATAAAACCTCTTCCCATTCTAGAGTTGCTTTACGTATCTTAATTTTTCATGACTTTAAAAAAGTGCATAAAAGAAGTAAGTAATTTTACTTCTGCTGTGACCATTTTTAGGCACTTAAAGTGCACAAATTTTTATGATAAACAAATGAAAAAGTACCGTTGAATTTCAATCATTCTCATTCAGAACCTTGCACTACGAAGATTTTAACTGGTATCATTATATTTCTGTTTGACATTTCGACCTGTCAGTTTACTGCATTTAATTATTCGCCAAGGTATATTTGCGTGGCAACAGTGCGATCATAGATCTTTATCGATTCGCAACCTCACAATTCAACAACCAAGATTGGTAAATCACTTCCCTATCTCCACGACAACTGCGAGCTCACACTTAACGAAAGTCTATCGCAAAGCCTTGCCCCAACAGTTTTTTTTTTATATCAGTTAAAGTCATCAGCCAAGGGGAGTACCTATAGGACGCATTCGCTGATTTCATTGCTCTCATTCTGTCATACTTCAGGAAAGGGATAAATAAACTGCCATCAAAATGGAAAATTGTATTACTAGTTTGTGACAGTACTTTCACTAGCTGAATTTACAAATTATATCCATTTTTTATATTTTATGTTTCATACAAATCTAAAAATTCGTAGGTTATTATGTGAGTTATTTCCTAATATCACCAAACGTAATCAATCAATCATTACTTACGCTGTCGGCACTATGTTTCTTACTTTCCCATCCGCCAGATCCCTCGTTTTTAAGTTGTATATCTTCTGTAGACTAGCAATTTTCGCAGCGGTCTTAGAAACGTCTACCACAGTAGAGAAATCTAAGCCTTTTTTAAACAATTCTCCGAAATAAGCTTTTGGGTCTGCAAGTAAATAGGTAGGTAAAAAAACTATATTTCGTCGTGTTGTTTACCTTACGGTTGCTTTTTAAAAAAGACATCACGGGTTTCGGAAGGCATACCTACTAGCTATTCATATGTTCAAGAGGTGAAATATAGCAGCGAACGTTTTATGAAGGATGATCGCTAACCAGCAGTGCGATCACAGAACTTTATCGAATCGTAAGTTAACGAATGTTTACGAATGTTTACGAATGCTCGTATAGTATGGAGTCGGTTGCAGGTTTTGAGTAACATTGTAATTTTTTATTTTACAGATATTTATGAGTACAACATGTTAACAAACATTCAAAATTAACAAGGCACACATTTATTTAAGCTGGCCGTGCGGTAATGGATAGATTTAATTTTTTTCTTAAAAACCGTCTCCATACTATACGAACATTCCGATTCGATAAAGTTCTGTGATCGCACTGCAGAGAAGAACCTAGAAGGGAATATTCCCTTCCACCAAGTTAGGGCTGCTTGGAAAGGTCAACTTTTAAGACACGCTCATGAGCGGTAGAGCTATTCTTAGTCAACCCTAAAATAAAACCTTGTCTAATAAGGAGCAGTCAGCAAAAGGTCACGTAGGGTATAAGTCCGACACGCAATTTCGACTTTGGAGAGACAAAACTTGTTTAATAGCACGCATGCAAAGGAAAAGATGAATTAGGGTAGTTCCCAGTAGTGCAACTGCTCAGTTCAACCAGTTAATGGAAATTTTATTCCCAGTAGTTCAACTTTGTGCAATCCTCTCGAAAGTTGAACTACTGGGACATCAAAGTTGTATAACAAAGTTGTTCAGCCAATTGAACTGAGCAGTTGAACTACTGGGAACTAGCCATAAATGGGTATGATCCCCTCTTGACTCTCCGATCATAAAGCGTTATCTTAGGAGACAAGCATCAACTAAACAGTCCCTGCTTGGAGGGGGGATCAAATTGAAGGCGTAGGCATTTTCCTCTCCTTAGGGCCTTAACAGACCAATCAATCCACGTCGATCGGTTTTTTTTCTGATCGGATTGGTCTAGTAAAAGCTATCGACTAATCCATTGTACTATCGATTGACGCCCTCGATTGACGATCAATCAATTGGTGAGGTAACATTGTAACATGCTATGCAACCAAACCACGAGACGTCCAAAACATGAGAATTTGTTGCATTGCATGTTACTGTAGATACCAATATCATGTTGTACCCGCATTTATAGGAATAAATAAAAATGTCACGTTACCAGTGCAGTTTTGGAGGTTGTTCAAAGTAAAATCTTTATCATATGACAACCTACTGAAGAGTTTATATGCATTAATAGGGTTTCCAATGTAGTGTTCCGAATTATTCATCGCTTTGTCACTTTCTGTTTTGAAAATTTTCATATGTCTGTAAAAAATAGAAATGATACCTAAGTATGTACAATAATATAACAGACACAGTCTAGTCGGTTTTTCTTTCTACAGGTACAGCCTATAATAGTCAATTATATTTTAATAGCAGATTAAGAATGATGAGATGAGGGGTGAATTTCGAAAAAAAAAATTATATAGGTATTTTTCATAAATTAAAATTTCAAAATTCTTCTCAGTGAGCAATTTCGCAATTTCGAATCCCGCGGGACTTTTGGGCTTAAAAGTAGCCTATGTACTATTCTAGACTGTACACTATCACTATACCAAATTTTATCCAAACCCATTGAGCCGTTCTCCCGTGATTGAGGAACAAACATTCATACATCCAGACTTTCACATTTATAATTTATTTTTATTTATTTATTTATTTATTCATAAGATATCCAACAGCTTAGTATAACAATAATGATTAAGAATATGGTAACAAAATATCTTAGCCACTAACAGGATACCCTAATACATTTTAATATAGAAGTCGAACCAGAGTATATACCTAAATTATATTAAAGTGCAAGGAGTGTATAAATAACAAGTAGATGATACATAAAATATATATATATATAAACAATAAACTATATAAATATACTACTATACTGAAAATAAACATAAAGCAAGTATTTAGTTTCTAATTATTTTTGTATTACTATTTATTTTCCCCATCTGCAAGCCTTTTCAGCACCTTTAATTTAAAGGTACGCTTAGACGTGGAAAATATATCGATATCACTGAATATGTTATTATAGATATTTAAGACTCTATGTATATATTCATTTGACCCATAATTAGTGCGACAAGAAGGCGTATAAAAAACTTTATGTAGATGGTGACGAGGAGGACGTTGTGGAACAACAATATTGACAAGGGATAATAATTTGAGACAATCAATGTTGGCGTTAACTATATCGTGTAGGAAAGCAGTGTCTAACATAGTTCTTCTGTTAGCCAGAGAGTCAATTCGATGGTATTTGCATGCTTCTTCGTAAGTGTTAAATTGCATTTTTTTCCTGTAGTTTAGGTGTTTTATAAAGATTTTTTGTATGCGTTCGATTTTATTTTGATAATCTTTATAATAAGGATTCCAAATGATGCTACCGAACTCCAATACACTCCTGACATAGGCAAAATACACTATTTTAATACACGCTACGTCACTAAACGGCTTACACACTCTGAGAACAAACCCAAGTTGTCTGTAGGCTCTTGTAACTGCGTTATCAATGTGGTTATTAAATGTCAATTTAGAGTCCATTGTAACACCTAAGTCGCGAACTTCAGAGGCTCTTTTTAGGATTATATTATTGATATTGTAGTTAAAAACAATAGGCTTCAGTTTACGAGTAAACGTAATTTGGAGGCATTTATCTACATTAACAGAGATTCTATTTTCCCTATAATACTCAGAGAGTCTGTTTAAGTCAGCCTGGACCATATGACAATCATTAACACTGGTGATTTTAACAAAGATTTTCTTATCGTCTGCGTACATTAAGTGATGAGCAAGTGTAAAACATTTGTGGATGTCGTATAAATAGGCGTTGTAGAGGAGGGGCCCGAGATGGGAGCCCTGAGGAACTCCAGATGGAATTTGGATAAAACTAGATTTGAACCCGCCCAGTACAACTGCCTGAGTTCTGTTTGATATATATGACTTGATCCATCGAAAGAGATCGCCGCGAATACCTAAAGTGTATAATTTCGAAAGTAGAATTTCGTGGTCGACGCGATCAAATGCTTTCTCAAAGTCAGTATATATCACATCGATTTGTGCTGGTTTTTCCATATTCCGAAGGACATAGTTAGTAAAACAGCTAAGATTAGTGTATACGGAACGTCGTCTTAAGAAGCCATGTTGAAAATCTGTCAAGTTTTTAGAAATTGTGGGATATAATGTATCAGAAACTATTTGTTCGAATAGTTTGGGTATTGAATTAAGTACTGATATTGGTCTGTGGTTTTGTATGACAGATTTGGCCCCTTTTTTATGAATCGGCATGATATGGGCCTCCTTCCAAATATCTGGGACAACCCCTTCTTTAATGGAACGAGTGAAGAGTAAAGCCAGCGGGACTGATATACTATTGACAGTTTTTTTGAGAAATAAGGAAGGAATACCGTCGCTACCTGGCCCTTTCCTAGGATTAAGGTTTCTGATATACTTTTCTATAATCTCAGATGTTACGACCATTGTGTGAATGTAGGTACTATCTCCTCTAGGTGCATTAAGTAGTTCTGATGGAGAAGGATATGTTTGAGCAGTTGGAATGAAAACGCTTTGAAAATATTTACTGAAACCCTCACATATATCAGATCCACAATCATAAGTACGCACTCCGTCTGACATTACATTCGGGTAACCAGTATCACCACGTTTCCCTTTCATAGTGTGCATGAAGCTCCAAAACATTTTAGGGTCTTTCTTAATACTGGTTTGAGATGAGGTTACAAATCTATTGAAACATGTTTTTTGTAACTCTTTTTGATAGGCACGCAAAATGGCAAACTCATCGTAATCCCGTGGATTTTTGTATTTCTTCCATTTTTGATGTATTTTATTCTTCTTCTTTATCAGTTTAATAAGGGCAGGTGTATACCATACAGGATAGTTTAGGCCTTCTTTGAAATTAGCTGACGGTACATGGAGCTTTATTATGTTATTTATAAGTGAGTAAAATGTTTTAACGGCCTCATCTTCAGTCCCTTCAGCTAAAATATGATACCAATCTATATCCTTAATTTTACTATTAATTGTATCATAGTCGGCTTTCCTAAAACAATATTTAGAGAGATTTTTTTTTATAAGCGGTGGTAAAAATATATCATTAGCTTCAAATTCTAGTGTAGTATGGCTTGCATCTTCCGTCACAAGAGGACGATCGGATTTTCTAATAGTAATAAAAAAGTTTGCAAATACTAAATCTAAAACATTATTATGACAATTGACAAATCTATTGAATTGGTCGAGGGATAGCAAACTAAAATTATCTAACATATTACAGGCTGAAACTTGAGTTTCTGTGTAGCCTTCCTGGCTAACAAGAGGTTGTGAAGAGGCCCATTTAATGCAGGGTAAATTAAAATCTCCAATGACAAGAATGAGATCATTGGGGCAAGATGAGGCTACATATTTAACAGAATCAATAACTTTATTAATATTTTCATTTTGATCGCTCTTTCCACCAACAACGTAAACTATGCAAATATTTAAATTAGACGAGATACCTCCCAAAGATGTTCGTGGGATAGTAATCCATAATAATTCTGAAGGTGTCCGAGCCCATTCTAATCGCTGCTTGGCTGAAAGACCTTTTTTCGCACAGATCAGTACACCACCCCCCGTAGTAAGTGTATTTCTGTCGTTCCGGAAAATCTCGTACCTATTATCACAAAGCTCGGTGTCTAATATACCTTCATGTAGCCAAGATTCCGTAATAATTATAATATTAGTAAGATAAGTATTAGTAATATAATATTAGTACAATAAGATGGAAACGTTTTTATTACTTGCTGTGTAGTCATAAGCTACAGATCAAAGTTAAATTTTGATCACTTTGAAGAATTTTGAAATTTTAATTGATGATACAAAAATTAATTTTTCAAATTTTAATATATGAAGAATGATCCAAAAATTTTTTTTTCAAAATTCCTACCCACTCGTCATTCTTAATTTGCTATTAAAATATATTGATTATATGGCGACCCTATATGTAAGTAGATCATGTCTCATTTTATTAAATAGAAAAGTTATGAAAATATTTAAACAGTTACAGAAAAAGATACTTTATATAAAATTGTAGGTATTATAAAAATAGTAGTAGTAATATGAGTAGGCAATATTCTATATTTATTTTTAGCAAACCAACTCAGATCAAAATACATTAATCTAGGGTAAATAAAAAATACAATACATGAATTTAGTGTTCACGAAATTTCACCTCAATCTACCAAGCCTGTTTAGTGTTGAAGAGTAGCTAACATCCATCCATAGAACCAAACAAACTTGAACAAACCTGTGTATACAGGGTGACTGGCGACAAATTTTAGATACTGAAGGAGAGCACTCTGTACTCGATTCCGATCAAAATCATGTAATAAAAGTAGGTAATTAATTTTCCACTAGACTTCCCTATAAATAAATACTGCTGTAACTATGAAAATTGCGTGTCGATTCTGCTCACCAGAAACTTAAAGTCGAAATAACCCCTCTACAAAAGACAACAGCCTCAATCTTTCGGCCAATATTTTGACAAGTTTTGAGTGAAAACGAACTTTTTTTGATCAAAATCTAAAAACTTTTATTCATAATAGGTTAACAAAAGAAACAGGTTGCCTGGAAGAAATAGCTTGGAGCGATAAGGCCGCCCACATTGTCCATATTTGTTTTATAAAATTTTGTTATGTATTTGATTACTGTTGACAATAAAGAGTATTTTATTATAATTATTATTTACTTTACATACATCTGAGTCAATCGCTTCACTTGACCTGGCACGCGGATCGCTGCTAACGCTAGCGTAACCATGCTTTGCGTAATCAATTCTTTAAGTTTCGGTTAAGTTTACTCAGTAAATATATATATTTTTTATTATATTTTTTCTCAAACTATCACGTCCTTGAATTTCAAAAGTGACCCAACAGTCACCCTGTAGGTATAACATAAGAGGTTATAATTTAGTTACCGTTTGATATATTTTAATCGTTCTTCTTCCTTATTGATATAATCTTCCATCCCCAGTGCAATCTCTTTTTGCGTCCTCAAAAGCTTTTCCAACAACGCAGTCGACCCATAGAAACTTTCACCAGCAAACACGGCAATTTGCACATTGAATATTAAACACAAAATATATTTCACAATTGCCATTTCTAAAACTTTCATAACTCTTCACTTTTCGTGTGTTCTTTCCTTCAAGTGAATGGGAGTGTGAACGCACAAAGGTAACATGGATTCAAAAGGTTTGTTGACAATGTTTCAAAACAAAAAATGATTCTTAGTAAAGCAACAGGAACACTGAGGAACTGCGTGTGAGCACTCGTACGTAACACACAACGTAAGTATTTTCAGTGCCAAAGTATATGTACAAAACGTAGAAGAACCGGCCAAGTGCGAGTTAGACTCTACGAAGGGTTCCGTACCATTATCTAAAAAGACACATTTATCGTGTATGTTTAGACATTTTGCTTCCCAGACAAATTGAAAGTTTAATATTAATTAACTTTGATGACCAATTTGGCGATGGGGTAAACATATATACCTCAGATGCCAGTGGTTCCGGGTTCGATTCCCGCACGCACGGAACAAGAAAAAAAAATGTTCCGTGTCTGGGCGTTTATCAATTTATGTATTTACTAGCTGTTGTTCGCGGTTTTATCCGCGCAATTTCGATTCCCGCGGGATTTTCGGGACAAAAAGTAGCCTATACGGATTCGGAAGAAGCCCTCTAAGTAATGGTAAAAGAAATTTTGAAATCGGTACAGTAGTTTTTGAGCCTATTCAATACAAACATACAAAAATACAAAGGTTTCCTCTTATAATATTAGTATAGATATATTACATAGTTTAGTATCGCCGTCAAATATTTATTTTATTATATTTTAATTATATTAAGTAATAATATTAAGTATCATTAATTCGGCAATAGAAATATTATTCATCTGTAAAAAATCAAGTGTCTTATTATCAGAGGAGTTACAGCGACGGAAAGCGAATAGGCCGCGTTTCAGGCTATAGATGTTATATTAGGATCGAATTTTCATATTCCTATTAACTAATAGGTAGGTATAACGCTTTCGATAATATCAATATCATGGTTCAATAATATCAATATCAATAATATGGTTCCATACCTATTACTGGGTAATAGTTAAATAATTGTACGAGTTTCTGATTTAGTTAACATAATGATTATCGCGCGCGCCTATTATTGAATAATAATATAATATTACTAGCTGACCCGGCAAACGTTGTTTTGCCATATAAATAAAAAAAAATAGATGTTGGCCGATTCTCATAGATACCGGATAAGCACAAAAAATTTCATCAAAATCGGTCAAGCCGTTTCGGAGGAGTATGGCAACGAAAACTGTGACACGAGAATTTTATATATTAGATGAAAATTATAAGAACACGATGAGTGCATAATACGTCACTCACTATTATTTGACTACTAGCTGTTTCGCGCGGTTTTACCCGCGCCATTTCAAATCCCGCGGGAATATCGAGATAAAAAGTCTGGAATAGCTTATTAGCTATTTCAGACTATGCAAAATTTTATCTAAATCCATTATGCCGTTTTGCCGTGCGATAGAGTACCAAACATCCAGACATGAATACGTCCATCCATCCAAACTTTCACATTTATAATATATCTACATAAATTTTGTTTGCTTTTATTCGATAGATGTCGCTGTACGTCGATTAAACATCGCAAGATAAAGGACTTAGTTATATTTACTTTGTAGACTTCAATTATTCGTCCACGGTTTCACAATGATTAAATAACGTAATATAGAAATGTTCGTATTACCAAATATAACATTTCTGCCCTGTACCTATTATGAATCACACCTCTATTAGTCACACCTCTAATTCAGGCCGAGTTCCGACCACACTCACCAGCTCAGCCCTCATAACGCACTGCACATCACCCGAGGCGCGTGGCGTGCGCCGGGCCGGACCCTAAAAAGCCTATTAAATAACAAATGCAATCCGTATGTAATTTATTCACTGCAAGGCTATATCTATTTTCTCGTAGTGACCAGAATGTTTGAAAGTGGATTTCTATATTGATTCTTAACTTTAAATCCGCGATTTCGGTTTGTCCCGTACTTTTATCTATTTATTTATTTAATATGGCAAACACACAGATTACAGTCAAATAAAAGAAAGAAGAAAACAAATTAACAGTTTTGAGCAAGATTGCAATCCTAGACGTGCTTACACAGCAGCACAAGCAGTTATAGAACAAAGATGTTAGTGATATACAGCTGAAGGATAGTGTAGCGACATCTAGCGACGCGCCATAGAACGACGACGACACGACGAAGTTTCCAAGCGTTTCTACATCGCGCTATCAAAGTTTATATAGCAGCTAAGATATATACGACATCCCGACCGTAGGCCGCGGCCTGCCATCCCTTTTCTGGGGATTGGGAACGTATGCCTTGTTCCCAAAATAGTGTTAGTTAATTAATTAATTAATTAATCAATCAAGTTTACTGAAATAAAACAATTGGTACAAGTAAAAACAATTAGAATAGTTCGAAAAATATTTGTAAAGTAAATTAATTAAAACAGATAGATAGGTACATATAATATCAGATAAGAGACAATTTAAAATTGAATTAATTTACATATATTTACGTTGGTGCATGACATGTGCCCATGAAGAGATCGCGTAAGAGTTATTTAAAATGTCTAAAGCGGTTGTTAAATATATCTTAAGTGTTGCACTGTTTGCTATAGACCTCGTATAGGCGGCATTATGTGGAATACAGGCTGATGATAGGAAACGTTGTACTCGTCAAATTCAAATAGAACACGGGTATAGAAAGGAACTGGCTTTTCATGAAACATTGCTGTAACACATCACCGCCGGAACTTTATAAATAACAATAATAAATCATTTTATTTCAGACCTTTTAAATATCCATATAATATTTTTAGTATCACTCCTTAAAGCTATGTTAGTAAATTGACAGACAAAACATAATAAATAGATATGTGTTGGCAGATTTTATATTTGCGCAAGTGGCATTAATATTCGCGTAACGTCAGTCAGTACAGTTTACTTACTTATGATTGGTTAAAGTTACTGAAAATTTAAAGCGTTGTTGTCGTGATTCTGACGTCACAGTAATGGCGGCCACGCGCTATACCGCTTTAGATCAGTAATTACAAGCTGATATTACTTTTCTACGATGCTGTCAATATCATGTCTATGTTGCAATTTCCAATAAGTAATTATCTTATACAGAAATGGATCTTTAGAAGAAGATGATTTATTTTTTGATGAACGAAAACAGTGTTCTTCTACATTCCGGGTACGGATTTTTGAATATACAGGATTGTGTTTTAGTCACCAGCCAAAACGTTGTAAATGTTGTTTTCTTTGATACGATATAAGCATACCTGCAAATTAATTTTTGTATCACTCAATAAAAGTTATTAAGATATGGCTTCAAAAACTTTATTATTAATAATCTCTGTTGATGAACATAGCTGCTACGACGCGGAATTTCACTGATAATACTACGACGTAGTACAACAAGATTTTTGTAGTAGCGCGTAGTCGTCATTATTTTAATGGTATTCATTCGTAATTTAAAGTGACTATGCTTTGCTTAATGTGTTAGCGAATATATTAATTTCCTTGTAAAAAAATACATACCTACCTTTCTTTTTGCAAAAATGGTTTCTATAAATGATACGTAAAAAAAATTGGCCGGTGACTACATACAACCCTGTATATTTTATACACTTTTAAAGATGCTCGAAAGCCTTCCCGAAAAGACGAGCAGTATTTTGCAAACATTTGTTGAAGTAATATTTGAACTTTAAGTTTCTGGAAAGTATGATTTTAGCACGTAATCTTCCGAAAAGTTTGAGTTTTGTTGAGCAACGTTTTATAAAAAAAGTTAGTCTTTAATCAAAACATTTCAAAAAATTTGAGCCTCTCCGATATGACGAGTAATATTTTTCTAACTTTTGGTGACGACGGTATGACATGACCTTGACATGCAATCTTCCAAAAAATGCGAGTATATTCGAAAACAGATTTAAATAAATTAACTTTAAAAAACCTTTTTAAAAACAAGCTTTTATTTCAATGAACTTAAAAGAAAAAAAACTTTTACTGTAAACTTACAACGTCATTTCACATTTAAATACTCGTATTTAGTTAGTTAGAGAATCTTAATAGATAAAACATTCACTTCAAATTACTTAATTTACGTGTTTATACATATACACAAGTAAATCTCGCGAAAAACTTTTATATCATACTAGCTTTTGCCCGCAGCTTCGTACGCGCATAAATATAGTTTATGTTTAACGCAATCAGTGGGTGCAATCAAAATCAATCCCCAATCAGTCACTCATTGAAGAACTTTTATGCCAAGTATCACATCCGTGCACTCAAGGAATAAGATTTTTCATACAAACTAAAAAGTCCAATAATTCCCGTTCCCGTGGGAATTTCGGTAATTCCTTCCATAGTGCTTCCCCACTAACCTCTACGGACTGTATATTCCAAATTTCAGCTTTCTACGGCCAGTATTTATGGCTGTACGTTGTCTGTCAGTCACTCAGTCAGTAGCCACCGCGCGCGGTTTTACCCGCGTAACTTTTGATCCCGTGGGAATTTCGGGATAAAATATAGCCTATAACCTTCCTCAAGAGTTGGGCTATCAAATGCAAAAAGAATTTTCAACTCCCACTTGTAGTTTCTGAGATTAGCGCGTTCAAACAAACAAAAAAACAAACTCTTCAGCTTTATATATTAGTATAGATAAATAAATTGTGTCAAATGTGAAATGACGTTATAAGTTTATAAAAGTTTCGGTGTAATTTTTTTTTCCTTTCAGTGTATTTAAATAAAAGCTTGTTTTTAAAAAGGTTTTTTAATTTAATTTATTTTTTACTTTTTAGTTATCTGGAAATGTTTCTCAGTCTGTTCATCTCATCCAATGCATCATTATTGCATGGTCGTTTACCAGTTAATTTTGAACAATCTAGCTCTTAAATAAGTAGACCTTCTAATGATTTCACCCTACTCAAGGCCACGTATGCTTGACCAGCAGCAAAGAGCTTTGAGCTTAAGTACACAACAGCATGGTCGTCGGTGCTAACCTGCATTTTATAGGTATACTGTACAAGCCCAACATAATATAATTGGCAGCATTCTGCGTTCTGTAGTGCCGTGGCTATATTTTGCTGGAAATTGCACATTCTTGGGTTGAATGTGATGAACGCCATCTTTACCGAAGTCTGTACGAACGAATAGAATGTCAGCAGGGTCATATGATTTCTGTAAATGTCCAATGGCACCATTTACTAATATTTGAAGTACCTAATATTTGAACTTTAAATTTAACGTAAATCTAACGTTAGACATTTAAGTACTCGTATATATAGTTTGAGAATCTTAATAGACAAAACATTCACATCAATTAAGTCCTTTCATTTGATACCCATTTTGTAGGAGTGCACTAAAAATAATTAATCCACTCAAAACACACCAATATCTTGGAGATGGCACCATGTTAGATTTAGAATGATGTCTATAACTATGCATTGGCTTCGAAACTGAACATCTATACAAAATTTCAACTCAATCGGTTGAAGATATCTGCTTCAAAATTGAGTTGCAAGATTTCACTTACATAGGTACATTGCAAGTTAAATAAAAGCCTTTACTTTCGTCTTTACTCAAAACTTGTCAAAATTTTGTTTGATCATTTTAGCCTCCCCAAAATGACGAGCAATAATATTTAAACTTTTGGAGAGGCGATATGTTAACTTTAAGTATTATTAGGTGGGTATGATTTTAGCAAGTCATCTTCTAAAAAGTTTGAGTTTTTTTGAGCAAAGGTTTACAAAAAAATTAAAGTTTAAAAACTAAAACTTGACTACTGAAACACGCTCTAAAAAGAAGGAAACAAGTAATAGTCTCCGCTGAAATGTTTATGTATTTTTACACGTCATACTGATACAGATATGTTTTCAGGATAGTGATTAATGCAATTTTCATAACAAATTAAGTATTTCCGACCAGAGGATTACAAAAAAGTTTGCATCTTGCCTTTCGGTCCTGCTTCGTGATTTCTCTTCCTTTATGAAGTTCCCATTTTATATCAAATCGATCTAAAAATCTTCACCCGTTCAGGGTAGCAAGCAAGAGCTGAGCCTTAGATACTTGATCTTATTTATCTATGTATTTATACTATGATTTAATGTATTTACGGGATTCTTACCACGATTTTCGATTCTATTTTCGCACGTCCGATATTTCGATGCTGTTACAAGCACCATGATCGGACGTGCGAAAATAGAATCGAAAATCGTGGTAAGAATCCCGTAAATACATTAAATCATAGTGAAAATAACCGCGATAGTTTAAAACAATTATTATGTATTTATATTCTATATTTCCCCATGGTATATCATATCACAAGCTCTGCTTAGTTTGGAGCCATGTAGTTGGGGTGATTGTCTGGAGATTTTATGTTATTATTATTAATTATTTATCTAACCATATCGTAAAAACCTTCGCGCTCTTAAAAGAAGGCTGTTTACTATAAAGTAGGTACAACCTGGGTGCAACGCATTGAAGTCCATCAAAAATGCATGGAACAGGCTGGGTCGCATCGGTGCGCTAACAAATGTAAAGGGACTAATTAATTAGTGTAAGAACTTTACCAAGCCAAACGAGAATTTTAAAATTATCGTTCCTATTCCAACAATTCCTTTTAATTCATACATTTTAATTGTTCTTGACCGCCCTACCTAAAAAGTAGCTCTACCTAACTAGGTATAAGTATGCCGAAACTATCACATACATAATACTAGATACGCTCGGCCACATTAAAAGATAAATAAATGTGTGAAATAAAAATCACCCGACCAGGACTACAACATGGGACCTCTCGTTAGCCGGACGAATGCTCTCCCACTGAGCTACCGGGGCCTGGCGGTACGCCTCGAAATTACTTAACACATTTTTATTTTTACGTTATATTGCTAACGTAGGTTCATCTAATTGAGCTACGTTATTTTTATTTAACATATTTTTTCATTTATTTAAAATTAATAAAGCATTTTAAATGCAAAAACTTTAAAACGCATTAATAGATTTTTTGGGACTCGTATTTCTAGTCGATTTGATGTGACACAAAATCCTACTAATCTAGTCTTCAAAGTAAATATAGCTAAGTCATTTATTACTCTTCTTGCGCGATTTAATCAACGTACAGCTACATCTATCGAATAAAAGCAAACTAAAATTTTTGTATATTATAAATGTGAAAGTTTGGATGGATGGAATGTATGCATGTCTGGATTTAGATAAAACGGCTTAATGGATTTAGACAACCTATTTAGAGAAGACGACCGGCTGGTGTAGTGGTAACATACATTGCCTTCTATTCCAGAGGTCCTGGGTTTGAATCCTGGCGGTGAATATTTGTGTGATGAACACAGATATTAGTCGTCAAGTCATGGATGTTTATATGTTTATTTAAGTTTATTCTAATAAAAATATGTATTTATTCAATATGTATGTTTATATATTTCTTAAGTATATCACTTATCTAGTATCCATAGCACAAGTTCTATAAGAAACTTGATTTGGGCTAGATAATGTTGTGCGAGTGTCAGAAATATTTAATTATTTGATTATTATTAATAATTGATCTAATATGAAGTTCCACAAGTTCCTAGTAGATGGCACCGATTGTTTATTAAAGCCCGCATGTAAAGTTATGAAATCAAAGTATCACCGCTGTGCCGGTCGGAGTGGGGGGTGTTAGGTTTTTTTCGTTACGGAATTTCTGGATTCGGTCCCCACGCTCAAGGCCCGCGATAGAAGCTATAAAGCTATAAAAATTTTTTAAGCAATAGCTTAAAAATTTTTTTTTCGTTATTACGACCCACTCATCAGTCTAAATCTGCTACTTATTAAAATATTATTGACTATTATAAGGCGACCCTATATAAGAAGGCTTTTAGAGTAGGTAGTGATTGATATCGTTGTCCTGAATGCTAAAATCAAAAATATATCTTAAGTTGTTTATTACTTTTCATTTCAGAGATACAAATATTTATTCGTCCAATATGGTTGTTTGTTGTTAACGTCTGTCGATATTTTTAAGCTATTGCATAGCTATAGCTAATCGTTAATAATGATTACCCCCCACTTCGACCGGCACAGCGGTGATACTTTGATTTCATAACTTTACATGCGGGCTTTAATAAACAATCAGCGTCATCTATTAGGAACTTGTGGAAATTCATATTAGATCAAACATTACTGCATTGATAAAATAAATAAATAATTATAATTGCATAAGTTGATAAAAAATGCTAAGCAATAGCTTTACCGCGGCAGTCTCCGAGTGCCACACGTCTTTTTTTATTTATTTAATTCACATAACTGGTAATAATTAAAAAGAACTCATATACAGGGTGTTTGGTAACAGGATGCAAAGCTGAAAGGAGGTGGTAGTCTAGACCATTTAGAACATTTTGAGCCATACATGTCTTAGACGAAGTGTGATAGTTTTTTTTTAATAAAAGATTTAAGGTTTTTTCCAAGAAAACTCCAAAATTTTACAATAAATCTCTAACAGTATTTCTGTTACTGTAGGTAGATTTTTTTAATTTTCTGTTTTGGATTATTGGAAACTATATTCAACGCGATTATATCTAAACACTTTAAGGTGTCTGTATCTCCAGTAACCATTAGTAACTTTCTTATTCATGCACATCTTTTATAACGAAATCCTACTGGTTAATTAATTTTCCACAATGTAGAACGACCTCCATGAATATTTAAATCGACCCTTAAAATAATAAGCTAAGAGTTTCCCTAAGTATATCCTTTCTCACGTGTCGAGTGTTTTATTTCACCCTACATACAGATCAAAATCGTCTTATATGATTTTCTTATCTTGCTTGCGTATTTTTCTTGGTGTGATTTTTTTTTGTGATGTGGAAGTTGCGACTACTCTTTCTTTACTGAAAGCTTTTTCAGATATGCCTAAACAAGAAATAAGGCCAAATATTTTCTATTTAACTCTTTAGCGATGTGAAAATCGTCTGAAATCCGGTGAAATGTTTAGGGTTACTTCCTAATTTTCTCTTGATGAACATGTCTTAATGCAATTATAGGCCCTTTTAGTCTTTTTCTTTTTCACAAAAAGTTCGTACTGATAATACGATGTTTCTTTTACTGCATTGAATCCTTTTCGGCATGATACAAATTAAATTTAACACAAAAATAATAGAAATTTTTTTTTCAACACACTTGCTCGTAAAGTGAGCGTTATTCTATTGAATTTAGAACTATAAACTGGGCTATAAGTCACGCGTGCATAATATATTGTACCCTAGTGCATAATATAACGAATCCTACATAGTTGAATTGTACCTTTGTGCAAATTACATGCGAGTAAACAGAGCATATTTTATTGATCCGGGTTATACATTAAATATTTTCAGAAACAACAAAGAGGTTTTATACCACTTCAAATCCATATACATTTTTAAATGTTTGCGCCTTATATTAGTAAAACAAATTTGTATATCAAACAAATTATTCACAATTTACAATAATTTGTTATAAAATATTAAAATATTTGCATTTACCACTCCAAATTAAACATTTTCACTTAAAATAGGCTGTATATGCAAAACAGACATTGACACATTTGGCGGAAAAAAAAACCTACGCGCATGCGCGAGGTTCGGCGCCATTTTTCAATCACAATACACAGCTTTGTTATCAAATGTGTTTGTTATTTTATGACCACGTATGTCTGTCTTTTACTCACAAGTGTGTTGAAAAACGTCGTATGTGACTCGTGAGCGTTGCTAATTACAGTCTCGGCTCATTATTAAGCCCTCGCCTGCGGCTCGGGCTCAAATCACAGCCTCGACTGTAATTAGCAACTTCGCTCACTTGTTACATAATATACTATTTTTACACAATAAGTATCATTCGTAAAAACGATACCTATTTGCCAAAATAGGTACCTATGTATTTTTTACAAGTATTTTTCAAACTGTTATTAAAGGAAAACTTAAGCCTTAAATGAGTTTTCTTCCAGTAACACAGAAAAGACATCAAAAAGAACTTCGAAAAGTCAATCTGTTGAGAAGAAGTAGCAATAAAGTCAACAGCAATGATATTAAAAAATTAAATACAATTGGTATCCAGGCACTTTTATCTTCTATTTATTCAGATATTTTATAGTAACGCTTTTTAAGCAACCTTTCTTTTAGAGCACCTATAATATAGATCGAAAGTAAAAAATATCTGATTATTTTGGGAACTTTATTATTAAAGCAATGTACGCAGCCTCTGACTCCAATTAGCTGTCGTTCCGATGATGAGAAAAGCCCAACTCGGGATTTCTCAGCAAAGGGGGTGTTTAGCGGGTAACACTGGGCTTCGGTGAGTCCCGCACTGTTAGGGATTGGCTGGCGGGGTAGTCCCCCAAAGGTCCCCTCTTCGTGCATCAAGCATTCACCCCCTCTCCTTCTGAGGCTTCCTTCGGGGGGTCTAGTCGGTAGTCTAAGCTTTCTTTGGCGGAAAAAAAAGAGACGCAATGCCTCTGCTCGTTGTCTGGTTATTTCAGGAAATAGAACTAGGAAAGCTACGGAGTTTGGCTTTATTACCAGCTTTTTACAAAGGTTTGAATCCGGAATATCACTGATTCTTTCTAGAATTTTTTTCAAGGTATTGTCTACAGAATTTATGTCCAGGAGTTCCTTGCGGACAATTGGCTTAATCCGTGCATATTGTTTTAAATAAAGTGACGTGAATTGCAATATAAATATTTAGTTAAATTGACTTGTTTGAATTTAAGGCACGCGTGACGTAATTTCGCTAGTAAAATTTCATTAGTGTGCATTGACAGTCGTGTCAATGGAATACTTAACCTCTTTTTGGCTAAACTTCGATTAAAATTGAAAAACGTCTAGCCACGTCCAACGCGCGCGTAGCGTACCGGTCGCGTGTACGATGTGTCCGTATCATACGCGCGTACGCAAATAGTAGTTTTTAATAATAAGCGCGTAGACAAGCTTGACTTTGAGATTTGGCCCTTATAGCTCTGGATATGTAGGTAACAACGGGTGGTCTACCTACGGAGGACTCCTTATTTGACTTTAGTGGTTTAGCGGGAGGTGATAGGCTCTTTAGCCCTTGCTAGTTCTTTGTATTTTCATGGCATGCAGATGGCCCTGGGCAGTGGCTTCATAAACTTCTATCATGCATATGCGATTACAATAAATAGTAGAAGCTTTATTATTGTTTTACAAAAAAAAATCAAAATTACTAAATAATAATAATAATAAAAGACCTAAATTTTAAGTATTAAAATGTTTCCGCCTTTCATCCAAGGCAACGAGTTAACCGCAAATAACCGTAAAATATTACTGCCGAGTCCCAACGAGAGCGATGAAAAGCTCGGCTGCAAAAGCAATATCATACTGAACAGCCAAGTTTCAATTACAGTAATTAATCGGCGCTGACACTTTAATTTACTGTTATTAATTATAATAATTTACTGCGTTGGAAATGTTTCAAATTTCAAACACCTTTCTTGTGTGAAGTCAACAAATGCGATACCCAACAGCTTTCTATTGACTAAATAATGATTCAGTTTGAAACTAAATAACCTATTTTTTAGTATCTAAATCTTGTTAAATCACTTTATGGTGTGGACGTAAACCATAGAGAAAGATAAATATACCACTTATGGTATATTTATGGTATAATAGAGAGCCTACTCAACGCCTCAACTTGTCACCCCATTTGAGGCACCGCCATTTTGCTTAGCTCCCGTGCTGCCATCTGAATTTCGGTCCAATAATTAACGTGGCTATAAATATTTTCTAATATTGTAAACATCACATTATCTCGCCCAGATGAAGTTACATTACTGAGATTCGAACCCATAACCTCTGCTCAGCCGCGCATAAATCACCAGAAAACACCAAAAGATAACAAGGAGATCACAAAATAGAACATCAACATATACACATGCAAGGAGCACCAGCCATTTTTTGACTGGATGGCTGGCCGCTGGACGGACCTGTCGCAAGTCATAACTGTCAGCAGCCCTTTTGTTTCATTGGTGTATTACAATATAGACATCTATCGTGGTAAAATGACAGCATGACCGGTCCATTTTGTTGCATGTGATAAAAATTAGTTGTCAAGTTGAAGTACTTTAAGAGTGACACCGCTGACGTAAACCATTTCATATATTTATTATAGTATAGAATTAACTTTTATTTGATAAAAAAGCATATCCGATTTATTTTATCGGTGACTAACACGAAATAAATAAATTCTGTGTTCCATGATGACTAAGCCCGCGTTTGAACTCCTTGTCACCTGATGATAATCGTAGATATCGTCTAAGATATACACGGGTTTAGGAAAGAACTGGCTCTTGAATAAAATATTTCCGGAACACTATTTTGCGGCAGATTTTAAATTAAGGTGGTCGCCAGGTGGACCCGGAAGGGCCCTGCCACTAAGCGAAGGTCACTCGGATTAGTCGCCTTTTAAGATAGGCTTATCCAGGAGCGATAGGGCTATTGTTAGCCGGCCCTACATGGTCATCCGATACAACATTTCAGAAAAATTGAGCGATTTCATTTTTTAAAGGGGTGGAAGAAATCGTTTCAAATTTGCATACAAACATAACTTCACGCCTGTATCCGTTTCAATTATGCGGTAGGCAGAACACCGGAGGTTATAAGACCATCCGATATCACGTTTGACTTTGAAGGTATTTTAATGAGGAATAGAGACTATAGAAGACACAAAAAATCTAATAAAACCCGTGTCCCATAACTGACTTTTACAGTACCTATACCCGGGAAGAGAAGCAGCTGGTACATTCTATGTTTTTCTTTCGCTCCCAGTCCAGTGTGTCGATTCTGTAAAATACGAACAACAACGTAAAGCTCGCTTCGATGTCCACTGTCACATCGCACAAGGTTCAAAATGACCTTGATTTTGCATTCTGTAAGCATCACCTAGGCACTTGCGATGTGATGGGAGCGTCGAAGAGGGCTAGTGACTACCACACACAACAAAATGTAAACCGAAATTTATTGGTTTTTTATTTTACCAGTTCTTGACACAGAATTTTAGCGTTTATGATGTTTAAAATAAAATTTCTTATTTTAAGGAATTTGAGGCAGCTGATAAGTAAAAAAAACAGAAAATTCTAAATTTGTGCCATGAATATAACCTATCTTATCTTACGAAAAAAAATTACTGACAGTATGTATCTGTGGACAATATTCAGCATTGCCATTTTAGTGCTTTCGGCACTAAATCTAGTGCGTTGTTGGTATGTTCAGTGCGCATGTAAGATTTTCAGTGCTTGTGCTTTTTTCATGTCTGCTCTTTAATTATATATAAATAGATATAGCGACCTTTTCTGGAATCATTTCATCTCACACGACGATGTCACCAGTCACCACACTAGTGCAGATCGACCCGTGTCGTTGCTCTTTATTATAGTATGATCTATGCCCGGAGAATTTCCAACAAGCACCAAATTCGTCCTTTTAGGAGGCCAATTGTTCTCTTTTCTGAATTGCGAGCAGTTAAATAACAATACCTAATAATAATAAAATTGATTTATTATGGCATCCTGGCCAAATTGTTAGTATTACAAAATAAAACTTAACACTATGTTAGTAACACAATTATATTTCAAATTCAAATAAATATAAATTCAAATACTATGTCAAAAATCGATCCATGTCTTTAGTGAAATAAATACAGTTCAAAGAAATAATTTATGTATTACAATATCCTTAGCTCTTAATCATATTTATTAAGTACATTTAAATTACCACTGACAGCCCGTTATGGATGTACAATTTTTATATATTGCTTTAACAGACTTCATGTACAATTACAATTATTATATGCTTAAATTTAACAATATAATTACAGTGGATAAAAGAGAAAAGAAAATGGTCAATCAATTGTGTATATATTTGAGAGTGTATGTGGGGGTGTAGTGTGTCTATGCATATGTGGTAGTAATTTTATATCATGTATTATGCTAATTATTTGATTCAAATGAATATTAATTAACTCTTAATAAGTAATTGTTTTATTTCTCACTTAAAAATACTCAGCGTTACTGTTATGGAATATATCAGTGACTTGGCTGAAGTATTTTGTAATCTGTGTGTAATTCCATTATTATAATAATAAAATAAAAAACTAAAACAAATCCTATTTAATGAGGAGTTTTCTAATTGATTTTAAAAAGAAAAAATCATATCTTATTCTCTCAAAAGATGGCGTATGTAAAAAGCTAGCTGTCAAAATTCTATACGAAAAGACATTTGACATTGCACTTTTGTAAGAAAAGCATGTGGCGCCATCTAAAATGAAATATAGTTACTACTTTTTTTATAGTTTTAAATGTCAGTTTGAAAACCTCTCATTATGTCAAAATAATGTCAATTACCCTTACAATTACAAGTCAGATACACATACTATAAAAATCAAAAGTAAAATTGAAAAAAAAAATTTGAATTACAATAGGACCTTAGTTACACCAAAATTGACATAAATTGCTTCTATATAGGAAGCTCCAATTTAGAAGTACAGTCATTGTAAAAAGCTTCTGTGGAATTATCTTCAGCATCACTGATGGGTGTCATAAGTTAGAAGCGCTAAACAAATTCTGAATCACCTGAAAAAAAAAACAAATAACTTTATAGATTTTATACCCAGTAATTAGATTTATTTTCTGAAGTTGGGGCAGGGAGGGATTAGCTAACCGAGCATAACAACTTCTTCACCGGCTTTTGTTAATGCCTCTAAGTGGGTTTTTATAACACCTTAGTTAATAATGAAGCTATCATGAGAAGTTCCACTATATGTTGGATCTACATTTAAAATATTTAGATCTGCATTTGTTATCTGAAAAAAAGAATATTAAAAAGACTAATTGAATACCTAATGATAATCGATTACGAAATTGAAATCCATTTTACCAATTGTACATTTCTTGCATGGTAGCCTTTGCGGCAGTAGAAACATTCTTCAATCTCTGCTGGTTTATTTACTGCCACCGGAGTGCCATCAATACATCCAAGAGCTGCTAGAATGCCAAATTTTTTGTAGAACCTGTAATTTACAGTAAGCACTGTCACAAAAAATGTAAAAATCAAAGGGTCACTTTAACTATAATATCCCTATGAGCCATTCTTTTAATATTTGTCTTTCTTGTGTATTTTGAGGAAACCTTATATAGTTTATTACTATTGCCGGATTATTAAGAGCTTCAACTAAGTACTTCATTTATGCAACAAGATGCTGATGGTTGCCATATTTGTTCTTATATTTTCTTAAATCATTTTCTGATAACTGCCATTAGCCAAGAATTACAAGGTGCATAATAACTGAAACAATACATAAATCAATAAAAAAGTGTAATACTACTTAATCTTAATTTAAACAAAATTTATTTTGATACAGACCAATTCATGCTTTATATTGGACATTCTTTGCTCATATTGGATCACCAATATTATATCTATACAAGGTCCTTAGACTAACATGAAATCATATATAGCTAGCGGGGAAACCACCTAAAGGGAATACAGATACTCCTTATTATGAAGTGTTTTTTTTTTTTATAGTGTGCTTGATTACAAATCTTGCAGCTATAAACTGTGTAAATACTTACTTAATTAACTTTATACTTGTAAAATGAAGCACTTTTACACGAGTTGAAAGTCCTTTGCCTCGACGTCTTGTGGGTTTTATCGGTGGCAGTAACTTAAATTTCAGTTGGTCAATTAGCTCCTCTGACAAGCAGTACACGCTCACATAGTCGTCATTTCGGGTTAATAAAGATAAACTTCGAATTTTGGTAGATTGTTGACGCTTTTCTAGTTTATCCAAAGCATAAGCTTCTTCTAATAATGATTTAAACAAAAACATTTTTGCCATTGTCATTGCTTAAGTAGTTACTCACTTATTCACTTTAAAAACTTTATTTAAACACTATTTAAACAAAAACATTCTTGCGATCGTTATCGCTTAGGTAGGTAGGGACTTATTCACTTCAAAAACATGATTTGAACACAATTTAACTATGATTTCTTCCACTTTCACTCGTAAAATAGGTGCTTTTAATTTAACACTATGAATCGGGGTCAACAGGGTTCAAGTTCGAGAGTGAGCTTCGAATTGACGGACGGTGCATTTACCTTACAGAATACCACTTTTTACGGTATCCCATACTATATCTGTCAAAATCTGCCAATGAATTTAGTTTAACTCGCAGCCACGCTCACAAATGTAGCGCTAGTGTAGATTCAAATTATCAACCGTGTTATAGAATGCCAATCAAGAAACTCACTTCGGATTATGTCACGAGTTTAGAGTTCGAATTTTACAGAATCGACACACAGCATGGAAGTATTAAAAGATTTCCGGATTGGCAGATATCCAGATCCATTTTCATGTATCCGGATATCTTGTAATACCTAGTCCCTTTCACAAAATTAGGTAGACGTAAAAGTAGACATAGATATAGATATAAAGGTGACAGATATTAGAGATAATGTGGACGGGCATGGATATGGATACACAGCGATTTAAAAAAATAAATGGTATCTATTGTTTAACAATTCAAACCAATTTGCATTTATATCTAATTAACCGACTTCAAAAAAGGAGGTTCCCAGTTTGACCAGTGGCCCGATTGCGTATTTACAAAAGCTATACCATTAGAGTGAAAGTGCAAACTGAACTGGCTTAGCTTTTGTATGACAAAAACTTGCCCAAACCCTAATCCATTCTAGTACAGAAATTGACCGAAGTCGTGTAGACTTTGTGAGATAACTTCAATTGAACATTGCAGCAACAAAAGCTATCCCATTTGATATCGATATTTACCGATCGTTGGCTTCAATTTGATACTTGAATGGCAATTGTTCTGATTTTCAAAGATAGAAATAAAATGTGCATGCATTATGACCATCGTTATTTTGATGACTTAACGTTTGACTTTTGACCATGTCGGGATTGTCCAGGGTTGACTATAATAGCTGACCAGGTTTATGGCGCTTCGCCGGCCGCTACCGCGGCACCGCTCGCTTCGCTCGCTCGGCTCGCGCACGTGTATAACTATATGCAACCTATGCTCGTCGTCGCACCTAACCGTACTGATTCCGCCTTCCGGTGCGGGAGCCCTTCTCGTAGCTTATCTCTTTCATCGCAGTGTATATCAAACAAAGATATACCTACTTTTCATCTTGACAAAAGCTTATCTATTTGAGTGAATATGTATTATACAGGGTGACTGGTACCAAACCCGCCATAGCAAATTAGCATATAGAGGAGGTCATTTGCTAATTATTGGACCTTACTTTCCCTAACTAAAGTTTTATACTTTAGGAGATATGTCAATTTTTATACATTATTGAGATTTTTCCAAAATTTGACCTTAAAGCATTCGTAACTTTATTTTTCGTCATTAGTTTAGAGTTTTTTTATTATTTCTTGGTAGTCATTAACATTTGTGAATAAAATACGTCGGAACTTCCCTCAAACTAGGGTTAAAAAATAAGACGCTTATGCTTTTAAAAAAAATCAATAAAGAAAAATTACTTTGCGATCAAATTCAACCGGAAATAATAAAAAAACTACGGCGTTTTAATAATTTATTCTACTCTAAATTAGTTCTCTAGTTCGTCACCTTACCAACGGTACTAAATTTGCAACGGAAAGTTTGATTCGCTAAACATCGGTAGGATTTTCAGGTCAACCAGTCATTTTGTTCAAAAATAGTGAAGGTCCCAACGACAGGATAAAGCTAATTTAGCAAAGTAGTTTTTGCAAATTTATGAGTAGGTATTAGATAATAGAAATTGAGTGCTTAGTGTACTTAATTTTTTTTTTTACTTTTACCATGTAAAGCAAGAAATCAGGAAAAGATATCGAGCATCAAAAGAAAAATTTAAATAGAGTTAAAACTAAAAATTCTGCTCGAATTGCTGCCCGCGATTTCTGATACATGCCCGATATCTTTTCCTAATTTCCGTGGTGGTAAGACTGAGTCTAATTTCTTGTTTCATAACAGAAAATGCATTATTAATTTTTTGAATTAACTCATCTTTTGTGGTTACTTCTTCATTGTAGACCAACTCTTTGGCCCGGCCCCAAACGTAGAAATCGAGAGGTGTCAAGTCTGGCGACCGAGCTGGCCATTCAATTGGCCCACCTCTACCGATCCATGAATCGGGGAATGAACTATTTAAAAGTTCTCGGACGTCCAGCCTGAAATGCGCCGGGCACCCATCGTGTTGAAACACAATGGGCGTGTCGTCGGTTATTCCATCCAACAGCAGATCAGGCAAGACGTCCCTTAAAAATTCTAAATAATTTCCCCCATTTAAAATGTCTGGTAGGAAATAGGGTCCAAAGATATTACGACCAATAACGCAGGCCCACACATTAACAGAAAATTTCCGCTGGACCGATGTAACCCTCTTTTTATGGGGGTTATCATGGGACCAGTGGTGCAGATTGTGGAAATTGGTGATGCCTTCTCGGGTGAACTGTGACTCGTCGGTCCAAAGGATACGCTCCAGAAATGTTGGGTCGTCGACATCGGTGTGAAGAACGAGGCGACAGAAATTCAACCTCCTTTCGTAGTCGCCATTTTCAAGCCCTGCCAACACTCCATTTGTTAATTATTTACGTAAATGTTATTCTAAAGACAAAATTTGATTTGGATTATGTTACATCGAAGCTCGTCGTAATATTAATAATTTCTTTAATTCTAAAGATAACACTGGTCGCTTTAGTGTAAGTAGGTACATAAATAAACTCAAAATTACCTTGAACTGGCGTGTAATGATACGGGTGTTGATGGTCCCCATGCATCACTGACCAGACTTTCCACTGGCTGACGCCCAAAGCGGCAGCTACCACTCTGGTGCTAGTCGTGGGATCTTCTTCAAAAGCTGCCAAAATCTGCTGATCAATTTCAACAGGTAATTGTCGCACAGCTGCTTGGGGTACCCTGACGTTCAAGTTACCCGTTTCTCTAAACCGACGATATGTGGTAGGAAATGTGTCACGGTCAGGTAAGCGTCTATTTGGATATCGCTCCTGGTAAATTCGCCGCGCTTTGCGGGCGTTACTGTGTGCAGCACCATACGCCAGCAGCATGTCGGCGTATTCTTCCCTTGTGTATCCCGGCATTTTAAAACGAAATGTCTTATTTATTTATACCTGTGTCTACTCAACTATTTGTGAAAGCACACGAAACGGAAAGGAAAAGCATATATGACAACAACTTAAATGTCATAGAGATGGGTCCGACCTCATCTTTTTCATTTGACGTCTAAAAGTCATTGAAACTGTCATTGCAAATGAAAAGAGTTGGTCTACAATGAAGAAGTAACTACAAAAGATGAGTTAATTCAAAAAATTAATAATGCGTTTTCTGTTATGAAAGAAGAAATTAGGCTCAGTCTTACCACCACAGAAATTAGGAAAAGATATCGGGCATGTATCAGAAATCGCGGGCAGCAATTCGAGCAGAATTTTTAGTTTCAACTCTATTTAAATTTTTCTTTTGATGCTCGATATCTTTTCCTGATTTCTTGCTTTACATGGTAAAAGTAAAAAAAAAAATTAAGTACACTAAGCACTCAATTTCTATTATCTAATACCTACTCATAAATTTGCAAAAACTACTTTGCTAAATTAGCTTTATCCTGTCGTTGGGACCTTCACTATTTTTGATCAAAATGACTGGTTGACCTGAAAATCCTACCGATGTTTAGCGAATCAAACTTTCCGTTGCAAATTTAGTACCGTTGGTAAGGTGACGAACTAGAGAACTAATTTAGAGTAGAATAAATTATTAAAACGCCGTAGTTTTTTTATTATTTCCGGTTGAATTTGATCGCAAAGTAATTTTTCTTTATTGATTTTTTTTAAAAGCATAAGCGTCTTATTTTTTAACCCTAGTTTGAGGGAAGTTCCGACGTATTTTATTCACAAATGTTAATGACTACCAAGAAATAATAAAAAAACTCTAAACTAATGACGAAAAATAAAGTTACGAATGCTTTAAGGTCAAATTTTGGAAAAATCTCAATAATGTATAAAAATTGACATATCTCCTAAAGTATAAAACTTTAGTTAGGGAAAGTAAGGTCCAATAATTAGCAAATGACCTCCTCTATATGCTAATTTGCTATGGCGGGTTTGGTACCAGTCACCCTGTACAGTACTAGGTTTTGTTATTGCATTTCTTTGAAAATTACAAGAGCAAAAGCTAATCCATTTCAGTCAATTTTTTTACTGAGTTCGATTAGGTATTGTCGTGTAATATGCATAAACAAAAGCTCCTCTATTAGAGTCTGACTCGTGACTCAAATAGTATAGCCTTTGTATATTCGCGGCCCGATTCTCTTAACAAAACTGCAACTGCACTGCAACGTCGCGTCGAAAATATGTCAAAAATATATCAAATCGGTATTCCGGAATCGAGCGTATCCAGAGAAGATTCAGTAGATTTCTCTCTTTTAAGTTTAAACTTCCGAAAATGGACTACCATGCACGTTGTTCAAAGTATCACTTGGTACCGCTTTATTTGAGACGAAATATAAACGATGTTGCTTTGTTAACGAAGATAGCTCAGTCAAAAGTTGACTGTTCATATCTGCTTGGAAAACTAGCATTAAATATTCCCAACAGACCCACCCGTAAAAGAAAATTACTCCACGCTCCGTTTGCTCGTACTAATTATCGAAAGAATTCATTCATGTCACGATCCATTTCGACATTTAACACCCACCACGAAGATGACATTGACTTATTTGATACCACACCTGTAGTATTGAAAAAAGTATTAACAAATAAACTATTTAAGTGAGGCTCGCCTCAAAGGCTACCTATGTAGAATTTGGATTTTTCTTTTCTTTAATTTGTATTTTTCTTTTTTCTCGTTTTTGTTATTTAGTAACCTAGTTGCGGTGGTCTTTAAGTGGCTCAGTGTATACTTATTGTAAAATCTATTATTATAATGTAAGCTGTCGACCTCCCAAATAAAATAAAATAAAAAAAATAAAATAAAAAATAAAAATAAAATTCCCTTAAATGATATTTGAGTAACCGCGTCAACTGCGCGTCAACGTCGACTTAACTGCAAGAAAACCAAAAAATGGTAGTCGCTTAAATTAGTTCGCAGTTACGTTGCAGTCAAGTCGCAGTGATTCCGTATTCCCATATTTTTTTACTTACGAGAAATGTCAAATCTCGCAGTGTTTTCGACGTAAACAAGACGCAGTTTCGCAGTTTATGCGAAGGAACTTTCACAAACTTTTCTCTAAATTTTGTGTATTAAAAATGAGTTTTCATTTGGCTTGGCACATTTTAGAAATAAGCCACGCTGAAGATGCACGTCCAGCGAGGCTAAGACGGCGACGAGATAATAATGATGCGCTATTTATAAAAAAATATAGACTAGATAAGGGTAAGCGATATTAAACATATTTTAAATCCTGCTTATTTAAGACTTAAAACTAAGACCGTTTTATTTCCAGATTCAGTCCAAATGCTTAACATTTCTTAAAGATATGTGATGCAGACTTAAAAATACTGTGCATAGATCCTAGCAATCCTGGATCAATGCATGATTCCACTATATGGACTAATCATCCCTTGAATTCCTATTTGAATTCCCTATTTGATGAAGGGGAACAAATATACCTACTAGGTAAGCAGAATAAGTATTGTTTAATATTTAAAACGACGGATTGGAAATTTCGGTGTTGGCCATCTCAATCTTTCTCAGCAATGACAAAACATTTGAAGGTGAAATTTAATAACATGATTCTTCATTACAATGACTTTAATTTGGTATAATATGTGAGCATCGTCCTTTCATTAATTGGAGAGTCATATACCTTCAGGGAGAGATCTCATCAAAGTTCGCTAAGATTAAGGTACATTTTGAAATGAGATGTGGATGAACACTTCTTTAAAATGATTTTATGTTTATAGGTGACAGTGGTTATCTCTTAAGAAAAACCTTAATGACACCTTATTAAATGCTACCCCAGCTACTCCAGAGGCACTTTATTATGGAATGCATGTGACTGCTAGTAATACTGTTGAACGTTGCATAGGTGTTCTTAAGGCTAGATATAGGCAAGTCAATAAATACTTAATAGGTACATAATTCATCAACAATAAAGATAATTTTGTATTCAGAATATAAATCTGTTTGACCATTTTTAGATGCTGTCTGTTGGCAAGATGCCTACACTATCACCCAGTGTTTGCTGCAAAATTGGTCAATACATGTACCGTTTTGCATAACATTGCAGTTCAGACAAGACGAAACATTTTGGGCAGTACATACGTTGAAGCCAGCATTCGGAAAGACATTGAATTACCACAAGCTTCCCGAAATATAGACTTGGTGCACGGAACGCTGTACAGAGATCTCTCATAAATCTCCTATGGTCCAATAGGAACATATGATTGACCTGTGTAGATCAAATACCTCCTCCTGACTAAATACCTACGTGTAGGACGTTCTGTTGTTAAATAAAAAGCTTTAATAGAAAATATATTTGTTTTATTGGAAGCAACTTAAATCAATAATAATATTTTAAAGAAAACCAACAACATTCATTTTTTAGTCACCAGTGTCACCACCTTTTGACCTGAAACATATAAAAAGTTTAAGTAGGTACATTTGTGGAAAATGAAAAGATTATGATTGTAAATTTTATATACCTTTGCTGTAAATTGTTACTGCTATTTTTGTTTGTGCTTGGGCGATTGTAGAAATGGCATCTACAATCTGAGATAGAGCAGCGGGAGACCTTTCTTGTGCATTGGCTATTTCTTGCCATAGCTGCTTGCTACAATGCCGCGCATCTCTACTTTTCAGTCGGCCGAGCGCTAAATCTTTATGTAGAGAGAATCTTTATGTAGAGAAATCTTTATGTAGATAAATCTTTATGTAGAGATTCTACAAGTATTTCAAATTGCCTCGTAGATACAGTTTTTCTATTGAAAGACTTCTGAAATTAGTATGAAAAGTGAATTTCGACAGCTATGTAAAATTTTAATCTTAAATTGTTTATTGAAATCACCTTTGAAATAGAAAATCGATTTGTTTTTAGTAAACTTTAAATCTCCCTCGGTTTCGAGACAAGAAGACATTGCGCATTGATGGTTTTCATTCCTTTTGGTTCCTTTGGTTCAGTATTCATTCTTGTTTCAGCTGCTTACGCACTATATTATGGTTTCTTAAGCATCAATCATAATGATTGAACTCGACGTTGACGTGCAGTTGAAGTGAAGTCGATGTGCAGTCGACGTTCAGAGTTTGAAATAAGAGATTACCAAATTTATCCTGCGCGTCAACTGCACTGCAACGTTCTCTTGACGCGCGTACGTTCACTTTTTATTAAGAGAATCGGCCTACTGTAAGTATGTATGTATGTTTGTCCGCGATTATCTTCCGTTTGGATGAACCGATTTGGATGCGGTTTACAGAAAAAGATTTATAACGTTTAGGAGAAGGTTTTAGTATATTCACCGACTTCATAAAAAGAAGGTTCTCAATTTCTATGTATTTTAGGGAAAAACGCATTTACAATTAAACAAAACATTTGACTATGTACTTCTTATGCAGTCTCCTTTGTTGTCCTTAAAATTTGGTTTGGCACCGACCTCCAAGACTATGAAAATACCTACCCAGGTATATTATTAATGTTCCTATTACATTTTTAATTTTAATTAATTTTTGGCACAAATTTGCTATAGGGAAGGAATAGGAACAGGACTAGGATGGCGTATATAAAAAAATATTTAAACATTTTTAGTGGGTAGGTTTTTCGAAGGCGGATCACTTTTTCTTAAAAAGAAATAATTAGTTTGCGTTTATTTTGTTTTATGTTTTTTACGGGAAATTGATATAACAAAATAGATACTGTTATTTCTCGATAAATAGGTAAACTATTATTATCTGTGCATACTTTTTAAAAATTGAGATGTACCTTACACGTGCACACGATGTCTTCCCACGCTGTTCTTAGAACAAGAAACTTTTTCCTGTTGAAGTTGAATTTATACGAGTAAACAACCATACGAGCTCCTAGTATTTCCTCGCAGAAATTGAGTTTGGAAAGTGCTTATCTACATCAAAGGAAAACTAGCCGCCCCAGGCTATTTGTTTGGAACGTTAATATACTTACTCCACAAACTTATTTGAGTTTCGCTTTTATAATTCGCGGTATTTTAATTAGAGTATAAGGTTCTTTTTTGGGTATTTTTTTTTTTCAATAGTAAAATCTTTGATTTAAAAATTTGATCTTAAGAATGATACGCTTATAGATACTTTGACTATATTACTTTGACATTCAATGTAAAAGGCAAAAAGTTGCGAACTGTGTCTGTGCATAGCATAAAAAAGGGGATAGAAAATGCCACGTTGTCATAATTCGCATAAAGATGTTTTAATTGAATTAATTTGTATGAAATATAAAAACAAAAAACAAATTAAAGTTGAAAATTATTCACACAACAAGTCATAAAACAACTCAGATGGGCAACCCGCATTAATTTTTGCGAGAAATAATCATGAAAAATATAATTAATCCTTGCTTGGTTAATTGATAATAACTGCAAGAAATGGTCCATGGGATGTTTCATTGTCCAATTCCAAAAAACTCTTCCTTTCATAGAATAATACAAGCGACACTATTTATGGCTTCATTTAGCACAGAGCTTAAAATAGGACTGAAAACACACATTCCAGCAGACTTATTGAAAAAAATTATTACTCAAAAAACTCAAAAATGATGATTTAATTGTCGAAGTCTCATCGGAAATGGACTCTAATAAGAATTTAATTCACCAAATCAGAATTTAATCAGACAAAGTAGGCGCTTCAACCTCTCAGCAAGAAATGGAAACAGCTGCAACAGTTTTTATAGATCCTCCAGCATCCATAAAAGAAAATATATTGTCTTTAGAAACTGTTGCTACTTGTGCTAATTTCACTAAGGCTGAGGTGAGCTTAATCAGGTAGAAGGATAATTGAAACAGAAGAAATGCTTATTGATAAAACACGAATATTTTGCTTTGTCTGTGGAAAGGAATCCACTGGAGCACATCGTTGTGGGATATCCAGTTCATCAAAAAATCAGACCTATTTATCATAAAACAAAGCAAACCCATGATTTTGACAAGAACTTTATCATAAACCTCAACTAGTTCAGGTTTTGATCAAAAAACTGGATTGAAACAGTTTTATGGTGAAATTGAGTTTGAAATTTGTCATCTTCCGGTTTTTGACGAAAAACCTAGGTTTTTGATAAAAAGCCTAATTTGATGAAAAACCTGCGACATATACACAGATAAACACTCAGACCTGGAACATTTTTTTCTTGTTCCGTGTGGGATTCAACCCCGCGACCTCACGATTAGCATAGTAGCGTATAGACGACAGAGACCGTTAAATTTCTTTCAAAATCTCTTTCAAAATCTACGTTCGTAGGAAAATTTTCTTCATAAGAAATTGGTTGAAGGACAAAAATAAGTAATGAGCGCTAAGTGTGCTGGTTCATTTGCAATACCGGGGCTATACTTCTTGATATTGATTTGGGAATTGGGACTGTTTGACGTATTAACTATATACAGCCTTCAGATATTGGTTTGAGACAAATCCCATAATGAGTCTATTTAAGACTTCTTAAAGATTCTGAAGAATCTTAAAGATTCTTATTGTTTTTTTTTATTTACAAAACAATAGTATGAACGTTTGCTACTATTTATCATAATTTAATAACATTAGATACATACTAACACTCTATGTCCTCGTTAACTAGTGAACAACATTTCCGTGTTTTATATAAACTATCCAAAATAACATTGTAACATTTTCTTATTTGTGAATGTGCTCTTTCTTCTCTGTTATTTAGCGTTTTAAAACGATACAAAGATACAAAAGTAAGGACTTTTAGAAGTAGTCCATGAATTATTTTCGTAATTAAGAAGCACCACATAATTCACTTTTCAACCGACTTCCAAAAAAGGAGGAGGTTCTCAATTCGTCTGTATGTTTTTTTTTTGTGTCTTTGTTACACGATATTTCGGACAATTATGAATTAATTTTGAAAATTGTTGATTCATATGATAGAAAATACTTCATAGTTGGTCCCATTTAAATTTCATCGAAATAAGTTGAGTACTTCATTGAAAATTTCAAACGTTTAAAAAAATATGTATGATTTCGGAGAATGTTTACGTTGATGACATTCTCAACCCAGCCAAAGTTTTGACGTGAAGTCGGTTTTTTAATGCTCTGCATTCGTTGATTGTTATTAATACTTAATTTTAATTAATTCTTAAATTAATTTACTTAATTTTTAGAAGGCTATCAGTTTCATGTTATTTGCTTTTAGAAAACAGAATTTAATGCTAAATAAAATGTCTTCCTCAGGTTAAAGCCAAAGTGAAAATTTCGGACCGTCGCATGTGATTCAAATGTGATTAGATAAAATATCTCCGCTCTTATATTGTGGATATTGTAATAAATAAATCAGGTGAGATTGAGGGGTAAGTAAAGATAAACTGCCGAATTTATCTGATCACTGTTTGGTATTTACGAGATTATCACAAATCTACGGTCAGTATTTTAGAATCAAGTGATTCTAAAAAACCGACCTGTTTTTAATGACGTTTGTCTTCCACGTCACTTAGTATAGTGATAATCAACATGAATACTATTAAATCCCAAAATACATTAGTCAAAAAAGAGAGGTCGGCAGTTCTTTCCACACCTTGGCGACTCTAACCAACAGGCAACTGTCAAAGCGCTTCGTTTGACTTTTGGGGTCGTCCACTACATAGGGATGGAATTCTGCGTCTTTTACTCCGAAGCGATGGTACAACTTCATTTTTTTTTTAAAGTAGTCGTGCGGTTTCCGAAAAGTTGCGTCAGGTAACGTACCTTTGGACATTTTGGCTTACCTCTAATATGAAACGACTTACCTCTGTGTAATTTAAGGTACGCAATAAAAAAATATCTTATTTTGTATGGCATATGGTCTACTATTACTGGATTTTACTGTCTTAAGTTTTCTTAAATACTTATGGAGTTTTGTCCATTTGTTACTGGTCTGTACCTTTGAAAACATAAAAAGTACTTTTGAAGATGCAAAACTTCACAACCATTTCACACCTCACTCGCCATTAAAGTCACGCCACTAACCAGTATTGATAAGTAGGAAAAACACTATCAATTTGGTAGAATTTCACATTTCAGAAATATAATAATGTCCTTAGGTACAAGCGTCCATAGGTACGTAATATGGCTATATCCATTAATATATGTACATCCAAACAAGCTGCCTAACTTGAGACATAACTTCACGCCTGTATCCCTTATGGGGTAGGCAGAACACCAGTGGTTATAAGACCATCTGATGTCACGTTTGACAAATGAGGTATTATAATGATGGAGAGAGGCTATTGCAGTGACAGTGCCTATCGCCCGCAAAAATGCCAATAAAACCTCTGTCCCTTAACTGACTTTTACAGTATGCCCGGGGAGAGAAGCAGCTGGTACATTCTATGTTTTTCTTTCGCTCCCAGTCCAGCATGGAAGCTTAACTGACTGTATTGTTAATACTTCAGCCAAAGTTTTGACAGGAACATTAAAATTATTTTCGTCTGAAGTCTGTTTTTAACGCTCTACATTCGTTGATTATTTACATCACACAAAAGTCGATCTCCAAACGACAAGAGACTGCTACGGTAAATTCCGCTTGCAACGTCAGTGTCACGTCACTCTAACTCCTTGACATAGAAAAATAAATGAGAACCCCAAGTGCCACTTGCTGTAATCGGCATGCTCGCTTCTCGCAGTCTATTGCCAGTGAAGTAGGCTTAAATACTACAAGGCTTTGAAATACGAGCATAGAAATGAATGCAGGACTTCATTTGAACTTATCTCGTTTACATTATTCAATAGATATTTCATATAAAATGCATAACTTAACCTAAATGGGGAGTTTTCTGACAGCTCATTAAAAAAACAAAACTGTACAAAATTGGTACAAAAGGCTTCGATAGATGGCGCTTTACAAAAGGCGACGGCGAAGAATTTATTCCACACTGCGTATTTAAAAGTAAAATAAATTAATTGACGTCTGTATCAGAAATTGAACGTATAAATAACCATAGATGGTAGATACCACTTACCTACATTATAGTTTACAGACTTAACGCCTTCGGCTTTTTAAAAGTGCCATCTATAGAGGTTTTTTGAACAAATTTTTATGAGCTGTCAGAAAACTCCCCATTGCTATTAAATTATTAAGAACTAGCTGTTCCCGCGGCTCCGCTCGCGATAATTTCGGGATAAAAATTGTCCTATGTTACTTTTAGTACCTCTCATGATTCGTCGAGTAGTTTTTGCGTGAAAGCTGAACAAATATCCACGCTTTCATATTTATAATATTAGTAAGGATAAGGATTGACATTTTATAATATTTGACAATTAATTGTTTTGATCACTTTCACATGAGGCTTAAGTATCTATGGAACGACATATTTTAAACAAAAGACATGGCTTCGGCCTGATATATAAAACATGATTCAAGAAGAAAAAGGAGAATAAGACATGGCTTCGGCCTGATATATAAAAAGGATTCAAGACACAAAATACAAAAGCCATGGCTGTATGGGCTTCGTTCTCTTTGCCTGTCCTGATCAGGACGAAACAAACCAAAAAAAAAAATATTTATGGAACGAAAATACTTCAGCGCAAAGCTTCCGAGTAAACTATATTGAAAGTTGACCCGTCCGGCACGTGGACATGAAGATTTCTAGAACTGCTAACCCGGGAAAGAGCGACGCATAACTGACCATGCGAGAAACAACTGAGACCGAGATCTACTCCAGCAACACGAAAAGTCATTATTAAAAGGCCTTATTAATTGTCATTGCAAAACACACCGATACTGGGAATTGCGTTCTTTTAAATTGGAATGGAAAATTATTTGGTATTATGGGAATTCTGGGAATAGAGACGGTTTCTCCTGCACCGCAACCTGTTAAAATTTGAGATATCCAAATAGAATTATACCCAGAAATATGTACAACTTACAACAGAAAAAGAAATGAAAATAAAGCTGAAACGCCTGTGCAATGCTATCTACCTATACCTACTTAACTTAAAAATAAATACCTATAACTACAATAATTAATAAAAGTACCTACGCTTTTACCTAAAAAATACAAAAAAACCTGAACATAAATTAGCCGAAATTTGGAATTTGACCGAATATTTAAGAATATATAAAAACTACCAAAACAACTAATACTTATTTTATAAAATAACAACGAAAGAAATTCAAATAAACTATTTAAAGACTAAAAGTCGCGCTGATAAGCACGGTTTATAATATCGATTATTGTCTGTCAATAAAGTCGAACGCTCTGAACGCATCAACAGCCAAATATTGAATGAATTATAAAGCTTGCGCTCGCTTTATAATATAATTCATCGAGCCGCGTCGAGCGCGGCAACCGTTACGCAAGAATAATTCTTATATCATTCAGTATTCACGCGCGATGGGTTATTAGCGTATTTCATGTATAAGTTTGGTGTTTCTATACCGATTTCTATGATTATTTTTTTATTGAATAGGTAATAATGTTATTTTTTTAAATTAGGGATGAGTGAGAGCATTATAAACGTAAGAGTAAATAAATATAATCAGAAAGCTCCGAACTGCTAAGCTATCGGGATTTACACGTGTTATTGTGAGTCAACCATAAAATATAGACATATACTGTTGTGGGATATTTTTTATATAATTTTATGAAAAATGTTTCTGTCATACATGATTTCTATGTAGCTTTAACCATTAAGGCTGCACACGCGACGGAAGCTTAAAAAATGAAGTAATTTCTCCCGTTTTCCCAACATTTCTCTTCACTGCTCTGCTCCTATTGATTGTAGCGTGATAATAAGTATACTATAACCTGCCCAGGAGTATGAAGAATAATTTTACCAAGTTTCGTTAAAATCCGTCGAGTAGTTTTTGTTTCTATAAGGAACATACAGACAGACAGACAGGCAGACAAAAATTTTACTGATTGCATTTTTGGCATCAGTATCGATCACTAATCACCCCCTGATAGTTATTTTGAAAATATATTTCATGTACAGAATTGACCTCTCTACAGATTTATTATAAGTATAGAAAAGGACAAATAAATAAATATAATATTGTACATAACAAAAAAACTTAATGACGGGATGGCTGATATCAGTGTTCATATTTGTTCAAAAGCCGGGTTTCGAACCCAGGACATAGAAGACAATGATTATTACCACTAGACCAGCCGGTCGTCAAATAAGTAAAAACACATTTATTGTTAGCAACAGTACACATTAGTAATACTTAATAAATTAATAAGTAATTTTTTTAAGTATTTTCTTATTAATACCTTGCCACATACCATGAGAAGTGAGTTGTTTTATGCTACGTAAAGGTATAAGCTATAAACTGTAGGAGCATGAAATCTCCAGACAATCACACCAAGTACATGGCCGCAAAGTAAGCATAGCTTGTGTTCTGGGATACCATGTAGCGTACTAGGAGGGAACCTAGAACATAAATACGATGAACCCAGACACGGCACATTTTTTTTCCTTGTTCCGTGCGGATATCGAACCCGCAACCACTGGCGTCTGATGCAGTTTTACCCCATCGCCAAAGTGGTCATTAACCTGTTTTACACAATCTTGTACTTGTTGTCTCGTATGATGGTTCCCCGCCGACATGAGCTGTGTGGAAAATGAGGAGGTTGATAAGTAAGGACGTCGATCCAATTCTACGGGGCGCCGCGCCGTGCCACGGCGTCGTGCACGACGCACCGCTCAGTGCTTCATATTAGCTCTTAAAATTATCTCCATCATGGTTCATTATAGAAATGTATGCCGTATACGGTGCAAATTAATGCTTGCGGCGGCGCACGGCAACGGCGCCGAATCGTAGATATCGATCCACGCCCTAAGTTAGGAAATTATCAGATATCAATATAGGCTACCTATCTACCTACCTGACGGCTCGCGGCCTGGTGACTGGTGACAAATTTTAGATACTGAAGAAGAGCACTCTGTACTCGATTCTGGTCTTAAAAATGTAATAAAACTAGGTACCTAAGTTTAAGTTTTTGTCTAGAATTCCCTATAAATAAATGAAGTTTTGTTAATATTTATAGTTTACTTACGCTTGCGTCAATCGCGTCATCGCTGGCACGCGGATCGCTGCCAACGCTAGTATAACTGTGCGTTGCGTAATACAATATTTAATGAATTATTAACATTTATTTGTTATTATATTTTTTCTCTTCATAATTGATCTCAAACTATCACGTCCTCGAATTTCAAAAGTGACCACCAGTCACCCTGTAAATTAAGTGTGGTGTGCCTGGCAGGCGATAATGCAGTTGCACAGAACCCCAAGCGCTTGTGACCAATGACAGCCACGATTATTTAATGGGCGGCGATGAAGAATACGAGAGTAAATAACAAGCATTTAAGAATCCTGATAAATCTGGCTATACATTTATAATTACTTAGTAATAGTTTTACTTATACATTTATGTTAGTAGTGAATCAACTTGAAAATTTTTAGAACAACAAACAACATTCAATAGTAGTTTAAAATTAAATATAAATTAAAGCTACATGACAATTAAAATTGGACTCATAACTAAATTGCAAGTCAATATAAAAATTAAAAAATAATAAGATAAAAACAAGTCAAAATGAAAATAAAAATCCAAATCTAAATACAATATAAAATAACTAAATATTGCTATTGAAATTAACATTAAATTGAAATATTGGAGTGACATAATATAATTAAAATAAATTGAATTGAGACAAAAAAACATTCATTATATTAAAGTCAAAGCTGTCTATTGTCTATTACGCAGTACATGTATCCTGCAACAATAATTCATGTACTGCAAGTCGAAACGCTCAGCGAACAGCCTTACCACTGCGGCCGGCCCGCACCCTCCGCACCAGGGACGTGCACCGCTTGCGCATGGTTGCATAGAAGCAATCCACACGGTTTTCGGCAAACATCCCCGACGCACTACAGAAGCGGGGAAGCCGCAACAGCACCCTAAAGGCATTATTGAATTGGACGCGCAGGGCACTGTACTGTTTGCTAATACTAGCAAACAGTACAGTGACTATACAGTCTATCCACAGGCTGCTAGTGAAGAATGAGGCACAAAACTCTTTAAACAAAGTAATTTTGACCCCACGCGAAATGTGGTGGAATGTCCCATAGAGAATTGTTACAATTGATTACCCGTTCATGTAAAATCCACGTTGTTTACCTTGTTGGCCAACGGAACCCAAAAAAAGATTCTCAGGAGAATGAACGCTCCTTCTGATAAAGACTAGGAGCCTACATACCTAATAAAAATTAAGAGTTTTCTAATTTTATACTTAATTAAATATTAAATAAAATTGCACCCATCCGGGAAACCTCTCAAAGGGCCCCGGCTGATACTAGATTTCTTAATTTGTTTGAACTTGGTAATATCGGTAACTAGCATTGAAATTTGAAAAAAACTTTTTGCATATCAGCCCCCCACGAGGTGGATTGACAATCTGGTTGAAGTCGCTAGTAAATGCTGGATGTAAGCGGGTTAACCTTGGGAAATACCTTTTTGCCGCAGTGGGGGCTTCCCTGCCAATATTGATGATAGTGCAGTTTGTGCAAAAATGTAGGTCTATTATATTACCTGATTTTTCTAGCCTAGTTAATGTCTCAGTAGGGGCAAGCCAGAGTGCCTCAACTTCAGCTTTACTAGTGCAGAGCCATCGTTCCTCATCCGTTCTCTACTATGAGAAAAAATAATTAATAAAATATTTCACTTAGGTCTGATTTTTCAATAGTAAGACTAAAGTATTAATCGACAGCTTCAAGCTTAAATAAAACTACTTTTTGACCGGATTAATCGCGTATAATTTGTATTTTACATTTTAACTCGACGTTTCGGTGTCTTTGCAGACCCCGTGGTCACGAGCGACATAGAATACCAATAAGCTTATCCCAAGTTTATTGGTATTCTATGTCACTGTCATACAATTATAAAAAAATACCAAAACAATGATACTCCGCCGAGTAATACTTTATTTATCAGATAACTTTTATCCGACGACGTTAAAAAAATCAGGCCTTAATGTTATAAGCTAAGTGAGCTCAATTAGACATAACATTGAGGGTTTCCAAATTTTTTTCTAGAACTAAAGAATATTTGAGTCTTAAAAGAATATCAAACAGTATTTTGGAAAAATAAATAGTATTCATAAATAGTATTGCTTCCATGCTGGACTGGAAGCGAAAGAAAAGCATAGAATGTGCCTACTGCTTCTCTTCCCGGGTATACTGTAAAAGTCAGTTAAGGGACAGAGGTTTTATTGGCGTTTTTTGCGGGCGATAGGCTGACTCCCTGTCACTGCAATAGTCTGTCTCCATCATTATAATACCTCGAAATTTGTCAAAAGTGACATCAGATGGTTTCATGGCCTCTGGTGTTCTGCCTACCCCATAAGGGATACAGGCGTTAAGTTATGTATGTATGTATGTAAATAGTATTCAATTTATTTAATATTCTAAACATATATTTTTAGAGCGAAAACAGTATTTTGAATACTTTATTTTTGTTCAAAAATAAAAAGTATAATGTAGTGAAAAACAGTATAATACTGTTCAAAACAGTATGGTTGGCAAACCTCGTTACATTCTCCAATTTTAGATTAATTGTTAACCTCTAAGTTTACCATTTTAAACGGTTAATTTTAATTAGTACCTCACCTCTTGCAGGCAGCCTCTCTACATAGATAGATAGATAGATAATTATTTATTCACATCAAGCACACATACATCAACATTATAAACACCATAAGACACCAAGGAAAAATTAAAATTAGACAAACGAAAAAAATAAATTAACAATACAAATCCTAAGTTAAACAATAAAATAAAATGAATTAGTAGAGTGTATGCCGATGCAAAATGGCGACACCTCAGTGAAGCGTTTGCGTTAAAGCAAACCACCGATTTTTAGATGCCTCCAGTGAAGTCTGCGCAGGAGCACGTGTAACAATACCGACGCATTTACATGTCGTTGGGATTGATGTGGAGAGGCCGCCTGCAAGTGATGATACGCTAGAGACTTAAAATTAAAGAATGTAATGACCAATACGGCCCAGGGTAAGTAATAAAAAAAAAAACAAATAAAATAATACCATTTGCGTCTTCCACGTGTAAAATGAGAGCAATTTAAGACAACAAAAACGTTACATATAGAATTCAATGTATACTGTACATAACATTCCTGTTGTTTATACATTAGCCCATTATTTACTTCTTAGTTGCTCCGCGGCCATCTTGTATGCTTCTAATAAGTTCTTTGCGGTTTCATAGAAAGTTCCAGAACAAACAAAGTAAGTACATGCATGACATGACTTTAGCATTGCACACTACTGTGTTTGCTATGGGACTTACTGGTATTCTTTCTTCTTTCTTTAGTCTTCTTATTAAATACAATTTTAAAAATAAATCATAATAAATTAAAAATAAATTATCCAAACTGATACAGAATCCATATGGCTCCAAAGTAGATTTGTGTTATGGAGACCACTCATGGGAAATAGGAGGCATCTTATTATACACTTAGAATATTTTGAAAGATGCTTGAACTGCTGGGACTCGAACCCAGGACTTCCCACATTCAAACACTAGACCACTGCGCCATGGAGAACGTAACAAACAGGAAAATAATTTCCAAGAAAATAAACTTACTTACCAAAAATCATAAATATAAGAGTTTTCTTGAATTCTTGAAATCGTTCAATCTTGAAAGCTTCTTCTTACTCATTTCTGAATCATAACTGGAATTTGTTTCAAATCTGTTTTATATTCGTAAGTTATTTCCTTGATTCTTTCGCCACCATCAACCTGTATTGAATTGGAAGGAATGTATCAATAGATTAAAAAAAAATCATACATTTCTTTTCAGGGTAATTTTTATGAAGATCAAAATATTTTAGGAGAAGGTTAAGAATGATATATAAATTCAATTTATGAACAAATATTTCTCATGAGTTAACAACATTTTAGTTTAATCTGTTATTTACGACTAAATAGCAAGAAATAAAAGCTTTTTTCCCACTATTTCTATTAAGAAATACGTTAAGCCCCGATTTTTCAATAGTCACAAAAATTTGGTCACTTAAAAGAATTGTAAAATTTCAATTTAAAAAAAATATATAATTTTTTTTCTGTCATAAATTGAGTCCACACATCATTCTTAAACTTCTCCTAAAATATTTTGATCTTCATAAGAACGACCGTGTATAAAAAAATACCTGAAATTTCTTTTTTAGCCACGTGAGCCGATTGTATCCGCAAGCTCACGATTTACGTAGTAGCAGCTGTAACCACTACTGAGGTCGTCTTTAAAAGTAATTATTTATTAAAAAGCCGTTCCAGAAATCTTTAATTCTTCAAAATCTAATTAATCATAATAGCTCTGAGGTTAATAAATTACCCATTGTCATATCTGATTTATCAATTTATAAAGTAAAGCCTTTAATAGAGTTGATAAATTAATTAGTAGGTAGTGCTGATGATATTGTATTAATTAATGACCACAATCAATTATAGCAGAAATTAAATAAAATGCAATAAAACAGCACTTCACTAGAAAAAGTCTTCTAGCAAGTGTACGAAAATGAAAAAGAATAGTTTTTATTTACAGTAGATATAAACTTATTTATTTATTTAGTAACACTTTATTGCACACATTACAAAAGAAGAAAAAAAGTACAAACTTTAGAATGGTACAATGGGCGGCCTTATCGCTTCAGAGCGATCTCTACCAGACAAGCCCAACACTTGGTGAAGGTCACACGCTGGATGAGGGCGGAAAGGGACCAGGCGACTACAGGTGCACGTTTACTGGGCCGCCCCGGACGCACCGGACGCACGACACGCAACGGACTGAACTGATTTGCCGACAGCATGCTTCCACTCTATCCGGATTTTTTATTTATTACCTAGTATGTTATCTTGTTGTGAGTTGACGTCTCCAGTCATAGAGATTGACAGCAGCAGAAGTTGATGATAGCAGTGAACTGATTTTTGTGATGTTACCGGCATACAACGCCTTTTTTGCTCATAAATGCCGGCGTGCTGTGCGGCTGACGTGGATAGTACACGCAGTTTTGAATTCATACAAAGCAAGCCAAAATCCGTTGCGTGCAGTGCGTGCGGTGCGTCCGGCGCAGGCCAGCGAACACGCACCTTAACTGGGAAACCTTGGGGAGGCCTCAGTCCAGCAGACTGCATCTCTCAGCTGATGATGATGATGAAGAACATCAAAATTAGAATTAAAAAGTAGTAGTGTTTGGAAGCATGTATAGGTACTTACGTGGTCCTGAATTATACCATTAATAAATAATAATAATAAACAAAAATCCCCAGACAATCACACCAACTACATGGCCCCAAAGTAAGCATAGCTTGTGTTATGGGATACGGGATGTAGCGAACTGGGGGGGAACCTAGAATCATCATCATCATCATCATCATCACAACTCTTTGTAATGAGCCCACTGCAGGGCATGAGTCTCTCCCCTGGGTGAAGAGGAGGTATAGGCCATAATCCACCAAGCTGGCCCAGTGCTGGGTGGTGGATGTCAGAATTTTCAGGGCGCCAAAGTGGCTTCTGACAAACCCTAACGACTACTGTATACGAATACAGCACCCGGGACCGACTGCTTAACGTGCCCTCCGAAGCACGGAAGTCGTCGTGAGAAATGAATGGTCGGCGGTCACCCATCCAAGCACCGACCGCACCAAACGTTGCTTAATCTGTGATATCGTATGATACACACAGTAACCACGGCGCCACGACGACTTCAACCTAGAATATAAATACTTAAATAGATACACACCATTTTTATGGTGTGTATCTATTTAAGTATTTATATGGAACATTTTTTCTTGTTTCGTGCGGGAATCGAACCCGCAACCACTGGCGTCTGAGGCAGACCATCGCCAAAGTGGTCGTCAGTATCATGATCATTAGTCGAATATTATTACACTTATCCTCTTACAGTTAAATTTGTGAGCTAAAATAAGTAAAAAACAACTTTTCGTTAACATAATATCTACCGCAATAAATCAATTTAGATTTGATCCTTCCTTCAATATATGTTATTGAATACCGAAATGAAGGGACAAAAATTCGAGGAAAAATTTCATACATGTCAATATTTCTGTCAACTGATTTTTATGCTGTATTTTTTGCTAAACGATTCCGAGTAAATTAATTGTAATGTCGTGAAAATCAAGTCGAAAAATACGAAACTCTAGTCAGTTTTTGTAATATTTTCCACTAGCTGTTACCCGCGGTTTTACCCGCGCCATTTCAAATCCTGCAAAAAAATCGAGATGAAAAAGTAGCCTATTTGCTATTTCAGACTGTAAACTATCACTATACCAAATTTCATCCAAATCCATCAAGCTGTTTTGCCGTGATAGAGTAACAAACATCCAGACATGCATACATCCATCCATCCAAACTTTCACATTTATAATATACAAAAATTTTGTTTGCTTTTATTCGATAGATGTCGCTGTACGTCGATTAAATCGCGCAAGAAGAGTTATGAATGATGACTGCATGCATCCTTTTACAATTTACTTTATCACTTTCACAATTAAAATATTAGGAATAATATTTAAATAAGCTTTGCACAATTTTGTAGTTAAGATAGTTGCTTTCTGCGTTTAGGTGTTCAAGACTTGGTGGTCTGAATATGTTATTCTAAGCCAGAAATTCCCAAAGTGGTCTTCAATCTATATCGAAGGTCTATATCGACCCCTAGGGAGCTATGATAACGTACAAGGGGTCTACGACAGCGAAAAAAATTTAGGCGGTCCATGAAATTAAAATTGGGGTCCATGATAGTGGTTCTCAACTTTAACTGATAGTGCCTATTTACTCTCATTACATTATTTTATAATATAAAGATATATACATCTAATATATAAAATTCTCGTGTCACAGTTTCCGGTGCCATACTCCTCCGAAACGGCTTGACCGATTTTGATGAAATTTTTTGTGCTTATCCGGTATCTATGAGAATCGGCCAACATCTATTTTTTTTTATTTATATGGCAAAACAACGTTTGCCGGGTCAGCTAGTTATTTATAAAAGTTTTTTTTTTATTTCTATATGGCAAAACAACGTTTGCCGGGTCAGCTAGTTATTTATAAAAGTACCTACCAAAAGTAAAATATGTATATGTTTATAAAATTTTGTAAGTTGTAGGATGTGGGCGATATAAAAAAAAAAAACAAAAAGTCAATATCAGGTAAAACATAGCACGAAAGAAGTTTGGGAACCTCTGTTCCAAGCTCTTAATAACTTTTAATGAGTTATACTTAATATGATTAACGTATAAAAGTCATGCTGTTTAGTAACTTTAAAAAATATATTAGTATCCTGAAAAAATCGAAAATATTTTATCAATCAAAAAAATTTTTATAAGAAATACTTTAGGTCGGATATAAGACCTAAGTATTTTTTAAAAGAACAATCTGAATAGTTATTATATAGTCTCTCGAACCCTTCTTAAGAGCTTTCTCGCGTAACTTCGCCATTTTTACTATCAATAATAAAATAAAACTGTACTTAACGTCTACAAGACAGTGTGAACTATTTTAGCCCTCCTTCTTTTCTGTTGGATCCACGAGACTTAAACGCCTCTGATTTTAAAAATTTGCATTTTTTCATTTAATAAAAGACTTAAAAAGTTCTTTACCTGAAAGTTTTATACTATATTGGTTTGAGCAAACATATAAATAAGACATAAAAATGTGCCTTTTAAAGTATAAAAGCGATAAACGTTTACAAAATCACGGCCTCCGTGCTCGATCGATGTGGAAACCTGCATCATAAGAGGTCCTGGGTTCGAATTCGAGTCAGGCCAATTTGAGAATCTTAGGGCACGTTTAAGCACACAAACGATGTAGTAGAAACGCACAGGGACGCCCCGAGGCACCGCCTTAAACGTGCCCTAATGGTGCGTACAGATTGCTGTAATGGAACTTGTAATGTAACATTTTGCGCACTACACGTCCAAATATGGAACGTGTGCAGAATGTTACATTACAAGTTGCATTACTAGCAATCTGTACGCACCATTAGGTTTTCAAATCGTATCTGGGTGACTACTACAAAACGCCCTAGTTCCACCGTGCAGAAGCTTATTACACGCTACTGTTGGGCTATAAATTTAGGTATTTTAGTTATATGGGACGCAGTTAGTGTATCAGAGTAAAATCTTTATTTACATACATACATACATAACTTCACACCTGTATCCCTTATGGGGTAGGCAGAACACCAGTGGTTATAAGACCGTCTGATGTCACGTTTGACAAATGAGGTATCAATGATGGAGAGAGGCTATTGCAGTGACAGGGGGTCAGCCTATAGCCCACAAAAATGCCAATAAAACCTCTGTCCCTTAACTGACTTTTACAGTATGCCCGGGAAGAGAAGCAGCTGGTACATTCTATGTTTTTCTTTCGCTCCCAGTCCAGCATGGAAGCTCATTAATAAAATGTTTATTTAATAATTTAATATATGAAAAGCTTGGAAAGCCCAAGAGAACCGAGTGTACGAGCTGTGACAGAAGGCGGACTCTTGAATCATATAAGATCATTCTACCGCACTTAAGTGGCACTTTAGTATGGCACGCAATCTATTACTGGAATCAAACCCTCTCTTGGGATCTTGAAATACAAATATATACATGAGAAATCTTATTCCTTGGCTCAAGGTTTTCCAGGGTGGATGCTACCATCTTTTATATTTTAAATGTAGTTTATGCGTAGTTCTTTTCGTTTTGTTTTTCTATTAGAAATTACACCCCTGGTTTAAGGTTTTGCAGTCCGTGGCTATAATCGTCCTTTCTATGTTAACCACCACATGAGCAAGTTTATGCGTTGTCCCTTTATTTCTTTTATTGTATTATAGGAGCAACAGACTTTTCTAGCTTAAGAAAGAGCACGCATCGTTGATTCTACCATCTATATTCAAATGTCCATGAGGTTGGATCCCACTTTCTATTAGGTGGCTGAAGTTAATTTGCTGGCTTTCGTAAATACAATACATAAATAACTTTATGCTTATCTCCCTTTAGGGTAGGCATTGACTACCGAGCGTCAATTGCTACGATCCAGACATGTCTTTCGCTTCCTCCACGTTCTTCAATATTTTCATAAATGATCGCTGTTTACGGGTAATATTGGCTAGCCCCTTTTTAAGTATATGGCTTTCGTAAAATTAATCTGTATTAATGTCCCGTCATCAGTCTGTCGCCAGTAATTTACCCGCTCCATTAAGGACTTGAGTATGAGAACAACCTTTGGAATTCCATTTCACGGTATAAGAATAATAGCTCTTTGTTATAAGGTCAGTCACTCGATGCCGGGAAATGGACTCTCAGGTTGCTATTGCTTTCCATATTCACGGAAGCATTAACACATAACAAGAATCAATGATCACCAGCAACGATGGAAAAGCAATCATATTTTTTGTGAGCTAAGGTCGAAGTTGATATATGGGTTTCGTAGCTTCATTTTTCCACTTAGTCTTGTTGAATTTGGTGTCGAATCAAGCTTTGTTTGAGCTAAGCGATGGCGTCTTTTCGCTCGGTGCGGTAGGAAATCCAATTTTGTGCTTTATGTGGATATTGAAAGCTTCTATGAAATTTGTTGGTACTAAGTAGTTGCTTGTAGGTACATGCTTTTACTAAGTATGTTGTATTTGAGTTGTCTTTCGAATTAGGTATATATCAAAAGTTTAAATATTCTTGTAGGTATATGTCAGACTAGAGCCTTTGTTTTTATTGCACATGCTTAAAAACTTTAAAAAATCTTGCCTGTGGTTCCAAAATAATATAAAGCTACATGTAACTTTGTAACAAAATTGAATTATGTAAGTAATGGAAAAAGTCCGGGCCTCGTTACATAAAAATGTCGCAGCGAGCTGGATAAAATAAATTTTGGCGCTTTACGTGAATATTATGATTCAAAAGTTAAGTTGAAAAGTAAATAATTTTTTTGTTTCAAAACACTTACGAGTATGAGGAGATTTTAATAGCTCTGTCTCTGATTATGTCTATCCACATTGCCAAAACATCAAAGTTAAACTGAAAAACTGCGAAAATGTTATGCTTAGTTAAGGTTTGCTCTTTTAAATCATCGATCCTAAATAAATAAACTTGTTTGCATGAAGTTATTTATACGAAATTGAATTGACTTACTATGTTATTTATTTTAGCACTGATTTCATACTTTTCAGATATTTCATGGCAAAGAAACAAACTGTTTCTGATTAAAAATTTAAAAAACGCTCTAAAGTACATATCATAAACAAATTTTTTAAATTTAAATAAAGAATCCAGGAAGAATTAACAGTAACTTACTATTTCTATTGTTTTTCTGGTGTTTAATTCCAATGAATCGATTTGAATGTGGATATATTTGTAAAAAAATATTTGAGTCCCTAATACATTGTAAATGTCTTTAAAATTAATTACCAAGATTAAGCTTTTTATGGTTAATAGATTTCGAATTTCTATCTAAATCTCATATTAAATACATTTACAATGTGTGAGCTACACAAATAGATTTTTAATGTTTTTTTTTTACAAATAATCTACTTAGTGTCTCAAAACCTTAAGTGCTTATTTCTAAAATTGTAATAAGGACAAAGAAACTTTGATATTATATCGAATAATGTTTTGAAATCAGGTGGAAAAATATTCAAGCAAAGCTCTGGAGCAGAGATTTTCTATATAAAATTCGAGAGTGTTTAGCAAACTTCATATAAAATAATATTCTCTTCAATAAAAGCGAGTTTTTCATGACCAGCGAGAAAATGAAAAATATGCGGAACTCAACACATTTTCTCATATATTCATTATTTGTTGTTTGCATTTTATTTGCATCATATTAAAAGTTTCACAACGCTCAAGCATCTACTCTATACTAAAAATCAGAAACGTTTAAAATATGTTTGGAAAACAAAAAAAAAGCTTTACCAATAAGGTTTTCAAAGCCATTGTTTATTAGCAAGCTTGTTCATAGATATTAAGATTTCCTTAAGGGTATATAATTAACGCGTATAATTGCTTAAATTTAATCCTTAAAGGGTCGGCTCTCGGATAAGTGTTTCGTAAGTAGCGACTAATTTGAGTTAACCCTTCTTGTTTAAGTAGAACCTCGTCAGCTCAGAAATTTGGAATTAAACTTGGCTTTCATTTAAATCTTCACGAGCTTTTAAGTACAAGATTAAATTGAGTTTATACTACTCAAAACAAAATCGTTTTTTTTCACAAAGTTCTTCATGGAGTCTGTTGGGGATCATTTGGTAACTTAGTCTTGTACCAGTGGCTTACTATAGTCGGTTTTGTAAAGCACGAGCAGTAACGGTACGCTCTCAATGGGCAGTTAAACGAACGTATTGTTCGTCTTTAGTGGTTGTGGCCCGGTTTTTTCCTGATCCGCGTCTTCTAACAACTCTACCAGTATCCTGGTAGCGAGCCCAAACATTAAGGATAGCTCGCCGCGATACACCTAGGTGTAGAGGCCTCCCTCTTGCAGCACTAGTGCTCTAGAAGATGTTTCCATGCCCATATGGTGCCAAATACGAGGCATTGTAATGAGTTCTAACGATAAAACTCAAAAAAAGTAGTGAAACAAACCGAAAAACGTTCGTAACGATAGTCTAAAAACAAGTGAAGAAAAAATTGTGAATAGGGTAATTTTAACTTGATTTGTTTATGTCTTTCCACTTGAGGGTAAAGATTTAAAAACTTTGTTCAAAATAATGTTAAGAATACATAAACATATCAATTTTATGCAAAGACACTTAAACTAGCTTAAAATTAAGTTTAAGTGCCATACAATCGTTTTTTTTTTTAAAACGAGCTGTTATTTTGTTTTCATTAGTATATTTTACATTTTAACGCGATGATTCGATGCCTCTATAGAAACCATGGTATCGAGGGATTTACTTTGATTTTAAGGAATTGGATTCATTTTGAATTAGCTCTTTGATCTGTACCCAACTGTGAAAGTATTATATAATTTTTGTCGCAAGTACATACAATTAAAATGTCAAAAATTTGTATAAGGAAAGATTTTTTTCGCAAATATCAAAAAATACTGCACGTCTTTATAATCTTTAAAATTCTATCATAATAAACATAAGTGGGAACAAGGTTTCAATAGCAAAACTGTTGACTCCAAAATTACTGCGTGGGAAGGTATGCTGTTAGGAAAATGCACAATGAATTCTACATATAAAGCCTATTACTACAACACAAGACAAAAGTAGGAAGAAATACTTCTGTGATTAGTTTGTTGTTATTATTTTTCAGATATCTATTGTTTAAACTAACAATAATATAAAACATTGATTGCGTCGAATAGACAGTCTCAGAAAGTAGCTAATTTCCGAGTGACTCACGGTTAGAAGTTGTATAACAACCACCGACTACCCTTGGTAGAATACTTTAAAGAAAATAATCAATCATAAGTTACTGTACAAATATCTGAACGCAAAGTACCTTATACCTAAGAAAAGTGCCGAAACACTTTTCAGTACTTCGGTTTAACTATAAAAGCTCAACTATTAAAAGTTGAAAGCTTCCATCCATTTGAAAATCGAATCACGTAGAACTATTTCATAACTCTTAACAAATCATCCAAATTTTCCAGCTCCTTGCATTTTCTATTCTATTATGACAAAACACCTACACGCTAATTTAAACCCTATATCTATATAGGTCATAGTTCCATAGTAGATATTTCTTTGAGTAACAGTAGGCAGTGTGTAAATGTTAGCTACTTATTTCTCCCGTAACCGTTGGGGCGGAAAATCTGCTCCGTTTATAGAGTTGTCTGTAGGCGTATACAAGTTTATTATACGCCTGTAGAATTGTTACGTAACTGGAACAACTTTCTAGGGTTTTACGCAATAGCGGTCTTTAGAAATATTGCTTTATACGATCTTGTTAAAAGCATAGAGCATTTTTTAATCTTTCTATATATTTTTACCAGTCTTCATGAGTTTATTAAGACTTAGAAATTTTAACCCTAAGGGCAACTTTAGCCTCGACCTATCCTATACCTTATAATATGTAATACGTTTAGATATAAGATATTATTAGGTAAGCAAGAGTTCTTTCGGAAAACGCCTAAAAAGATAGGTATTGTTTGAGTTACGATTAGTCGTAGCTCAAATTGTTGAAAGTAATATTAGACATAAACAGCTGAAAGCCTGTTTCAATGGAATGCCTGTCACTTAATTTAAGAGTATCAATTAATTTTAGCGACGATTATTGGAATTATTGTATACACATTGCGTTTCTTTTGATGTACCTATTTGTGAAAATTATTATAAAGACTGTTTTTTTTCATAAATTTAAAAGAAAACTTAAAATTTGCGGCTTAAAATTAACTTTAATGCTTAAAAGCTGAAACACCGACTGTGTAGCTTTAATGAACTTTTATTTTACAGACAACACGGAGCTATACTTGCTAACAGCCACACTCAAACGACAATATAATAAGTTAATTATCCAAATTAGCTACGGTAGCTATTAATTGTCACCAAAACTTTGGATTTAAGAACGCTTTGCTAAAACAAAGATAGAAACTTATTTATAAGCCATTAAGAGACAATATCTGGTTAAAATATTTTCAAAGGAATCTCGTATTCATTCGTAACCATACAGTATTAGATGGAACTCCGTTACGATGAGTCTAGATCAGATTATATTCAAGCTTTCTTTTCTTCCAATTGCTATTAAGATTGAGTCCATATGTAAAGAAAATAAATACTTTGTCGATACATCCAGGTTCACCTAGCCGTCAGTGTATGTTGATAAGCCCCTAAAGACCTCTGAAAAAAAACTCTAGATGTGCCATCAACTGGTAGAAGCCTTTTCTATTTGGTACTGCACTCCTACAGTCGAGTGTAGGAGAAGAGCAATTGATTTTCCAGGAACAATTGACTTTTCCAGTTAAGCCTTGGGTTGGCACTCATCCTTCCATTTATAATTAATGAACTCCCAGACAATGAAGTGGATTCAGTTCTCCTTTGTCAGCTTCTTGAAAAAAAAACTCTATTATTAGTCACCTTTGTTTGAGTTTACTTCTACACCTAAGTATTTCACCACACCTTACTCGGGCCTCCTAACCTTCATGGCAACGGCACCATTATTGTAGTCTGATAAGAAATATGCAAATGATACTTAGGGTCTTCGATATCACTTAAGCACTGCAAGCTCTAGTTACAGCTGTGAATGTGCTCCAATGTTTCGTTCACTCGCTTGACAATTCCTGGTTACTCCCGATCATCCATAAAAAATCGCGTTAATTAAAAAAAACTTGCAATTAATGAGCACACTTTAAAAATAAACAAAAGACATTTGTAAACGTCGTTAATATATCAAATCACTCACCAATATAATGTTGTTAATCCATCAATTAGTTAGAGTTAATAGTTTAATGTTACATTAGGATGGGTATTGTCACTTGTCACTGTATCACTTTAACGGTCGAGAGCTGATCGTCAACTGGTGATAGCTGAAGTCGGTGGTCAGCGGCTAATAGTGACACCGGAGACTACTTGTAAACATCCATTGGAATCCTCAGGCGGCGGTGGCGCGCGCCTTAAACATTGCACGTTAAGACGAGTTCATAATGTCAATATGAAAGATATTTTTTTCTGAAATATTTATTGATTTCTTTGCGGTTTTAAATCTCATGTCTACAACACTAGTCTTCTGAGAACTACATACTCCATTTGAGGTTTTTTTTAAAAAGTGAAATAACTTTAAATACCTATCAAAGATATTTTACCATTGAATATTTGGCGTAGACAGAACTTTAATACCTACGTAGAATAGTCAAACCAAACGCTTCGTTAGCCTCTTCTTGATTATCAATACTTGTGTGAAAACAACTTCCAGTGTTTATTCCTACCACTATGGTCTCATTCTTTCCAGTATCGAGTGAATAGGTTACTCGAGGATTGATATGTAGCAACCTAGTTGTTATGATAACTTCCCCCAAGGTGAGATGGCGAACAAACCTCCAATCCTTTTTGTACAATTATTCTATATCAAACATTTTATTCAACTAATTGTGGACTTTGAGCCCAATTAAAACAACCTACTTTGAATTAAAAATCTACCACTGCAGAGAACCCAGGTACAAGAGAATCTCTCTCTCTTGGTTAACGAAAATATGCTGAAACTTAACTGACAACTTAACATGAGGCAAGTGACATACTCGTTTGAACCTTAAGTAATTTTATTTTTATTAATATTATATTAGTCAAATAATATTATAAGTTTGAAGTGGGTTGCGGTTCGGGCTCCGCCATTTTCACTTCAAAGAAAAACCTTGAAAATAAAATATATTCGTTGTATAGCGACTCAATTGTTTCTCTCCTTTGTTTCGTTCGTTTCCTCCTTTATATTTTCTTTGTTAATTTTTTTTAATGTTACCTATGTAACGTTAAGTTTTTTTTCTTTTTTAATTTAATGACACGTTTAAAGATATAAGGAACAGAAATGTCCTCCACGTTGCTCGGTCCTGCGCTGTTGGCATCCAGCGTTTACCAGCGACAGTACAAAATATAGGTATTATTCCTATAACAGTACAAAACTTTTTGGTAATTTGTAAGGCTTTTTGAAGTAATTGAATAGGCAGATTGTAAACTGATTTCTTAACCAATTTAAAAAACTTTCCACGTTGTTTCCCGACCACAACGAAGGGTTGAATAGGCAACTTTTGAAACCAAAATTAATTTTCATCTCACAAAGGCTAAAATGAATAATTAACTTTTCTACTTTTATATAACTTGTATTTAGTCATGGAGTTTGTGTAAAAGGCACGAGGCAGTTAATTTATTATTACAAAAATCTAATTAAGTGACTTACACGTGTATTGGTGGTATATTTAGTATGTTAGTCTTGATTAGATCTTTCATTTTATTTATCCTTATGAATACTTACGTTGAAGCCTTCGATCGATTACCTAAAATGTTTAGTAAAGGGACAGTATCAACTTGTAAACAAGTTTCTATTATTAATATAATTGTAAAACGTTTTCATTATAAGTAAAGTTGAATATTTTTTCCCTCTTTCTACCATGCCTTATGTTGGTGCTACGTAAATTGTATTTATTTTTCTGATATCCGTACGCACGCTTCCGACAATACACTTTGTTCTTTAACTGTATTTATTTTCATTTACAAAGGTACCTTTCTTTTCAGGAACAAAAGTGAACTATAAGTATGTGCATTCTCTAGCAGCAAACAGTGTAATACATATATACATATCTTAACGTCTGTATCCCTAATGGGGTAAGCAGAAAACCAGAGGTTTATAACCATCTGTTGTCACGATAGAGACTATTGCAGTGACAGGGGGTCAGCCTATCGTCCACAAAAGACCTCCAATAAAACCTCTGTCCCTTAACTGACTTCTAGAGTATGCCCGGGAAGAGAAGCAGCTGGTACGTTCTATGTTTTTCCTTTGCTCCCAAACCAGCATGTAAGCAACTATGTAATACTAAATTTTGATAAAACATCGTCATCGTTTACATCATCCTGGAGATGCCCAGTGCTGGACAAAGGCCTCCACAAGTTTCTCCACGTCCCTCGGTCCCCCACAGCTCTCATGTAACGTTTGCCAGTCACCTTGCCCAGATGGTCGGTCCTTGCATGAGGTGCACCATCTCCCATACTTAGTAATGTTGTATTCTACTACATACATAAATTCACGCCTGTATCCCTTATGGGGTAGGCAGAATACCAGAGGCTACCAAACGACCTGATGTCACGTTTGACAAATTAGGAGGTATTTCAATGGTAGATAGAGACTATTGCAGTGACAGGGGGTCAGCCTATCGCCTAATTCAAAACACCAATAAAATCTCCGTCCCTTAACTAACTTACAGTATGCCAGGGAAGAGAAACAGCTGGTACATTCTTTGTTTTTCTTTAGCTCCCAGTCCAGCTAACTTTTAAAATATATGTTTTGTAGACGTAACTTAATGTAGAGGTGACTTTATAAATCACATAAAAGTAATGGCGGCGACCACCGCGGAGACGAATTCAACGACGAGTTTCTTGACCCACAAATAATTAAGTGATAACTCGTGTTATCAGTAGAGAATATAATTATTAGATTTTATTTAATTTATTGTTTTATTTATTGGTAGGGGCTACTTTATTCCTGAGAGTCTTGGGACGGGATATTTAGGTGTACCTACTGACAATATCGTTAAATGTTTTGTTACTAAGTAATACTTAATAAGTTTTTAGTAACCGTCAAACAGAAAAAAAATATGATTACGAAGATTTACGTAAAGTTAAGTTATAGAATGTTGTCTTTCATGAATAATGAATACATTTTCCTTATAATAATATCAATAATAACCCTGCCCAAATATAAAATACCTTTTTTTAGATATTTTCTTTCGGAATCACTAGCTTGTTTCTAACCAAAAGATCTTGGTAATGGAAACCAGATTAAGGATTATATCGAGATATGCTTTCTTTGTCAACATAATCCTTATAAAACATAGTAAAACAGACCTTATGAGAAATATGTACAGAACTGACATAGGCATAGACAAGGCAGTGGCGACAGATCCTGAAACTTCTAGCGACAGAGGAAGCGGTGCATTCATTTATGTATAATACTCAATTATCTATTGTCAATCAGCAAATTCAGATTGTGAATTATTTAGAAGCTAATGTTAGAAACTTGTTTAAGCGGTAAATCCTTGTTTTATTCATAAAAAAAATAATCATAACGTTAAAGTACGTAACTATTACGTTAATTCATTAAACCCTTCATTGTTTTGAAATTGGGATCACACATAGGTTTGGGTTACCAAACAATACTGGGCCAGCTTGTTGGCTTACGTTCTTAACCTCCTCGTCCCCTGGGAAGAGACTCATAGCCCTAGAGTTTGTATGTCATGTAGTGTCTTAGATGATGGTCACTTTTGGTCCATGGATTTGAAGATTTACCCAAAGAAGATATTGTTACGAATTAAGGTTGTTCGGCATAGCAACAACCCAAGAGAAGCCAACTAAGGGTTCAAAGGAGTCAAATAACATTGCCAATTTTCACCCCAGCCTTGTTGATGAAAGCGAAAATTCACGAACACTTATTTATGTATACGCTTTTAATAAGGTTTCCTAAATAAATTCAAGATCTATGTCTAGATAAATTTATGGTTTTCATATTAAGGAAAATATGTGTAGGTACATGAAAAAGAAATTCTCAGAGGTAAACAGTTTTGAAAAGATGTTAGGTATTCAGTTTTGTGTCATTTGTTTTCAACACAAATACTTTCTATGTGTAAAATCGTGATTTATTTCATTGGTAATTCATAGAAACCTACAAAATAACGGTTATATTAATATTGTCTTAAGTTTTCACGATTCATAATTTAAATAAAACTGCTTTTTAACCGGATTAATAGCGAATTTATATTTTACATTTTAACTCGACGTTTCGGTGTCTTTGCAGACCCCGTGGTCACGAGCGACTGACAGATTTAGGTTATAATTTACTCTGTGACATAAGAATCCTTTACGTAAACGTTTTCATTAGCTTTTTCATTTAACTCTACTGAAGAGCTAGCTTTAATATTCACGTAGCCGATAACTAGTTATTACATGTTCCTTAATTAATTTATTTCTTAAAAGTACGTGTAATTTTAAGCAGGTTCGCATGAGGGTAAGATGATTTGCCTATCCTACCCTTTTATCACCAAACGAGCTTTTTGCCGCAACTTTGTAGGCGCTGAAGAATTTCAGAAACTCCTGCCATAATACAACCCGACATCCATTGAAAGAACCTTTATACTAAGTTTCACATCAGTGCACTCAAGGAATAAGATTTGTCATTCAAACTAAAAAGTCCTATATTTGCCGTTCCCGTGGGAATCTCAGGAATTCCTTCTATGTTATAACCAGACACCTATTGAAGAACCTTTATACTAAGTATCACATCCATGCACTCAAGGAATAAGATTTTTCATACAAACTAAAAAGTTCAATATTTCCCGTTCCCGTGGGAATTTCGGGAATTCCTTCCTTAGAGCTCGTATGTTCCAGATTTCAGCTTTTTACGCCCCGTAGTTATGGCTGTACGTTGCCTGTAAGTCACTCAGTCAGTAACGGAACAGTTCTATATGTTAAGATTGGTGGAAATAAGCCAGGCACGCTTCGCAACAGATATATTGAAAAGCTAGCTATGAAATAAATAATAAATAAATATTTCTGACACTCTTAATGTGTTATAATTCCTAAATAACAGATAAATAAAACAACCAAATACAACGGTGATGTCACCAATAAGTATTAATATTATATAAATTTATTTTTAAATACTACATTGGTTGAAAAGTTCGCGGCCTGGCCATTAAAAAAAAAACTTTTGTTATTTTTTCTGCCGTCATTTTGAACTGTCATTATTCAATTGTCAGCCCGCGAATTTTCAATTTGATATCTTGTTTAAATAAAATTTTACGAACAATATAAATACGTGTGTAGAACAAATTTTCACTAATGGAGAAATTTGAACAACGTGCTGTGATTAAATATTTGTTTAAAAAAAGATTAACACCAAAGGAGATCCATGATGACATGCAAACAACATTAGGGGAATCTGCCCCGTCTTATACCACTGTGAAAAAATGGATTGCAGAATTTAAACGTGGACGAGAGAACATCGAAGATGACCCTCGCTCCGGCAGGCCAATGACGTCTACGACCGAAGAAAACATCAATAAAGTGTGTGATCTCATATTGAAAGACCGTAGATTGACTATCAAAGAAATTGCAGACACTATAGGCATCTCATATGAACGAACGCAAAACATCATTGTCCATGAACTCGGCTTTTCTAAGGTTTCGGCTAGGTGGGTCCCCAGATTGCTTTCAGTAGAGCAAAAGCAAATTCGACTCACGATTTCTCGCGACTGTTTGGAGATGTTCGAGGCTGATCCACAAGGTTTTCTTGACAGATTTGTGACAATGGATGAAACCTGGGTTCACCACTATACCCCAGAATCAAAACAACAATCCAAACAATGGAAAAAATCAGGTGAACCAACTCCGAAAAAAGCAAAGGCAATTCTGTCGGCTGGCAAGGTGATGGCATCGGTTTTTTGGGATGCTAAGGGTGTCATTATGGTGGACTACCTTCCAAAAGGCGAAACAATAAACTCTGCGTACTATAGCACTCTTCTGCGCCGTTTACGTGAAGAAATTAAACAGAAACGCCCAGGATTACTGAGAAAGAAAGTGTTGTTTCACCAGGACAACGCCCGAGTCCACACGTCTGTCGAGTCTATGGCTCAAATTCGTGATTGTGGTTTCCAATTGTTGCCACATCCAGCTTATTCTCCTGATTTGGCACCTTCGGACTTTCATCTGTTTCCAAACCTGAAAAAACACCTCGGTGGGCAGAAATTTTTAACGAATGAAGAGGTCGAAGCCGCTGTTAACCTGTATTTTGAAGACCTTGAGGAATCTTTTTTTAAAACACGTATGGAAGCATTGGAAAGCAGATGGAAGAAGTGCATAGAGCTAAATGGAAATTACGTCGAAAAATAAAAATATTTTTGTATGTACTTTATTCTGTTTTCTTGACTAGGCCGCGAACTTTTCAATCCACCTATCCGTACCTAAGAAAATATGTACACCCATAAAACTTCTTCAGATGTTCTAAACATTTGACATGCAACAGAGATAGAACCCGAAATTTCCTAATTTTCAGCCAGATATTCCCTGTCTGTAAGGCGTTGAAGTTCATAAAAATTATTCTAGCAAAATGCCTTTACAAAATCAATTGTATCCAAAAAAAATAACCTTATTACCTACTATGAATAAAATATAACTGGGAAATATATTCTTGATCAGATTTTCCACAACACACAAAGGTTGTGAGTAAGAAAATGCTTTCTAGTATTAAGTACAGTTATATGCAATGTACTTGCATTAAATCATTTTGCATTAATTCCCTTCTTCTCAGACTTTATCATTTGTTTTTATAGTATAGGTATTAGATTTGTCCATTTACAGAACACTTTTTTCTAAATCACAAAATCGAAGAAAAAAAAACGAATAATAAAAACTATACAACAGCTCCCCTTTCCTTACACGAAAATATGTCTTATTTACATAGCGAAAAGAAACATGACAAAATGCCCGTGTAAACAGGACGCATTGCTCGGAAATGCATTTGTTATGAAACTGCGCAGCTAGGCCGCGGGCATAACTCGCGCGCGCGTGTTTATACAACTCTTTCCCTGAAAAATGCATTGTCAACTGTTTCTGCTAGCCTGGTACAGTTACTTTCAGAATTTGCTCAGATACAGTTACTACTTGTTTTCTTCTCGAAATTTACACAAATGAAGTAATGGAGGAGATTGCTTCTGAGTAGCGATGGAAAAAACAAGGTAAGATATTTTTTAACACAGTTGCTCAAAAAGTGGCGTATTGCAGGGACGTTTAGCGTTCGGGATGTGGGCTATTTCACACTTGTGCTTTTTCTTTACCTTTTCCGCACTCGTGCGTTCTCTTTCCCAAATTTCAAAATAATGTCGATTAAAAAGAAAAAATCAACCACGAAGTTTTTACTAAAAAAAATTCATAGAAGTTTTTACGATTCTTGCAAATATTTCTGAAAAGAAGCTACTAATTTGTTTCAATATCAGATATAATGATTTGATGCAATGAGTTAGGTTAGGTTTCATTGCATTTTATCTCATTAAATTCATTTTCATTTCATGTCAATACAAAAAATCTACTAAAGACTTGGCTGTATGGGCATAGTTCCCTTTGCCTACCCAGAATGGGTAAACAAAAAAAATCTCTGTTTATAATCTTTCACGGCTGGCGCCATTTTGTATATTTTATAAAATTGCTTAATTTTTTCGCAACTGTATTAAAAATAGTCGTTCAGTACACGTGCGGAACCGTCATTGCAACGGTTGCAAATGACAGGCTTTCCGCACTCGTAATGAAATATACTATTTTATACGGTAGAAACAGCGTGGCGTGTGTAGATGAGAGTTTGTTATATTATATGACAAAACCAGAGCAAGAGTTTATTATTGAAAGAGTAAAAATCTCATTTTAAGATACGGAGGTGAGAACGTAAGGCATAAGGCATATTAAATATGGAATTTATAAAGTGAACTATAACCAGAACGTAACTGGGCATAGCCCCAGAGACTAGATTCACTAAGTAGTAAATGTTAGATGAAGCTTAAGACCTTTTCAGTTCAAGTAAAAAGCTTTAATTGTATGCTTGTGACTGGATCATTATGGTGTTAATATACGATTCAAAATATAAATATATTTAGTTTGACGGCGACCTAATGGTAAGTTGTTGCTTCAGCTTCACAATAACAATTAATTTTCCAAAACTATTTTGAACTGAAACATCGAATTCAATTTCTGTAAGGCATCTTCGTGCAAAGACATTTTGCGGTGGAGTTTTCCGAATTTCGGACCCACGTAGACCCTTAAAGTATTTAGATTCTCATGTCTTTTATACGAAACATAATCTTGCTATTTTATGTAATTTATATTGGATACCGCTCATGTAGGAATACTGAAACCCAGGGACCCAGGGACCCAGATTAAAAAGCACTTGTCTCGAGCTAGGTACGTACCCTATACGTAAAGAGTATTATTATGTAGCATGGTTTGTTTTTTTAAGATACGTCCAGATACTGCATACTGTACATATTCCTATAAGTAAGCGTAATTGTGTTCTACAGTCAGTGCAATTAACGAAACTACTGAAGTTCCAGTCGAAGTCCACGATTGAAAACGCATTTCTTGACCACCAAAACTTCCATTTATGATGCCAATGGCCCCTTATTCTCTCTTAACGCCGCCAGTTGTATATAGTGCTTTTGGTAACAGTAAAGGTGATTTGTCTAAGCATACATTGCATAATAAAAGTAGTGGCTAAGAAAATTAATTGATAAAATAAAATTTTGAATTCCTACTTTCGATTTTGTCTCTGACAAGTAGGTACCAGTGGGAGTTAAATATCTTCAAGAAAACGGCATGTATTTACACCAAATTGACAGTCAAATCGGAACATCCGTTTGGAAACTACGGTGCCACACGGAAACACACACGACAAACTTATAACATCCTCCTTTTGAGCGGTATCTAGAGTTTATACAATATTAGATATTGCCCGCGACTTCGTTCGAGTTAGACTTTTCTTTAGTTTAAGTGGGATCTTGCTTCCATGCTGGACTGGGAGCGAACAAAAAACATAGAATGTACCAGCTGCTTCTCTTCCCGGCCATACTGTAAAAGTCAGTAAAGGGAGAGAGGTTTTATTGGCATTTTTGTGGGCGATAGGCTGACCCCCTGTCACTGCAATAGCCTCTCTCCATCATTATAATACCTCATTTGTCAAACGTGATATCAGATGGTCTTATAACCACTGGTGTTCTGCCTACCCCATAAGGGATACAGGCGTGAAGTAAGTGGGTATGTAAGTGGGATCTCACATTTTGAAAAAGAGGTGCGTTAAAAAACGAGTTTACTGAGCGATTAAAATTACTTACCACGTTATGTGGTGGCAAACCGTGAAGTATTTTTTGAAGTAAAAAAGTATTTTTTCGGGGTAAAAAGTAGCTTTAATGAGCCATTCGACATAAACATGAAAATTAATGTTAAATGGCTCATTAAAGCTACTTTTTATCTACAAACAAACACTCTGCTCAGAGTCTTACCAATATTTTTCTTTACCTACCTTAGAAAACTTTCTTTCAGATTATAGTTCGCTAACAGTCTCTTCTGTTGCAGGATTACGACGAGCACTTTGGCGATGGGGTAAACCTGTCTGCCTCAGACGCCAGTGGTTACGGGTTCGATTCCCGCAAGGAACAAGAAAAAAAAAGTGTTTCGTGTCTGAGTGTTTTTCTATTTATATTCTAGGTTCTATATTTTATTTTATTATTTATTTATTACTGACTTTTTATTTTTGATATTGTCTTGAGTTATTACGATTCATTAACATAATAAAATACTTTATTTATTGGGGACTAATTCAATTCAATTCATTTTATTAGCACGAATAAGGTAGTACAAAGGATGTTTTACAAAGGTTGAGTTCAAGCCATATTCTGCCATACTGGCATGTACATGAAAAATAATATATAATTTCATATTTCTTTAGATTTGAGATTTTATATAAACATGCATTTAATAAGCATTAAATAAGTTTACGTCGTTATCGTTAAAGTAGTCACATAATGTGTAATAGCACTTATCAAGTAAAAAACATTTCAATTGGTTCTTAAAAGTATTAACATTATTTACATCTTTAATGGCTTTAGGCAATTTGTTATAAATTCTGGGAGCCATCCCGAAGAAACTTTCTGATAAAAATGCGGTACTGCGAGGATGAGCCGAAATTGTGTTGATGTGCCTTTTCCTTCTTAATTTGTCAAATTACGCAAGGTTTTTCTTTACAAACAGAGCTGTTTCTAGTATATAAAGGGATGGAAAAGTCAGAATTTTAGATTTTTTGTAAAAAGGTTTACATGATTCTATACGTTTTAGATTATAGATCTGATGCAACGCTTTTGGGCTTTAAAGATCATTAATTTATCCGTTGAGTGTCCCGAAAAAATTACCCCATAACGCAAAATTGACTCAACGTATGCATAGTATGCTGACAGGACCAATTTCTCGCGGACTAAACCCGCTTTTGACCTTATTCTAACCTGAATATAAGTAAAGATGAAGTTGACAATGACAGCACATGGAATTTGGTCGATACCTACTCTTATAGCTCTTCTTAAATATTGCCGGAAAAAAACACCACCAGATCGATATTTGACGGCAGATTTAAATCCAGGTAGGTTTAAAACCACTGATAAGCCGCCTTTAACTTCGATAAAACCAGCCCGCTTAGATAATTAGATTAGATTTTACGACGCACGTTAGGGTTATTCTCAGTCGACGTCACACGGCTAAAATACGCGATTTTATATTACCATTTAACTTATAAAAGTACGCTAAACTCCAGATAAAACGTATTTTTTAATCGTGGAACTGTTACAGCTATGATACATTTAATGGACGACGACTATGATTTATCCTTTATTCGGGTTTTACTCGATATCAGTACAGATTTTTGCTGCCTCTATGTGGAGCGAATACTAGAGAAGAAAACATTTCATTACTTGTAAATAGTTCGCTTCTTTTCTAACAAGACATTTGTGATTCCCGACAGTATTAGGATGAGGTCGCCAGGTCGAAAGATGTACTATACTGCCTATAGTTGCCTGTCTACAAGACGAAAAAAGAATTTTTTTGCTTTTTATTTTATACCAGCAGCTTTGCCAGCAGCAATGTTTAGTTTGACGCGCGTAACTTTTGCTGACGCGCTGGGTTTTTTTTGATAAAACGAAGCTTACTTATAAGTATAGCCTAAGAGTTTAGCACAGAGGTTTCATTTTCAACTCCAAAGATATTCAAATCTTTTCAAATCTTAGTGCACGGTTCTGAGAGTAACGCAATTAAACAAGTTGAAATATGTTTTTGAGTATATACTATAAACAAAATAACCATATCTTTCGTCTGGATAATATTTGTATAGACTTATGTCCGCAGCAGGCCTGAAACATGACTTTAGATAAAACAACGCAGAACAAAATGAATCTCACTGAGCTATAAAAGTTTAAGCGCTCCACTTTATTTCAAAAGCATAAAATTGCTTTTATTTTGTCCGCTATTGAACCATTTTACATAGATAGGATTTTTTTAAGTAGCCTGTTTAATATGAAACGATAAAATTATTGGCGTATAATTCTATTTTTCATTTCTATTCGACGATACGGCGTCTTCGCTGATCCTGTTCTAACAGTGAACGAAAAAAGCATGAAAGAGTAACTTCACAAAAAATCTCCTTTTTGGTACGGCACACGAACTAAAACCTAAAAGAGTAGTCATAGTGGACGATGTAAGTAGCTAATTAGACTAATGTAGAAGTAGCAATGAAAGATATGAATATTTTAACTTTGTATATTTTGTTTATTATGTAGGCAAAAAGTTTACGTTCATAATTTGGGGACCGGCTGTTGTAGTGGTAACATAAATTGCCTTCAACGCCAGAGGTACTGGGTTCAAATCCCGGTGACGTTAGATATTTTGTGATGAACACAGATATAGCCATCAGGTCAAGAATGCTTATATGTATATTTTTTATATAAAAAAATATGTATAGTGTATATTCAAAGTCATATTGTTGTTAAGTTTAATACTTATCTGTTTAGTATCCATAAAACAAATTCTTCAAGGAACTGGGCTGCATAATGTTGTGTGAATGTCTGAAATATTCATAAATTGATTGATTGATATAAGACTAAAACGCTGCTAAATGAATTTCTTAGAGTCTTAGCTAAATATTTTACGATTATTCGTATATCTTCCAAAACCATTTTCTCAACATTCTGAAGTTTTGTTATTTTGAATAGTTGGTATTTTTTTATTTTGCAAACAGAATGCACAAATACGTCTGTTAATTTCATCGGGCATAACACCATCCCCGTATGAATAGTTGCCCTATGTTTTATTTAATAAAAACTTGAATATGTACGGGTCTATTTACACTAAATCTTGTATATCTTTATTGCAGGTGCGATCGATTTATAATAGTATATTATGTAACAAGTGAGCGAAGTTGCTAATTACAGTCGAGGCTGTGATTTGAGCCCGAGCCGCAGGCGAGGGCTTAATAATGAGCCGAGACTGTAATTAGCAACGCTCACGAGTCACATACGACGTTTTTCAACACACTTGTGAGTAAAAGACAGACATACGTGATCATAAAATAACAAACACACTTAATAACAAAGCTGTGAATTGTGATTGAAAAATGGCGCCGAACCTCGCGCATGCGCGTAGGTTTTTTTTTCCGTCAAATGTGTCAATGTCTGTATAGCATATACAGCCTATTTTAAGTGAAAATGTTTAATTTGGAGTGGTAAATGCAAATATTTTAATATTTTATGATAAATTATTGTAAATTGTGAATAATTTGTTTAATATACAAATTTATTTTACTAATATAAGGCGCAAACATTTAAAAATGTATATGGATTTGAAGTGGTATAAAACCTCTTTGTTGTTTCTGAAAATATTTAGTGTATAACCCGGACCAATAAAATATGCTCTGTTTTCTCGCATGTTATTTGCACAAAGGTACAATTCAACTTTGTAGGATTCATTATATTATGCACTAGGGTATAATATATTATGCACGCGTGACTTATAGCCCAGTTTATAGTTCTAAACTCAATAGAATAACGCTCACTTTACGAGCAAGTGTGTTGAAAAACATTTTATAAATCGATACAAATACGTTCGATGACATAATAACTACGAAGTAAACACGAAAAAATTGTGTGAAAGGTTATGAGTATGAGTATGTGAGTCCCAGGCTCCTGTGGTTGAGACTGAAAGTAGGTTTGACCAGGATTTTTATCCTTTGTCTGTATGCACCAGATATGTCCAAGCCACAGGCAGTCAGGGAAGAGTTTTGGGACAATGTAAGAGATGTGCTTGGAAGGTGTGAAGATAATGAAAGGATTGTTATGTTAGGCGATTTTAATGGCTGGGTGGGAGTAAAGCGTGATGGGTATGAAAGGGTGTTAGGTAATTTTGGTGACGAAAGAATAAATGATAATGGCACAAGTCTGTTAGATGTATGTTTGGAGAGAAAGCTTGTGGTGACTAACACTATGTTTAGTCACAAAATGATTCATATGTATACATGGCAGAGACAGTCTGAGAGAAGTATGATTGACTTTGTAATAGTGGATGAACGATTGAGAACGAAAGTTAAGGATACGAGAGTGTACCGTGGAGTAAATGTCGGAAGCGACCATTTTCTTGTGGTGTCAAGAATAGCAGGTCTGCTCAAAAAATGGCGACATCGCCCACAGGTACGTATGTCTGGAAGGAAAAGAGTGAAAGTCGAAAATTTGCAAGATGAGACTGTCCGTGAGAAATATAAGTTAGAACTGAAAGAAAGGTTGGAACCGCTATTGAATGATGAAGACTGCGAGATAGAAGAATATTGGAGTAGATTTAAGAATGGTATCGTAGAAACGGCCACCCAAATATGTGGGGTAAGTGTGAAGAAGAATGTGAGAAGAGATAAGAACGAGTGGTGGGATGATGAAGTGAAAGGTTGTGTATTAGAAAAGAAGAAAGCGTGGCTAGATCTACTAGCTGTGAGGGGCAGAAATAGAATACGAGATGACTTGAATGATGATGAAAGAGTAGCAAAAGAAAAGTATGATAGATTAAAAAAGACTGTGAAAGATATTGCAAGCAAAAAGAAAAAAGAATGTAAGAACAAGCTTGATAGGAAATTCTCGGAAAACTTTCGAGCCAATTCCAAACTGTTCTGGCACTTAGTCAGAAGAGCCCGAGGGCAGGTTGGAGACTCGAAAGTGGGCGTGTTAAGAGATCAGGATGGGAATATTGTTAGTGAGCATGAAGATATTATGAATCAGTGGAAAGAATATTTCGAGAATTTATTTGAACGAAGTGCGAGTGATGTTTTGGAAAGTAGGTGGTCCAGTGGTGTGGCCAATCGTGAAAGTGAGATAAGTATGGAAGAAGTTATGAAAGCAATGGCAGGTTTGAAATTGGGTAAAGCGGCAGGGTATGATCGAATAGATGCCGAAATGCTCAAGGCGGGTGAAAGTGTCACTGCAAACCTGTTGTACCAGCTTTTTAATAAGTGTTGGCGGTCCGGCCGTGTTCCAGGCGACTGGTGCAAGGCCGTTATTGTGCCACTTTATAAAGGAAAGGGGTCACAGCAGGAATGCAAAAACTTCCGTGGCATTAGCCTTTTGAGTATTGTGGGCAAAATGTATGCAAAGATATTAATCGAAAGAGTGATGGATGAAACAGAAAGCAAGATCTGGGATGTGCAAGCGGGATTTCGAAAGGGGATGGGATGCACGGATCAAGTCTTTGCCTTAAGATCAGTAACCGAGAAGGTTCTGGCTAAACACCGAAAGGTTTTCTGCTGCTTCATTGACTTGGAAAAGGCGTATGACAGTGTGATGAGGAATGAACTTTGGTCAACACTATCCGAGTTTGGGGTGGACAGTGACTTGATACGGGCACTCAAATCCTTATATAAGGACTCGAGTGCTTGTGTCAGGTTGAATGATGACTACACAGAATGGTTTAGCATCGATCGCGGTGTTAGACAGGGCTGTGTAGCGTCTCCATGGCTGTTCAACCTATTCATTGATAGCTGTTTGAAAGATCTGAAAGAGTCTGAATGGGGTTTAAAAATGAATCAGACAGTGATCAAAACTCTGCTTTACGCCGACGACCAGGTTCTACTTGCATCGTCTGCGTCGGAATTGCAACAAATGGTCACTGTGATGCATGAGTCGTTTAAAAGAAAAGGTGTGAAAGTGAATGTTGGAAAGACGAAAGTCATGGTTATGGAGAGGAATGAAGATATGACGGAATGCAATATTATGATAGGGGACGAAAAAGTGGAACAAGTGAAAGAGTTTGTATACTTGGGGTCCTTGTTTACAAGAGATGGGAAGTGTGAAGGTGATATTGAAAGGAGAGTAAAAGCAGGAAATTGTATTAATGGCGCCATATACTCGATAATGGCAAGCAAAACTATACCAAATAAGGCTCGTCTTGCCGTACTTGAGGGAGTTTTGGCGCCAACGCTTATGTATGGTAGTGAATCTTGGGTGTGGCAGAAGAGACATGAAAGCAAGATTAATGCTGTGGAGATGAGAGCGTTGAGAAGCATGTGTGGAGTGAAATTGAGTGCTAGGGTGCGCAATAGTGAAATAAGAAAGAGATGCGGATTGAAAGAAGATGTAGTGACTAAGATTGAAAAGGGTATGCTACGGTGGTTTGGACATTTGGAAAGGATGAGTGAAAGTAGATTTACGAAAGAGGTTTACAGAGCAAGAATGGATGGTGCTGTCGGAAGGGGCCGCCCTAGGCGAACGTACGCCGATCAAATTGGTGACGTTCTTAAAAAGGGCCTAGTTAAAAGTACCCGTAACCGGCGATCATGTATGAAAAGATTAATGAACGTGGAGGAAGCGAAAGAGGTATGTCTGGATCGAAGCAATTGGTGTTCCCTTGTCTCTGCCTACCCCAAAGGGAGACAGGCGTGAGGTTATGTATGTATGTATGTAAACACGAAATCACGAAACCACCCGAATGAATTTCCTGAATTGAATAAGACTGAATTTTCGTTGGGCCATTTTCAAGCGCTAGTTACTCTTCTATGCTTTTTTCACTGGGCTCTAAGCAATGTCAATGTCTCTATGTCATATATATATATATAATGTGATGTCATATATTCTGAGTATGATAAGTATAAAAAGTTAAGCAGCGTTTGGCTCGGTCTATACAAGGACGAGTGTCCGCCGATCATAATTTTTTCATGATGCTTGTACATACTTACATACGTCAGAGGGGCGTGAGGGTGAAATAAGGGTATAAGGGACTTAATGAATTAAGTACAATTTTCCTATTCTCAGGGAAAAATATGTATGTATAAAAGTTTAGTTACTTTCAAGTTTATAAATAGAAATTATTTCATTTTATGTACTACAAAAGGTGTGTCGCGTTAACTCCGAGAAAAACTTTAGTGGTACAAAAACACAGGGTTGAAGAAAAAATATATGATTCAGCAAGAAAATATAGTAAAACATAAAAAGACATGCAATTAAAATTATGTTTTTATGGTACTAAAATTGTTTTGCTCGTTATCCTCGTCACCACTACTTTCTATATAAGGGACCTAAGTATCTAGAAATGCTCGTAATTTAAAAGGTTTGTAAAAAATCTTCTTATTTTTATTCACTTTTCATACAGTCTTTCGTAAGAGATAATTCTCTTGAAATCGCAATTTTTATTAAGATTTAAAAATTAAATAAATTATATTCTAGTGTATTTTTATACAAATATTCCGTTGCTGACTAAGTGCCAGACAGATAACGTAAAACTATACCCACTGGGCACAGAGAGCTGAAATTTGGAACATACGTTCCTTAGGGACTGGAGAGGAGCACTAAGGAAAGAATTTCCGAAATTCCTACGGGGACGGGAAATATTTGGACTTTTTACTTTGTATGAAAAATCTTATTCCTTGAGTGTACTGATGTGATACTTGGTATAAAGGTTCTTCAATGAATGAGCGGTTGTTTTTTAAAAGGAATTTCCGAAATTCTCACGGGAATGGGAAATACAGGACCTTTTATTTTGTATGAATTTTTTTTTTCCTTGAGTACACGAATGTGATATTAGTATAAAGGTTCTTCAATGGATGTCTGGTTGTATTGTAGAAGGAAATTTCGAAATTAACACGGGAACGGGAAATATAGAACTTTTTAGGTTGTATGAAAAATGTTATTCTTTGAATGCACGGATGCGAAACGTTATATAAAGGTTCTTTCAATGGGTGTAAAGTAGAAGAAGTTTCTAAAATTCCCACCGGAAGGGTAGTTTAGCGTGTACGAAGTTGGGGGAAAAGATGGTAACGTTTTAAGAAAAAGATGGGTTAACGATGTAGTTTCTGCAATTTTTTTGAAGAGAGCGCCCTGATTCTTTAAAATACTGTATAAAATAAACTTTGTCCCTTCGACTTTCGTCACTTTAAACCTCAAACCCTTCAAATAACATCAATATTGAGCCCCTGTAAGACCCACAACTTAAACAGCCGTTGTTTTACATATCAAGGTGATTTCCACGAAAGTAAATATAATAGATGCCACAGAATGCCACAGAATAGCAGGGTTTGGAATTGACCATGTGGGGTATTTAAGTCGATGAAATTGTGTATATTTACTGCTCCTAAAGTCTATAACTACATGCGGAGTCACACTGTATAAGACTGTAATATAATCAATCCAAATACACATAAAAATAAAATACACATATTAATCATCGTCATATTGCATAGAAGCTATCCCGATTAATCAGTACATCTATTGAGGGATTTGATTATAAGCTGTAGTGATTAGCTGTTTCAATGCGACCACTGGATAAAGCATCCAATCGGGAGACAGAGAGAGACAGAATAATTTCTGAGCTTAATCTATCTACGTGTTTGCGATCGCAAAATAATAGTTATTTATTTATCGGTACGTGTAGCATAAGTTTTACTTAAAATTAACGAGTAAGATAGAGATACGATAAAGTTAAACAAATACACAGGAAAAGAAAAATATAATAATAAAAACACGCTTCTTACAAAAGGTTTATAAAGTTAAAACTCTTCATTTTTACAACTTTTTTATTTGCCTATGGAATATAAGTCGTTGCTTCTTCCCATCCCTTAGATTTTGTTTCTTCTTTACTTTGAATTAATCAACCTAAACGGGGTCCCGGTTCCCGGTAGCGCAACGGTTGTGTGTACTTGTTCGCAGCATCAGCGGATCCAGTTTTGAACACGTACTTGTTGTACTTGGGTCGGGTTTTACGGGGTCCTCCTATAATAGTCCATTATTTTTTATCAACAGTTTAGGGCGAATTACGAAAAAAATGTTTTTCCTAAATTAAAATTAAAAAATTTTTCATAGTGTATAAAATTTAAGTTTAAACTTCATTTTATGACTACATGCCATTAGATGGAAATGTTTTTTTACTTGCTGTGTAGTCATAAACTTTTGTTCACTTAGAAGAATTTTGGAATTTTTAACTCATTAATATGCCAAAAAATCTGATCGACGTGATCGTCGATCGATGGAAGCGGCAACACCCTTAATCTGCTTTTAAAATATGCTAGTGTTCCTCTGTGAGATCTCTATAACACAGGCTTAAACAAGCCTTCTTGTGTACACACGCGTGTCTCATTTAAGGCATTTCATTAATTTCGAAACTCATTGTAGTGTATGAGGAAATAAACTTTTTCTTGTGATTTATCCGGCGTTTTCCTCAATCGCGCTTGTCGCTAAGCGGAGATAGCGCCGAGGAAAAAGGAAATATGTTAAGAAATGATATTGCTGTTTAATATGAAAATAATAATACTTGGTAACATCTAGGATATCACTGAGCAGGGACAAAGCATAATTTGGCAGTAGATTTTGTACACTGGCAAAACCTAAAGGTTCAATTTAATTTTTACCGCTTTAATATCTAATTGTTATCTTATTAAATAATTATTAGACTCTTATTCATACAGCGCCATTTAGCCCTAAATTTAATTTCTAGAACTTGTGTTATACACAACATTGAGTATATTAGCTTGGTGCGGGAATCGAACCCGTGACTTGGGTTTCCTATAATATTGTTTTCCTATCATCGTAACAATTTTAAACCGCTTTATTTATATTCCACTTATGTTTTCCTATCCGTAATTGTTTCATGTTTTCTTATACAGTTTCTTTGTTTAGTTCTTAGGAGATATCTAACTAGCCTCTCTTCTACTTGTGGAAGTGAGAAGCCGACGAGAACCAACATCGTGAACCTGCGATATTTTTCTGAATCGACGATATTTTTACTATAGGACATCTGACAATTTAAAATGAATGCAAGCAATTAAACCGTTTTATCACGTGACATCTGATTGTGAAGGTTTTTGAAAATTATTTAGTAATTTATTTCGTCCTCTTAAAAGACTACACCTTTGTTTGACCTCAATTTCTCCTGATGGTAGGGTTGTCAACTATACTGTTTTTAACAGTATCATACTGTTTTTCACCACATTATACTGTTTACTGTTAAACAAAAATAAAGTACCTATACTCTGGCAAATAATTCAATGCAGTAAACAAAAATAATGATACCAGTTAAAAACTTCGTAGTGTAAGTACTGAATGAGAGTGATTGAAAACGAACGAGTTTTTGTCATTCGTTTTGCATAAAAATTTAAAGTTTATAAATAATTGATTTCAGGTGTTTACTTTATCTTTAAAGTCACTTTAATGAAACTAATTAATTACCAAACATACCGAGTGCTTTAAACGGTAAAAAATTTTGAAGTAAAATCAACTTGATAACTTTTTATTTTTAAATTCGTTTTATCATAAAAAGATGAAATTTCAAAAATTGTTTCCCTTTGCAAACAGCACCATAAAAAAAGAAATATCAGCCAAAATGTTTTTTTTCATACATTACGATATTATTATTTAAAAAATAATTAAGTACATTCATTCACTTCAACCACATCACTATTTCTATATTCTTCTCTAAAGTGGGCACACTGGGACTGTCAATTTACTGCCTTGAATTATTTGCCAGAGTATATACCAAATACAGTTTTCAACATAAGAAGTTAAACTCTTAAAATGCTAGACTTTAATTAATAATTTGTGTAAGAAGTTCTAAAAATATATTTTTTAAACATAAAATAAATTGAATACTGTTTATTTTTCCTAAATGTTTGATATTCTTTTCAGACTGAAATTTTTATGTAATTTATTTCTAGAAAAAAAAGTTAGCAACCCTACCTGATGGTTAGAGCCGACGATGTTGAAGATAAAATAAATTGGATACAGGCAGATAAAAAGTAGGTATTTTAGTAAGATACTCTTATTGATCCATATTTATTAACACGTTTTTTTTATTCCTTACCGTACCTACGCAAAACGGAGCAGTAGGTACCTAAATATAAAACATCAATTTATCTCTTGATTTTCCTAGCAAAGTTTGATTTTCTCTTCCATTGTATTTCAATGTGTTTTATTATTTAGTGAAACTTTCTTCAGATTCGTGCCTGGCAAGATAAACCTTATGTCAAGAGAATCTCATCAAACCTCTCAATGCTCCTTCGAAATTGTGGTGTTTCGCGAAAATAAGTAATTTCCTTATTTCTTTCGGAAGTTTCCTCAAAGCCCCTTACACAAAGGATTCTCAAGTCAATTCTCCGAAAAGACTACCTATCCATAGTTTGTATCAAGTTCACATTTACGTCATTTTAACTGCGTCTACGACGCAGTAGACTGTAGGCCTTTCGTTCTATTTTTAAAACTCGAGCACGTAATCTATGAATTATTCAGTTATTACATCGAACTTTTTTCCTGTGCTTGGCTTAGCTTAGTGATATACAGGGTTGATTTTTAGTCACCAGCCAAATTTAATGGTTAGATTCTTTGATACTTTATAAACGTACCTGCATATTTATTTTAGCGTCGCTCAGTACAAAAAAAGTAGAAATATGGAACTACAAACTTTTTAAAAATAGTTGCTGTTGATAAACATAGCTACTACGACGCGGCATTTCATTGTTAATACTACGACGTAGCACTGCAAGATGTTTTGTAGTAGCGAGTAGTCATCTTTATTTTAATGGAAATTAAGAGTGACCATGCCTTGGTTAATATCTTAGCGGATATATTAATTTCCTTGTAAAAAATTAATACTTTATTTTTTCAAAAATCGTTTCTATAAATGATACTTTTTGCATAAAAAAATTGGCCGGTGACTACAAATCAACCCCGTATAGCTACAGCCTTCTTAATAAATAATAATAAATAAATATTTCTGACACTCACACAATATTATCTAGCTCAAATTAAGTTTCTTAAAGAACTAGATAACTGATATACTTAAGAAATATATAAACATACATATTGAATAAATATATATTTTTTATTAGAATAAACTTAAATAAACATATAATCATTCAAGACTTGACGACTAATATTTGTGTACATTACACAAACATCTGCCGCCGCCGGGATTCGGACCCAGGACCTCATAGAAGGCAAAGTACGTTACCGCTACACCAGCCGGTCGTCTTAATTTGTAAGAATGAACCAAAGATTAACTAAAGAATTTGCCAACTTCATGGTGTAGAATTAGGATAGTTTTCAAAATTTTCTAAAACCATAACAACTTCAAAACGAGCTTATTGAAAAATCTTCATTCATAAAATACGATTAGGCCGGCTTTGTACTGCAACCGCAAAACGTGTTGAAAATGTATTTGCTATTTTTTTTTAAAAGGTTCCCTCTTTTCAAATGCCATGTTCAAATGTCATGGATCCAAATCTATGCTAGGTAGATTTTGGGATATCTAAGAAGAGAACTAAGTCATAGTTATTATTCAGGGTAATTAAATAAGCTGGCAAAGTGACTTCGTACTTATACGGGAAGATATGTCGCTGTATCTCGCTGCGGGAGCCCATATCCACATGTTGTCTGCTGGCTGAAGGTTGTCTTTGAAGCTTATTATCTTCAAAATGTCTATACACTATAACACTTTTCTTACTAATAAAGTGGAAATAAAGTTTGCAACTCATGTAAAATTTCTGAGGTTTAAAAGTGTTTCGTTGGCTGGAGGCACTGGAGGACTGGAGGTACCTACTGGAGATATAAGTACCTACATTTTTTCAACTATGACAAACAAAAATGGATTCATTCGGACTCGACACAACAAATTGGGTACTAAATCCTAGATATACCTACTACTCACATCGTACTTGGACGTGAAGTAAAGATAGGTATGTGTGTTCTGGCGGTGTTTTAGGAGGAGTGATAGCAAAGACTCGAGCCTTTTAGTCACAAATTTAAAGCTTACAAGCCTTTTCTAAAGGCGGACTCATAAAATAGAACTACTAAAAGCTGCTTATTAAAAAAGGCCTTGCGCCTTTTTTAGGCTCGAGCTTTTTTTTACTCAAGCCTTTTTTGAAGACTAGCGAGTTTTAAGTCTCTTTTCAGGATTATGTTAATGGGAAGGCATTATTGATTAAAGTTCAATGTTATGTTATTATCATTTATAATAAGTAGGTTTACCTACTCGTACATGATTTTACGAAATGTAATAAAGCAAAGGTTCTAATTTTTTGAAAATTAATCACTAAAACGTTTAACCAGGATAAGAGGCACATTGATGATTGTATGCGTTTATTGCTCAAACGATTCCTTTTTTTTCTTTTATTGATTATTAATTAATAAAAAGAAAACTAAAAATAAAAGTTAAAAGCTATATTAGAAGGCACACAAATTTTTAGGCTTCACGCTTCTCGAGCCAAAAGCCATAATTAGGACTAGCCTCGAGAGCTTGCGGGCTATTAAGCCTTTTAGCCTCCGAGCCATCGCAATAAAGCGGCGAGGTTTAAAAAAGGGCTAAAAGGCTCGAGTCTTTGCTATCACTAGGGAACCCTTTCCTTCCTGATCTCGGTTTACTGGATTTTCTTCAAGTACATCGAGATCGTTGTGGCACAGCAGGCAGCAACATTTAACATATAGAATATTATACTCTCAGCATTTGTGCATATCATTCGATATCGCAGGTTAAGCAACGTTCGGCGCGGTTATTAGGGTGGGTGATCACCGATCATTACTTTCTCACGGCGAATTCCGTGCTTCGGAGGGCACATAAAACAGGGGTTAGGGTTTTTCAGAAGTCATTTTCAGAGCCCTGATTAAGTGGATTTATTTAATTGGTGGATTAATGGCCTAAACCTCATCGTCACACAGGGGAGCTACTCATAGCCCTGCAGTGGACTCATTACAAAGAGTTGTGATGATGATGTTAACATCGACGCTTACCAGTAAGTATAATTAATAAGGTAATAGCCAATGTTCTTATTGAAAACAAATAATGCAGGTAAATAGGTAATTAGCTTATTAGGTGTAACCAATAGGAAGTAACTCAACACGAATGAATGTCGTAATCTTTATTGTTTCAAAAATTACATCATTCTTATAAAATAAAACAGTTTCTTAAGTATAATATGTGATTCTCATAGAATATTATTAAAATTCAAAACTCTACCATTTAACATTGATTAGATTTATTTAGACACTCAAAGTAAATACTGATTCAAACATTTAACATATAGAATATTAAACTCTACTTGATCTAGTTATATTGGGGAACACAACATCTATTTCAAAGATTTTTCTTATTAGAATAAAAAATAGTTCTTTCATTAAGTAGTAAAAATATCAGGCAGTAAGTGTAACGAACTAAAAACAAAATCCATCTCATTATTTCTGCTATACCCTGCATAAACTCACAACTGTAAATACTTTCCTTCCCACGCTTCTTGTAGAAAAATTATATCTAACTTTAGGATAAATAGTTATAAAATAGGATCAAAAATATAACTCTTCAAAATATCATAGTAGATTCTTATATAGAATAAATATTGTTCTACAGCAGAAATGTTCCTTCAGACTCATATTTTGTAACCTGGAATGTGCAGAGCTTATAGCTAAGGATGCTTCTAATTACGTGTTTAACACTAACATCTAACATCTACCCGGGCTGGGGCACGAGTCACAATAGAATGACCTACATAATAACATAACACCGAACATTGACACACCGAACAATTAACACTGATGCAATAATACCGACGATTCGAGTAACATTGACGTTCCTGAGCTGACTTGATGAATATTGTGCCGCATTAATACTAAATTAATATTACGCCTTAAGATTAATAATATAAGTAAGTACTTCAAAATGTATAATAAGCTAATGGGACAAAACATTGTAATGGCAAGTAATAACAGCCTTCCTTCGCATGAGTAAGTTAGACCCGTGTCACATCAAAGAGATTAGGGCACATGTAACCTCTTTAAAAAAAAAAACAAAATCCGAATTCAAAAAAAGTGTTGCCAAAGCTGTGGGTTTAGATTTCATAGTTGCGGAATTTGGAGATGACTTCGGAGGGTGGTTCTTGGTTGCCGGTGCCCCAGCGGCCCCAGAGTGCGGCGCCGCCCTCGGAGGCGCGGCGGGCGGCTGGGTTGGAGGGCCCGAGGCTGGAGGGCCCTGAGGGACGGCCGTCGCCCTCCAGCATGCGGTCCTTGGTGTTGGGCTTGGACCAGTGCATGGACTGCTGAACGTGGTCCTTCATACCGAGCCACTGCTTGTAGCCCATGGCGATGCCGGACTGCCTCCACTTGTCGTACAGAGCTCGCTTGGCCGGATCGCACAGAATCTCTTTTGCGTCCTAAGATGAAATAATATTTTGTATATGTCTGTATCTAATAGTAATTTTACGCTTAGCTTTATTAACCGCAAAAGTCATATTTATTTAACCGCAATGAAATTATCTAGATAACATTATAAATTAATTAAAATTTTTGAATCTACAAATATATTGTAGTCTATTTGTTAACTGTTTGTTTAAATATATTTTAATGTAAGTAAAATAATTTTTTAAATAAATAAATAGGTAAAATCAATAAACTTCCATCCCTATATAGTGGATTTACCAAGAAGTCGAACAAAACGCTTCGATAGTTCCTTTTTGGTAAGGATTGCCAAGGAGTGGAACAATCTGCCTGCGTCTGTTTTTCCTGACCACTACGGTCCTGGAACTTTTAAGTGTCGAGTGAATAGGTTTCTCGTGGATGGACGTGTAACACCATAGTCTTCATGCGCACTTTCCATCAGGTGGCATGGAAGACAAACGTCCTATCCTTACAATATAAAAAAAAAAAAATCAAGCTAAATCCATAACGTTGTTTTTAGCAGCAAAACTATTTTAGTTTACCAATAGACATACGAGTAAAATAAGATATAAAGTAAAATATCTATTAAATAAAAATCCTACCTTCAGTTTCTGAAAAGTAGCTTCAGCATCTTTATCTCCATCGTTCTTATCAGGGTGATGCTGAAGAGCCAACACCTTATACTCAGCCGTAATTTGTTCAACCTAAAAACGTCATTACACAATTAATAAAACAATTTTCCGCAATTCGTCATACGGGAAATCCCTACAATAATGACGTAAAAATGAAAGTCAAGGTAGCGCGGCAACAAGGCAGCCCCAGATTGACACATACAGACAATTAATGTTCACATCAAACAAAAGCGTAGTTATTGATAAACTATAGCTAACTATGTAGGTCACCTCTCGGCCTTTCGCGAAAATAGGGTCAGCAGGAGCAACAGTTCAATCGATAAAAAAATCACATTAAAAACAAACAAAAATATTTCCTCACCGTAGAGTTCTCGTCACAACCGAGCAGTGCGTAGAAATCGTCGTCCGGACTTCTCTGATAATTTATAATTTCGTCCACTCCTGTCATTTTCACGTCCCACCCTTGCGACACCCCGAAAGATACTGTTAGTATTATTGATATACCCTTAGCCAAGGGAGGCTGGGTTTCGCGAGTGCAACGTAATTTAACTTCTATGGGTATTTTGTTTAAGTCCTGTTTTGTCTGGCACACAGTAAGGTCACATTGAATATCAACACGGCTTGCTCAAAGCACACTGAAGCAAACCTACTGGAGTGGAAAGAGGGGGGAATCCACACTGGCATTGTAATTTGACGTAACGAGTGTTGCCAGTTCTGTCATAAAATAATCCACTAAAAACTATTAAAAGTAAGTATAGGTATTCTATTTCATTGTGATAAAAAAAAAGTATTGATTAGTAAGTTTAGCTGTAAGTTACACACAATATAAGGAATTATATTACCTGTATCAGAAATATATTTCCTTAGAAATTGTATTTTTCTTTTTCCAACATTTGGCAGTGAAGAATTTTAACATAAAGCAATAATTTCAGTAAGAGTAAAATTAATAGTTGTAAAAAAGATTTCTATTAACTTTAAGCTTTCTCCTAAACTTGTAACCCAGTAATCAACACAAACAGTGTAGTATTCAACTTGAATGGACTTGAATCACATGCGCAGATACGACTTTCACCGTTTGCTTCGCGCAGCCAACTTAGTCAGCTACAAAAAGTGTATTATCAAAACACCAGAAAGACAGAGAAAGCGATATCTAAATTCATACTTCCATCTCGTTCATTCTAAGCCACACCCACGCAAGGACTGATTCGGATTTTGCCCAGGTCGCCACGCATTAATCGATACAAGTAATAATATAAGTACTTGAATATAATTCCTATCGTACTCACAATAGAGTCGAGATCTAATATTCATGTTTCGATTAGGATTCTGTGACCTGTTATTGTCACTATAGATACTCATCTTTTGGAATATAAGCCTCGTAAGGGCATTAAATAGCGTTATAAATTGAGCTTTATATGCTGCAACATAAGGTGGAGCGTTATATCGTTTAGCCACTAATGGCGTAGGTGATCTCCGAGTAAACTTAGTTAAGTAATTTACCGGATACATTAAATTTCACGTTATTATTAGGTTTCAAGTGTACAAAGCTTTGGGTTATAATGAAGTTAATGACGCAAATCTGCCATAATGAGTGTCTATTTCGAAAATCTGTGCCTATAATCACTTCAAGTGTAATCCAATACGCCTGGTGTCACATTCGGCAATTTCTGCTGTTATGGGACTTTGCTAAAATATCATAAAAGGATAATTTTATTTTGATGACATATGAAAAAGAAATAGTACTTAATCAAAACAATATTTTATAAGGCTTCATAATTCTGAGACCTACAATGCACCAATTGGGTGTTTATGGACGGTAAAATATTTCAATTTGTTACGTAAAAAATTGAAATAACTTGAGCTGGCGTTGAATACTTATATAAAATCCACTGATTTATATCCTATTTATATAACATTAGATTTGAACTTCGTTTGACGAGCAGCTGGAATAGTGGTAACAATCGCCAAAACATAAAAGACATGATCATGGAAAGCATGTTGCTCGTAGTTTTGAGAAATATAAATCGAAAGCTTTGATTTTTATTTTATAAATCTTGTGTCACAATAGCTGTCTCAAAAAGAAATCCATTTCCGAACAAAGCCTTCCCAAGTACCTTTCTTGACCCTTCTCGTTCCAATTCTTATCCAGTGTGTACCGGAGACTTCAACCAGATATATCTTAGTGAGGGGTTTGCCTAAGCTCATTCTCTAAAGTATTTTTGCTACTTGAGATCCTTACTGCTTCTACGGCCATCCGATCTTTGAGCTATACTTAGGGCCAACCGCTGCGTAATTTCATGCGTGTATTCATACAAAACTGCTACGGACGTAGCTGCGTGCGTACGGTACGTACTACGCGCACGTGGGACTTGGCTAGCTCCCGAGTGCACTACAAGCCCGTACCTCGTTTTTCGATTTTAATCGAAATTTAGTCAAATATGTAGTAAGAGATTTTGGTATTCCATTGACGTGGAGGGGGGGACGGAGAAGGAGATACGCTCACCTTCTCCCTCCCGATAGCCAGCCGTAGCGGGTGAGGGGTCCTGCTGCGGCTTAGGGCTATGTGAGGGGAAATGGTCTCGTGTACTAGACCATTTCCTACGTGGGGGGCGCTCGGCTCAGGCTGAGCGCAGTACGCCGGGGCTCGCGGGTAATGCCAATGGCGGTACCGTGAGCTCCATCTATGGCGGGTGAGGTACACCTGGAGGTTTTTAGTTTTTTTTTTTTTTTTTTATAAAATATGGATGGGACGTTTGTCTTCCATGACACCTGATGTTAAGTGAACATGAAGACTAAGGTGGTACACGTCCATCCACGAGAAACCTATTCACTCGACGCTTAAAAGTACTAGGACTATACTGGTCAGGGAAAATAGACGCAGGCAGTTCATTCCAAACCTTGGCGACCCGTATCAAAAAGGAACTGTCAAAGCCCTTAGTTCGACTTTTCGGAATATCAACCACATACGGATGGAAGTTCTGTCTGCGTCTAGTAGTCCGATGGTAAAAGGGTGAGGGTTCAATTTGCTCAAACAGAGCACTCGCGCACTCACCAAAATGTATCCTGTAGTACACGGTTAGACACGCAACCTTACGACGATGCTCTAGGGTCTGTAGTTTTTTGGTCGTAAGGTCGACGTTGTTAATTAATTTACGGGCTCTTCGGTCAACGGAGTCCAGCGCTTCTAGTTGATATTTGGCTGAACCATCCCAAAGATGACTGCAGTACTCCATGCCGCACTTGAGCTGTATATAAGTTAAGAAGCTGTGCAGGGCTGAAGTACCGCCGTACCTTCGAGATGATTCCCAACTTTTTCGAAGCTACTTGAGCCATGGACACAATTTGTTGACCGAAGTTTAAACTAGATGTTATAGTTACGCCTAAAAGCCCTAGATGGTCAGTGATGGGGACAGATACATTTTGGAAAGTGGGCGTTAATGTGAAGGTGCTCTTTTTTGCGGAGAATAGACACGCCTGAGTTTTGGACGCGTTGAATTTGACCAAATTCGACTCACCCCAATCGTATACTTTCCGTAAGGTCAAATCAACGCGCTCAATCATTGACTTTCTTAAACTTTGGATTTCACGGGGGCTCGCTCGCGCATTGGATACGTATCTCTCTACAACAGTGCTGTCATCAGCATAACTAATAATGTCCGGTGTCAAAAGGTCATTAATGTGCAGCAAGAATAATGTTGCAGAGAGAACAGATCCCTGAGGTACCCCGGCATTAATTGCCATTTGGTCGGAGGAGAAGCCATCTAAGACTACTCGAATTGACCGTTCCCTCAGAAAATCAGATATCCAGTCGCAGAGCCCAATCGGTATGCCATAAGCTGGAAGTAAGACCTACATGATGGTCTTACTTAAGAGACCATCATGTAGGTCCAGCCTTCTGCCCCACATACCCCGCCGTTCCCCCTTGGGCGGTCGGGGACGTGATTGCACGTTTTCCTCCAGTTAAAAAAAAAAAGGTATTCCATTGACACGACTGCACTTATGAAATTTTACAAGCAAAATTACATAACTCGTGCCCTACGATACGGACGTACGGTACGCGCGTAGGCACACGTGACGGAGCGTTGGCCCTTACTGCTGTATAAGCTATCGATCCTTATAATGTCGATGAATAACACTTTGACTAGCCGCTTGTTGCTTTGAGCTCTGTTATATATAAGGTACTGAAACGATGGAATGGGAATACACAGTAATTTTCCTAAAAACTAATAAGGTCATTCCAGTAGGTACCTTTCTCAGCCCAAAATTTTTAAGAGTTGAAAACTTTAATGAAAAACCTCTGCCTTTAAAAACAGAATTCAGGCAAAGATTTTACACAAAGCAAAGATGTTATAAGGCTTCCCTTTTAAATTGAGTTGAAGCAAAAGTTGAATTCTTTTTGTTTTGCTATTTTTTCAGAAAAACTCCGCACGTTGTGTCTCAAAGTTTTGCAATGGACGATCGACTTGATTATATAAAAAATATAGAATTTAAATATACTTATTCGGTTGTGATAAGATTAAAACTCCAATGAAAATGTATACATATTAGTAGACGTGACTGTACAATTAAAATGGATTTTATAACTCAGTTTACTCTTCTAAAGAATTTGCCTAGAATTTTCCGCAGATTATTTTTCCCCTCTATAATGATTTACTAATCCCAAAATTCAGAAATTCAAATGACACCTCATATTTCCTAATCTCTTTTCTTGTTTGACTAACGCATTTAATACCTCACTTATTCCAATAGTACACCGTCTAATAAATCGTAAATGTAGCTCACTACTATATTTAATTTTGGGTTTGATACGGGTTTGGTTTGATGATTTTGGGATGATGGGAAGTAACTTTTGATACTTCAATATTCATGTACCTACACCAAAGACTAATACTTACAACGCGGCTTTTACTCACATTTATTGTCGGAGGTGTCCGACAAGTTTCGAACTCTTATAAAGTCCTTCATCAGGGGTGAGTGTAGTCGCAGCTTCGCCTCGCCTTAAATACTATATAGGGTTCATTCAATCAAATAATGCTGATTTCTACATCTTATGAAAGGGAATATTTTTCTCCCTGTAAGTTCGAAGTAATCTTTGGAACTACTAAACAGATTTAGATCTGGTTAGGTAAGTTATATGTACAGGTACAATATTGATTTCAATATAGTAAAATCAATCAAACTGCACCAGAGTGGATACACGCCTAGTTGCAAATAAAATCTAAGCTGTAAGTAAACGATATTGCTTCAGTTTGTTCTGTAGGCGTTACACAAATGTCTCGGTAAAATAAAAGCCGTCATTATTTTAAATAAGTCGCATTTTCTTCTGAGATAATGAGAATAAGCATTTTTTTTTCATTTTTACCTTCAGGCTCACAGCAATCTTTATTTATTTTAAAGTTGAAGTTTACTTAAGCGTTTATAAATACCTAGCCATAACAATATCTTTATATCGAGGTCTCTACCTTAGTAGTAATAGATACCTAAACAGTTTCCCGAATAAAGGCTGACAAGGATTCGGAATTGTAATTGATTGGTAATGTTCTTAACTCGGAATAAAGTTGTCAAATATATTTTGTCAAAACCTAGAAAATGACAGATACCTACTACTTATGTATGATCCAAGGAAAACTTCATATTGGTAAAAAATATAATGTACAGAACTTGCTAAATGTAGAGTTTGTTTTCTAAAAAGGCCAATCCTGGTTATGTAGGTTGCTTTCTCGTTGCTGTGATCTTCTTACATACAATAGAAAGGATCTGCTGAAGAAATTACCGAAATAATAATCTTTTCTATCTTGTAAGGCTCGAGTTGGCAGCACTACATTAAATCTACCATTTGTCTATGGACCTGGAAGTCTCTAACAGAGTTCTTCACATCGACATTACGATCTCTAACATTACGTCTCTCGTATGTCAATTGTCAAATTAGGGACCTTCAAAAAACACGACAATTTCAAACAAAAACTGATTTTACAGTCCGACAAGGCTTTTTTGGCACTTGGATGTTGACGTCAGAGGGGCGTGAGGGTGAAATAAAGGTTACTATTCCGTATAACCTCCCTCTTCTCAGGGAAAAAATGAATGCACAAATTATTGAAAACAGAAATATTTCATTTAAGAAAAGTTGCGTAGACTTTGAGGAAAACGATAGTGGTACAAAAACACAGGGTTAAAGATATGAATAGAAGATTTAGCAAGAAAAAGTATAAAAATAGAGTAACATGAAAATAATATCATGTTTTTATGATACATAAATTATTTTTCTCGTCATCCTCGTCACCACTACCTTCTTTATTAGGTACCTACTCGTATCTAGAAATGCTCGTATTTTGAAAGATTTTTAAAAAAACTGCTTATCTTTCTTCACTTTTCATACAGTCTTTCTAAAGAGACAATTCTCCTGAAATCTGAATTTTTATTGAGATTAAAAAAATGAAATAAATAATGTTCTAAAGTGTATTTTTCAAAGCACCTATGGCAATATGTAAACATTGCAGAGGTAACTTGCTTCTTTACTCTTAAAAAGGGATTAATTGAGACGTTAAATTGTTTTTCTTTCTAAAAACAACTTCTTCCATTTTATAACTACAATAAGTAAGCCCACATTTTGTAAATTTTGGCGTATTTCATATTTTAATATTGAATTTAAAAGTACATTAACAAATATGAGCGGTAAAAGTCATGAAGTGACATTTCCCAAGACGGTGGTTAGTTCCAATTTTTGCCACACGCCAAAAGATCCTTGTTGGACTATAACTTGAAATTAGACAGACTTATGTCGCATACGTCCTATTGTCAGACTGATAAATGCATGTTGTATAGCGGTGAAAACATTGCCTACCATGCCAGAGGTTCTGGGTTCAAATTCCGTTGGATATTTGTGTGATGAACACAGATATTAGCCGATAGATCATGGATTTTGATGTGTTTCTTTAAGTATAGGTGCATAGATTTTTTTTTTGTATTTTATAATCAAATCAAAAATGTAAACATTCAATGTACCTACATGTATGTAAAATATTTCTTAAGAATATCCTTTAACTGGAATCTATCCACTATACACGTGCTCTTTAAGAAACTTAATTGGGGCTAACTAATTGGTTTGTGGTTTGACTGTTTAGAAATATTTATTTATCGATATACATACATTTCCGTGCTTCGGAGGGTATGTCAAAAGCCATTTCGGCACCCTGAAAACTCTGTCATCCACCAACCAGCACTGGGCTAGATTGGTGGATTACGACCTAAATCTCCTTATCACCCAGAGGAGAGACACATAGCCCTGCAGTGGGCGCATTACACGGAGTTGTGATGAAGATGATGATACATACATAACTTCACGCCGGTATCACTAGCTATGGGGTACGCAGAACACCAGAGGCTTTTGAGGTAGAGAGAAACCATCTGTGGTCACGTTTGACACGTTTGGAGCAATTATGAAGATGTAGAGAGACTATTATAGCGACGGGGGTCAGGCTTTCGCCCACAAAAACTCCATTAAAACCACTGTCCCTTAACTGAATTTTACAGTATGTCCGGGAAGAGAAGCACTGGTACATTGTATGTTTTTCTTTCGCTCCCAGTCCATTTAATGATATTTTACAAATGTTAACTTGTACCTAATACATTTTACACAAATTAAGGAGAACAACGCATTGACTCGCGCGCTCTCACAGACGACATTTGCATACGATTAGCATGCTTCGCGCATTCATCGCGAGTCGCTTAGCAAAGCCTTATTATCGTGATTGCTATTTTATTGTATACTTATTATATACAAGCCAACTTAAATTTGTTCATTTTTATACATACATACTTAAATAACATCACGCCTGTCTCCCCTTGAGCTAGGCTGAGACCAGGGAACGCCAATTGCTACGCTCCAGATATTTCTCTGTCGCTTCCTCCACGTTCATTAAAACTTTTCCGAACATGATCGCCTGTTATGTGTACTTTTAACTAGGCTTTTTTATGTAGGTATGTCGTCGATTTGTTCGCCGATTTTTTTTATAGATTCATCTATTTTATTATCTCTTTTTATGCCCTGCGTACAGCATGGTTGAATAAACTTTGCCAAATCGAGATTCGTAGCCAATGAGATTACATTCAAAGTAGGATCACTAATGTAGGTCGCGGGTATTTCCTACTATTGGGCACACTTGAATTTTGATTGTTACAGTTTCAATACAAATTAATGTATTAAATTTACACGTAAGTATACAAAAGGATGAAATAGACTACCGAAAGTCAGTAGGTATATGAGAAGTAGTACCTGACTTATTCATTCATTTGAAAGATTAAAAGCACATTCATTTAAACACATTGTTTCATTATAAATATGTTTCAACTTCATTTTCACAATTTCTTAGGTATTTCCTACTAAACATCGTTCTTCATTTAGTTCCACGAACCCATTATAGACCATACAACACAATAAATTAAACTTTATTTAGAAAATAGGTTGCTAATTTATGACGAGTTGAGGGAAACAACCGAACGCTTCAAGGCTGACGACATTGCATATTCCGTGCATGCTCTCGACATTGGCGTCCAAGTCGGTACTGCAACAAAAATAGCCACAGAAGACGTCGAGAACGCAAGTTTACTCCGCTCACTGGACCGATACACCCGTGTCCTACTGAAAATTATTAAACCCGCGTAATGTGTTTGTGTGTCGAAAAACTTAGTGATAAAAAAGGAAGGTTGATAATCGCTGTCAACAACACATAGAAGATCTTCCTTCTTTGGCAGCGGAAGTTTCAGCGGATGTCCCGGCAATGGGTGAGCAGATCGATATGTGAATGCTAACAACATAACTCGTTCCCACATTTCCTATTCGATTCGTGTCTTGCCGAAAGTTTGTCAACCTTTCGATTTTTTGTTTAGATACTCCTACATTGTTGTCTAGAGGGTTTTTTGAGGCGTCTCGGGATTAAGTACTTTTGGTATAATTGTCTTCTTTAATTTATGTTTGTGTTTTCGACCACAATTGTAATATTTTTGATAATAATAGATAGACAAATAGGTACTTATCAAGTACTAGTACTCAATTAAATCTCTAGTTCAATAATATTATTGTAAATCAATCGATATTTAGGTAATAAGCACATATATTGTTATGAGATGTTTTTATCTTTTTATTTACATTATTAATTTAGGACTATTTCAAAATGGGTACTGTCTGAAATTTCAAGATTCATCATATGGTCAAATAAAATACATTTCAACCGGATTTTGAAGCGTTAAATTAATGGTCACTTGATAATGTTTCAGCGTTTTAATAGTCGCTGAAACATTAAATTAAACTGTGAAAATAAATTCAATGCATTCAATCCCGTCTAGATTATCTTTTATTTAAGATTATGATGTTCAACAGTTAATTCATATACCTACCTATTTTATTGCGCGATTACATGAATGAACTGTAAGCAAACATCCTATCATAGTTTACAATTAACAATTATACCATTTCCGTTACAATATATTCGAAATAATACCAAACTGACAAACCTCCACATTTTTACTCATTACATTAGTATGATAAGTGTGCATTGTAAGCTGGCGTTAATAATAAACATTATTAATCACATTAGTAATATTCTTGAGAAACGTACGAACTAGAAATAGTTTGAAAACAAAACAAACTTGTGGGAAACTGCGACGCAGAGTAGATCAAAGCTTTTAAATCTTTTTAAGAAACTTTCAACCTCGCACCTCATCGAGCTTCTGGCCAAAGCTTGTGGAAAACGTCTTTTATAAAGTTTTCTTATCTCTGTAAGTTTACTCGTACGTATACCTATTTTTATCTGGGTTTATCGAAAGAGAATAGAACGAGGTTACCTTAAAGCTCTGAAGAAGCTCTTGAAAGACAAGTGGAAATATATAAAAGAAAATTTGTAACACATAGAGCATAGGTTGAATGTTTTTTTTAATTGGTTACGTATGACATTAAATTCCTAAATGTAGGTCGCTCTTATGGAAAACTGAGCGACTTCACAATCATTGGATTTAAGTGTAAATCCCGCAAATTTGACAACATACACTTATTTTAAAATTAGTAATGCCAGGTCGAATTAGGCCCAAAATGTTTAACTTGACTAAGCTCACTACAAACATAATAACACTTTCCAAATATAGGTAGGTATATTTGCATCACTAATTTTAAATTCAGGTACTATCTTCAAGCTTTACGTCATGGATTGAATAAAAGTCTGTTCGAAATTAATGATGTATGTTTTTCGACTCCTGCGGGGCATGCGACCACAGACAACGATAAATCGGGCCTTATATCGATATTGTCTTAGAATATAGCACTTAGAGTATATATTTTTTTTAAATATGGCATCTTTGGTTCTGTGGGCTTAATCATGATGTCGAATCGAGTAATTCTCTCTAATATGGTGTAAAGTAATAAACTAAAATAATATTTATCTTGTTGATTCTTTATCGATGGTCGCATGCTAGCCCTTTAAGGGAAAATTTCTTGATTATTTTATATAAAAACATTATATCTGAAAAGCCTGCCGCCTAATTAGTACGTGGCGGACACGAAACAAATCCATGCTAATAATTTTGGGTTATTGATTCCGAAAATCTGATCCCCTAGTAGATCAGATTTAGATCCCCTAGTGGTTCTAGTGTCCTTAACTTATTATTATTATGACAGGGTTCAGATTTGGGATCAGCCCGGAATAGCCCGATATTTTCACGATCCATTATCTAGAACTAGCGGATTCCCAGCGGGCACAATCCGCTTAAAACCGAATGTGCTAATGTTTTGTTTTAGTGGTCTGGAACCATCCTCGCATTTTTGTCTTTCAAATGAAACCAGTTTGGGCAAAGTGTTTTCTCTAGATGTAATTACTTTTGGAAAACTTCTATCTGTCAGTATGTTCGGGGTAATATAAGAAGAACAGAATTTGACAGTCTAACAGCAGTTTTTGGGGTTTGCTATTGAACACCACAAGTGGTTTTTATCAACAAGGTTTGTGAAAAATATTGATTTCAACTGCATAGCCTGAAACGCCCTACAAACAGTACCCAAGCCAATATGGGTACTACGGTAGGTACTACACTAGGTACATCTAGTAATCTAAATAAATAGAAGAAGGCTAATATTTAGATTACTAGATGTACCTAGTTACCGATTGTACCGCGTGTTTCATTCATATTATTTGCGAAAATCGGGATAAAAAATTCATTATTTAAAATACTACCCATCGTCATATCCCTAACTAAGCATAACCGCCAAACTTATCTCTACTTAAATCGCGAACACCTGTGCATTTTAAAATAGAATTCTCTAACAGAGCCCCTAGCGACAATGTGACGTTTCCAATTGGCCCAGTCCACGTGACATTGACAGTCGCTTTACGGTTAGGTGTGCTAAATGGCCCTATTATGGCAGCCTTCATATACGGCGATCAATTAAAAGTTTTATTAACCTTTGTTTACTATGGGAATAGAACTATGTAGTGCTACTTGCAAACGAATGAGTTCTGTTCTGGTACGTTAAAATAGGTTTAATTTTAGATCACATAAATATGGGGTTTCTAGGTAGGAATATTAAAGAATTTAAAGGTACCTACACAGTGCAAGAGCGGTTAGGTACGCACTACACCCGTTCCGAATTGACGACCACTTTGGCGATGGGTGAATCCTATCTGCCTCTGACGCCAGTGGTTGCGGGTTCGATTCCCGCACGGAACAAGAAAAAAAAATGGTCAGTGTCTGTTTATCTGTTTATGTATTTATATTCTATAGGTTCCCCCTAGTTAGCTACATGGTATCCCATAACTCAAGCTATGCTTACTTTGGGGGCATGTTGGTGTGATTGTCTGGGGATTTTATTTTATTTGAATTAGAGAAAATACGGATTGTAAAAATATTGTATGAAATGACGAAGCTAAATCGGATCTTGCGCGTAATCTATCATAGATATAGTTCTACGGCGCGGCGTTGTCATCGCTAGGTACCCGGTGCTACTATTATTTATGTTCTAAATACATTTGCTGCACTTAAGCATTTTACCTTTTTTCGCATTTCAACCGAGACAATACATACATACATAACTTCACACCTGTATCCCTTATGCCTTATGGGGTAGGCAGAACACCAGCTCGGGTGAAATATAAAGATGGAAAGAGAATATATCAGTGACAGGGAGTCAGCCTATCGCCCAAAAAAACGTCAATAAAACCTCTGTCCCTTAACCGATTTATACAGTTTGCCCGGGAATAGAAGCAGCTGGTACATTCTATGTTTTTCTTTCCCAGTCCAGCATGACGAGACAGATTCATCGTAAATATTGTGTGGTCCTATGTATGTACATACCGTCATCTGCACTTATCGTCTGTTGAGGTGAAACAAACGCGGGCTTGTTTATTTAAAAAAAAAAAGAAAGGAAAACCGTTAACAGGAAAAATAAATATTGTATACACAGGAGGAAAGGGTTTATAAAGTAATTGATGTTTAAAATAATACGCCACCACTTGACAGGAAAAACATTTAAAAATGAAAACTCATAAAAACAGTCCATCAAAACGAAAGCGTAAAACGTGGCAGTTTTATTTCATGGCCACTTTGGTTATTTACGAGTCCATTTGCATATTATTCTCCGCGAGTAAAGATATTACGACCTGAACTAATTAATTTTAAGGGAATTAAGTTACTTGTATTAGGTATACAGTTTTGAAACTGGAACGAGTATAAAATTAACGGGTATTTTGCTATTACCTAATTTAATGAGAGATTAGGTTTCAAAGTGTTATTGTGTAAAAGTTAAATCTGCTTACGTGACTTCTGGGGTGTACCTAGGGATGACAACTTTCTAGAAATAAAGTATATTTGAGTCTGAAAAGAATATCAAAAAGTATTGTGGAAAACAAACAGTATTCAATTTATAAAAAAAAATTAAACACATAAAAAATTTAACTTCACAACTATGGTCCAGATTTTACACATTTTTTTGTTTACTTTCTTGTTATTTTAAAGTTAATTTAGAAATATAATATCTGTTGACGTTTTTATATTAAGTAAAGTGTAGTCATTGAGTACATATTATGTAGTAATGTAAATGTATTTTGAAACATATTTTAATTTTTTTTATTTAATAAATATTGCACTATGGTTGTATCGCATGTTGACAACTACGGTCCAGGTTAAAACGAATGGCAATAGTTGCTTATTGCGATCAATTTAACCATAGTTGAGAGCTTTATTTTATAGAATACTGAGTACTCTTAGACAGAAACACAAATTAGTTACCTTCAATGTAAGTTCAATTAGGTATTTTTTATGCACTGTAACCAGTACTAATAAACAAAAGTTTTCGAAACTCACAAAGCCCCCGTAAAAGTTCTTCTTGCGAAGATCGAATGGCGTCAATATGGCGTCAGTTTTTGACAGTGAATAAAGAACTACCATAATCGTTCAGCAAAAAAATCTTGAATACTATGCCAATTTCGATTATAAAAGAGTTAAATTAAATTACCAAACACATATAAAAAGGGACAATCCGACATCTTGACATTTCTAAGTGTTTTTACGTGATAAAAAAAATATTCCCTCAGTAGAATCTTTTGAAGACTGTCAAATTATGTCATGTCACGTACTTTTTTACATTTCCAATTATATTTTAAGATATTTTGGGATCTCGGAACCTCCTGCATAAACACTTGAAAGTCTTAGCAGTATCAACAAATAAAAGGTATTGTAAACACTAATAATTATGAGATAAGGGTCATTGTAGGCTAACCAGGGGTCATGTCTCGATTTGGATACAATTGGCAGCTTCCGTTGTCTAATCAATTGATTATCTACTATGGAGGACGTTAAGAAGATGGATTACATTGTTGAATTGTGTTCACAATAATAATAAAACTAAAGCGAACTAACAAACCGTGTAGAGAGAATTTTGATCCCAATAATTTGTATTAAAAATAACAAATCTAGAGAGTTGGAAATTACCTACATGCCACTTTCACAGAACATAGCGTCTACAAAAATTGTAGGATTCAAAATGCAATCGTGATCAGACGTTAGTAATTGTTAAGTAAACAAAAAAAATAACTTGAATTTTCAATATACCCACCAAACTGCAGAAGTAAGGTTTAACTATGCTATTCATTAGGCGACAGTCGCTCTTTCTTGTCTGAAACACTGAAACGTCTTGAAATTCAGTTCACAACCGTCTCTTTTTCAATAGAAGTGTGGTGTCAACAATCTGTTTTAGTTTCACCCATCTATACCTTAAGATTTGTATTGAGCATAGTCTGTAATAATTATCGTGGACAATAGTTATTTTCTAGTATTAATTTATAAATAAACAAGTTAATACTAATTAATACAGACGGAGTATTTATGTCTTATTCATTTAAAGTTCACGATTCCGATACACCTTTAGAAATGTACGAAAAGTTTTTAGAAAGAACTACTTACAATAGAACATAGGAGTGTATCCCATCTGGTCCGGTGGCTTGGCCCGGCACCGGGCCACAAGGGAGAAAAAAGATTTAACTGTCCCGGTGATATGTTTAACGGGCCAGATGACACAAATCCAGTGTCGTCGTCCCCGGTAAGGAAAAATGGAGGATACGCCTCGTAATTTTTAAAATACTAACTACGTGCATCTATGAAAGTGATTGAACTTATAAATTAAACTGCTTAGTACACAAAAATCAAAGAGCCATCACGTATGGCTGATATTATTAACTCTCCTTTGTAGCTATTGTCATTATTAGAAAGCTTCACAAAATTATTACTCCGCTTAGTTTTGCCACCTACGCAGCAGCAAAACACAATTTCTACCCACACATGCTCGCTCACATGGCACACGTTTTGTTGGTACCTTTAGCCCAAATTGATTTTAAAATTATGACCCATCTGGTACTAGCTGTTCTTACGTAAATCCCGATTGTGTGGGATAAATATTGTTCTAGGTTTTGCTATATAATAACTATCCATTCACTTTCAGTTTTGTTCGTTTATAGTAGGATAGCATATAAATAAATATAAATATTTCTGACACTCACACAACATTATCTAGCCCAAATTAAGTTTCTTAAAGAACTTGTGTTATGGATACTAGATAACTGATATACTTAAGAAATATATAAACATACATATTGAATAAATACATATTTTTTATTAGAATAAACTTAAATAAACATATAAACATCCATGACTTGACGACTATATTCATCACACAAATATCCGCCGCCGCCGGGATTCGAACCCAGGACCTCTGGCATAGAAGGCAATAAATGTTACCACTACAGCAGCCGGTCGTCATAGCAAATTAAATTATTAAAATAAAAGGGAACCATCATGTTTAAACACCAGTTTTTACATTGGCATAAATGAAAGTAGCACTTCTTGACGTCTGCTATAGGTACCTACTAGAAAATGGGACCTTATTATCTATTGACTTTTTTATGAAACTGCTAAATATGCAATTTGAGTGCTGGTAGTCACTGTCTGAACTTACTGTTAGACTTATGTTGCCGATTGCGGCCGACAAACTAATAATAAAAAATTTATGCACCCTGTAAAAAAAACCAGAACTAAACAGATATTTTAATAAATTTATGATAAAATATTTTCTCTACGTCTTATTAAAGAGAGATATGTTTGTAGTAATCTTCTAAATTTCACAAAGAAAACAATCTTCTCATAATTTAAGTTCAACATATAAAAATTACACATTTTTTTTATCGTTACAGTATTCAATTTGCCTAAGTTTAATTTTAATTAGTTGACCTTTCAAGGAGTAGGAAAAAACAAGACGCGTCGGCCAAGTTGCACAATCGTTGTCACATCACAGGAAGACTAAAACTTACTGTCCTAAAGACAATACAACACATATTTAATAACTCTACTCGATAACTTGCTCTACATTTACACCTCGTTACATGCGTACAGTTATTCAAATCTCTTCCGTAAACCAATTAATTATCACAAACTAGCACAGTATAGATAACAGGAATTCATTTCAGTTGCAACACTATCCAGATATTGATTTTCCGACTCAGAACAGCAAAGTTCAATGACTGGACCGTTTTTGATGGATTCCAGACACAAGCACACCTTTAGATTATAACACAGGTTTACGTTTACACTTCATAAAGCAGATCTACGGTATATGCCTACATAAACTGGATCAACTCGGTTGTTTACTGAATAGATTATAAATTATATCGTTTGTTTGTAAAGGAAAATTTTGCCAGGTTGCGATGCTATGGTTCCATCTTTAAATTTCATTTCAATTAAGAAATATTTTTAAGGAGTAAATATTTTTAGGTTATATTTTATATTATTATATTTTTAGGTTAAGTAGGAAATTTCATCACCGTTCTTTATGTTTGTATCTGCGATATTTAGATTCCATTGTACAAAAAATACACTTTTCGGATCTAAGTTGTGTTAATTATATTTTATCAATGAAAATAATAGTGATATCTACAAAAGATGACAACTTAGTCTAGTGTCTCGTGATCACTACTCAGATGACTCAGAAGCGCCTCTTTCTGTTGAGGAAAACTCTGGATTTTCAGTCACTGCATGCGCGCTTGTCTATAATAAAAACATAAAAATATGACCTCTTTTGAGTAAATCAATTGAAATGAAGTATTTTAATACATACATACATAACTTCACGTCTGAATCCCTTAGGACCCAGAACACCAGAGGCTATAAAACCATCTGATATCACGTTTGACAAATTTGGAAGCATTATAAAGGTGGAGAGAGACTTTTGCAGTGATAGGGGGTCAGCCTGTCACAAAAAAACGTCCAATAAAACTTCTATTCCTTAACTGACTTTAACAGTATACCCGGGAAGAGAAGCAGCTGGCACATTCTATGTTTTTCTTTCGTCCAGCATGGAAGTAGTAGTTTATATTAAAAATTCTTTTAAATAAAAATCTTTATAAAATACGAAGTCGCATGGGTTTGGTTAGGAATAGCCCTACCACACTTAGATAAGCGTGTCGTCAAACGAGACGAATCCGAGCAACACGCGCCTGGTTGTACGTCTCTTCAGATTCCGCCTCGCTAGCGAACACCCTTTAAGTGTTAAATAAAACACTTTTTAACCGGATTTATCGAGTATATTTACATTTTAAATTTTGACTCGACGTTTCGGTGTCTTTGCAGACCCCGTGGTCACGAGCGACTGAGGTGTCAAGCGTCGGATTGATAGATTGAAAAAGTTATACATCATCATCTCCATCTGTTTCCATCAGAAATCCGACAAAGAAATCGACAGAAATCCGACACCTCAGTCGCTCGTGACGGGGTCTGCTAAGACAACGAAACGTCGAGTTAAAAAATTTAAAATGTAAATATACGCAATAAATCCGGTTAAGTGTTTTATTTAATAGTATGAATCGCGAAAACTTAAGACAATATTAGAGAGAACTTTCTCCGTAATAAAACAAACAACACACATTAAAGTGCAGAAATCTGGTACGATGCGTAATGATGAATTTTAATCACATTCTCGCGATCTTCCAGCGGGGTGTAGAAATAACTCGAGTCATATTCCTTTTTCCTTATTCATATTGGTACTTGGAATATTTATTGTGACAACTTATTTGATAAATTAGATTAAAAATAAACGTTTTTGTTAATAAATCATGTTTGAAATGAAAGTAATTTGACTGTAAACATGTATTATTTAGGTTTTTAGGGATTTAGGACACATTGAGGGTGTTAGTTAGGTTAGGTTAAAATTCGTGTCACAGACTTCACTGTTCGAAAAGAAGCAAGGAATGCCCCAAAACTAGTGGAGCAATGTCGATGGCGCCTAGACTGACCACTACAAAATCTTTGCCTGGACACTATTTCTTTTCCTGCGGGGCTAGCATGCTACCGTCGACAACGATAAATCGGGCCTTTTATCGATATTTACTTAGAATATAGTATTTAGTGTATGTAATTTATTAAGATTATGACATATTTGGTTCTGTGGTCTTAATCATGGTATCAAATCGAGTAATTCTATCTATTATGGTGCGCATATTAGCTTACATAATAGGATAAAATAACAAAATAATATTTATCTTATCGATTCGACTATTTATCGATGGTTGCATGCTAGCCCTGCAGGTTCTGTCAAGTATCGATAAAATAGGTCAATTTTATGTATTTTTAGAAACTACACTGTTTAACATAGCTAAACGCCCTTTAACAATCAATACGCTGATTCACCTACCCTTCAAATGGATTAAGCGGTATTGTTATGTACCGATTCTCAATTCAAATTACCTACCTTTTTAAACTCTGCTAGGAAGAGGCATCTATGTCAATCAGGTATTTACGTTTTCAATGTTGATAGTTTGTTCCATTTCTTATTAAATAATGCTGTTAAATATTCAATCGTCTATCCTAAGTGAGTTAAATCACTAAAGAAACGAATGATTCTGCTTTATCTTCCACTGTCTAATATTTAGCCAACGCACGGCTTGAGTAATCGCATAAGCTTAAGTTTGTTTAACAGCCCAATTTATGAAACAAATTGATCTATTGTAGCCTTAGTCTAGGTGTAGGTAGGTATGCTAGTACATAAGCCCTATTGCTTTTTATAGTCAAATTACAAAACTTTACAAAACTTACATCGGGACTACATCCTAAGTTTGCTTAAAACAACAATTCATGTCCAATGTTCTATAAATAAAACTAATAAATACATAACTTCACGCCTGTATCCCTCACGGGGTAGGCAGAACACCAGAGGCTATGAAACTATCAGAGGTCTCGTTTGACAAATTTAGAGGTATTATAATGATGGAGAGAGACTATTGCAGTGACAGGGAGTCAGCCTATCGCCCGCAAAACTGTCAATAAAACTGTCCCTTGCTGACTTTTACGGCATACCCGGGAAGAGAAGCTGCTGGCACATTCTATGTTTTTCTTTCACTCCCAGTCCAGCATGGAAGGAAAGATCTTTATTTTATTTACTGTCATACCCGAGTTAATAAATCCATTTTGAACTATATAATATCTCTCTCACCATTCGGCACTTGTTTTGTTCAAGTCGTACAGTGTAAACGAGGTATTCCGTACATTAAAAATAACGTTAAGACATAACATATTATGCACAAAGAGTATTTTTAGATGTAATTTAATTAGAGTGAAAAAACAATTGGGTTTATATTGATGCGGTGTGCTATTTCTTTCTCATAATGTTTTATCAACTTCTGAAACTGAGAATACGCAGATTTAACACGTAGAGGCATTTTTTCGGAATTTATAAAAGGCCTCTTTGTAGTTTCCACAAAATGGTTACCTTTAAAGTTAAAGTTTGATCACAAATTTGGTGCTTAATCAACAGTATTTGTCTCCGACGGCTGTGGTTGCGCGTTCGAATCCTGCACTTAAATCAAAAGCTATGTTAATGCTACTTTGAGGCTTGAAGGGGCAATGTTTACACGGTACTTCTAAAATAACTACCAAATTCCTCAAAATCTCTCATAAACCTCTACTCTAAAATTATAGTTTCAAGGCCCGTTTTTTTGTAAGCTTTTCAGGCCTTGAGCATAAATTAGCTATCAATTATCCATAGAGAACTATCAAGATTCTATACCCAAGTTGAGCTCATGTTAGAGAATGAATGAAAATGAAAACTTTTTATTCGTAGTAGGTAATTTTATACAGTTTACGAACGTCAAACGCTGCATTAGGGCGGCGCGGGTCCGGACGACATGACGAATCCTGGGGGACGCCTCCATCGAGAAGTGTGCATCTAATGATCGCCCATTATCCACCAATGTCTTGGTGTTGTCTACTACTACTTCTTCGGCTTTAAAAAACGAAATGAAAGTAGAACCCTAGGTAGACCGAGAGGAAAAAAGCCGGCGGAAAAAAAACAGTTAAACTTTTAATGAATCTTTGTTACTTAATTTGGGTATTTTACATCCTAATGCAAGCGAGACTTGCCCTTTGTTCATCCGGTGGTACAGAACAAGCTTTGTTTTAGCAGATGCAAGTAAACACAGCCCGACATCTGGTGCATTTTTTTTACTTCAACAAACGGGATCCTATTATGTTGTCGCTCGTAATAGATAAACGGAATAAGTATGCGATTATCGTATTTATAATTATTGGTTAAACTGGTCGCATTTTTGATTATTTAAATATTTTTTGTTAAAATAAATTTAATCGGATACGTTCTCGATCCGACTGAGATTAGAAATCCGAATCCAAAAAAGGTCGGTCCGGCGTAGCCGTAGAATTTTTTTTATGATAGCTTACGCACTACATAAAAAAAAAAAAAACAAAAAATAAATGAAAAATAAAAAAATACACCATACAAAATTTCTGGATTCTTATTTTCTCGGATTCTGATCGGATAAGAATCAGAAAATTTACAGCACCCACTCCTTTTTACTAATCTAGAACACAGATAAACTTAGCTGTTTAAAATCATTTCGCGGCGACCTCAATAAAATCGTTCTATTTATTTTGTTCATCTTGTTTGAAATGTCTACCAAATGGCGAATATTTTATAGAACGTAATATTGTCTTAAATAGTCATGTGGTCAAAAGCAGTCACGGCAAGAGGTCTGTAAAGAAAGTTATTTAAAAAGAATTTAAAATGAGAAATAAAATTTTTCATTTTTAGCCCCGTAGGGTTGACTTAACTTAGCCTGTGTAAGCGTGTCGTACAACGACTACTCTGATTGAATCCTTTAAGGGTTTGAACAGACCCTTTATAGTAAGTTCTTACCTAAGCCCATCTGTTGTCATCTTCGACCTCATCTTCAGCTCTTCCATTTGGTGAGATGAAGGTCAAACGCGTCACCATTAAAAATAACTGAAAAATTCGTTTAAAAATATTTTACGAATGTTTTCATAATAGGCCCCCAGGTCGGAGTTCTCATTTTTGGAATACGCCGCGTTCACCGAGCGACCGAGATTGGAAATACGTTGTCATGCATGATCGGGTGCACACTTTAATTTGAACTTTAGCCAACTGATGCTTGTTTCTTTTTTGTACCTTTATTTTGCGCTTGCGACTCTGTATGTGTGAATTATTTTCCTTTTTAACTAGAGTTTCGGTTATGTCCTTTTTTATTCAGAGTCATACATTTGGTGTTCACTTATGGACTGTAAGTTCATACAAGTATAGAATGAATTTCATAAATTGCTTTTAAGTAGGAAATATCTATCATCCTTATGACGACCACTTTGGCGACGGGGTAACACTGTCTGCCTCAGACGCCAGTGGTCGTGGGTTCGATTCCCGCCCGGAACAAGAAAAAAAATGTTCCGGGTCTGGGCGTTTATCTATATGCATTTATATTCAAAGTTCCCCCTAGTTCGCTACATGGTATCCCATACACAAGCTCTGCTTAGTTTGGGGCCATGTAGTTGGTGTAATTGTCTTAGGATTTTATTACCTATTATTATTATTTATTATTTTAACCACCGCCGTAATTTTACTACGGTAAGTAATAAAGTTGTTCAATGCGCTATTCTCGGAAATTACTAGACGAATTTGAAAAAAATGTCTTTACAGATAGCGTAGCTCTTGGAGAAGGCCACCGAGGTATTAAAGTTACGCGGTTATACTATGCCATTATGTATTTGATGTCCATGGGACTACCACTTACAATTGGGTGGATCTAGTAGATACTCATTTGTGGCTTTCATAAGACCTTATTTGTTGTTACGTTCTTATTGCATTACAAGTTCTTAAACTAAGTAATTTACATTCTTTGTAGTGAGAAATAGAGTTCTTAAAAAATTGAGTATTGACATACTTAAAGTTTCAAAACCGTAAAATGATGTCGTTTTCCCCAGATTTCATTGTATAACTATAAGTAACTAAGTTCTACGTTAATTTTTCGCTGCTTTTTGAAACTTTGTGAATCCTTACCAGTCACTTTTATGCAATTTTAGAAAACTGTCAGCACATTCAATGTCAATGGGGAGTTTTCTGACAGCTCATTAAAAAAACAAAACTGTACAAAATTGGTAGAAAAGGCTTCGATAGATGGCGCTTTACAAAAGGCAAAGGCGAAGAATTTATTCCACACTGCGTTTTTAAAAGTAAAATAAATTAATTGACGTCTGTATCAGAAATTGAACGTATAAATAACCATAGAATGCAGATACTACTTACCTACATTATAGTTTACAGACTTAACGCCTTCGGCTTTTTAAAAGTGCCATCTATAGAGGTTTTTTGAACTATTTTTTATGAGCTGTCAGAAAACTCCCCATTCTAAACAAAGGCTTTAACGTTTTTCATGACCAATTCATAAGTATCAACATAACGCATGTCGTAAAATACGCCAAAAGGCGGCTTTATGTTAAAATTAAAATGTTTATTACAAACACGATTTCGCTTCAACAATAAACACAATTAATTTCGGTTTAATCTACTTTAATTTGCTTAATACTAGCGTTCCGCCTTTGTTTGTAAGGGGAGCAGTCTTTCCAGTTGGCATCGTTTTTCCTGAGGCATTTTCAATAACGTTGGAAGTTGCTTTTTAATAAAAGTATATATTACCTTTTCATTTGTTGATTATTTTGTACCAATGTGATGATAAGTGGCTCCAGGTTTGAAATTTACACCACAGACATACATCTACATAGACAACGCAAGTGTCACGATTTGTATTGAAACCAAGCGTGCCGACATTTAACTTAATACCGTCACAGCTGATATTTATTACTGGGAAATACAAACCGATTCAACGATGCCGCCGATGAAATCGATTATTAAGAACGATATTGTGATATCGATATTCCAACAGACATACATACGAGCGAACTGAATCTAGCGGCGACCAACCTTGACGCTTGGTCGGGGTTCGGACACGCGAAGTACATGCATTTGTGTTATCTATGTAGATGTATGTCTGTGCTCTACACTACCTTTTACCTTAAACACCAAAGTTCACTTAATCGTGGTTAATATTACTATAGTATAAAAGGTAGGATGGAAGTAAATAAAACACTTTTTAATAGGATTTATCGCCTAAATTTTATCTCGACGTTTCGGTGTCTTTACCGACCCCTTGATCACGCGAGACTCGAAAGTAATTATACGCGATAAATCTGGTTAAAAATTGCTTTATTGAATAGTATCGCGAAAACTTACTTAACTTAACTTAAACTTAAGACAATAATAGAATGGAAGCATTTACCCACCCAATCTATGAATACTTTTGAGGTGCATCTTTGTGATATTACTTACCACGGTAGGTTCATTGAAAGATAGAGCCATTAGCCATATTATAAATAAAAAGATATTAGTAGACTTGGCTAACCAAATACATATCAAAATATAACATGAAAAATTGCGAATAAAAATCGTCACTTTATTGGAATATGCTATGAAAAGTAGATAGTAGCAAGAAAACAGTGCTTGAATTCACTGGCAGTACAAGTAATAACACATGTAAGGTTGGTTAAGAATAGTCCAAACTATCGTAACTGGCGACAAAACTGAGTTGTCTGACCCTGCTCAGTGACTAGACTTTAAACAGGATGACTGGTGACAAATTTTATATATTGAAGGAGAGCACTCTGTACTCGATTCTGGTTATAATTATGTAATAAAAGTAGGTACTTCATTTTTACAAGAATATCCTATAAATAAATAAAGTTTTGTTACTACTTACTTTACTTACCTACTACGCCTGAGTCAATTGCGGCACGTGACCTGGCACGCGGAACTCTGCCAACGCTCGTGTAACCATGCGTTGCGTAATCAATTTTTAACTTTCGGTTATGTTTACTCAGTAAATAATTAATAGGTATTTATTTTTTACTATAGTTTTCCTCTCCATATAATATGATCTCAAACTATCGCGTCCTTGAGTTTCAAAAGTGACCCAACAGTCACACTGTTTAAAATCTATCCCAACAATGATAAATAAGTTCTATCCCGCATCGGTATGATCTATATTTCTGTGTGATTAAAGTCATCGTCTCTTAAGTTCGTTTACTTTGCAACAATAACAATTCTTATAAAATTAAATATAAGCACATAGGTAACAAAAAAATTACAAAAAATATTATCAAAATAATATTTGATAACGTATTCTGTTGTTTACTAAACGACGATCTTAATTCAAAACATTAGAAGACTTTGTAGAACGTTTAAATTTTGGTTGTAGATATCTACATATCTGGTAGAAATTTATTTAGAAAAAAGCTGTGTCAAGTCAGATGTTCAAGTATTTATTTTGTTTTCATAGAATATTCTTTGGGATTTCATCTAAAAATTCCCGTGGGAAAACTAGGTAATAGTATTGTTTAATCACCAAGTTATTGGCAGACCATTGTTTTTTCTATTGAACTGTAACTAGCCAAAAGCAATTAAACTATTTGACTTTTCAGAACCCATCTGGTCGCATTATTCATAAAGTACGCAAATATTTTCTCCGAAATCCGCATGATTCACAGATCTTCCCAAAAGCTAATTCCCGTTCACAAACAAAACAAATAATAAATCCCATTTACCAAAACTATGAATGGACGCATCAACTATGTACACTTTTATTTACAAACATTAACGCCTAGCGCTACCGAAACGAACGCACACGCATAAACACTTAAAATTAAATCTGGACGCAGTCTCCCCTATTCCTACCTGCCTTTACGCGAAAATGGTCTTAATCACGTTGGTTATATAGGGTATAATAATTTGAGGTTGTGAGATGAAAACATGAGGAACACATTGTATGTTTGGTATACTGTTTCCTGAGCACGCGCCCAGAAAGCTTCGTTTCCTTGTGAAAGGGCCGCACGTGTGCGCGGGCGCAAGCACCTGCGCGCGCAGCGTTGCGGCGTCGTCGCCGGCGCAGAGCCCGCCTAGTCTCTGACGGGATGTGTTGTGTGTACCGTGCCTTGTGAACATGGGACCTCAATTCGACTATTGTTTACGTGCGACTAGTAAGTTTTTGTTTCAATTATCCAAAAATAATTTAGGTGGAATTAAAACTTGTTTCTGTATTTTTTTGAGTTTGATGATTCTATTGTGTCATTTCTGTTTTAATTCTGTCAAAGTTAATTAGAAGTTACTGTTTAAACTTTTAACATAAACTTTTATATGTTGGTTATAGAATTTAAGTTCAATCAAAAAGTAATTTTGAATTAATGCCCGCCCTAAGTTTTTAAGGGTTGCGGGATTTACCGCCGCGGGCTGCTTAATAATTACTTTTCCAAGTATCGACTTCGATAACACGGTTTATATAATAGCTTGCCGTAACTTTTCTTTATGGTCAGTAAATTTATTTAAACATGTGTTTCTGTAATAAGGTTTTCATGTATTGTCGTAAACCGGCATAATTATGCCGTTTTAATAATCGGCCGTCAAATCTGAGTACTTGTATGAACCAGCTTTGAACCTAAGACTTCGTTGATGACTGAGGTCTATAAATAAAATATATCAGTTAAGATATGTCTTATTTACAAACTTTTGAATGTCGAACATGTATTAATTATCTAAGCTTTGACAAAAATTAAAACATGGCTTTCACGTTTTTTTTTCAAACTCTATTTATAAACCTTTTTTCTGTTTTGCGTTTTCAATATTGCCATATTTTAGTATCGGTAATGTTCTAAATTTTAAACTTTTTTTGTCCCGTTCTGTTTCGGCAACTTAAATCAAACTTAACTTCAACAAACTTCAAAAACAGACAAACGTGGAAGATTTCTGAGAAATTCTAATTGATTCATTAAAAAGCGGACGCGACGGGGCGGTCCGCACAGATGTTGCTTAGACCGTCTCCTGGCTATCTAACCTCATAAACATTTACTTTGTTCCTCTGAGAAAATGGCTATAGTTAAACTAAACATAATTGTATGGATTGAAATAATTTCATCTCGTTTGATGCCCATCTGTGCATGGAATACAATAAATTCACAGCCTATACATAACTTAGTAATATAAGCATAATTTAACTGTTCAAACTTTTTAAGTTTTATATTTTTTTAAACTAATAAATACTTAATAGATAAATAAATTTCAAGTCACGAACGGTTAAAGTTAAGGACAAAAGCTACGTTTCTGATAAATAAAACATAAAGTTCTCTCACATTCGATGCTTAATTTCACGCACACACATAAACCTAACGAAGTTAGAAAACCCCCATTGTAAAACAAAACACGACTGTTGTTCACGAAAGTAAAAGATGTCCTCTTTACTGAATTGTTAACGCTGACACCATTCCATAGATTTAGGTGACTGATTTCACGTTTGCAAAAAGCTCTCCTACCTACAACGACAGGTATTTTTACATTAAAAATTAACTATGTATTAATAGTTAAACAACCCACGTTCAGTATCAAAATAAAACTTAAAGTCGTGTTTACTAACAAAAAGTTGGACGCTGAAACGTCATTGTAAACTAATTACTTTTGCCTTAGCAACACCCGCTTGTTATTATGTAGGACATCAATTAATGTCACATCATACTATCATCACTTCTCTGCTAATCTAGCGTGAACTTTAAATAATAATATAAAGTGATTTCCAAGTGATGTTGCTATTGTTGCGTTTCTTGTACCACACGTGTTTTTAGGGACGTCCTTTTATCCGCCCTTAGGATGAAGTAGGACATATGCGGGTACAAAAACACTTAAGAATAAAAAGATTTATCCGCCCGCCGTTCCCAGAGCTATTATCTGGCATTATAGCGCTATATTAGCTGTTTTACGACATTACATATTAGCGCAGTATTTTAGAAATACTAGTTTCACAATAATAAGACTTTACTTAAAGCTAAAATTAAAAAAGAATCCTTTTCATGATTGTCATCAAATCTAATTAATTCGTGAGTACAATTTCGAGAGACACTTAGTTGTGCTGTAATACTTTAATTTTTTTTTCTTTTAAAGCCTCATAATAGTTTCGTTAGTTACTTCGCTTGTAATCAATCAAAAGTACATCCTGAAAATCTCTCTGGTCTATAATAATAATACTGTATTTAGTTAAAAGTTTAACCTATAAATAGTTTTAAAATACTTTAAGAAAGAAAGAAAGAAAATATTTATTTGAGTAACTATCGCAATTTCCATAATTGAAACATATCGTATATTAGCCTAGTTCTTATTATACATAGAAAATAAAAACGAGAGTTAAAAAAAGGAATCAGACTCAGCTTAATGTCGATTGATCCAGTAAGAACATCGACGCTTAGATTAAACAAAAAGGAGTTTTTGCTTTAATCTAAGCATCGACGCTGGTTTTCAGTCTGTCCCATAGGTGTTCGGGGAGAGGAAAAATGTACTGGGATAGTCCCACCCTAAAACACAAAAATTTATACAAACACAAAAAAATATGAAAAAGCTAGGATAAAATCTCTACCTTATTCATTTATTTCATCTAGATGTTAATGTCAAGCTTACTCAAACAAAATACTAAAACACGACTGCTCTGAGGTTTCTCGTCAAAGACTATTTACTAACTTTGACGATTCACAAACCAGCAATCCAATTTAAACCAGTATGTACATAAGGAATAGGTAAAAGGCAAATGAACATTTAATTAAGGATCGTAAATATTATGATGAAAGTAAATTTAAACTAAAATTTTTCAACTGGATGTTACAAAAACTTCATAAGCTATTGATACTATCAATTCGGACTTTACATTTTAATTCGGAATTCAAATCAAAATATTTGTGGACAACAATAAGGACTTATGTCTCTGATCTTATAATTGTGCTTACAGCAGTAATTTTTTACGTACGTATACAAAATATACTTAAAATAGGAGAGTGACTCAACTTTCCCCATTCTTAAAGTATCGCAAGTCGAAAATAATTTTGAAAAGCCGAACCTGTATTAAATAACTTCTTAATAAAAACAAATAATCTCCAGTACCTTGCTTAAACAATTGACAACGACAATAGATTATCATACATTGATGTTATCACATTGTCCTGCCGCCGCGTCGTTTGTCTAGGCAGAATGAAGTACCAGCGAAGATTGCCTTCAATTCGTATTTTCCGGCCAACAAAAGTAGGTTGTCCAATGGACGTGGGCAATCGGGGGCCGTCGCTGCTTCATTGAATAATTCCCGAGGGGCAGCCATCGTACCGCCATGATTCGTAGCACTTAAATTAGGTTAAATTCGCGATAAAATGAAGATGAAACGATTGTACAAAGGTTTTCTTTTGTTTCAGATAATCCATCATACTTTGCGTTTCCGAATAAAGATGTTACGGACAGCGCTGAGCCTCCGCCGGCTCCAGTGCAATTCTCGCGGTCAGCTCCTACGCACTCGTGGGCGGAGAACATCAGACCTCTCGGGTCTCCGCGGCGGAGGGAACCTGAGAGTCCTCGGAGGAAGGAGTTCAGAGCCCTCCTCAGGTCCCTCTCGGCGAGGGAGCCGGAGCAAGCGGAGGCGTTCCTCAAGGGTCAACCACGACCGGGAGATTGCGCTCCTAGAGATATGAGACATACTTTCACTGCACCAAGAATTAAGTAAGTGATTATGTAGGGCTTATAAATGACCAAATTAATCTTAAAAGTTAAATAACCTTTCTATATTATTATTCAATAAGCTTATGTTTATTGACTATGTATTTATTTCCGTTCATAATAAGAAAATAAATATTTTGTCCAGCAATTTAATCAATCATACAATTTTAGCCCGCTCGATAATGCAATGTGACATTAAGGCTTTTTGAACAGTAAAATACGTGCAAAGTATAAATCAAAATCAGTATTTTTAACAAAGGTTTAATTATATGACAAAAGTCTCATTTTAATAATACGAGTTCCCACTGAAAAACATAACCTAATCCTAATAGACACATGTTTAAAATATTCGGGATTAGCTTCCAAGACCTAAGGATCAACACTTGTACAAATAGCCTTTACATTTGCATAAACAAATTATTTCAAAATGCGACTGCCCAAAATAATGGACGCATGTGTTTACGGCGTGTGTTGTCTTTCAGGAAAGGCAAGATCAGTGCAACGGTTATGACGTCAGAGGGTGCTCAAGAGCGCGAAGAAGTTTTCTACACAATCCCCTTGCAAGGTCGCAGGAGGCATTCTGTTGGAGGATATTTGGCAACGGGGGGCGGCGCCGGCGCTGGTGAGGTGACATCGGTACCGAGCGAGCTGCCAAGAATGCCCGCGCCAAAGATCGCCCAAAAAGATGATGAGGTCAAACGCAGGCGGCCAAAGAACTTCCCGTTTAAAGGTAGGTTTGTAATGTAATATTTATGACGTCAATCGGAGAATGTCGGATAAATAAATTTTGACTTAATGAAGAAACAGTTACATACTATTAACATTATCTCCGAGTACTGAGACAATGAGCAATGAGACTTTCTTCTTGTGTTGCTACGCAGGGCCCACAATATTTTCTATTTTAACCATCTTAAGGTCTAAATTTAAACAGAATCGTTAGCATTGAGGGAAAAAACTAAAAGTAAAGTTACAATCTACAGCAATTGGAACTGATTCCTAGGGTTGGCATATGCGTTGGCCACGCATTGTAGGTAGGTAATCATCAAAATTTAAGTAAATATTCATTAAAATAAAAATATCAGAACAAAATTACGTGGAGTTTTAACAAAAGTTTATAATTAAAAATTAATAGTACCAAAGTACAGGTCAGTACTTCAGTTTTATAATTTAGATTAAAAAGATTACACTTTAGCATAATATTTTTTACAGATACGGCTATATAGATAATTCACGATCTAAGAACAGATATTTATCTCCATCTTATCTTTATTGTACTCCAAACTGTTGAAGTATCTTGGAAATCGATTTCAAATATTTGTTTAGGATGTTTTACTATCTTTTATCGGGATTGTGATACTTAAGTAAATATTATTATCATAGCCATTATAAGGTGTTACAGATCGTAAACAACATTTACTATAAAGCGACAACAATGACGAAATGATAAACTTTAACAGACCATTCCATCCTGCTGATAATATGGTAGTAAAATCTATTATTGGTGAAAGATTACATAGAAACGTAATGATGGTTTACGAGCGTAAACAAGATGCATACAGACGCATCAGTCCTATCTGCGATCATTGCTCTCGCCCTTAGACCCTTGATAAGAATGCCTCGTTCCACAGAGTTTACCAAGAAGCGGTGCTTTGATTCTTATGCGATTTGACCTGCTCCGAAACAAAAATACATCAGATACTTAAAAAGAAATTAGTTCATTTTATTAGAAACCGTATTTGAAATCATAGCACGTATCTTTCAGTTCATTTACACACAAGGAAAGTCTAATTGAAAACAATTAGTTATTTGGCATAACAACCCAAAGTCAATACGTTTTGTTACTACGCAGGTTTGAAGAAACCCAAACTAGCTAAGAGAGCTTATCAATTTTCAGGTACCGTAATGTCTTCCCCATTATAAGCGTATCTTTAACGCGATCAGAATACAATCAGCACGCTTTGGTCCGCGGCCTTGTATTTGGACATCGATAGGAATATTTATTTACGTAGAACCAAATGTGCTTGTAAAGATTAGGCGTCGAGAACGGGCGTTGCGATTATCATTTGTCGCGACGGAGGTTTTAGTATGCGAATAGCGTGCGCGAGTGGTGGTGACGCCAACGATCGGTCGCCGGCGCTCCGCAGCCCTGCGCAAAACTCCGCGGACTTATGAGTTTCATTCTGCCCCATCGCGCGGTCACAACGCGCTCCGTGACTCCTGCGCCGCTCGTTGCTCGCTGCAATGAAAGCTGCCAATTATTGAGTTCCGTTTCCTTCAAGTGGCGTGTGAAAGAAAATGGAGACGACTGAGAACAGTGAGTTCGATTTTTTGTGCTTCCTTCCGGGATTATTTAGGGATTTTGGGGTTGCTTATTTCAGTTTTATCACGTTCAGTGCTACAAAAAATGAATCGGTACTTAATTTTGTTTTTTTTTGTACTTGAGTGATGTTTAACAATAGTGGCTATACTTTTGTAAGCGGATAGCGTACCGGTGTTTGTCCTCGAAATATCTTTTAAACATCGTAAAGTAATTGAAAATGCGTTGTTGGTTTTCTTCTTGTCCAGATAATAACAAATACTTCCCACCAACAATGTTCCATTGTTCTTCAAAGACATAATTTTGACCTTCGTGTTCTAAGACCGGAATAAAGAACCTCTGTGACATTGTAGTTCTAAGATTCCTAAGTTTGTCGAAAAATCAGTGTCAAAAGAAACACCGAAAGTCATTGCCTGGTCGATTGGCGTCTATGCTTGAGATGGTGTCGTTGAAAGTGGTCTGTATGTGTTAGAGAATAGAGGCGATAGTTGAACTGTATCAGAGCCATTAAAGATCCAATACATTATCTATGCAGGGTGGCGTGCATGGTTGAATAAACATGGAGTAATTTACATGCAACGAAGCAGCGCCGTAAAATGCTCGCGGGGAGAATGTCAATGCTTGCTGGACAGAAGCTGCGGCTCCGGGCAGAGCTTATGCCGAATGAAATTAATCACTTAACCATATTTACGAGCTAAATTAATCCAAAGTCAAAGTATATTTCGTGGCAATAGTAATAAAGCACGGGTGAGGTTTCATTTTGCCGAGTTGCTGGGTACTGTAAGTAAATCCGGAAAGCGAAATTTAGGGCTTCAGGTCTCGCTTAAATGCTCTTAACAGTGTAACTTAGTTAGGGCTTTGTAAGGACTTCGTAGTGCATTTACTTAGAGCATTGTGTGAACTTAATAGAAATTTTGGTGACGTTTAATAATGTTTTTTGGGACACTATAAAGATTACTTTTAAAAAGTTTATAAAAGTTAAAGTAAAAGTTAATAAAAAACTAAGCACAATAAATATTACTAGAATAACTCTTTCTTATTTGTATAATTTAACCGGGTTGCTACATTAGTTCAAAAGACGTAGTCTGCTTAACATAATATTTTTGTTTAGTTTATGTTATAGTTCCTACCTACATCAATGTATAAAGCTCATTAATATCAGTTCACTAACCCTAAGTTACATTTCCACGGGAACTGTCAGAAGTAAATAAATCATTTATCAAAGTTTTCGTCTGAAGTTGCCAAACAAATAATAATCTCTTCAAGAAAATTTCTCCAAGTTCTGAAGAACACGCAATTCCTTCAACAAAATACGAGACGAGCAATGTAATAAAGAAAATTGTATTAATGTCTTTGAGATTTTCTTACGGCAACTACGAGTGTAGGTAGGTACTTATTTAGAATGCAGAGGATATCATTCTGTATTAAATTTATGCTTGGAGTTCCTTTGGTAACATTATTTATTGTTTCTAAGGGTATTCAGTTATTAAATTTACTTAATTGCTGATGAAATTGTAGAGTGAGGTAGAATTAAAAATGTTTTGTTTTTTTATTTAGATATCGAGAGGGCATTGAACAATGTCTATCATTATACCTAGATGAATATACTGTCATAATGAACAAATAGAGGCAAACATTTTTAAATTTAAATATCCAATATATTTGAATTTTGACGATGTAAATAAAATAAATAATAAATAGGCGGCCTTATCAATTGCCTACGACTAGTCCATGAACTAGTAAAAAGTATTTTTATTAAGATGATTAAGATATGCTACAAAGTAAGAATATGTGTCACCAAAAATACCATTAACAGTTGATTGATTCATAATAGCATATTATAAGTCAAAAACAACATTGTAACATTCAATTAAATCGGGACATAAATCGGAATCGGATCTGGGCTTCTATAATTTTCTCAGAAAACATATTATTAGTACCAACACAGAAGCAAGAAAAAAAGAATTTGTTTATTTTGATCTCATGAATCATGCGCAGACGCGCGGCTGTCATGCAAAACTCTGCTTAAGAAATGTTATGTTTCATATCAACTCCTTTCTGGACTATTAACTTTATCTGTTTGCGGAAAAATTATATAAATGGATCTTTATTTAAGAGCGTGGTGTGGTCCAAGAATAATAATAATAAGGTAGCACACGCATGTCTATATAGTAGATTCTAGATTTATTATGACATATTATAGCTGTAGAGTTTATTTGTTCGTTTGTTAAAACGTCATCAAATCTTAATCTACCTATCGGACATCTGCATTTGCTAGATAACTCTTTAAGAATGTTATATCAATATGAATTTTCTACGGGCTCAAAATTTACTGGGGTAAAACGGCGCGAAGCTGCAAGAAAAGGTATCTTAAAAGCTTACTTATTAAGAATAATAAATAATTAATAATGCATAAAAAAGCGCATTCATCTGGGAATACCATTATAAAACTAGCCTATGTGTTAACTTTAACTTTTATTATAAAAGGAAACAAAAAAGTAATTTTTCAACACACTTGCTCGTAAAATGAGCCTAATTCTATTGAATTTAGAACTATAAGTCACGCGTGCATAATATATTATACCCTAGTGCATAATATAATGAATCCTACAAAGTTGAATTGTACCTTTGTGCAAATTAAATGCGAGTAAACAGAGCATATTTTATTGATCCGGGTTATACATTAAATTTTTTCAGAAACAACAAAGAGGTTTTATACCACTTCAAATCCATATACATTTTTAAATGTTTACGCCTTATATTAGTTAAACAAAATTGTATATCAAACAAATTATTCACAATTTACAATAATTTGTTACAAAATATTAAAATATTTGGATTTACCACTCTGTTAAGTATGCGAAGCGGCGATTTTGTTATATTGGTTATAAAAAATACAACTGCCACAGTGGGACATACAGACCACCATAGAAATACTTAGGATAGGTAAGGATAAAATAACTTACAGGAGATGACGCTGCAAGATCGCTTGATACGACCTGTAGGTACCTGGATACACGCACAGTCACACACAAGGTTCTTTCAGTTCTTGCTTGCTGGCCAGCGTATATAATATTTTTACCACAACACTAAGTATCAAATAGTAGGTCTGGGCGGCGCGATGTCAATTTAAGATTTTAAGCGATATTTTTTTTACGTGTAATACGTATGCGACGAGCATTAACCAGACCGTAGCTCGATCGATCAAGACTAACTTCTGTTAGTACCTTGCAGCGAAAATAAAAATATAATAACCGAACTACCCTACAAAATATGAGCACCTATATAGGCGCGAACATACTCCCCGGCTTGAAAGTCCGAAGGATTTCAAAAGATAAGTACATAAAAAAATAAGAATGAACTAGTTACAGTGTTTTAGCGGAAGTTAAAGAATACTTATTGCTCCACATCAAACAGAGACAGACTTTATTACATAGATACATAATAAATACAAGTTAAAACTAAGTTATAATTAAACTAAGTTAAGATTGAGTTAATTTTGGTTTATTGGGTTGGAAGAGGACACAGCTTAACAATGGGACGTTTAAATAACTTCCCCTGTGAACGTATTGAAGCCACTCTAACAACTCCGTCCAGGAAACTGCGGCCAGGAAACAATTCCTCCACAATGCCAAGCGGCCACTGTAGGGGCGGTACGTCATCCTGGTGTAACAGTACGACTGTCCCTAGTTTAATTGAAACACTATCTTTGAACCATTTCATTCGCTGTTGAAGCGTATGTAGATAGTCAAGGCGCCATCTTTTCCAATAGCCTTGTACCAAGCTATCTAACAAGCGTTTTCTAGTTAATATAGATCCATTAGCGTCAATATCATAAGCGGGTAAACTTGTAAGAGGAGTGGTCATGAGAAAATGAGCAGGCGTTAGTAATTCCGGCTGAGGCTCCTCGGATAAAAGTCCTAACGGCCTAGAATTTAACAAAGACTCAATTTGAGTGAGTACTGTAAGTAATTCCTCATAAGAAAGTATCTGTTGGCCTATCACGCGGTATAAATGCGTTTTAACGCACTTGATATTCGCCTCCCAAAGACCACCGAAGTGGGGAGCACGAGGCGGTATGGTATGAAAATTAATACGGTTTTTAGCGAATTCTGCGGAAAAGGCGGATTTTGTTGAGTTGGACTCTAAGAAGTTGTAAAGCTCGTTCAAATGACGTTTGGCGCCAATAAAGTTTGTAGCGTTATCCGAATAAATGCAAGCTATAGGACCACGTCTTGAGATAAACCTCTTTAATGCGTCAATAAACGTTTCTGTGGAGAGATCCGAAGCGATTTCTATATGAATTGCCTTAGTGGCAAGACACACGAACAGACATATGTACGCTTTCGTGGTGCGCACACCTCGATGTCTGGTCATAGCTAAATTAATTGGTCCCGCATAGTCTACTCCTGTATTAGTAAAGGCTTTAGCTTCTAGAAATCGTGATGAGGGTAGACTTGCCATTAGAGGTGCCTGTGAGCGCGGGGCGCACTTAAAGCATGTGTTGCAAGATTGCACGCATCTACGAATTATGCTACGAGCGGACAATATCCAATAGCGTTGGCGTAATAAAGACATAAGTAGACTAGAACCCGTATGGCAATTAATACGATGATAATGATCTATGAGCAAATTGACAATATGGTCGCGTCGAGGTAGTAAAATCGGATGGCGATTCTCATATGGGATGTCAGCGTAGGTCAGTCGTCCGCCAACACGAATCAGACCATGATCATCAATAAAGGGATGTAATCTACGAATAGCGACAGAAGGTAAAGTTTTAGTTTTAATAGAATTGAATTCATTTTCAAAATACTTATGTTGCAAAATAGAAAGTAATGTTATTTCCGCTGTTTCTAAATCTGAAGTTTTTATTAAATTATCACGTGGAAGTTTTTTGAGCATGCGTAAAATGTATACTATGCTATGGAGAAGCTTAGACCATTTAGACGTTCTCAGAGCGAGTTCATACAGCGGTGAATTGTCAGATTGAACTATAGCGGTAAATGTATTCGATTTTCTAATTTCAGGTAAAGCGTCATTATCATTTGGTTTAAATGGTTTTATTGACCATTCTTTGATCGGTTTTTGTAGCCAAGATGGACCGTTCCACCACAGCTTGTGATCAAGCAACTGTGATGGAAGAATTCCTCGTGATGCGCAATCACTCGGATTTTCCTTGCCATCAATATGAAAAAAGCGATTGGGCGATATATTATCATGGATTTGACTAACCCTATTAGCTACATAAACTTGCCATCGATGTGGCAGCGAATGTATCCACGATAAAGCGATTGTAGAATCCGAAAAAGCGAAAATATCATTGATAGGATAGCGATTATTAAACTCATTATACACATATCGAAGGGTTTTTGAAAGCAGCAGTGCTGCACAAAGTTCTAACCGAGCGAGCGAAGCGATTTTTGGTGAAGCCACCTTAGATTTAGAACAAGCAAGCGTGAGCGAAATAGCACCATTAGGGTGTGTTACGTGTAAATATATACAACATCCATATCCTTTAAGACTAACGTCACCGAAACCAACGATATGAACGACGCAATTTTTGACAACTCCCAAATGTCGAGGAATTTTAAGTTGAGATATAAGCGGTAATTCTTGTTTAAATTGATTATATTTATTTGCAATAGAGTCCGGAACGTTTTCGTCCCATCCTATTTGTGCCAACCACAGCTCTTGCACTAGCAACTTTGCACAAAGGATAACTGGCGATACTAATCCCAGTACATCGAAAAGACGAGCGATGACTGATAGTATAATGCGTTTTGTACAGCCATTTTCCGCGGATTGAACTGAAAAGTTGAATTTGTCACAAGCAGGAAGCCATTTTAAGCCTAATATCTTTGTATTATTTGTGTCTGAAAATTCAATAGCAGCACGATGCGATTCGGGCATCTTAGCCATTAACTCTTGCGAATTGCTTGCCCATTTGACTAAATTGAAACCACCACTATTAAAAAGCTCGATAAGCTGTTGAAATAGTATAAATCCATCCTCTGGGGACATAACAGAAGTCGTCACATCGTCCATGAACATGTCTGAGTTGACAACTTCAGCGGCAAGAGGCAAAGAAGAGTGATGTTCTGCTGCTAACTGGCGTAATGACCTCATGGCTAAGAATGGGCTCGGGCGAAGACCGAAACAGACGGAGTTAAACTGAAACATGCGAACAGGTTCAGATTCACTGAAACGAAATATAATTTTTTGAAATTTGCGATCATTTTCGTGAACAAATAAGCGGAGATACATTTGTTGTACGTCTGCAGTGACTGCTACAGGAAAAAGTCTAAACTTTAGCATTAGTGCGAATACATCTGATTGTAAATTAGGACCAGTATGCAAGATATCATTCAACGAAACATTAGTATCCGTAAGTGCGCTGGCATCTAACACGACACGTGTCTTGGTAGATGCCTTATCTGGTCGTAATACAGCATGGTGAGGAATAATATAACCCTCAGTGGAGAAAGGAATTTCTGATAAATAACCCTTATTTTTATAATCAGTGATTACTTCATTATAAGCAAGACGTAATTTGGGATTAGAACGAAATTTTCGTTCGAGCGAGAGTAATCTGCGTTGAGCGCACTTAAGGGAGTCACCTAGTGATGATGGCTCACCTTTAAAGGGTAGCGAGACCATAAATCTGCCACTGGCAGTTCTGGTTGTTGTAGAAGTGTAGATATTCTCACATTCGATATCTTCGGGATTTTTAGCGGGGGGTGAGAATATTTCTTGAGATTCCCAGAATTTAGTCAAACTATCGTTTAACTCTTCATTGGTTACAGGACCGAAGGACCAGGCAACGTCTGTTAGGGAGTCAGTAGGGACCTCACCCATTACGACGTAGCCAAGCGTAGTTTCAAATATAGGGAGCGTAGATATATTAGAGCGAGCAAAATTATTAGATTTTAAAGCGAGATTATCGTATTTTACATTAGTATAGGCGTGAGGGGTACGGGGGTAGGTATCTATACTAGTATTACCTTGGGTACAAATATTTGTGGATGAAATAGCATTTTCAACATGGAGGGGAATTTCGATGTCGTTAGAGGTTTTCAAAAGGCGACCCCTACATATAAATGTCGGAAATAATTGTGCACCTAATATCGCGTCAACTTCACCAGGTACATTCCAAGTATCATCAGCTAAGGGCAAATTATTCAAGTGCGGCATTTTTAAAATATTAACGTAACTTGTAGGTAATCTATCGACTATGTGATTAATAACCAATAGCCGTACATTGTACACTTCACCCGTAAAGCGGGACTGAATATTGAGCGAAACACTACCTAATATACTGCAACTCGATTGACCTACAGACTTAATCACAGTATTATTGACAGGTATCAATTTTAACTTTAGCCGTTTGCAACAATTAAAACTAATTAAATTGTCTTGAGAAGCACTGTCGAGGAGACATCTAATCATTTGTTTATTGCGTACATCTGTGTAAGCGAACACTTTAGCCGTCGGTAAAATTGTAGTAGTTATATTATTAATCTGTGTTTGTGAAATATGCATAGTAACCGATTCATTCTGCGGATGATTATCACCATCGAGTGACCTTTGTTGTTTCACAGGGAAGTTAGTGGTCAATTGAGGATTCTGAGAAAGTACAGTCGCCGTAAAGTTATTCGATGAGGGACAATTTTTAGTAAAATTAGTTTTAGACATATCAAAATGCAATAAGGTGTGATGCTGAAGCTTACAAATACGACAAGTAGACTTAGAATTACATTTAGAATTTGTATGCTGTGAACTTAAACAATTAGTGCAAAATTTATTATTTTTAACATAGGCAAATCGGTCATTAACTTTCAATGATTTAAATTGTTGACATAAATATAGCTGATTATGTTCATTACTTTGACAAACAGGACAATATATAGAAAGCGGTGGTGTATTATTCGACGTTAAAGTAAAGGTATGCGACTTTAAATTATTATTATTATTTCGAGTATTTTTGTTGTAAGTACCTGACTGTACAGTACTCTTCTCCGTGTTACTCATGCCTGTTCGTTCGAGAACCTTAACATGATGTCTTATGTATTCTATAAGTTGTTCACAAGTAGGTATGTCAGTAGACCGCATAGTTTGTTCGAAGTTTTGAATTAAATTTGAATCTAATCTTTTTTGCGCTAAATATAAAAATATAAAATCGGTTAAATCTTCTAATTTTAATTGTTTAATAGCGGTAATCGAAGAAGAAAACTTCTCAATAAAGTTATTTAATTGATTAACACTACCGGAGACATTTTTGATTTCGAAAATATTATTTAAATACAAAACAGCCAAAGCGCGCTTATCTTGATACTTAGATACTAACGCTTGCCAAATAGCGGGGTAATTTTCGGCGTTTGGTACAACACCAGCAAAAATTACAAGCGCCTTATCACTTAATTTACTAACTAGATATTGAATACGTTGCGAGTCACATAACTTAGGATTTTCGTGAATATTACTCTTAAATATTTCATAAAACAAAGACCAATTCTCGGGTTTACCATTAAACGAAGGCAAATCTATAGGCGGTAATTTAATTGTGAAGGTAGGTTCGTGGCCGCAGTCTTGTATTTGGCTTTGCGTGCCCTTTTGTTCGCAATCATCACTTATTTGCGACCTAAAATACTTCACTGAAGAAAATATGTTTTCAAAAGTACTCCACAATTGGTAATTAATTACGTAAGCTGGGTCTTCCTCCAAACACAACATGTTATACTCGTCACACAAAGTACTATATTGATCATAAAGTCTGTCAATATTCGATGATTTAGCAAGAAAATCAAACTTACTACGAGTGTCTACTTTGCTTAGCGATTTTGTTTTAGAGTAAAGCGAACTTAATTGTTCGAATATAGCTTGCCTTTTGGCCTCATTAATTTTAGCCTTTGGGGTCGACATGATTATGAAATTGAAATAATACTTTTAAGAAAATAGTAAAACAATACTTATGTAAGCGAGTAGCGAAATAAATAACTTATTAGTTTAACAAAATGGCGGACAGAGTGTACAGACCTTTTAATAAGGAACTTAGCGAAATTATGCAATAATAATTTTATGTAGACACTATTTAGGAATTACTTTAGTCAATGTAACTATAAGTATATTATAATAAAACACTGGTTCATCCGGCTCGAAGGACCAAAATGTTAAGTATGCGAAGCGGCGATTTTGTTATATTGGTTATAAAAAATACAACTGCCACAGTGGGACATACAGACCACCATAGAAATACTTAGGATAGGTAAGGATAAAATAACTTACAGGAGATGACGCTGCAAGATCGCTTGATACGACCTGTAGGTACCTGGATACACGCACAGTCACACACAAGGTTCTTTCAGTTCTTGCTTGCTGGCCAGCGTATATAATATTTTTACCACAACACTAAGTATCAAATAGTAGGTCTGGGCGGCGCGATGTCAATTTAAGATTTTAAGCGATATTTTTTTTACGTGTAATACGTATGCGACGAGCATTAACCAGACCGTAGCTCGATCGATCAAGACTAACTTCTGTTAGTACCTTGCAGCGAAAATAAAAATATAATAACCGAACTACCCTACAAAATATGAGCACCTATATAGGCGCGAACACACTCCAAATTAAATATTTTCATGTTTGATATTCCTCTTCGCTTTTTTTTTAATTGGTGAATTTTATTTGTGACCTCATTTGACCTCAATCTAATCGATGGTCACTTGAGTGACTTTGAGAGCAAGATGAAACACACGGGTTCACTTTGTTCTTCGTTGCAAAATGACAAAGTAGGTACCCAAACATTTCGGCTAATGAGCCGCGAATTCGAACTACTATGTCATTTGTTTTGTCTCATCTTATTTAAAAGCTTGATTGAATATTCGATAATATGCTTTAGACACTGTTTACATAATTTTTAAAATGTAATTGTAATGATGATAGTAAGTAGGCGGGTCGTCAAAAGTGATTTATAATGAAATGGTTGGATTTTATTGTTGTTGCATTATTTTTATGACTGTTATGTGTAGATGTGTCATTGTTCGCTGTCCATGGGCGTCATAATATTAAAAACAATAAGTCTTTGACGTCATGATTCTTACACTTATCTAATTTTGTAATTTGAAATCAAATATTTAGTACGTACTCAATATTTTTTATCCCAATTAAAGGTACGTTTTATACAAGTAAGGTAAACCAAGCCTTCTTTCTTTTAGACTTACGGTCCATGTCGCGTAAAGCCTGTAGGAATAACAGGATAAAAGGATCCTTTATAATATTAGATTTTGATTGAAGCTGTGCTTTAAAATCTGAAGATAAAACTGGCAGATGAAGTTGTTTATATAATGCTTTATGTTCAGTAATATCTACATATATGGCGCTACCTTCTAATTTAATTTTAGATAGGTGCATTGTGTAATACATTACACATTTATATGTAAGATTATCTGGTCTACGAATTAGTGTACCTAGTTGTCTATTTCGATTCTTCCATTTTTACCAAATATTATATAGACAATCGACTGTGGTTCGTCTTCTGAATGCCTCTCTCTCCAAAACTTAATTGTTCTCTACATAAGTAAAGATTTATGCGAATCAATCTTAGTTATCACACAGCTTCACTAAGTTTTCAGAAGGCTCGTTCAGAAAACACACGATGAAAAAGCCATAAAAGAAATGTGACTATCTCGCAACGTGCTCCTCAATAACCAATACGCAACATATGTTGCAGATCAACATCTTCGGCATTTAGTTTCCGTCCACGGTTGCGAAACGCCACGCCTCTTTACAGGAAAAGAAATGAGATCAAATAGCCACCTGAGATAGCTCACGGACATAAAATAGGAAACTGCAATATTTCACTCTACACATCAAAGAGTGGGTGTATTCGAGTTACAGAATTACTTCTTTCACTTTCCTTTGAAAGGGTTTTGAGATAAATTTTTTGGTTACTTCGTTGGTTTAGGTTGGTAATGGTTATGGGTTTTAGGGAGAAATACTTTCCGAATCAGTAGTTTAAGAAACAAACTCGGTTTTAGATGTATGAGGACACCCTCCTGTTCCGCTGTATGGTCTCTATAATTAAGTTATTAAGCTTGGGATCACATATTTAGTATGTTAGTTCCGATAATTACTGTGTCAATTAAAGTAATACATAAAAATATTTTACTTTTAACAAATGATGTACAAAAGGACAGCTTGGTATGTAAAAGGTATTTCTTTTTATTTTCGGAACTTCTTTTTATTAAAATTTCATGTGTCATGTACCCTCTACACCCTTTTGTTGCCTCTACTCTACATCGGCCCTACATATCAATAGCAAAATTTTCATTGTACGTGTGTATTAATATTTTCGAAAACTTTCCACGTTAATCTATTAATTTTAATTTTGTAATTTTGTATGATAATTACGAAATATAAAAACAGTGTAATTCCTTGGTATCAAAAATAAAAGTTATTATTCAAAAAATCTCACTTTCCGTGGTAACAACGCACTTAAAATACTAACTTATAGTAACGTAGTTATAATATCAGAATTTATAATGTCTCTATTGACAATCATATTTACAAACAGTACGTACCTAACTTAAACCAATACTCTACATATAAAAGCATTAACCTCTACCATATATTTAAGACATCCCCTTTCATAAAAGTTAACGGTATACCACCGGTGGAAACGAAACATCGAAACAGAACTTGTAATCCATTATAGTTATTCCGGCCAGCGCTGATAGACGCTCCTCTATTTAGGAAACGGATATAGTCGCATGCGCATTCGGCTGCAGCTAGGTAGGGTTGCCACCTTTCTTTAATAGAAATAAAGTGAATTTGAAAATAATAACAAACAGTTTTAGAAAAATAAACGGTATTTTATTTAATTAATGTAAACATATTTTTAGAGCTTCTCGCCCAACTTATAAATTTAAGATCATTTTTAAAAGCTTCATAATGCCTCATATTGTAACTGAAGTAAAAGTAAATAAGGAGCTCATTTTTTAATAGCTGCTTTATGTATATCATCCCACCACTTATCATTCATTACAGAAAAATCTCTTTTATGACACAATTTAAGTAATATTTTTAAAGTGTTAAACAAAACAGTATTCTGTATACTTTATTTTTGTTCAACAGTAAAAAGTAAGTTTAACTTTTTAACAGAATTGTTGGCAGCCCTAGCAGCTAGGTAGGCGCGTATAAATCCGTGTACATTTCCGGTGCGTACGCAGCATAAAATATTTTGTAAGCAGCCGATGTGTATGCAGAACGGAGGGGTGCAATAAAAAAGTTTAACAGCTTACTTATGTTTTCATTCATGGATAAGGGGGATGTAATAAACATGGACGGTTAGGCTGTTTCACATGATGTTCAGAATAAGCTGGTTTGGTGGATTTATCTATTAGTTACTAGCAGTATTGTTCTGGTTTACACTCCGTTTCTGATCCAGTAGGAATTTCTTGATTTTATAATTGAGTATATAACTCACACAGAAAACAAAATTTCACTCTTTATTTTATCACAATAGATTATTTTGGATGAATAGACCAGTAAGTTAACTATCCCCTTACTAAAGTCACGCAACTTCGCTAATAAATACCAATGATGAATGTGGAAATATAAAAGATTTAAGATCTGTTTCACTCCAGCAAAGTACAGAATAACTTATTCACAGACGAAATCCTAAACGATGGGTTTTCAATGCGTCCTTATTAAGTCAGAGCCAGCCGCCGCCGCCGCGCCGACCCGTATCAAATTAAGTTCAAGCTGCATGCGCAAACGCACTCACAAAGAAGCCTTGTTATTGGAAATCTTTGCGATACTTTTATTTAATAGGTCATATTATGAAAGATTGCTTGCTACTTTGAATTTATTAAGCATCGTATCTAAGTGCATTGCTCGCGTTTATCGACAGCTCTTGAAATAATTGAAGTGCCCTCTAGTGGAGATACTTAAAGAGTTCAATTAAAAGCAGAGTCGGAATGTTTTCCGTTGGAATTTGCAATGGAAATAGACTTAGTAGAGTCCTGTAGTATATATTTACGTGCATACCTGAGAGTTACAGTGAAGCGGTGAATTACGTCGTGACAATGAATGATAGCTTCATTTGTTGTTTGTATTGCGCTGTGTGCTAAATTCACTCTCATTCACAAAGTGAACCAACTTATTACTTAATTAGTCTATTACAAATAGTAGCTAAATATAAATTTGAAATAGCCGGAAATTCTAATTATCTTTAGGAACTTTATCGTTGTGTGCGAGTTGATAAATTCAAGCAATAAAATGTCGCATGGCGTCACACAAATTATACTAATAAGTAAGTTTCCTGTCGTTGTTAAGTGTCTCAGGCTGGACAAATAAATAGTAAATATAATTGGTTTGGGTATATAACAATATATGAAAACCTTTATTAAAAAAGTTATCAAATAATATTATACCGATTGTAGTAACTTACAAATAAGAACTTATCTGATGTTACGTGAGGTTTCCGTAACAGAAAATAATCGGATTGTAGGTAGGGGGACTAATAACGACGCGGCTCGTTCGCCAAAAAAAATAAAGCTGATGCTACAAAAGCCTGTCAAAAGTCATAAAGTGCTTCATTAAAAACTCAAACCCTAACCGTTATTAATAGGTAATTTTTTTTTATTCGGTTATCTAAGTATATTTCATTTTATTTTACATATGCACTAGTGTTGTTACGATAATTTGATCAGATCTGAATTCTAATTAAGAATAGATTTTGTACAGTTCTCTTTGGAGAATCGATATCGTATCAATTCAGCGGGGCTAGCATGCTACCGTCGACAACGATAAATCGTGCCTTTTATCGATATTTTCTTAGAATATGGTATTTAGTGTATGTAATTTATTAAGATTATGACATATTTGGTTCTGTGGTCGTAATCATGGTATCAAATCGAGTAGTTCTATCTATTATGCTGCGCATATTAGCTTACATAATAGGATAAAATAACAAAATAATATTTATCTTGTCGATTCGTCTATTTATCGATTGTTGCATGCTAGCCCTGCTGGTATCACGAGCAACGCTTAAAATAGCTTTTATATTACGGCCCTTACAATTTTATACTTATCGAATATTCCATAGTTTCGGAAACATCCTACACGAGAATGTTTCACATTTTATGGAACAATCATATAATTATTTTACATGCTTCAAAAATCATATACCTAAACATCTAGCGTCTCATATCATCGCGGTCAAAGACTGCCTCTTGTAATAATTACAATAAATCACAACACGTCTACGTCAGGTCAACAATAAACATTCGTACACAACCTCATAAATAATTGTTTTTGCAACATCTACTGCCAATCTTTAATTTGGCAAACATGTGCCCAAGAGGTGCCACATAATTCTTTCAAGTTACGTAACATTTTGTACGGACGCCATTAAGAACAAAGCGATATTACGCTTATAACACTTAGGTACTTTCATTGGCAAACGAAATTTGTTATTATTTTTAATCAAGAACTAAAAACAGACTGCCAAAAGAAATGAAAATGTAAACTAAAATCAGATAACCGAGAAAAAGTCTATCTTTTCTTTTGCAATCGGGTAAAATTAGGAATAAAATATTCATTCTGCAATTAATATTTTTATCTTTCACTATAATCAAAAAGATTTACCGCGTGAAATTAAAGTCAGCCTTTAATTGTCATATCAATAAAACATATGACTGAAGGTATTATTTTTTTCTTTTTACAGAAATGGAAGACATATCCATCCTATGGAGCTCAGGATCCCCTGAAAGCGCCCTCTGGTCGGACTACCTGGTAGCTAGCTTTGACAAAATCATGTCCCAGAGAGCAAGGCATCATTATCGGTAATTAAATATTTATTTTATTATTAAATTCTAACCCTTATTACCATACTTATACAGTTTACTTGACAGTTTCATACGTGCATTTTGTCTTTAAGAGCTCTCATTTTGTACATTTTGCCATACAAGCATAGGAGCCTCATGGCGTTAGTATTTGCAGTTAAACTCCAAAAAATAAGTATAATATAATTTGATCTTGTCGATGTTTAAGTTTGTTGCTAGTAGACATAATGGTTAAAGAAAACATTATAAGATTATGGTCACTGAAAAAGTCATATTTCAACCCCAATTTTAACGCAACTTTTGGCGTAAATAAATTCGTATTTGTACAAAAGAACACATTACAATTATATGATTACGGACCTAGTTTATTAATCACTTACTTTAAATCAGTATTTTTTGGGATATAAATAAGGTAATTTTGTTATACGAACACAAATCCCAAAAGCATTTTTGGTATCGATATCTGTAAGAATATGTCTTGCGTCTCACCGAACATGTCAACCTGTGTTTGAAGCTGAGTGAAATAGCATGATATTTTTGCGAAACCCAATGACAAGTTTGGCTTAGCGAGCGGAGCACTCTTAATTGCTTATTCCTATATAGAGCGCTGAAAAGCTCAAAAATACTTACGGTATTAGTCTCTACTTATCAATAAGTTTTTAGAAAACTTTATATGCGCAATATATCATAAAAGTTGGAAATTACGGCCTACCGATATGTTCCTAAACCAAAAGTTATAATTTCAGGGTGACCTCCGTAACAGCTGAAGAACTGATCGCATCCGACTCCAATGACAAGCTGGAAAAACTAGCCAAAGCACAACTTCAAATTGTCATTCTCTGTCCTATTCTAGCAACCAAAATGACTGAACTAAAGAAAGAGATAAATGGAGAATCTCTGTTTAAGAATGATAAAATACTGGTCATGCTTTTGGGTGTTGAGAGGAATCAGATAATTGCTAACAATTGTGAAGGTAAATATAATGTCATGGTGATATTTGATAAGTATTTTTTAAAAGCGCGACAGTATACAATTTTATTTTGTTTTAAAATTACCTAGCTAATTTGTTAAAAGAGTGCAGTAATCACATTATAGCAGAACAATGAGCATTGATTAACAACTCCATTAACAAACCATTTAACGCATTAACAACTCCAACGAATTATTTGCTTATCTAGAGTCCTTTTCATGATAGAAGTCCCTTGATTTGAGCTCTAATACATTATATGTGTGTGACATAAGAGCAATGCACGGGACATCTTTTATGAAAACGACTTTACCTTTGTTTATCTTTAAGAGGCAATACATTTTTTTTTCATCTAGCTCGTCTGGTCCTCGAGGACAGAACCTCTAATACCTCATACCAACATTTAGCCAACACCCTTCGGAGACTCAATATTAGTCGCAAATCATCTGAATGTTCTTAAATGTTTGATATTATTTTCTAGAATATCCATCGATCGACGAATGGCAAATGATGTCCGTCCGCGAAAAGGATACATCTTTCGTAGACACGTTCCTAACCTCTGCTGTCGGTATACTACGCACCAAGGATTGCAAAGACACGGCCACAGACAAAACCAGCTTTTCCATTGTACCAAAGAAAGTTAAAATTGTAAGTATTACCTTAAAGTTAAATATCAGACATTTTAGCCTTGATGATTATGGTTAAATGTTTTAGAGACTTCAGAGGTTAAAGATAATTCATATGATTCCATATCAAAATCGATAAACAAATCTTTGAAAAATATGCACCATTCAAAAAAATCGTCAACCCTCTTTTACAGAAGGTAATGTGAGAGCAAGGCAACTTCAGTCATTACAACATAAAGCAATATTTTTTGATATTTTAGCCAAATCGCATCACATTTACGAGTGACCATGACCAGTTACTTATTTTTTTTAAACTTATTTTTACAATAAATCATTAGAAAACATTAGACATTAAGCTTCAAAGTATTGTTTTGTTGTTATAATAAAGCTCTGTTTATACTCAATTTGAGTTAGTTTTATGTAGTGGCAAAGACACCTCTATGTATAAATAAAGCACCATTTATCTTTACGGTCTTTACTAGGGTTATCGCCCGAGTAGATTAAATTCCTGGCTACAATATATATATATATATAGGTACTTACTGGAACACAAAATAAAAATACTTTTATCTAATTCAAAACTCGCGACAAGGACGACAACTTGAACGAGTTAAACGTGCTCAAGTTTTTTTTTTTTTAATAGTTATTGCATTAAACAAAACGGGAATGATCTCAAAAACAGTAGGTACACAAGGACTTTTATCATCAATGTATTGAGACATTTCAAAACTCTATATTCAAATATTTGCTTAACGGTATCTTTGCATTATATTATTACAATGATTCATAATCAAATACAAACTTCCTCCTTTCGTGTAAAAACAAAATAAACATCAAATATAGTATAGTATCTATTACTAATTATCCGATAATTTTGCTTCTCAGGGTCAAAGTCGAGTGATAGCTCTGTTGAATGACCCGATTCGGGAAGAAGACAGCATCAAAATCATGGTCGATAAGAAAGGAGAAGTCATTAATATACCGACGTTTAAAAAGCGGAACCCGTATACTTTACAGTTTGACATACCAGGTAAGTCATTAAAAGTTATTTTTACAATATAAAAAAATCTAATAAACGACTCTTCCATGCTGGACTGGGAGCGAAAGAAAAACAGAATGTGCCAGCTGCTTCTCTTCCCGGCTATACTGTAAAAGTCAGTTAAGGGAAAGAGGTGTTATTGGAGATTTGTTTTGTGGGCAATAGGCTGAACCCCTGTCGCTGTAAGAGTCTCCCTCCATCATTATCAGATAGTTTTAATAACCTCTGGTGTTCTGCCTACCCCAAGGGATACAAGCGTGAAGTTATGTATGTATGTATGACTGATGACAATGGCGTCTGTAAGGCACCGAAACAGCTGGAGTTAAAATCTATTCTAATATAATAAAGCTACTAAAGCAGAAATAACTAATTTCCTAAACTAATTTCCGGATATATCTAATACAGATTTAAATTAAAAATAATTGTTTCTTACAGAATGTTGTCTAGAAGTATCGATGCTGGTTTGGGTGCGCGTGAGCAAGAACGGACAGTCGCTCGGTCGTCGGCAGATCAAATGCGAAAGCAGGCTGAGAGAACTAGACCAATTGTTGCGTGCTTCTGATCATCCGCTTGAGTTTATGTGTCAGGTGAGATAATAAGATGTATATTAGGCTTATTAGCTGTTGTTACCCGTTACTTAATTCGTATGATATATTAAGCAGATTTTTGTACAAATTTACATCCTCTATTGGAGCCCCTTAGAATTAATAAATTTAACAAAACAGCAGTGCTAGCACGGATCTTTTGTCGATCGTAAGTTGACGAATGCTCGTATAGTATGGAGACGGTTTTGCAAGCAATAATTGAAATCTATCCATTGCCGCACGGTCAGCTTAAATAAATGTGTTCCTTGTTAATTTTGAATGTTTGTTAACAGGTTCTACTCTTAAATAACTGTAAAATAAAATATTACATTGTTACTAAAAACTTGCAACCGACTCCATACTATACGAGCATTCGTAAACTTACGATCGACAAAAGATCCGTGCTAGCACTGCAGAAGCCTATCATAAAATAATGGAACTCTTACGCAAGTTTCCGCAAATATATAATAATAGGAATATTACTTCCAGACTTTGGGCTTCAAAACGACAAGCAAGGAGCAGCTGGACAGCTGGATGCTCAGCGCTTTCCAGAAGAACATCCCACCGCACTTCAACCTGCTCGCTTCCAATGAACAGTTCAACCCTAAGGCGGATATGACTAGTAAGTTCTCTTCTACGTTAAGCTATAGCAACCCTAGCACTGTAAGCCTGAAAAAGGGCATCAGGTGCATAGGAAAAGAAGTGTCATGGCGGCTTACAAAACAATTCAAACACGGGTTTATTTGAGGTTCTTTTTTTTAATAAGTAAGTAATTACTAACATCAAAATTTCTCAATCCTTTAGCTAGCCATATTAATACTGCAGTGTTACGATTCTTTAAGGATAAAACTGAGTACCTACCTCAAATGTAACTAGATTACTTAAAACGTAATTCTGATGGAAATAATGTAATGGTATGTTACGTAATGGTATGTTATGCAACTTGTTTAACCATAATTATTTTACCCAGGTGGCGAAGAGTACCCAACATTGCTCCACTGGGCAGCCCGCTTTGGCCTGGAGCGCGTCTGTTGGCAATTACTCGAATGTCCCGGCGGCGGCGCGGCAGTCGCCATTAGAAATGTTAGACAGAGAACCCCCGCCGACTTAGCAAGAGACTACAAGCATTATAAGCTAGCTGATATGCTAGCTGATCATTTGGTAAGTTAAATATGTTATTAGAAGAGTAAATACATGAACTCTATTATCAAAGGGTATTTTTAATTTACATAATACTTCTTTACAGAAAATAAACGAATTCTCAAATATGTACTACTATCTGAAAAACATGTCCGACAATGATAAAGAAGAACATGAGAATGAGAAACATAACAACGAACTACATATCGTAGAGGCTTGTGATACAGTCGACTCTCCTACCAAAGAAAACGTTACCAACAACAAAGATACCTCAACCGATCTGTTCAGCGAGGCTTGCACGCAAAACTTAGAAAATAACAAAGAAAACATAGAAGAGCCCGAAAAGAAACAACGACCAACCCTTAAACTGCCAAAACCAAGTGAGCAATTATACCAAAACGAAATCCACATCCCAGATTTTACAGCCTGCCGAATTCAACAAGCTATCGAACATGATTACCTAGTACAACCATCAAACATCAAAGTCGAAAGCCCGAAATTCCGACCAAATAACTTATACGCGAACAGTTCCCGACTTATGCCACAACAATCCGATATATTCCTATACTCACCCACCGAAGAAATGAAATGCTTTAACGTAGAAACCCCAACGAGCGATATAAGCCAAATCAACCTCAGTACTAAAGATATACGACACAGTGGCAGCGTTAAATCAGGAAAAGACAACGGCAGCAGAAACGGCCAAGAAGAATTAGCAGAAATCATAAACGACTTTAAAAACAACGTATTCACAATATCTGAAGTTGAAAAACTAGTCATGGAATGGCGAAACAGAAACGAAACGCAACAATCTCTGAAAGAGAAGCAAGAGCAGCTAAATAAAATGAGAGAAGAGTACGACAAGATTCAACAAAGAATCAAAGATAATATGAAGCGGCCGACGCCGTTCGAGCGAATGAAGAAGATATTTTCGAAGAGCAAAAATAAACAATCGCGTACGTAGTTTTAACAAATTGAAATTATGCTAATATTTGAATTAGAAATAGAAAATCAAAATCAATTTTCATTACAGATAACGACAGTACCTCAAATTCGGGGACGATTGAAAAAAGAAATGGAAGTACGCGACCTAACAGCAGTCTAAGCGACAGTAAGTATCGAAGTACCTAATAATCTTAATAAGTTTTTTTTTCACGAAACAAAAGTTTTAAATTACACTTTTTGATATCTTTATACGTTACTGAAAATAAAAAGCAACCGATATTTGTTCAATAAATGTCCAGGTTATAACTTATAGAAAAAAAACAATAAATATCTTTTGATATTCTGTGATTATGATTAAACTTACGGTCATATTCTTTGTCGTAGGTTCATCATCGTCTGGCCGACTGAGTACTGTGAGCGGAGGCAGCGTGGCAGAGACCAACAGCGTTCAATCTGAGATGGACGACAAGGCGAGATCTATGGTGAGTTCAAATGATGAATATTATCATTTGAAATGAAGAATAGTGGGTTAAGTAGAGTGAGTTATAACAAATTGTAACAAGAATTTATTTATTAGTGTTGTTTTATAGAACCAACTATAACATGAAGTAGCAAATTCCGAGCGACAGCAGGACGTTAGCGAAAGAGTGCTAGTTTAGACATTTATCCTACTAATATTATAATTTTGAAAGTGAGCATGAATAAAGGTAGTCTACAAAGTAAATATAGCTTACTCATTTATAGCTCTTCTTGCGCGATTAAATCGACGTACAGCGACATCTATCGAATAAAAGCAAACAGAATTTTTTTATATTATAAATGTGAAAGTTTGGATGGATGCATGTATGCATGCCTGGATGTTGGTTCCTCTATCACAGCAAAACGGCTTAATGGATTTGGATGAAATTTGGCATAGTGATAGTTTACAGTCTGGAATAGCAAATAGGCTACTTTTTATCTCGATATTCCCGAGGGATTTAAAATGGCGCGGGTAAAACCGCATGAAACAGCTCGTAACATATAACGTTCGTTATGTGTTGTAACAAAATGTTACACAATGTTATAGAGAGAAATTGAACACAATGTTTTATATTATATTTACTGCTATATTCGAGCGCCTTTACAGATTCTTAATAATTTTCAAGATTATTGCTACTTTTAATATCAAACTACATGATTGTCGACAGATATCGTCAAGCACGCTGACCATGCACTCCGCTTGCGAAGACAGACTGGACGACTACCTCATCCCGCCTCCCCCTCGCCCTCTCAACGGTACTCCTCAATTCACGACATTTGGACACCCAAAGATTGATAATAGGTAAGTGACATTCATAAGTTTTTCATGAATTTTACTTAAAAATCAACATTTTTAGATTTTAAAACAGTATTGTAAAACGTAAAAAATTGTTGTTGACTTTCTATGTTGTTTTTCATAAATAGTTTTAATTAATTTTGATTGTTTTACTGTATTCCGTACTCCGATTTCACAAGAACTGAACTCTCTGTTTAACTACGATCAATATACGACTCTACGATCAATATGAATAATGCTGATATTTATTTACAGAACGCAGCACATGGCCACAATCGTCGAACGTGAAACGACAGCTTCACGCGAGCGGCTAGACTGCGACTCGGACACCCACGAAACTCATCTTCGACTCAACTTCGCAAGTCGCTCGCACAGTCGCTTGGACGATCGGGACGGAGCTCACATGTATATGAATATTTCAGCCACACATACGTAGATTATCGTAAAAACACATATCAAAAAAATCAATATATATATGTAAATAAAAAACTTTTTTTACCAAACCAGTTGGGAATTGTGCCCATAAAACATTCTATAACACTGTATAACATTCTGTTACGACATGTAATGGAATATTATTTTTTTATAAACTCTCCGACTCTCATCCTTCCGATGTCTTTCAGAAATTTTTGATATCTTGTTTTTATTTGTAGTACAACAATTTATACCTTTTGTTATAAGTTAGACAAAAAAATGTCATGCAACATTCTCTAACGTGATATAAACTATTGGGTGGAAGCACCTTAAGATCTTTTCACGTCTGCTATACTCTGGCAAATAATTCTATGCAGTATACTGACAGTTCGCAATGTCAAATAGAAAAATAATGATACCAGTTAAAAACTTCGTAGTGTAAGTACTGAATGAGAGTGAAAACGAACGAGTTTTTGTCGTTCGTTTTGCATAAAATGTTAAAGAAATTTATAAATAACCAGCTGTTGCGCGCGGTTTTACCCGTTTAATTTGGAACCCCGCGGGAATTTTGGGATAAAAAGAGTTTATGTGCTATTCCAGACTGTACACTATCACTATGCCAAATTTCATCCAAATCCGTTGAGCCGTTCTCCTGTGATTGAGGAACAAACATCCATTTTCAGACATCCATACATCAAAACTTTCACATTTATAATATTAGTAAGATTGATTTGAGGTGTGTAATTTATCTTAAAAGTTACTTCAATGAAAATAATTAATTACCTAACATACTTAGAGCTTTAAAACGGTTTAAGTAAAAGTAAAATAAACTTGATAGCTTCTTTATTTAAAAAAAAAAATTTCAAGAATAGTTTCCTTTTGCTCACAGCACCATAAAAAAAGAAATATTTTGTCAGCCAAAATATTTTTTCCATACATTACGATATTATTATTTAAAAATAATTACATTCATTCACTTCAACCACATCACTATTTTTTTCTTCCCTAACATTGGAACTGTCAATTTACTGCATTGCATTATTTGACAGGGTATAGTTGTCATATATTACGAAAGGTTTTTTCATCATATTTGTGTCATAATAATTTCATTTGTTTTAGTCTAGTTTTAAAACAAGAGTATTTCAACTTTTTTGAATTTGAATCGTATTTAGATTTATTCATAAAATATTATTTTTATGGAATTATAGTTGCTTTTACTTCAAACATTGATGTGTATGAAAGAAGCGTTGAAGCTTATCTGATTGATTGTAAAGTGTAGCGAAAGTTTGCGATATTTTTTGGCATTTAGATAAATATACTTTTGATTGATCTGTATTTTTCTGTCAATCTTCGAAGACTGAATCAAATCTCCATTGTATTATAACAATTTGTAAATATTATTATCAAAATAGTTCAAGTAAGGAAGCATAATAATTAAATTATTTATTTTGATTATTATTATGGATTTCGTGTTTTTATAGTCAATTTGTATTTAAAAATGTATTCAATGTTAACTTAGGGATAATTTAAATATTAGTTTAATTTTGTATCGTAATTTTTGGGACTAAGAAGTTCGTTATTGAAACAAAGAGATTACAACGAATAATTTTATTGTTTTATCCCCAAAACGCATTTATAAGTATATTTTTTGTAAAATAAATGATAAATATACGAAGGCATGATATTTTAATTTCTCCTGAATTGTCATAAATACATTAAAATTATAATACATTAAAAAATAATAACAAAATTAATATAATACTTTAGTTGCCATTTCATTGGTGAGTAACAAGTGCATTGCTAGTAAGAAAAATAAATGCACTGTTGTAATTTGCACAAAGATATCACATTCTTATATTAACTATTACATAAAAATTGTGACCACATATAAATAAAAATGCACCAGAAATCCTTTTTAAATCAATAAAAAAGTTGCGAGGCAGAAACTTAGTTTGACTTGCATTTATTTGTATGTCACAAAAATAGGATTGAGTTTGATACCTATGTTTAAAATACTTAATTTTTATAAGTGAAATATAATAAAATTCGCATAGCCCAAGATGTGAAAATCTGCAAACATATTACGACACTTAATAACTTCAAGTTATTATTCTTTTTCAAACACTTCAAAAGTGTAAAAATTAAACTTATTTTTTGTCGACGTGTTAATTTCCAATGCAGAATTAAAATTCTGCAATTTTTACTATCAGCTGTATTCTAATACAATTTGCACCAAAACTAAAACATTAAACAACATTACGTCATACAAAAGTATACAATAGAAACTATTATTGCTTGTGCTATTCGCTACATTGTCACCAAGCATACATACACAGCTAAATTGAAATACATCTAAATAGTATACAGAATAGCCTCTATGAGGCCAAAGTAAAGTTACATCATATGCTAAACACTATAAGGCTGAGTTTTCTTTGGCATGTTTCGCTTGACCGTTGGCTACATTAGGGATAGGAGTAATCGGAGGTCTAGATAAGATGGCTTGGTACATGCTCCATATGGATAGTGGACGCATGTAACCGATGGACCGATGATTCCCGTTTTCGTATAGAGCTTCGGGCGTTTCGAAGGACAGTCCCATTTGTGTCAGGGTTTTGTAAAGTCCACCCGCAGTTACGAAGGCTTCTTCGTGCATACCTGTGGAAAAGTTGATGGTTAACCCATATAACAGTTATTTTTAAATTGGCTACTATACAAAGACCAGGTTTGGGGGAGGGGGGGTACTAAGTCCAGCAGTGGACGTCTACAGGGTTAATTTTAATTAACGCATCACCTCTTGCAGGCCAGCCTCTCCACATCAATCCCAGCAACATTTATTCTACGACTTTTACGAACACAGATATTAATCGTCAAGTCATGGATGTTTATATGTTTATTTAAGTTTATTCTAATAAAAATATGTATTTATTCAATATGTATGTTTATATATTTCTTAAGTATATCAGTTATCTAGTATCCATAACACAAGTTCTTTAAGAAACTTAATTTGGGCTAGATAATGTTGTGTGAGTGTCAGAAATATTTATTATTAATTTATATTTATTTAAAAAAACATGTCCTCCTGCACTCATCCTGCATAAATAAGCCTGTACTAAGCCAATAAGGTGGTTTACGGTATTCTTACATTACATAAATAACTTCAACCTGGATCGCTTATGGGCTAGGCCAGTACACCAGAGGCTATAGAACCATTTGATGTCACGTTTGACAAAGTTGGAGGCCTTATAATTATAGAGAGAAACCATTGCAGTGACAGAGAGTCAGCCTATCGCCCACAAGAAAACCTCTGTCCGAAAGAGAAGCAGCTGGCGCATGAACTAACAGTATTGTTATCGCCACTAAAATGGGTTCATTAAAAAGTGTAATAACAATGAATATTACTATACCTTCATAAATCATAGTAGCAGCCAACCCATAAGTTACACCGGTCCACATTTCCTCGCTCTGCAGGGCCGTTGTATCAATATGTCCTTTAGGCCCCGTCACGAATCCATTTACAGCGCCCATCTTGCCGCCAACGAATTGTAAAACGTTGTTTTCATATATGGCTTTAAGGGCCTTCTTGACGTGTGCATCGGGGAAGGTTTGGTCGTTAAGGCCTGAAGCTCGTAGGTACCTGAAAAGGGAAATAGGTGAAAATAAATTAAAAACCTTCATCAACAAACTAAGGATAAGTTAGCGACGTAATAAAAAAATAACAAAAAGTTTCAATACCGAATTTCTCTTTTGTATAATGCCATGGAAAAAGTCAATTTGAATTGAAGTGTTGAATTATAATGTATCTTCAAGAAGGTTTTACAGAATTAGTACCGTAAAATGGGGGGAATAGAAACTATTTTAAACTTTATTTACAAGTTTAGGTGACATAACAGCTTAGTTTGATATATTTTAGGGTTTTATCAGGTGTCCCGGATATGATCTTAATTACTTTGGATTAATCGTAAATACGGATGTCCCGTGTAATATTCACGAAAAAAATATCAAAATGTGCAGATTTTCTATTCACCCCGCCATTGGGGTGAAAAGAAATGTAAAAGGGGTTATTAGAAAAAAATGCTAGGGCTGCCACCATTTGTTACGGAATATAATTCGAGCCTTACACTTAGTTTAATAGGTAGACATTAACAAAATTATATTATTAAAAGTATGCAGTAATTCCAAAATGTCAAAATTCTAAATGGAAAATAAACAAAAACTTAAGAAATCTTCCAGTAAAATAAACAAAAACTTAAAAAAACCTTCCAGTAAATTCTCAAAATAAAATCAACAAAAAAACAATTGTTAAGTGCTTTCTTACTTATCTACTCATCATCATCATCATGATGATCTACTAATTTCTTTGCGTAAATTTCACAAATCTTCACGATCAGTGAAACTTAAAAGCTACAATACCATACAATACAAAGGTACCTTAAATTACTAAGTTGAGATCAAAATAGGAACATGACATTACTACTTAAAATTTGTTTAAAACAGTTATTACTTTCAAACTTAATTCTCATTTTCAGACAAAACTTTAAAAATTTCTTCACTGTTATTGTAATAATTCTTTTTACTATGTGCTAGCAGACTTTGTTTTTCAGTCTTAATCTTAACATTTTCATGTGATTGTATTCGTTTACATTCATTAGGTAGAGGTATCTTCAGATTCTCTTTTAACGTAACAGGTCGTAAGTTTGATCTTTTGTCGCTTTTTATCTCTGTGTTTGTTCCTTCTTCTGTTTTTTTTCTGACATGTCTCAAATTTGATATCACTTTTATTTCTTTCTTCACTTTCTTTATATTTTTATCTGTGATAATTTGTACCTTAGTAATATTTATTTTATTCTTTTTGCAACTTTTAGTCGGTGTATCATCAATAACTACTTCCTGGGCTGCATTTTCATCAAAAAAATAAACAGGCATTGATTCAAAATCAAATGGAACATTCGTCTCAAGCTTTTCATATTCCTCTGAAATATTTTTACTTAATTTAATTGAATTAACAGCCAATTCAAGCTCTTTATCTTCCCTTAAAATATTTTTGCTTAACTCGAATGAATTAACTCCTTCATCATGTGTAGCCTCTTCCCTAGCGCCTGTCCCGTCATCTTCAGTTTTACATAAGTTCGCTTCCGTTTCTTCACATCCATCTTCCAATCCCTTCGATTTTGGTCCAAATTGATCTATTATCTCAAAGATTACTTTTTTCGATGTATTTTGGTCTTCTGTTTCAGTTCTTTGTGATAATTTTCCCTTTCCCTTCCCGTTCCCCTTCCCCTTCCATCCCGATCCCGATGTTGAAGGCATATGAATTTCTTCTAACGCACGCGCATCTACTATATTTTTCTTCTGTTTCCCCAGGGTTTCATCATCTTTTTTTGCTTCTCGTCCTTCATTGTCAACAGCAACACGGGTAGTTTTTGGTTCTTTGTCTGTATCTTCGAATTTCCTTTTTTTATTCGGCGTTACAGGTACATTGGTTTCTGCTGTATCAGGAAGTTCTTCATCATCTTCAAAATTCTCCAGCGTCACAGCTTTTGCCTTTTTAGCTCTGTTATTTTTTTTTGTCTTTATTTTCTTTTCCTTTTTGCTTGATGATGATTCATCAATACTAGAGATATCCTCTAAATCTACGTCAGTGACACTTTGACCGGCAACAACATTTAGTTTTCGTTTTTTTGTTGGTTCTCTAATATTCATGCTTCCGAATCGCATTTCTTTCAGAAAAGTTAAGACAGATTCATTGATAACCTCTCTGTGAGCTTCAAGGTCTTGACCACTGTGTGGTAATCTCGACAAAATCTCATCGACGTTCAAAGGATTAATACCACATTTTTGAACCCCGCCTTTAAATTGGTTTCTGCATTGCGTGAAAGTTCTTCAATTAGCAATTTCAACAATCTTGGAAAACATCCCTTGGGGACAGTTCCAATACAACGCCCATCATTTTTTTTCCATTTTAGTAGCAGTTCCCTCCACGCATGCTTCATAGGACGGAAGAAAGCGACGTCCAGAGGCTGCGTCAAATGCGTTGAGTTTGCTGGCAGGAATACAAAATCGATATTTTTTTCTTTACATTTTGTAATTAAATGCGCAGAAAGATGAGATGACAAATTGTCACCAATTAAAACCTTTCTTCCTGGCAGCCTGTCGAAATATGGAATAGCAATAGTTGTTACCCAGTCTTCAAAGATCTTTCCTTCGAACCAGCCAGACGAAGATGTGTTATATCGCGTGCCTTTAGGTCCGTTCTTTACCCATGTATCATACCGATTCTGAGCTTTGTACACAACATACGGAGGAAGTAGTTCTCCTGCAACTGTTCCGGCAATCATTAAAGATGTGGAAGCTTTTGAGTGATTCGTTACCCTCTCGGGGTATTTGGTGCCACGTTTCATCAAAACTTTTTTTTACCTGGGTCATCGCTTAAGTTCGTTTCATCGTAGTTTAAGATGTGGGTAGGCGGTACCCCATCTAAACTTTTTTGCAACTCTGAATGGTATTCTCTTATGGTATCGGGTGAAACTGCTGCTCTGCTTCTTTTTATATTTTGACAAATGCGTTTTGCAATTTTATTCGAGTGTCTCTTGAGAAAACCTTCCACAAAGTCGGGTCCAGGAAAATTATTCTCAAACCGCTTATGCTTAATGCCTAATTTGTCCAGATACATTTTAACAATAAATCGCAGATCCATTGTATCCAGAGCATTATTATTGCATTTATATTGGTAATCAGGTATTCTTCGTCCGCTTCTGTTAAAGCGGTCTGACCGCCTTGAGGTTTCATCTCTCTTTTGCTGTGACGGTACAGCACGGAAATATTAATATTATATTTTTCGGCAACCAATTTTAATTTGGCACTTGGCAATGCCAATTCCTCCACTGCCTTGCATAAGATGGTTTTATCGTACTTTTTGTACTGTTTTTTTGTGGGATCTGGCTGATATTTTCGCGGCATGGTGCAACCTAAAATACGAAATAAAATCATTTACACAGCAGACGCAACCCTAGCATAACAAAATCTATTGACCCCGTACTTGATCCTTTTCACCCCGTACTCATGTCTATTCACCCCTGTACTATATCTATTACCCGCCTTCTAGACTTCTATTGACCCCTCTTTGATTTCTATTGACCCCTTTTTGTACCCAAATTTACCTGCCAGAGTATTTTTATAATTTTATGAATTTAAATTGCTTGAAAAACAATAACTTTAGTGAAATCAAGTAAGAATATTGTACTTACATTCAGCATTAAGAATCAGAACTCACAAAAAGGCAGTATTAATTTTGAAAACTTAAAGTTTTGAGGAGCTAAATTTCGGCTGTCTTTAAACAGCAACTTTACCGGTAATTTTCTGTCTAAAAATGTCAGTTGAGTCATTTGTCTATGGTAAAAAAAAACTAACGGTATTGCCAAAATAAAAAAATAGTTTCTACTAAAATAATATTGAAGAGACTGTATGTAGGAGTCGTCTAAACTTAGTTCGGTTTTTTTTTTCTATTACCCCCGTGAATTCTATTCCCCCCATTTTACGGTAATTATTACAATAATATTCCTTTTAAGACTACTTTTCTTTCAGCAACCCCTGGCAAATATTTTTTATAAAGATGTGTTATCTACAGCGCACTTTCTTAAATGTTGCGACTGCTGGCGAAAGTATAATTCATTTGCCTGAAGGTCAATGGCAACAAAGCCATGTCTTAAGTCGAAAGTCCCGATTACTTCAGTAATTTCACTAGCTAACAAGAACAAATGTTATGAAAATATAACAGACGATTATACCTACTCAGGCAGATAGCAAAAGCAGCACGAAGGCGACTACCAATATTAAACATAATAGTGACGACCACTTTGGCGCTGGGGTAACACTGTCTGCCTCAGACGCCAGTGGACGCGTGTTCAATTCCCGCACGGAACAAGAAAAAAAAATGTTCCGTGTCTAGGCGTTTATCTATTTATGTATTTATATTCAAGGGGGGAACCCCTACTTCGCTACATGGTATCCCATATCACAAGCTCCACTTAGTTTGGGGCCATGCAAGGTGTGATTGTCTGGTTTTTTTTAAATTATCATAACGCTGTAATTCACTCACCAATGCCCAGCCAACTGATCAGACATAACCACTTTCGCATTGCTAGGTTTAGTATCGAACTTGTAATAGCTGCCCGACCACAGCTTTTCCTCGAACGCTCCCTTCGCTTGTTCTAGAATCTTCGTGAACTCTTTCTCTTCTTGGTCCCGGTTGAGATGGCGCGCCATTAGACGAAGCGAATCTAATGCTGCTAGCCAGAGGCCGCCGCAATACGCGCTGTTGGAAATTAATACTATTTTACTTGAATATAGGTCAATTTTTAATTGATTTGATAATTTATACGAGAAATTGATGTAAAAGGGGGTATATAATATGGTTGACTGGTAAGTCACATTTGAAATTCGAGTACGTGATAGTTTGAGATCATACATGAAGAAAAAAATATAATAAAACATAAATATTAATTATTTACTGAGTAAACATAACCGAGAGTTAAAGAATTGATTACGTCACGTCACGTGCCGCGATTGACTCAGGGGTAAGTAAATAGTTACACAAAACTTTATTTATTTATAGGGGATTCTAGTGAAAAATTAAGTACCTACTTTTATTACATAATTATGATCAGATTCGAGTACAGAGTGCTCTCCTTCAATATCTAAAATTTGTCACAATGTAGGTATATCCTGTGTTGTAGATATTAGTGTATGAAAGTTTAGCTCAATTCACATTAAAGCGTGATAAAAAAGCAAACACACATGACATCTTCGATCGCTGTGTTTAAAATTGTTTGTTTGCAGCAATCTAGGTGTACTATTTATGATATTTATATGTTTACAAAAAATATGTTTCGCACAAATTATGAGCTTACTTAAGGTGCTTAGATGGAATTGTATACAAAAAACTCACCTAGGACCAGTCATGACCCAAGCATCATAAGTCTGATCAGGAAAACCTCCATTTTCAATCAGCCCATCGCCATCCTTGTCCCACATGATAGCTCTCTTATACAACGCCTCACAAGCCGGATACATATCCGCCAAATACCGCTTAGCGTCCCAAACTGCCGCTGGCAATTCCTTAGGCGGCTTTTTCTCTCCAGTAACCTCTTCGTTATCACCGCTCCTGTACAACAATTCTAATATATCACCAACAAAACGTGGCTTCTCAACAACTACAGGCGTGCTTTCTTGCGTCGAGTCGGCTGTGTCGGAGTTTACGACATCGGAGTCGGCGTTTTCCGTCGACCGCGTGTATAAGTCGTCTTCGGTGCCGTCTTTTATGTCGTCTATGAAAGCCATGGAGCGGTACCTTTCGTTTCCGAAGGGCGCGCTGAAGCCTCGTAAGAGGCGGTAGTCTCGCATCACTTGGAGGATGAACTTGAGGTTCAAATCCCGCCATTCGCTTACGTCGTGGATGTTGTAAGCGTTTATGTTTGAGAATGGTATGTCTTCTGCGGAAGAAAGAAAAGGTTTCGGTTGTATTTGGAATTTACAAGAAATAATTTAAGTTAACTTAAAAAAGTACTTAAAATATTTAAAAAAAATCACACCACATTTTCAAGGCCCATTTAAGATTCATGGACTTCTTCATGAATCTTAACTAAACAACTGATTTCATTTATTTTATTAGGATATCCAACAAACGAAATATTTGATTGATTTATTTAATATTTTACATTTACATTAGATATTAAATAAATCAATCAAAATTAATATATGCGGTATTTTTAACACCTTAACTGCACGCTGAAAATACCCTTTTGACACATTACTTTTTAATATTTTTTTTAATTCTCTGTATTTTTTGTGTGCCAATATTTTTTTTTATCTATTAATATTAAATGAGCAAACCAACATCCATGACTTGAAAATGAGCAGATGCTACTATGGATACTATACTCTCTAACTTTTTTTTAAATCTGCTAATATGTAAATTACCTACAGAGCGAATGGATTCAGTGAAGAAATGCAGAGCTTTCATATTGTGTAAAAAATTCAAAGGTACCTGGATCTCCAAGATCGTGAGGAATAGAATCTCTAATTTTAAACTTAACCGTTTTCCCGTCGTATAAAGATTGTCTACATTTCACTGTTTCCTTGGAAATTGCATCTCTGAACATATATTGTAATACTACCTGCGAACAAAAGGCAAAAATAATTATATAATTCTTAAATTACACTAAACATTTTTGAAATTTAAATCAAATATTCTGAATTCTGCATCAACTTATTTTAGGTTCTGCGGTTGTAACGCAACGAAGTCAGTTTAATCTTTTTCACTTTTGATGAGTCCTTTTACTTAAATTATTTCGTGAAAATAAATAATTGACACCACTGAGCGATTTAAATAAGTCGTAGGCTACGTTTTCTGAAAATACCAATCACTATACTCGTTCTGTTTCTATTGAAGCGCAGCGGAGATTTCAAGCTTGGTTTATTCAGGCGCCGCTAAGCTCCCCTCCGCTCAGCTCCACATCAGTGGAAACGCAACCTAAGGCAGTTTTCTACTATCAAAGCCATTAAAAATTAATAGTTTTAAATCTACCAGTCTGATCCACTAGTCCACTGCGCGCTGTAACTACACCTCCGACACGAAATGACACTCTATGATTAAAACATATCATCTACTAGCCCGAATAATTTTATTTTATACTAGCTGACCCGGCAAACGTTGTTTTGCCATATAAATAAAAAAAAAATAGATGTTGGCCGATTCTCATAGATACCGGATAAGCACAAAAAAAATCATCAAAATCGGTCAAGCCGTTTCAGAGGAGTATGGCAACGAAAACTGTGACACGAGAATTTTATATATTAGATTTATTATAAAATATCTATCTGTACTCGCTCATGCATGTAGAACCCGGCTCCGCTGGGGAGCAATTTGGCAACGTAAGTTGTTACTGTAGACTAGAAATATTTGTCATACATTGTTTACACGTAGGTATTAAATGAAAACAGTATTTTTAATCGATATTTTTACCGACTTCACGATAAAATCGTTATAACTTGTTTCGTTTACTGTTCCTTTTTGTTTATATTGCAATGTTAAGTCTAACCTAAGCCCCGAGAATCCCTCTTCCGACTGGTGTAAAATAAATCAAAATTGGTTCAGTGATTTCGAAGATTAGATAATCATGAAAGACTTACTTTTAGACAAGTTTAAATCTCAAATCAAAGATGTATTAAAACCAAACCTTGAAACAAAATACGAACAACACCGTTCTGTACTTCAATCTATAATTAAAATGCTTAGCAAATTATCGTAATATCTTAAATTACTTTATACTAACTTGTAAATTAGGCCAAAGTTGCGCCAAGGCGAATGACGCATAGAAATGGACGTCATATGTGTTGTACATCCTGTACTCGTGGCCCTCTAGGTAACCGAATACTCCAAAATCATGTCTGCAAAAATAATTAAAAGGAGTTAAAAAAAAGTTAAAAAAGAGGAGACCTATTTGATGTAAGTAGTTATTAGGGATCAGTTGTGGGCATTGAAAATATTTTTGTTGAGCAGAAATGCAAAATAGTCCATGAAATCCTTTAGTTTAGCCGAAACTTGGCATAATTTCACTATTTTTTTATTTTAATATGAACTACCTAAAAAACCAGCGTTTACTTCCATTTAATTTGTTGACAAGGTACTGTGCTAAGGAATAAACATCACATTAGTGTTGCAATTTGGGCTGATGATTAAAAAAGTGTCCAGCTAACACGCATTCAAAATTACAAAGCATGCAGCAACATTTCATTAGTGTGCGAGCAAAAGCGATATTTTTAAGGATATTGTGGTGCGAGTAAGACAAAAACGTACGAGTGAAATGAAAGCAAAATCTCCAGTTTAACAATGATTTTAATTTACAATAAATAAATTTGCATTAATTGATCAAAGTGCGCGCCATCTTTTGTCCTGCTTTATACTGTTAGCCCGAATTGCAATACTAAAAAATAGTGGTAAAAGGAAAAAACAATGTGTTAAGGGTCATGTTTTGGAGGTACCGCACATTAAATAAAAAAAAATAGTGAATTTTTTCCTAATTTTCGATAAACTAGGATTTCATAGATTATTTGCATTTCGTCTTAATCAAAATTATTTTAAGTGCTTGCAAATATCATAATCTTTCAAAGAACCACCACTTTTGTGTATAGGGGCGGCATGAAAACATGAAATTTGTTTCAGTGAACTTCTCGACATACGAGACATTAAATTGTAAAATGTCTGTCATTCACAGGGGTGAACGATGAAAACCCCCTTTGTATAGTATTTTGTTGATAAAATATAACGTATAAGACGTGGGTCAACATAGGAAATCCAATCCCTAACACACTGTATAATATTAATCGTGACTTCTGAAAATTTAAACTATTCGCATTAGCCGGTTAGGTTCAGCTGAGCCCTACTGCGAAGAGCGACCAAACCGAGCAACCTCGATTGGGTGGTAGGACTCAGGATTCACCATTCAATATTTAAAGGTATTCAAAAATTTCACTCTAAAGTTCCGCTAAACAAATTAAACTTAAGATGGGACTACGGATTAAAAGGCTTTTATAAATACTCAGTTTTAATTATTGTCATGCAATAACACTCATCTGCAATAACATTTTTCACCTCATCTTCGCTTACCTTTAGGTGAGTTGGAGGTTTGACCTCGCGGGTTTTGTCACCGATAAAATAAAATATATTCTCAAAGTAACGCCAGCAGGGCTAGCATGCGTCTATCGATAAAGACTCAAATCAACAAAATAAATATAACCGAATTATTTTATCCTATTATGTTAGCTAGCATGCACACCATGATAGATAGAATTACTCGATTCGAGAGCATGATAAAGCCCACACAATCAAAACTGCAACATTCTAAAAAAATACATATTTTGTGCCGTATTTTAAGAAAATTTCGATATAAATGCCCGATTTATCGTTGTCGATGGTCGCATGCTAGACCCGCTGGTTCAGTAAATTGTAAATAGTAATATCAATTGTAATTGTATAGCTCACCTTGGATCAGTCTCTGGGTATTCGTCGTGAACGTCGAACCATATGGTGCCGCCGTCCGCAACGTAATAAAGCTCATTCATTAAGGCACTTTTTAACCAGTCCGGTATATTACTGCAACAAATAATATAATATGTTTAGATACATATTGAAGGAAAAAGTAAATTTTTATTATTTTTATTCATATCTTAGCTTTCCTTTTCGTTAAGGTATGTTGGAAACTATTCAAAAGGTCTGAAAATTCTTACTTCAAGCACTAGGTTTGCTTGATGGTTGAACTGCGGAAGGCTCATTAAGAGTACTCATTCCGCTACGCCAAACTCGTATTTGGACTACGAAAAATTGTTGCTATTTCAGTCCGCGGTGCGAGCACCGATAACATTCGTATCGCAGTAGAAGTACTGTAAATGACAAATTTCTTGTGTTGGAAGAACCGTGTTATGCGCTTCAATGTTTTCCCTTGAAACAAGTAGATCGAAGTCAATATTCTTATTACTTTCCCCATTTGGAAGAAAAGCAAGTTGCAGTGTATTTATCGCTTCCTGTATAAATTGGATCTTCAGCATTGTACGATACACATTATATTACGCATATTATTTATGTCATTATATACGCAATCTCACTGCCAGTTATCTTTCATGGATCATTTTAAATAAATAATTCCCTTCTTCTTCTTCTCTTGGTTTAATGGCAACCAACCAGCCGTTTTTTATATAATTCCCAGATAATATATTCCGTAACAAACAACAACAATGGAGGCAACATGACATTTAACTTTTTAATTTAGTCCCTAATTCAGTTTTTTGTTGCTAGGATACTCGTGAATTAGGTGAAAAAACATGATTGATAATTGGAAAACCGTATGGAAACACTGAAAGTATGTTTTTATGAAACCGGCCCTTAACTACTCGACAAAACTTACCGAAGGAGATCCATGCTACCGATCAAAGACACCGATCGTCAAATAACCTTATTAAGCCATCGCCTAAACACGAATGGTTAAAAGATCGGTGCTCGCACCGCAGTTTCGCAGAATTTGTCATGTTTAGTAATAGAAACAAATTATTTTAAAAAGCTTTTGAAACTAATGTTCGTACGATAAAATAGTCTACTTACTTACTTTACACTTATCTTTGTCTGACGATTTTTTTTATTTATTTATATTATTGGTGTATCTATCACCATGATATTTCTCATTATCAATCCTTCATTATTTACACCTAAATATAAATAAATTGGGGTTGAAGTATGGATTTTTCTAGAATTACAATTTCGAAATGTATATTGGCATTATGCTGACCAAAAAGCTTTTTTTTTGACTAAAAAAGGTTTCATACACATTTTTTAGTATTTGTCTAATAATCTCTTCTATGTTGGTATGGAAAAATTAAGAGAATAAGCATCCTCAAGCAGGGCCAAAATGATCGTGTGAAAGCACTTACTAGCATATTTCCTTTATTACCTATTATTTAAAATGGGATCCTGCCACTCGTCGAGCTGCCTCTCCCAATTCGTGTAGTTTCTGAGCGCGTACGCAGCTATGCTTGCGCCGGCGATGCAGTCGCTGCCAAAATACTTTGTATAAAATCTGAGGACAATAATATCATCGGTTAATTATTTTATACTGTTATCATTAAGGCGCGTAGAATCAGCTTTGAATAACTTTACTAAAAAACCTAAAACCCTAATGGCGACTAATTTTGCCACCTACCATAATCAGTCCAGCAATATTGTGTCCTGGCCATATATTTTATTATTTATTTATTTATACTTCATTGCACACTTACAAAATAATAAAAAAAGAATACATTAGAACAAAAACAGTTTTGAAAGGTACAATAGGCGGCCTTATCGCTATAAAGCAATTTCTTACAGACAACCTTACAAATGTATGAAAAATCTATATGGAGACATCAACAGGCAATACAGAACACGTCATGTAGTAATTTTATTAATACTTACTACATAATCATAAAGATATATATTATACTACATATTATAGTACATTTAGTATGCTATCATCTTCAATTAGCATCAGCAGTGCTAGCACGGATCTTTTGTCGATCGTAAGTTTACGAATGCTCGTATAGTATGGAGTCGGTTGCAAGTTTTTAGTAACAATGTAATTTTTTATTTTACAGTTATTTAAGAGTAGAACCTGTTAACAAACATTCAAAATTAACAAGGAACACATTTATTTAAGCTGACCGTGCGGCAATGGATAGATTTCAATTATTGCTTGCAAAACCGTCTCCATACTATACGAGCATTCGTAAACTTACGATCGACAAAAGATCCGTGCTAGCACTGCTGGTGAGATTGAAGTCAAACACGGGTTATAAGAAATCCGAAAAGAAAAAAAAATTAAAAAGTTTTCTCATATTATACGTGCCAAAAAGCAACTATTTATATTGACCTATTTATATTGAACCTTCTTCGAGATAAATCGAACTTGCTGTACCTACTGTGCCGGCAATAATTGTGTGAAAATCCATATCTGTCGTGTTTAGCGGCCAAATAAATTACCATGTAAAATCATATTTGTCGTGTAATTTAAAAATGGAACGATCTTCTACTCCGCAATATGGCGACCAAAGAGGTAACTTATCAAAGGTTTAATTTAAATTTCGAACTGGCTTGCACATAGAAAAATAAAATACGTTGGAGCGTAAAAAACTATTGATATTAGTTCTTCGTTAACTTCGTCATTGGTTTAAAATTGTATTTTCAATTAAAAGTTCTGAATTGTACTACTTAGTTTAATTTCCGCGCATTATTTGAGAAAAGTACTATACAAGCCTTGGCCGCAACTAGGCATCGATGGACTTACGTATGTGTGGCTCGGTTTCGCCTCGGAGCACATTCACACGTTCGTCCATCAATGCCTCTCTTGCCGGCTGCTGCAGTAATGTACTATTTTTTATAGTGTTAACATTAAGGCTATTTTGGAACACCCAGGGCTAGTAATAATAATAATAATAACATTAAGGCGCATAGTATCAGCTTTGAATAACTTTACTAAAAAATCTAAAACCCTACAGGCGACTAATTTTGCCACCTACCATCACCGGTCCAGCAATATTGTGTCCTGGCCATATAGTGTGCTGTCATCATCAACCTTATCTTCAATTAGATCAGGTGAGATTAAAGTCAAACGCGGAAATATGAAAAAAAAAAAAATATTCTATTTAAAAAGTTTTAAATGCGATGCTGGACTGGGAGCGAAAGAAAAACATAGAATGTGCCAGCTGCTTCTATTCCCAGGCATACTGTAACAGTCAGTTAAGGGACAGATGTTTTATTGCAGATTTTTTGAGGGCGATAGGCTGACTCCCTGTCACTGCAAGAGACCCTCCATCATTGTAATGCCACCAAATTTGTCGAACGTGACATCAGATGGTTTTATAGCGTCTGGTGTTCTGCTTACCCCATAGGGGATACAAGCGCGAGGTTATGTATGTATTTTAAAAAGTATTTTTATGTTATACGTCTTCTTCTTGTGACCAAAAGAAACTTTAAAGGCGGTTTTGAGTTATTTTTATAGCATAAAATTGTAAGAACTTTGCTGTTAAAATTATAGTCCAAAAATAAAATGAAAAGACTAATAAACATGGAGGAAGCGAAATAAGTAGGTATGTCTGGATCGTATGAATTGGGGTTCCAAGGGAGACAGCCGTGAAGTTATGTATGTATGTATGTATGCCGAAAATCATCACCGTAGGAGGACGATCACTTTGGCGATGGAGTAAACCTGCCTCAAACGCCAGTGGTTGCGGGTTCGATTCCCGCACGGAACAAGAAAAAAAATGTTCCGTGTCTGGGTGTTCATCTATTTATGTATTTATATTCTAGGTTCCCACCTAGTTCGCTACATGGTATCCCATAACACAATTTAAGCTATGCTTACTTTGGGACCATGTAGTTGGTGTGATTGTCTGGGGATTTTATATGTTATTTATATTTTATAAAGAGCCAGGTCCTTCCTAAGTCCGTGCGCTATCATATTTCATCTCATATTCTAGTACCATCGAAAATGTGTTTGTCATCAATAAAAAAAAAAGTTGACAACCCTAGCCGTTACGCTTGAAAATTACTTTTTATAGCCCAAAACAACTTTATAGCCAGAACACAACGATTAGATAAGCGAGACGGTCGTCAGGCGCCTACAGTAGACTAATATGCACGGTTCGCTATTGTTACATATTCACGATAATTTACCTTTTACCTAATTAAGATAACCAAATGACAACCTTGATAATTGCAGCTAGTTATCGGATTTGCGTAACTAGATAACATTAGATACATTACCTAAATGAACTATCAGTTTACCGATTGTAGTTATCACAAATTAACAAGATAACGAAGTCAAAATAGGAATTTTATCATAATAATCAATGAATGCATACCATTAAAAATCCGATATCACGCACGTTTTGAAAACGTTTTAACCTTATCAAAACATTTGCTGAAATTACAACTACATATTTTTCTGAGCTAAACATTTTAAAAAGGCACGGAAATGATTTTGATCAAATTGAGGTGGTTAACCTCTGAAATATGGCTTACCAAACGAAACAATAATCATTAAAATAGATTTATAATGTATGAAAAACGTATAATGTGCCAGCTGCTTCACTTCACGGGCATACTGTAAAAGTCAGTTAAGGGACAGAGGTTTTAAAGGCGTTTTGGTGGGCGATAGGCTGACCCCTGTCACTACAATAGTCTATTTCCATCTTTATATGTCCTCCAAATTTGTCAAACGTGACATCAGATGGTCTGGTAACCTCTGGTGTTCTGCCTACCCCATAAGGGATACATGCGTGACGTTATGTATGTATGTATGAAATAGAAGCATAACAAACCTAATTACATACAGTTTAATTGAGAACTTTTTCCTTTTTGAAGTCGGTCGAAAAAAATATAAATATGTTTTTTTACAATTCAAGGCATGATAAATAGATTTTCAGGTTTAGCTATCAATTATCGAACTATTTTTATGCCGTTTCGTATATGATCTCTAATTGATGTTTCACGGCTTTGAAAAGGCGCTTTGTTCAACATCGAAAATGAACAATACACTGTTTTTAACAAAACGCAATGTCTACATTTCTGTGAACCATTTATAATGCTATTAAAGGTGTGTTGTGTATGAAAGGGAATGATGAGTGTGAGGAATTACTGGAACTAAAAGTATTATTGAGTTTTCACGATTCATTGTATTAAATAAAATGCTTTATTTTCCGCATTAAAAAAAAAACAATATTTTCAGAAGTCACTCGTGGTCACGACAGAAAAGACACCGAAAAGTCGAGTTAAATCTTAACTATAATATATAATATCTGCCTTTTTACGAAATTGTATAAATTATAAGATTTTCATATCTCATTCTGTCGAGAAACGTACGTAGGTTTTATTTATCTGGGGTTGGCTAAATAGGAATATGGCAAACATCTGTTAAAAAAAAAACTTCCACTGTCAAAATAGTTAATATAATATAATAAATAAAAATAAATAATGGTATACTAAAAGAAACCAGAGTAAAATGTAGGCAAATGGTTCAAAAATATTTAAAAAACTGAAGATATTTTAAAAATGAATTTCTAAACATAACATTTATTATTTCTCTAGTATAATAGTTATCTATAGTAAAATTAAAACAGACTAAATTTGAAAATTATATTAATTACTAACCACACACACATACACACACACACATTATAGATACAGACAATCGCATATTATGAAACTCATTGTATGGCTCAACAAGAAAAATTAACTAATATGGGAAGACACTGGTCTCCACATCACAGGGAATCCTAGGGTGGAGTCCAGAGTTACTGCTAAATAACTTGCATTGTATAGCATCATATAATTAAGTATAAGATCATTGTGAAAAAATTGTGTTTGTACTGAAATAAATATTTCATTTCAATCACGTTCAAATAAGAAACATTTGATTAATAAAAAGACTGACCTCTTGTGACTTTTTTGGTCCTTCTTATATTTAACGACAGGCATATCCCAGGCAAGGCAAAACTCCGTCGTTCCTGATCCTCCAGGATCCAACGAAATCACACTGGATAGGCCCATCGAATCACCTGTAACATAAAAATAATATGATTCTATGTCGTCTCAAATACTGTTTTAAATTTATTATGACTGTCTTTGCTAGTATTTTAAAACAGTTCAGTCCTTAATAAATTAATGTCCATAAGGTTTTTTTTACACACGGGTTTTACAACAACTGGACAAATAGTTTTTATAGTCCTATTTAAAATATGGAATTTTGTTATACATATACCGGACCGGCTGGTGTAGCGGTAACATACATTGCCTTCTATGCCAGAGGTCCTGGGTTCGAATCCCGGCGGCGGCGGATATTTGTGTGATGAACACAGATGTTAGTCGTCAAGTCATGGATGTTTATATGTTTATTTAAGTTTATTCTAATAAAAAATATGTATTTATTCAATATGTATGTTTATATATTTCTTAAGTATATCAGTTATCTAGTATCCATAACACAAGTTCTTTAAGATACTTAATTTGGGCTAGATAATGTTGTGTGAGTGTCAGAAATATTTATTATTTATTATTTATATATACCTACCTACTAGAAAAGTTTTTGAGATAATCGCATTCAACCAGGCAGACGCTTTTTGTAAAATATGTAGTGATTGATACTGAAATCGAGTTTAACGCAAGCGAAGACGCAGTTAGAGCTAGAGTACCTACATAATACCTAATTATGTTCGGATCGTCCCGAAGAACAACTTTTTTTTTAAATCCTTAACTTCCGAAAGATAGAGGTAACGTATACGAAGCTAAAAGTGCGCGATCTCGATGAAAGCTCAAATGAAAACCAAAAACTAAAGATGTTGGTCACGATTATTTATTGAGTCCGTTTTAGGGGTTAATATTTTACATATTATAACCCTATTTGAAGATGAAACCAGCATGCTCAAATTTTAATCTCAGTTTCAGTGAAATATAAACAACTTTATACAGAAGGTAGTTGAACTCACATTTGTAAAGTTTTTTAGGCTTGTCATTCTTGTCATCCTTCTGCTTATCAGATTTATCAGGAATTTTCGGAGGCGGTGGAGTCAAACTTGAATCCGGCGTCAAAGAGCCGTTATTCTTCAAACACTCCCATACGTAGTCAGATGTTTTGGCTGCGTTCCACAGGCAGTACCCTTCGTGTATAGTTTCGGTATCAAGTTTATTTTTGGCTATAGTAAATGTGCATGGTATGTCGTCGATTTTCTGCTCTAAGGTAACCCCGCAAGTGTGTTCTTCAGAATACCTTTCAATGTCTAATTTGCCTGAAATCGAAAGTTCTTATCAAAGGAATTACTAATAACTTGATTAGACAGACCTATAAACTTGAACGTAAATTCAGCTCTATTTCAAAATGAAATACAGTAAGCTTTAGTAAATTTAAAACCCCATAATTCGGGAAAATAAAGTTTTTCAGGAAAAATAATGTTTTCTTTGTCTTACAAACGGTTTTTCGGAATCTTACTGTACTAATGAGAAACTATAATTGTTATTATTGAAGAACTATTTGCCTGGAAGAGATCATATTTTGTTGATAAGGCCGCCAATTGTACTCTATTGTATTTTTGTAAACTTACTATGTAAATATAATTTGTACAATAAAGAATAAATAAATAAACTATTAATGTTATTAAAAATTGTTATAACAAATATTTGTTAATTTTACCACTAACCAAGACTCTTCTTTTTATGTAATCCAGTAGAAAGCTCTGTCCACATAAAACTAATGCTGACATCTCTATGTTCATTGCTTACGTTGACAGCCGAGAACACAAACACAGCACATGGCAAGCTACTGTCCTGTAAATGAAAAATACTGTCAATGAAAAGACGAGAAATATATCAGAGGGTCGACATTCATCATCATCACAAATCTTTGTAATGAGCCCAATCTTCCTTAGGTGAGGTATAGGCCCTAACCCACCAAGCTGGCTGGATGGTGGATGTCAGAATTTTCAGGGCGCTAAAATGCTTCTGACGAGCCCTAATGACTACTGTATACAAGTATACAACACCCGGGACCGACTGCTTCCCGTGCCCTCCGAAGCACGGAAGTCGCCGCGCCGTGAGAAATGAATGGCCGGCGGTCATCCATCCAAATACCGACCGCGCCGAACGTTGCTTAACCTGCGATATCGTATGATACACACAGAAACCACGGCCCTACCAAGACTTCAAGTTGAGAACACTAGCATATTTCGATTCATGCACTTTATACCGTGACTAAATCCGCCTTTGACGTCAACCTCACCTGATGGTAAGTGAAAATGAGGTGAATGAAAGATACACGAGTTTAGGAATGCTTCATGAAATATTGCCGGACACATATGAAAGGTGATATTTGTCAACAGAATTTAAATTGAAGGTTTTGTATAGCCAGATCCAGATGGACCTTGCTAATGATACTATGACTATTTTATTCCATTCTTGTTCAAATACTCTGGTCCCAGTTTGTAATGTTCGTATTGTGCATCCATAGCTCATTGCACCTTGTATGTAAGCAATTTGGTTGTGGCATGACATTGGCTCTCACAATTAGCTGTATTGTGTTGGTTTTTTTTTTTCATGTCACGGTCAATTTGTACTGTACCTATTTGTATTAATTTGATAATTCTGACTGAAAAAGAGTGTCAAGAATTTTTTTCCGCCCGCTTTTTTTGTCTCTTGGTCTACTGTAATATCTTATTTAACAACTATCAACAACTAGTTAAAGCCGAAGTATGTGATGACTGACTTCATCAAGTGTTTTGTGAAATTCCTAAGATTAATAAAACTTTTTTTTTTTAAGGAGTCCTACCACCAAGCGGGGGCTACTTAGATTAGTCGCCTTTTACGACACGCTAATCAGGGGCGCCAGGGCTATTCTAAGTCGACCCTACACGCGCGCTATAACCATCGGTGTTCTCCCTTTACTTGAATTAAACAATAAAATATGGTGATTTGTGATATTATTTGAGGTTCTTTGAATTTAATGTTATAAAGAATAACTCCCATGCTGGACTGGGAGCGAAAGAATAACATAGATCATTTGATCTTCCCCATTAAACTGTAAAAGTCAGTTAAGGGACGGAGGTTTTATTGGCGTTTTTGCGGGCCATAGGCTGACTCCCTGTCACTGCAATAGTCTCTCTCCATCATAATAATACCTCCAAATTTGTCAAACGTGACATCAGATGGTTTTATAGCCTCTGGTGTTCTGCCTTCCCCTTTAGGGATACAGGCGTGAAGTTATGTATGCAAAGAATAAGAAAAAACATGTACCAACCATAAAAGGCATTAGAAAGAAATGAGATGCCAGTTAAGTTGAGAGCTTACGCCACGCTACACCGTTGCAACGAGTCCTTTCAACTTATCTAAGAGATTTTAAAAAACGTAGTAGGTATTGTGTTTAAGTGGTAATGGAGCCTTGAGTGTTAGTGTGTTAATGAATGCTGCCATTAGAAATAAAACAAGTAATGCAGACAAAGCCCACAGAACTTCATAGACATAATTTCGCTTAACTTAGGGCCAACCCTGTATTACGCTGGGGCCGTAAAAGGGTATAAACTTAGGGCCAACCCTGTATGTCCGTGTAACGAAGCGTTGACCCTTAGAATGAAAAACCCTCCTCATATAACATACCTATACTTTAAATTATGCATATTCAGAGGAGACAATTTTTAAATTTTAAATAGGTTTAGTCGCTAGAGACTAGAAGACTCTTTTGTGAGAATATTTGCAAGAAACTTATGTTACCTATATGTCCAAGAATGTCTTTTAAATCTTGACTATAGGTGGTTTAAGTACCGCATTCAGCCACACACTCGAGATATTAAATCTACAATGTTACATATCAATATTACGTACTAACCTTATAGTTATGAGGTATAACTGGTGAGATTTGATGACACACTAGTTTTACACCATATTCAGAAAGATCATATGTCGTCCATGCTCTAGGATACAACCCTGTGTATTCACATTTCCCACCATCCAGATTCCACTCCCATAGAGGAGGTGCTTTTTTGGGCTTCCTAAAATACAAAATTGATGGTAAAGAAGGCAGCAGATCAAGAGTTTTGTAATTGAAACTGAACTCTTTGCCATCAATATTAAGTTCAAAATTGGTTAGAGAAATTTGACACAGTTTGTAACACTCAATCGGCCTTCTGTTCAGATAGTAGAGATAATTTTTCAATAATTTTACCTGAAATATAAACACTATATATAAACAATATGTATTTATTAGATGACCAATACCCAGGTCATCTAATAATTACATATTGTGTTTGCATAATAATAGATGATAATAATAGATGGAATATGAAAGATGAAATATGACTTTCATGGGCAATTTTTTATGCATTTAACATGTCTGGAAACTTTTTCATGTAGAATGAAAAAGATATTGTGAATAATCAAAGAAGTTTTTAATAAATCTAGTAATAAGTGAGTAGAATAAAATAAAAAAAATAAAAGAAACAGTTTTTCTATGGATACACATTTCAAATTTACAGAATATGACATAAATACAGAAAAATTACAAAGAATAATTAAAGTCTTTTTTATTCTTTATTGAACTTCGGTATTGTAACTATGACTTAAAGAATTTAAGGGAAAGGATAAAAAAATTTAAAACAATTATTACAGTTTTGCAAGTTTGGTATTCATTCTGGAAAACCAACTTTTCTGCTTTAGTTTAAGTTTCAGTATACTATATACTAGGATACCTAACTATCTAATAATGGCAACTACATATCAAAAGCATATTTAAGGGTACATAGTTGGAGAATGAGTTTGAATGTTTATAACATTAAATACTTACGCGCTAGTTGACAGCACTGATTGGAATATGGTCTCCTTGTTTTTATTTCTAATATTGACAATAAACTGACATTCCGGTACAGTGATATACTCATAAATTCCAGGGTGTAGTTGGAATCTACAGAACTCTCCCTTGAAACCTCTGCCTATTGTTCCTCCTCCAATACCTCCTATGGGGCACCCTACAAATAAAGGATTATATTTATGTTACAGTTATGAACAGATTTGAGAATTAATTGAAAAACTAAAAAAATTCAATGCACAGATTTTGTACAAATCTGTTTGTGGTCTAGGCATAGTCTGTTTCCTGTTAATAACATGATCTTTAAGAACATTTTAGAACAAGATTTAGGAACAAGTTATTTTAAAATTTATAAATAACATTTCCTATCATATTTGTCTTTTTTTTTGTTTTGTGTTTTTGTATATGAAATTATTTCAAAAGAAAGATATGCAACAATTGTGTACTAAATAAAACATGTAAGAAAAGTGGACTTGAGCTTGTTATGTTTAGAACTCTACAGCTAAAGTCAACTTACCATACATCCTTTGAGCTGAAACCATATTAATATAATCCATGATTGGCTTCTTTTTGTGCATTTTCTTTCCCAAGTAGTAGCGGAAATACCTTAAATTAATATATAATAATAATATTACTTGATTTCAAATAGTAAATAATATTAACTTGAGCAATTTTATCCATAAAAATCTTAGTACCTGGCAGAGAGAGGCATCATTTCGAACATTTGTTTAGGTCTTGGGACAATCACTTGCTTACTTTGAAGAGGGAATTCGTGGTTTAGTGGTAATTTTAATCCATACTTTGGTGGATCGCAAAGCAAACGTATATCACTAGTTGTATCCATGACTAAGTTTATTAATTTCCAACGTCGTAAGGTAGTAACAATTTTTGAAAAACTGAAGTGTAACACTTCATAAATCACAACATATAACAATCGATGAGTATAATCATATTAGAAATTTGAAATTAAACACAAGCACACGACAAGCATTTGGTTTAACCACTAACTAATCTAAAACTAAATGAGAATGAAGTACAGAGAAATAATCAGAAAACACGTAAAACTCCAACCGGAAGAAATACTATTGGTTGGTCTGTCTGTCTGTTGCTACTTCAACGTCATGTGTCATGTCACTGTCAGTAATTAATGACGTTTTTCCATACATTGTAAGCAAGCGTTCTTAAAAGCGGGAAAATAATAACAACTACATCATCACCATTCTCAGCCGGGAGACCTCCATTGCTGGGCTGCACAAAAAGTTCTCTACGTCACACAGTGGGTCGAACGAAACTGATAAACAATACCTGTTGATAAGTCATTTTATTCTTTTTATTATTTGTCATAAATAGTTTTTCTGTAGGACTATTAGTACGATAGAAAAAGTAATTTTCATTTTCGTTGTATGGAAGTTCAATTGTGTGTGTGTGACCAATTCTTGACAGACCCTACTTTAAAACTACATAAGCCTTATTTGTTGACTATAATTATACCTACGCAAAAGTGCGCACCAAAAACCCGTTCAGGGGTTGTGAAATACAAAAATGAACAAAAAGTATTTATGTATTACTTTTGTCTGTAAAGTTCACGTCAAAATTTTGAAAATAAATAAATTTTGACTGAATTAAAAAATAAAAAATAATGAAAATAAAATGTATGAAAAAAAACATATTTGATCACTTAGCATTGTTAAAAATGTTTGGTGTTCAAACAAAACATTTCTTGTCAATTATTCATCAGGACAATGTTAAAATAAGCGAAAGCGGAGTTCGGTATAAAAAAAATACAAAAGATTATTCTTAATAATAAAACACGCTGCAAAAGTACATTATTGTTAAAATTGTGTAAGCCCTTAATAAAATACAGCAAAAAAGATTATAAAAAACATGACCGTAAACTCTGTCGTGACAATTTATAAAAAAATAAAATATTGAAATTGCAAGTTATATCCAAATTAAAAACTATGTATAAAATTAATCACTATCTTGTAAATAAAAAAAACATTATGGGGTCACTTAGAAAAGACACCAAAAGCTCGGAATCCAAATTGTCTAATTATATCCGTGCCATGTAACAGCAATTATCGGTCTAATAGCAATAAGGCTAATTTATGACGAAGAGGTAAAATTTCATAAGCGTGCTTGTACAGTCGTGTCAATGAGAGGTTTTCAAACTGACATTTAAAACTATAAAAAAAGTAGTAACTATATTTCATTTTAGATGGCGCCACATGCTTTTCTTACAAAAGTGCAATGTCAAATGTCTTTTCGTATAGAATTTTGACAGCTAGCTTTTTACCAACGCCATCTTTTGAGAGAATAAGATATGATTTTTTCTTTTTAAAATCAATTAGAAAACTCCTCATTGAATACTTTATCTCTTACTATTTTGCTAAACTTCAATTCAAATAGAAAACGATCTCGTACACGTGAGAGCTAGTCACACGCGTGCCGTATGTCCGTGTAGTACGTGCGTGCCATACGTGGCAGCTTGGTATGACATGCTGGTGACTGTCCCATTCACTTATTTTTTTGTCAAGACATCAGCAAGAACGTCATGCTCCCTCAGGCGGCATGGCTAGTGGTAGCGTCGGGTATCGGGTCACCCTCTTCCCTAAAATATGGTTGAGGAGGGTGATGGCTGGTGCTTGCGTTAACTCGTGAACGGGTGCTGCTAGCGGTGCCAGGTCGTTTTGCTAATGATACTATGACTATTTTATTCCATTCTTGTTCAAATACTCTGGTCCCAGTTTGTCATATTCGTATTGTGCATCCATAGCTAATTGCATCTGCTATGTAAGCAATTTGGTTGTGGCATGACATTGGCTCTCACAATTAGCTGTCTTGTGTTTGTTTTTTTTTCATGTCACGGTCAATTTGTACTGTACCTATTTGTATTAATTTGATAAATCTGACTGAAAAAGAGTGCCAAGAGTTTTTTTCCGCCGGCTTTTTTTGTCTCTTGGTCTACTGTAATATCTTATTTAACAACTATCAACAACTAGATAAAGCCGAAGTATGTGATGACTGACTTCATCAAGTGTTTTGTGAAATTCCTAAGATGAATAAAACTTTAAATAGGTGGCGCCACCTCACACAATAACATTACGCTCCGTATTTAAATACTTTTTAAAATAATTTTGCCGTTCAGTCATTGATTTTAATTTAAAATTTGGTACAATATGTGACAATAATTAAGTGTAAAAGTAGGCAAGTGATAAACAGTGATAAAAGTGCTAAAAAATACTAAACAAGACCGTAATGGAACCGGATCCTTTGTTTGTTATGATTTCGATTCTCGGCTGAATAACGAAGAAAATTAAAAATATTGAACAATTGATTAAGTCTACAAGTGAAATAAGTGTGCTTTAACTAAATTAGTGAAGAATATTATTGAATAGTGGAAAGTTTTATGACAACACAATAACAAAGAAAGAACGTTTCGTGACTCACTCTAACCGACAAAATACAGCGACATCTATGAATTATATTTGAAACCTTTTGACTGTCAAATAAATGTCGATAATTTTGTAAGCATTTCAAAGAGTTTGCTACTTAAAACATAGAGGGCGCTGTAATAAAAACACAAACATATCCTTGATGAGAAATTAATTTGATACACATTATTATACAATATCATGGAGTCATTTAAATGTATCAAGTGTAAAAATAAATACCTCAATAGAGACGGACTACAATGTCAAAATTGCAAAAACTGGTATGACTTAGATTGTGCAGTAGTTTCTGAAAAACGTTTTCTTCTCTTCAATATCGAGAAAAAACAGAAATGGAAATGCCCTACTTGTCTCTCAAAAAAAGGTAAATCCCTTGAAAAGGACAAAACCACTAATACAAATACACCATTAAGCTCACGCTCGATCATTGAAAATGTTACCTTAAGAAATCGGAAAAATAAAATATACCTTACACCCGAGCAGAATGTTTCAAACACAACAATTAACGATAGCTCCTTGGCTGCATCCACTTCTCCTCTAAGGCGTAGTATGCCGGACTTGTCTACGCGTCATGAAGAAGACTTAGAAGAGTTAAAAATTTATAACATAGAACTAAAAAATAAACTTCAAATAGCTGATAAGGAAATAGAAAACTTAGCCCTAGAAAAGTTAGCTTTACAGAAATTACTCAATGAAAAAGAATCAATTATAAATAATTTAAAACAAATTTGCTTCGGAAGTCCGTTATCGAAGGCAAGAGACAATATAATTCAAATTAAAGCAAACAACAGCGTTCAATCCAAGAAAAATAATAGTTCACCAGCCAAGTTAAGTACAGACGGTGAGAAAAGTTTTATAAATAATAATGAGAAAGAATTAAATCCAGGTAAAAAAAATCAAGAAAACTGCATCAAGATATACGGTTCACAACAATGCGTAGGGTTAGCAGTTAAACTGCACCGCTCCAGAATGAGTACAAACTACGAGAATTATCAGATTTCTTCCCTCATTAAGCCAAATGCATCCACGACCGAAATTCTAAAAAATATCGATGTAAACATAAAAGCTTCAGATGTTTTTATTATTTGTGTTGGCGAAAATGATAAAAATCCGTTAAAACTAATTTCTGACCTGTATTCTACTTTGAACTTGTTAAAAAATAATACCGTGTTAGTTTTAAATATTTTAAAAAATGCATACCTTAATGAATATATGTTAAACAAAGAAATTTATAGAGTTTGTAAACAATTTAAAAACACTCATTTTATCGAATGCCCAAATGATTTTAGATTTCGTAGTAAAAACCTATCAATTAATTTAATTCAAACCTGTAAAAAAGTTAACTTTACATTAGATAACATATTTTATCAAAGGAAATTCATTCAGGCATTTATAGAAACAAGTAAAGACTCGCAAGTGATAAATAAAAACTATATAAAAAATAAGCACCCACGGCAGGTAACCATACCTTATCTTTTTGAGACCATACGTCGTAAAAACGCTTTGCTCAATTGCACCTTAAATCGAAAAAATAACTTAGAAAACCCCAGCCCCCCCTCAAACAATACTTTTTTTCGTGAATAATAGCATAAACAAACTTACTCTCTTCCATCAAAACATAGCGGGGTTGATCAACAAAAAAGAAATTTTGGAAATAGAGCTTTCAAAGCTGCATGGTAGTAATTGGTACTTTGATTTTCTATGTTTCTCAGAAACATTTATTCGATCAGGTAATGAGTCTAACATTCATATTAACGGCTTTACATTGGCAAACTGGTATTCTAGGAAAATAAAAAGCCAACGCGGTGGTACATGCATATTCTGTAGGGATTACATTGAATTTAAGAAACTTACATTATTGCACGAATTGACTATAGATTACGTTTTTGAAGCCTGTGGCATTGACATCTCAGATTATAAATTGATTATAATTTGTATTTATCGCATTCCTAACACCAATCCTATTCTATTCTTGAGACAGTTAGAAAAGCTATTCGGAATCCTATCTAAAAAAAGAAACAGACGTATTATTATAACAGGGGACTTTAATATTGATATTTTAAAAAGCACTGAAATCACCCAGGAATATATTAGAATTGTTGAAAGTTTTAATTACAATATTCACATTAATCAACCCACCAGACTCAAAGCTTGTTTGGACCAAATAATAAGCAACTACCCAGAGTCTACTGGTGGGACTCTTCCGCTACATCTATCTGACCACGACACAGCTCAGTATTTAATAACCCCTACATTAAATAAAAAAACCCCTCCTAAAACTACATATATAAGAAAGCGTGATTACTGCGATGAAAATATATTAAAATTTAACGAATACCTAGCCTCGCTTTCATGGGAGGACGTTTATAAAGAATACGACACGAACTTGGCTTTTGATAATTTTTTTGACTTATTTATAATGCTTTTCAATCAATGTTTTCCGGAGTATACGGTAAAAAAGACATTAAAGTATAATAAAGTATATTGGCTAACTAAAGGACTGCGAACTTCTTCTGAAACTAAACGTAAGCTGAGGTTTAAGTTCTATAAATCAAAATCTTCACAAGACAAAGAAAATTTCTATAAATATAATAAACTTTTTAAAAAATGCATTCTTACAGCAAATAAAAATTTTAATATTTCGTATATAAATAAAGCCCAAAATGTAGCTCGAGCTTCTTGGAAAATAATAAAAAACAACATACAGCCCCTACCTACAAACCACGAAATAAAAAAAATTAAAACTAATAATAAGACTCTGTTTAAAACTGAAGATATATGCAATGTGTTTAATGATTATTTTACTAATAATTCCAAATTTACTTATAAAACTAGCTCTAAAAATACTACTAACAAAAATAATGCAAGTATGTTTTTATTCCCCACAAACCAGCATGAAATCTCTAATATTATATTTTCCCTTAAAGACACTACCTCTGTAGGCTATGACGGCATACCTACTAAAATTATCAAACAATGCAGACACCTAATCGCCCCAGTTATGGCTCATATTATAAATCTATCGCTCAAACAGGGAATATATCCAGATAAATTAAAATTAACAGTCATTAAGCCTATTTACAAACAAGGAGAAAAAGACGATCCATCGAACTATAGGCCAATAGCCCTAATCACCATATTTTCAAAAGTATTTGAAAAATGTATGTATACTCGGTTAACAAATTTCATAAGCAAATTCAACATACTAGATCCTAGCCAGTTTGGATTTCAAAAAGGAAAATCTACAGGGCTGGCGGCTTTTCAATTAGTGAATCAAATAATAAAATATACAAATAGTAAGATTCAAACAGTCGTAGTATTCTTTGATATGAGTAAAGCATTCGATTTTGTCTCACACTCAATGCTTCTTAAAAGATGTGAAGAGTATGGTATACGAGGACCTTCGCTAGACTGGATACAGAGTTACTTGAAAGGGAGAAAACAGTATGTTGAAATTAAGTCTACGGATTTATCTTCCCAAGAAAATATATATAGGTCTTCGATCACTAACAGTAACGTAGGTGTGCCGCAAGGAAGTCTACTAGGACCCCTTCTCTTTCTATTGTACATTAATGAATTGCCACAAATTTCTAATTTTCAAATGACATTGTATGCTGATGACATTTCTATTATAATTCCTGACATTACTAATAATACTAATAATAAATTTGATACAATAATTAACAACACCATATCTGACATAATTAAATGGCTAAGTGCAAATAATTTAACCGTAAATATAAATAAAACTAAGTTTATGCAATTTTCAAATAAAGGTGCTAAAAAATATAATTTAAATTTATCATACAACCAGCTATCAATAACTGAAACTGATAGATACACCTTCTTAGGTATTATATTTGATAGGAACTGTACATGGCACGACCACATTGAAAAAGTTTGTTCACAAATTCAAAGATTTACTTATGCGCTCTGGCGATTGGCGAAGATGTCAAATAAAGAAACAGCACTTAAAGCGTACCACGGTTACGTGGCTTCAATTTTGAGATATGGTATCCTCCTATGGGGCAACGCGACAAATATAAACAAAGTTTTTATTGTACAGAAACAGTGCGTTAGAGCTATAGCGGATATTACACCTTGGACCACTTGCAAGCCTTTATTTAAAGAAATGAGGCTTTTAACGGTACCAAGCCTTTATATATATGAGTCTTGTATATTCGTTAAGCAGAATCCAGATTGTTATACGAAAAAAAAGGATACGTTAAAACATACAAGATTCCCTGATAAATTGTTATTACCGAACATAAGAACGGAAATATGCAGCAGAAATAGCCTTGCTATGTCAATTAAAATGTATAACAAATTACCAAGCGAAATGACATGTTTACCAATTAATAAATTTAAATTTATTCTGCGTAACTGGCTAATAGACCAATGTTTTTATAATGTAAATGATTTTTTAATGTTAAATAAAATTTACTTGTAAGTTATTGTAAATGACACTTAGATATATAATTTTTTTCTCTTGACATTAATATAAAATGAAATAAATTTAATCCTATAAGTGTGACATTTGTACAACCCTAATACTATATGCATGCTGTCTGACAGTTAAATATGCGATCAAAAGCAAAAACCCAACAACCTAAATGTACCATATTTTATGCAATAAAGGAATTTTGAATTTTGAATTTTTTTGAATTTTTTTTTTTTGAATTTTGAACACGCGCGTGAACAGGCGTGACGCAGCGTTGGCCCTAAGTGAAAAACTTTTTGTGACAAATATTAATAAAAAGTATAGACCACGTTTTTGTTTAGTTGGTATTTAATAATAGTGATTTTGTATAAATTATTCTTATGTCCCGTTTTATGAGTTTCAACTTTCGACTTGTTCTGCACTTCCCTCATAAAGCGTTTACGTCTTTTGATTTTTGAGATGTGGTCAAAAAATTTAAAACAAGGACACACTCTTGAAGCCTTTGGTATGCGTGTGCTCATTTTCAAAACCTTCATAAATTATTTCCCCTGTTTGCCTTTTTTCGGCTTAATTTAACTGGACAAGAGTTAAAAAAATGTTCAATAATAATATATTTATTGTTTATTTTATATAAAGATTTATGGTGATTAAAGATTTTCATTGTTAAATACTTGGCTTTATTCATAGTATACTTAGTATATTTGTAATAAAAGTAAATTTTATTGAAATACAAGACAGTATTAGGGATTAAGCTAATAAGGCAACATTTTATTTATTTTAAAAAGGTTGTTTTCAATTTTTACCCGCTGTTTTTTTTTTATTATGTATTTTTGTTTTTTTTTACCTATTCTACCATTTTTAACCTCTCAATTTTTACCCACCCGCCCTTCTACTCACCCGCCTATTTCAGGGACCAATCTTCACCAGCACCTACTCACCTACCTTTTATTTTGTGAAGAGCAAATAAAGATTTTTAAGCTATTGCATAGCTTCTATCGCGGGCCTTGAGCGTGGGGACCGACCCCGCAGTTGGTGTTCCTGGGGGATTTTAATGCTCACCACGGGCAGTGGTTATACCCGTATCAGGACACTGACCATGCTGGAAGAGAAGCCTTTAAGTTTTCGCTGACTTATGGTCTTTCACAGCTTGTAAACGAGCCTACGCGCATCCCCGACGTAGCTGGCCACACTGCGTATTGCTTGGACCTTCTGCTGACAACCGATCCTGACAGATACTCGGTGTCCGTCACTGCACCTTTAGGGACATCCGATCACTGTATGGGGAAATCTGTATCGCTGTACTCGCCACCTGACACCCGCCCTAAAGGCTCCAGGCGAGTATGGCGTTACAAGTCAGCAGATTGGGATGAAATGCGACATTTCTTCGCATCTTATGCGTGGCTGCAAACCTGTTTTACTTCAACCGATCCATCGTGCTGCGCTGATGCTGTCTCAAGTGTGATAGTTCAAGCAATAGAGTACTTCATTCCCCACGCTGATCTATCCCTTGAAACCAAAGCTCGCCCATGGTTTAATACTGCTTGACTTGCCACTGAAAAGCGAAAGCGGGAAGCATACAAAGCCTGGGCAAATGCTCGCAGAAGCAAAGCCCTGGATTCGCATGAACTTAAGAAAAGATACCTACAATGCTGCTGCCAAGTCCTGCAAAAAGGTAATCAAAAGAGCTCGTTTTGCTCACATAGGCCGTATCGGAGACAGAATAGCAGCATACCCTTCGGGAAGTAAAGCTTTCTGGTCCCTTGCCAAGTCAGTCGAAACGAACTTTTGTCGCCCGTCGCTGCCACCACTGAGGAAACCCGATGGTTCTCTGGCCCACACTGCTAAGGAGAAAGCAGATTTATTTGCTAGTATCTTCGCGGAAAATTCTTGTCTAGATTACCAAGGAAAAATCGCACCCCAATTACCTCAATTCGGACCTACAATGGGTACCGTTCACATTCGCCAAAAGGAGGTTCTTAAATACTTGCTGCACCTAGACGAGAACAAAGCTAGTGGTCCAGACGGTATTCCTGCAGTGGTCTTAAAACGCTGCGCAGCTGAGTTGTCTCCCGTTTTGATGCGACTTTATCGACTTTCATTGAAATCCGGTATGGTTCCCAAGTCCTGGAAGCTTACTAACGTACACCCAGTACCAAAGAAGGGAAGCCGTGCCGATCCTGTCAACTATCGACCAATTACAATCACCTCCATACTTTGCAAAGTCATGGAACATGTATTGAACAATCGACTCCTGGCATACCTCGAGACCAACGAGCTCCTAAGCGATAGCCAATATGGTTTATAGCTTTACCGCGGCAGTCTCCGAGTGCCACACGTCTTTTTATTGTTATTATACTACTCCGCGTAGTAGTAGCAATGAATAAAGGAATGAATGAATCAAAAATTAAAGCAAAATTTATCTATCTAAAGCGGGCTCTTAACTACGTCCGTGAACAGGCGCGTGAACGTGCATGTGCATTGTGGGGTATAAGTTACTCTATGATTGTGGATCACAGCTGTTCTCAATGCTCTGTTTACCCCATTGAGTTCTATTCTATTAGATAATATGTCAATGGTTTACCCGGGATCTATTTATGTATAAATCACAGAGTATTACTTTATTAATATTGAAAGTATAAATCGTAGTAACTAAGGTTACCTTATTCGTAGCCATCGTTGGGTCAATTAACGCGTAAGTGAAGAAACGGCTTTATTTAGACTTTATTAAAATCTTTCGTAATGTTCTTTCCTCGGTAATATTTTTTATATTTTCATAAAAATAACGCTGATAATCAAAAGCTATAATTCTTTAGAGGAATTAATATTAACGTAATAATAAAAATACCGCTGTCTGGAAGGGCGCAAAACTTTTGTTAACAATAATGTTAATTGTAATTATGAAACTTAGGCAATGGTGATATTAATTTTGCTGATTTCGATGTATTACGATACCAACAAAAAGTGAAATTTGTTCAAGGTGTGTTGACAATTTCCAGTGTTCTTGTTGTATTCAAAAATGATACAATCACTGCGTTTTCTCAAGATTCTCAATCCAAAATAAATACCAAATTGTGTCCACTTTGTATTTAATAAGCAGTACGTTTGTTCTAGGAACATCAAACATAATGGAAATCCCAGTGCAAATTGCAGTACGATTGAAGCCTCCCAGCTTAGAAGACTCTACACAATGTATTTTCAGCAATCCAGTTACTCAGATTGTAATCACAGAGAGTGGACAAACTTTTCATGTCAATAGGGCCCTACCTGTGGACTGCACCCAAGCCCATTTGTTCAACTCTTTTATGATACCTCAAATAAACTGTTTCTTAGATGGCTGTGACACATCCGTTGTTGTTTTTGGACAGCCTAAAAGTGGCAAGACTTATACATTATTTGGTTCAGGTTGGTCATATCTTTGTTGCTTTTCTTTGTATTGTTATTAAAAAAGTGTAAATAGATTATTAAGTCTTTAATTTGCTTTGTTCTTTATTTTTCAGGATTTGAGTGTATTCACAGCGAGTGTGACCAAGGAATTGTGCCCAGATTTCTCACTGACATATTCCATAAGCTTAACCAAATGCCAGAAAGGGAGTTTATTTTACATATCACATGGATGCAAGTAATAAATAATAACATCTTTGATGTTCTTGGTGCAGGACTAGTCAGATGTTGCAATGTGGAAGAGGCTTTTCAATATTTACAACTAGGATGGAGGCAGAAATGTTTAGGAAATAATCATACAGTATTTACTGTGAGTATGGAACAAAAATGGGTAGGGACTAATGGAGTTCTCAACCATAGAATGTCTACCGCTAGTTTCTGTGATTTGGCATCTTACCCAGAACAAGGTTTGTTTGCCTTAGAAAATGTTATCAAAGAATTATTAGCTGGCAACCCATCAAAACAAATAAATTATGACCAATGTATTCTCACTGCCATGCTCCGAGACTCTTTTGGTGGAAGAGCATTTACTTGGGTTATTGGGTGCATTAGTACTGAACCTGAGGATTATCAAGACACATTGAAAATATTAAACATATGTTTGTGCTGTAGAGGAATAAAAAATTTTGTCACTGTGAATTTATTTGCTGACAATAACACTCCTGTATATAACACTGAGAAAGTAACAATGCCAACTGGAGATAATAACTTCAACTTACAATTTGCCACCACTCAGTGGGTAAAGTTAGTTGCAAATGCAGAAGGACTGTTCAACAAAATTTTACAGTCAAAATCATTATCTGAGGCAGATATCAATAAAGTTAGTGAATGGTTGTTTCTAAAAGCTGAATGTGATGAATGTCTAAATGTGGATATTGGAATGGATAACAAAGATTCTGGTGCTAAACAAGGTTTGCCTAGAATAGCTGAAGATACAGAACCAAGTGAACTTAGCGAGTCTGATGTGGAATCTGATTCAGATGATAGCCATTCAGATACAATATTTCAAGACAAAGTTGAGAAGTTCATGGAGTATTTCAGGGAGAAAAATGATCAATTGTTTGCTGAAAGATGTGAAGAATATTTGAATCATATTGATTCTGATGACATCACACTGTCAGAAATGAGTGGATCACAATCTATTCCAATTATGACATCACAATCAAATTCTGGAAGAAGAAAAACTATTCAACCCGGAGAAAGTCTCTCTGGCGCAGAGTTAGAGTTGCTAAGAAAGGTTGCTGCAAAAGCAATATCACCTGAATCTCAAAAAATAATAATTGAATCTCATAAAAAAGACCTTGATCCAGAACCAAAATTGATTGAGAGGGAGCTGTTAAAAATGATTGACTCTCCAAAAATGAATGAACTGTGCAAGAAATACAATATGATAAAAGAAAAATATACACAAAAACAAGTCTTAGCTAGAAAACTTTCTAGAGAAATTAGTACAAGCCAATCACAGCTTAAAGAATTAATAAATCTGTGCATTGGCAAAGAAAGACTGATAAATGACTTATCAAAAGCAATGTGCCATAACAACCACAATAAGCATTTAGTGGAGATGCTAGAAAATAGCCTTGTTGATCATGATACAATGAAAGAAATAAGGAGACATGAAACCAATCTTAAGACATACAAAAAACAGATAGAACAAATTAAAAGACAAATAAAAAAAGATGAGAAAAGACGAAATACTTTAGATGTAGAGTTAGTTAAGGATAAGTTAAAACTAGATGAATTGTCAGAATCATCAGTTGAATATAAAGATAAGAAGGCCCACACACTCAAGCATTTTACTCATAGAATAACACAAATAGATAGTATTTTAAAAGAAAAAACCAATGACTTGGAAAATTTAGAGCTCACAAAAGATAAGGAGTTATTATTAAGGAAGGAAATTAAAAATCTCCGAAAAACAAGGGAATGTTTGCATGAGCAGCGGTGCAGTTTAGGGCACAAGAGAAAGTTACTTAAATCACTTTCTGACTCTGAGGTATGTCTACTGCTTGTCAATTTACTTTGTGATACAATACTCGTTTTAACTATTCCTGTATTAGTTTGGCTGGTGAAAACAATAAAATAAAGTTTAAAAACTAAAACCTGATTACTCAAACACACTCTAAAAGACAACAATAAAATGCTTTTCACATGTTTTGGAGTAATAGTGTTTACATATTATTTGTATTGTGCTAAAAAAAGTTCTTTCATTTGATACCCCACACGAAGAAATCCATTGAGAAAATTTTTTTTTAGTTCTTTACTTAAGTCCCCTAAAGGGCGCTGTATTCAATTTAACATGACGTCATGTAGCCTTTAGTCAGCGGACAATCAAGACGCGTCCAAGTACACCACATTTGTACAATTATGGTAACTAGTTTAGAAGTTGTGAGGGAACAGATGAACATCCATACCCAAATACATACAAACATACAGTTCGAAATCATAACTTTCCCATTTTCTTCGCCATAGTCGGGTAATAAATTTGAAGATGGTTTAATTATAATTAGTACCATATATAATACACTGTACAGACTATTTTACGTACGTACGTACGTAACGTAACTTCACGCCTTTATCCCGTATGGGGTAGGCAGAACACCAGAGGTAATGAAACCATCTGATGTCACGTTTGACAAATTTGGAGGCATTATAATAGTGGAGAGAGACTATTGCAGTGACAGGGGGTCAGCCTATCGCCCACAAAAAAGCCTCCCATAACACCTCGGTCCCTTAACTGACTTTTACAGTATGCCCGGGAAGAGAAGCAGTTGGCACATTCTATGTTTTTCTTTCGCTCCCAGTCCAGCATAGAAGCTAGACTATTTTATATTACACTTATATGTATATTACACCTAGTAGCTGCTATTATATATTTTTAATAATATTAGCTGTTCCACATGTCATTTGCATAAAGTGAGAGCCAATCAGTATGATCATGTTTCAAGTGTTATTAACTGTGTGATTTTTTGTTAATGATATTATCATTTATGTTTTTATTTTACAGGAACGTAAAATTCTAGAATGTGAAGAAGCAATTGAGGCAATAGACACAGCTATAGAATACAAAAACAATTTAATTTGTGGAAAGTCACCGTCAGCTTCCCTCTCTGACTCACAGGAAAATAAAGACTCAAGAAGTAGAGGGGAGCAGATGTTGATGGCACGGTTAGATAAACTGTCTCATGAGGAAATGAAGCCGTTGCTTTATAAATATTTTCAAAAGGTAAATATCACTTTTTAAATATAAATAAATATTTCTGACACTCGCACAACATTATCTAGCCCAAATTAATTTTCTTAAAGAACTTGTGTTATGGATACTAGATAACTGATATACTTAAGTAATATATTCAAATTCAAAATTCTTTATTGCAGAAAATATGGTACAAAAATTATATAAACATACATATTGAATAAATACTTATTTTTATTAGAATAAACTTAAATAAACATATAACAACCATGACTTAAAAGTACTCAGATCTTGGAACAAATAAATTTAAATGTGCCATATAAATTTTCCCGAAGAGTGATTGCAAAAATATTTTATGTGCCCCGATGTCGGACAAACCTCGCTTTGCATAGTCCTATTTCAAGAATCTGTACCGACCACAATGAACTAAATGCTAAGTTTGAATTTGTGGTATTTTATTCTTCACATAATTCTTTAAAATTAAAAATTTCTCACTCGCTTTCCCTCTCTGAGTAGTATTTTGTAATCTTTTTATTTTATTTTATTTTGATGTGATTTTTGTATGTAAGTAAATGATGTTAACTTATGTGTTTAATTTCAATTAATCTTTTTTTTTTGTGTGTTTGGGTGTCTCAATCTTATTATGTAATGATGTGTATATCTGTAATAGGTAGACATATAAGTACAAGACAAAGTGTCAAAATTGTTAATTTAATGTTTATGTATGTACTACTGTTGATATACCTAATAAATAAATAAATGACTTGACGGCTAATATCTGTGTTCATCACACCGATATCCACCGCTGCCGGGATTCGAATCCAGGACCTCTGGCATAGAAGGCAATGTATGTTACCACTACACCAGCCGGTCGTCAAACTTTTATTTATAAACTTATAATAATAATAGTTATAAACTTATAATAAGAGCCTTTAAATGTGAAAGGTGTAGTGCTTGTTGCCAATTCTTGCTGTCCTTTGGCCTTATTTGAGATAGTTCAAGTCATTATTAAAATAAATTCGAAATTTACCCATTGTTAGACTGTTTATAAAAATAATTAAATAAAGTACCTAACAAATATGATTTATGGCGGGTTTCAATATCATGAAAACTGTTCGTTTTACTACAAACAATATAATTCGCAACCAAAATGCCTTTCTATATTGAAAATCGATATTGAATAATTAATAAATTATAGATAATAGATGTTGTGAAATGCTAATTTTTTTCAACCACTTTTGTACCTGTAATGGTTACTCATACCAGTCAGTTGAATATTGAATCCGGCCAATAGGAAATATAATTTAGAAAATTTTACATAATCTGGTGAGCATTACAATCTAAATTATTTAATTATAGTGACTATTAAATGCAATCAAATACCCATCGAAATAAGCTATATTTTAAGTTGTTGAATGAAAGTAGTAAAAATGTTTTACCTGATTTCCTAAACATTTTCTCTATGAAGAACTAGACATGTCCGTTAAGTTTTAAGATTATGCACGATAAATCCGTTTCAAAAGTGCTTCATTCATAATTTCTAACTTCACCATACTACAGGTAGTAGATTTGCGCGGGGCTTGCGAAGCGCTAGAAGCAGGTGCGGCGGCGGCGGCCGAAGAAGCTGCCCTGTGGCGCGCCCGCGCCGCCGCCGCTTGGAGGCACTCGCAGCGGACTAGAACACACCCCGCAAGGTATGTCAACCACTTGGATATAATACATGTATAATTTTATTGATCATCATCATCACAACTCTTTGGAATGAGCCCACTGCAGGTCATGAGTCTCTCCCCTGGTTGACGAGGATGTATAGGCCATTATCCACCAAGCTGGCCCAGTGCTGGGTGGTGGATGTTAGAATTTTCGAAGGCGTCGAAATGGCTTCTGACAAACCCTAACGACTACTGTATACAAGTATACAGCACCCGGGACCGACTGATGAACGTGCCCTCCGAAGCACGGAAGTCGTCCAATCCAATACCGTCCGCGCCGAACGTTGCTTAACCTGTGATACCGTATGATACACATAGTAACCACGGCGCCACAAAAAACCGACTTCTAATTTTATAGATATAAATACTATATAGATTCTACCCCAGCTGGGACTCGAATCCTGATCACCCGCATTCCGGAGCGGTACTCTACTAACTGAGCTGTGGGATACTGGCCGTTGTCATCGAAAATATTTAAGCACTAGCTGGTGGTCGCGACTTCGTCCGCGTGAAAATCGGCTTTTGCAGTTGGATATATAACATTACTATATTCACCTTGAAAATCAAGCTTACTCTATTCCAAATTTCGTCACAATCGATTCAGTAGTTTAACTGTGAAAGGGTTAATTACTAGAGATGAAACGGATAGTAGTTTGGCCAGATATCCGGCGGGACATAAAGCCGTTTGGTGCATCGCGCACACACACACACACCTGCGTTAGAGCGCGCGAACGATCGGGTGAAGGAGGAGGAATTAGCAAATGAAAACAATACTGGCCAGATTGAACGTGAAGAAAGAAACGCGATAACCTGTGAGCTGGATTTTTATATCAAGTCAGTGCGAATTGATCGCAATCGGGACCCTTATTCTTGGTGGGCAGCTAATGCTAAACAATATCCAAATCTAACAAAGTTTGCCAAGATATATCTTTCAGCACCTTGCAGCAGTGTATACAGCCAAAGACTTTTTTCTGAAGCTGGCCTTGTTTATGAAGAGAAGCGAAACCGCTTGCTACCTCTCAATGCAGAGAAATTTGTATTTATTACGTTCATTAATTCATTAAATATTGTGTTGATTCTTCTTTATCAGCCCATATACGTCCCCGCCGGATACTATCCGGCGTAAAAGTAGCTATCCGGTATCGGGCCGGACAGTGTTGAAGCCGCCGGATAGGCCGGATACCGGATAGTTGCCGGATATCCGTTTCATCTCTATTAATTACTGATAGATAGATTTAATCATAAATAGATAATCGCATACAGACCTTTTCTTTGACATGAGTAAAGCTTTCGATCTTGTACATCATGATGTTCTACTAAATAAACTAGACAAATATGGTTTCAGAGGAACCACGCATAAATTACTGCAGAGTTACCTCTCAAACAGGTTCCAAAGAACTGAAATAACAAAACTCGGTCCAAAACCTAATAAAAAAAACAAAGATGTATATTTTAAAACCTCGTACACATCAGACTACAAATTAAATAAATTTGGTGTTCCCCAGGGAGGAATTGCCGCGCCGTTTCTTTTCCTAATGTACATAAACGACCTGCCTAAGGTAACAACTGAAGACATAATATTATTTGCTGATGACACTACAATTTTAATTAAATCTGACGATATGGACAATTTTGAAAATAAAATAAATAAAATAGTAAATGACGTAATCAATTGGCTAAATAAAAACAAATTAAAGGTAAATGTTGAAAAAACAAGAATGATGCAATTTTACACAGACAAATCTAGGCCACTAAAACTACACATTAAACACGATAATAAAGCAATAAAAGAGGTTGACTCCTTTAAATTTCTTGGCATTACACTCGACTCAAATATCAAATGGAAACCCCATATACATACTATTTGCTCCAGAATAAATCGATTCGTATTTGCTCTACGACGTCTGCGAGAAGTAGCGTCTTTAGAAGTGGCAACAAAAGCGTACCATGGATATGTTGCCTCAGTATTACAATACGGACTAATATTGTGGGGCAACTCAGTTGATATAGACACGGTCTTTAAAGTTCAAAAACGTTGCATTAGAGCATTGTCCAATATACAGAGTACGGAGTCATGTAGGCCATTATTTAAAACCTTAAAAATATTGACTGTGACAGGACTATACATAAAACAAATATGTTTATTTGTCAAACAACATCCAGAACTATTTAAAACACATAAAGAAGTAAGAGAACGACTACTTAGGAGAAACATTGACGAAAAGCTAATTATGCCTAAATGTAACCTTACACTTACTATGAAAAACGTTTATGTCATGGCTATCAAAATTTATAACTTTTTACCAAATGATTTCAAAACTTTGCCATTGAATAATTTTAAACATACAATTCATGTGTGGTTAGTCGAAAAGTGTTTCTACACAATAAATGAATATTTCCAATACAAACATAATGAGAAGAATAATTTTGTAATGTAATGTTAAAAAATATATATAACTTAAAATACCTACTTAAAAGTTTTATGACTTAAATTATGACATAGTAAATCCATTGTTGTATTCAATTATCCTTAATAAAGGTATGTGTTAAGTGTTGCTATGTATTTTAAAATGTAATTTATTAAATTAAAATAATTGCCCACAACTTTTAATGTTAGTAATACTTTAATCTATATTTGAACGCCGAAATGGCAGATTTTTCTTTGCACTTTTCCTGAACATTTTGTAAGACCCTATGTTATTACCGAAAAATCTCTCAAATAAAATATATTTCATTTCATTTCATTCATTTCATTTCATATTTCATTTCATTTCATATTTCATTTCATTTCATAGGGCCCCAGTACTTTCATCAGGAGCGTTTCTTTAGAATTCCTATTCACATGTTTATTTTTACTGTAATTCTTTTTTGTAAGTATGTCTTTTGCACAAAACTCAAGTGAAACTGCGGTGCAATACTATGTTCTAAGAGTCTGTCTTCTTTGTATGTAATTAATCTTTTTTATTAATTATTCCATTTTAAGAAGTAATTAATCTAATTCCTTGTATTCCAGACACATACAATCCCTGCAACGGTATCTAGAAGGCGGGGGCAACACGGAGCGGGCGCTAGCTTTGGGCGCCATCGATTCAGATACGTCGGACGACGCGATGCGATTGGTCGATCGCATGAAACAGCTGACGAGATATCAGGCGGTAAGGGCTTAGGAATTATATTAGTAGTGTTATAGTCAATAAATAATTATTTCTTAAAATAACACCACATTATCTAGTCCAAATTAAGTTAGTTGAAGAACTTGTGCTGTTGTTGATTAAGTTTATTGCCTACGTTCATAATCTTTACGTATTTATGCTTGTCTAGTTTATTTATCCATTATTAGTACCTATTTTTTTCCTCATTCAGAATGGAAAGTTTGGCTTCCATGACACTAAGGTGGTACATGTCCATCCAAGAGAGACCTATTCACTAGATGCTTAAAAGTATCAGAATTGTACTGACCTGGTTAATTAGACGCAGACAGTTCATTCCAAACCTTGGTGCAAGTTCTTAATAAATCTTTATTTGGCTTATGTTAGAAATATTTACTTTCATATTAGTATAGATTATTAAATATACCTTTTATAATAAGGTATATTTAATAATTTACCAAGAAGTCGAACAAAACGCTTCGATGGTTCCTTTTTGGTACGGATTGCCAAGGAGTGGAACAATCTGCCTGCGTCTGTTTTTCCTGACCACTACAGTCCTGGAACTTTTAAGTGTCGAGTGAATAGGTTTCTCGTGGATGGACGTGTAACACCAGTCTTCATGCGCACTTTCCATCAGGTGGCATGGAAGACAAAAGTCCTATCCTTACAATATAAAAAAAAAAAAACCTATAATTTTTCAGGCACCTGCAATACCCTCATCGAATCTCAAACAGTTAATGCCAGCCACGAACCTGCCCGTTGCCAAGGTTACCAAGGAAAAGAACAAACTTGTCATAGTGCAACAACAGAAGAGGCACTGATATACGGAGATCCTTTTATTTATACCAATTAATATTTTGTTTCTATTCATAGTCGTGTTGGTTACGAATCGTTTTGTCAATGTTGATGATTGATCTCAAGAATAAGGTTATCTTTGCATAATGATTCTGTTTGTTAATGAATTATTATCATTGGATATTTCGTGTCTGAAAATTTTGTAATTTCAGACACGAAATATCCAATGATAATTTGTTTTTATGAGTGGAATTGGGTCGCGAGTCGACCTGTTGTTCGAATGTTCGAGAAAAAACATCTCTATGAGCAATTTTTTAAATGAACAATGTTTTCATCTGAGATATCTTTTTATTTTTGCGATATGCTCTGGAATCTTGATTTAATCCAGAGAATGTAAATTGGTGATTATAACGTATAACCTTATTTATAGTGATGAAAACTGTACAGAATGTTCGAGAAAAAACATCTATGAGCAATTTTTAATGAACAATGTTTTTATCTGAAATATCTTTTTATTTTTGCGATATGCTCTGGAATCTTGATTTAATCCAGAGAATGTAAATTGGTTATTATAACGTACTTTTAAAAAACATGTTTTTCAAAGAAATATTGAACATATAAATAATATTAAAGCCGATCTCATAGAAAACCATAGAAGCTCAAATCTTTTGTGTCAAACCTAACAATTGACAATATTTTCGTATCACTTAGTTACTTAAGTGAAACTTAAATCATCTTTACAGTTTCATAATTTGTTCAAAATAAAGATTCAAATTCAAGTTCAATTCAATTTAATCATGTACATATTTATTACATACATACATACATAACGTCACGCCTGTATCCCTTATGGGGTAGGCAGAACACCAGAGGTTATAGGACCATCTGATGTCACGTTTGACAAATTTGGAGGTATTATAAAGGTGGAGAAAGACTATTGTAGTGACCAGGGGTCAGCCTATCGCCCACAAAAACGCATTTAAAACCTCTGTCCCTTAACTGACTTTTACAGTATGCCCGGGAAGAGAAGCATCTGGCATATTCTACGTTTTTCTTTCGCTCCCAGTCCAGCAAGGAGCTGGAACATATTTATTAAGAGTCCGAAAAAAAAATACGCACAAAACATGGCTTTATATCGCTCAAAAATTGTGTCACTTAGACTGAACTTTAGAGTGGGCGGAGCTAAAGTAGTAGTAACATATAAAAATCCTTGATCCATCTCGAGTGGACGAGTAAACTTTTAAGACTCCTGGTTGTTCTAAAACACTTTCTTAGGGTTAAAACTGCGTTAAGCAAACAATGATTTAGAGTAAATCAAGCGGTACTAAATTATCTTTCGTAGGTATACCATAGTAGGTATTGTAAGTTTGTTTTTTATACCTTTATGGTAACTTAATACTTCAAAATGTACAAAGCTTAAATACACATTTAAATGTGATTATTAGATATAATAATAAATTATCGAATTTTACATTTTTACTGCCAATTTGAATTTTTTCGACAATTCTAAAATGAATCCTAACATATTATTATTAAGTATATTATTTGTAAATAATATCACATATTATATAGTAATACTTTAAATTCAATTATGCTTATAATGAAATCCAAGGTTGTTTTTAGGATATCTTGTGACCTAATCACTGTATGATAAGCATTCTTAGCTGAAAAGAACCAATTTTAATTACATACTTTTTTATAATGTCTAAGACTGTCATGGTAAATACTCACACTTTTAAAGATAATGTACATGTTTTGTTTCGCTATATTCAGCTTCTTGTTTAAACGGTGCGGTGGAATGTTATACAGGGTGACTGATATTTTGAGATCATACATGAAGAGAAAAAATAAAATCAAAAATAAATATTAATTATTTACTGAGTAAACTTACCCAAAAGTTAAAGAATTGATTAAGCAACACATGGTTGCACTTCAAAAAAAAATTTTTAAAAGTTTTATTCATCTTAGGAATTTCACAAAACACTTGATGAAATGATGATGCACACTAGCGTTGGCAGCGATCCGCGTGCCAGGTCTCGTGCCGCGATTGAGCGTAAGTAAATTAAATAGTAACAAAACTTTATTTATTTATAGCGAACTCAAGTGTAAAATTAAGTACCTACTTTAATTACATAATTATGACCAGAATCGAGTACAGAGTGCTCTCCTTCAGTATCTAAAATATGTCACCAGTCATCCTGTATAGCGAATTTTTAAATTCGGATTTCAGGATTAAATTATACCTATGTAGTTATTGTCTATCAAAAGACGGCAAACCCCGAATGAGAAAACATAATCCATGTTATTATATTTGATGATTTGTAACATTTTATAGCAAACTGACTGAATAGTTAGACTTAATTATATGATTCTCGGTACACTAATACATCATTTTGTGTTGTGCATGACTTCTAACTCTTTGATTTCTAACTTGTGTTATGTTAATGAGTTATGCGATAACGGCTCAAAAGTGAAAATAGCTTAACTTGTATCTATGTAAGCTTAAGGTAATTCAATGTTTATGTATATTTTTTTTTTATCAATCACAATTTGTAAAAATGTTATGTAAATAGATTTAGATAAGGAAATATTTGTCTCAATTTTTTAATATACATGTTTTTAAATCTATAGGTAGTTGTTTTATTATTAACGAGCTTTTTCCCGCAACTTCGTACGCGCATAAATATAAGTCTTATTTTTCCTGACCCCGTGGGAATTTAGGGAATTCCTTTCTTAATACAATCAGATACCTATTGAAGAACTTTTATACCAAGTATCCCTTCCGTGCACTTAAGGAAAAAGATTTTTTCATACAAACTAAAACATAATATATTTTCCGTACCCGTGGGAATTTCGGGAATTCCTTTCATAACACAATCAGACACACATTGAAAAACCTTTACACCAAGTTTCACATCGGTGCACTCAAGAAATAAGATTTTTCATACAAACTAAAAAGTCCTATATTTCCCGTTCCCGTGGGAATTTCGGGAATTCCTTCCTTAGTGCACCCCTACATCCCTTAAAGAATGTATGTTTCAAATTTCAGCTCTCTACGCCCAGTAGTTACGGCTGTACGTTGTCTGTCAGTCACTCAGTCAGTAACGGAACAGTTTTATATACCTATATTGATTTCTACTGTTATATTTTTTTTATTGAGCGGCTATTACTCACTTTCTTTTGGATATGTCCGAATAGTTTCTGACTCTTAAGGAGTCCTTCAGGGGTTAGTGCAGCGGGCAAACTAATAATAGGTGACGCGATGTTAAGCTACATTTACACGTTTTCCGCGGCTTGGCAGGCGTGTACAAGCTCCAAGCCTTGACAAACACTTGGATGCCCTTTACTTACACGCATGCGAGTGCGTTATTGTGTTCCGGACATGGGTTAATATCCCAATAATCCCCAAAAAAAAAATACTGTCAACTATATAAATATGTACCTCCATAATTATTGCTTACTCACAGAAGGGCTCCTTTGGTATTCTTATTCCGATGTTTTTTTGCCTTCGTCCATGTTCGTAACTAATCTTTGGTAACCAGTTACCAAAAATGATTTTTTTTTCGCCTTTTGGTAACTGGTTGCGAAAAAAGAATAATTTTTCCACATTCGTAGATTTGTTTTTTGCCATTTTGGTAACCCGACACATGATTGATTTATGCAATACATAGATATAACCCTTCTAGAATATAATATTGATCAGACCTCAATCCCATAAACGCCTATCAATATCTAATTAAGTACCAGGGAAGCAGAAAGATGTGAGAACCACTCCATGGGATCCAAGTGGAAAATAAAATTATATTTCGATCTCATGCAAGTTGCTAGATCGAAATTATTAACTTAACGTTTTTTTTTATTCTTACGCCGTATAGGTACGGCTTAGAATAGCCATACCACCCCTGGATAAACATGTAGTGAAAGGCGACTAATCCGAATAGCCCTAGCTTGATGGTAGGGCGGGACTCCTTGTCTACGGCGCGGCGCCGTTTGCCGTGTCAAGGTATGGCACTGGCCCGGCACCGTGTCATGAACCGCCACCGGCAGAATGCACGGCGTCGTGTCGTGCTACGGCACCGTCTATGGCGTGCTGCGCAGGTTGCATCGCTCACATTATTGTAATGCCAGCAAAGAACTTTGATTTTGATTTTTCACCGGCGGAATGCGCGGCACCAGCGGTGATGTGTTCGGGTAATATTTTATGAAGAGAGCTTCTTTCCTAAGCCCGTGTGCTTTCATCTTCCCTTATCAGGTCAAAGGCGGACTTTGTCTATAGTAAAAAAACAGTTTCACATAGGTTTCATCTTATTTTTTGCATATTTTGTAATAAAATACATGAAACGCTAGCTAGGTAGGTACCTACTAGGAGAGCATGGGTGTGTGATTTGTATTTTCAAATATATTTTTTTTTTCATAACTTCGCATTTGGTTATAATTTGTTAAGAGCCATAATTGTGAGAGAACTGTTAGATTATTGTATTTTCAGGGTTGGAGCTCGAAGACGCTTCGATAGAAGGCGAGGAAGAAGAAGTTAAATAATAAATAATAATAATAAAAATCTTTATTTGCATGGAAATTGGTACATTGGAGGTCTTAATGTATAGATTAAAGTTTCACAATATCCTACCGACAAGTGTCAGTGTGCAAAATATTAAATTTAAGATATGTCGAAATACATGATATATTTAGAATATTTTTTTTATATAAAGTTATAATTTTTAGTCAATATATTTGTCATTTAGAAATTCATTATTAGTATAATATAATTTAGATTGCAAGAATTCAAACAGACTAAATTTTAACTGCCATACATACAATATTTTTTTGGAATAATGTTAACCTTTGGGCAGGTACATAAAGTTTTTCTGCATGTCTCATGCGACCAGAAATCATTTCCCGATTGGTTGGAAACAAGTGTGGGTGCTTTTTAACAAATAAGCCCACTTCATAAATATATAAACAAGGCAACGGTAAAATTCTGAAGTTCTTGAATATTGGTTTACAGCTATCTAAATATCCTGCACCGGATAATGATCTAACGCATATTTTTGTACTTTAAATAATAAATCGATTTCAACAGAGTTGCCCCATAAGATTATTCCGTAGCGCAAGAGGGAGGCTACGTAGCCATGGTACGTAAACCCCCTTAATCTTCATTATTTTTTTTATTATATCTGGCCAGCAACTTACAAAGAGTTTCCACATTCGTAACTAAGAACAAGTTACGAAAGTGGAAAAATCCTTCTTCTTTCGCAACCAGTTACGAAAAAGCGAAAAAAAAATCTTTTTTGGTAACTGGTTACCAAAGATTAGTTACGAACATGGACGAAGGCGTTTTTTTACTGTAGATAGCTTTTTCTCTTTTCCTCTTAGACGTTTTCATGAAATATCGTGATGCCTACTTAGTTTATCAGGATTTGTATAAGTTATAAAGTATTTATTTAGTGAAATCATTTATGTTTAACAAATAAAATAGGTATATCAAAGTTCAATTTCGGCAACTGGAGTAAAATATAGTACTTTAGCGTTACAAACGATAAAACCTTTAGGTACAGATCGTCGTCACAAACGATAACTTAGCCACCTAAATCTCTGCGATGACATGGCCAGCTAGACTTGTATACAGTAGTTGTTAGGGTTTGTTCGAAGAGATTTCAGTGCCCTGAAAATTCTGACATCCAAATACCCAGCACTGGGTTGGCGGTTCACGGCCTAAAACCTCTCTTTCAATAATGTTTTTAAGTTTTTGCATTTAAAATGCTCAATTATTCTTAAATAAATGAAAAATGTGATAAATAAAAATTATCCGACCAGGATTAGAACCTGGGACTAAGAATAATTGAGCATTTTAAATGCAAAAACTTAAAAACATTATTAAACATTGCGATGCTTCACTTTAACTGGGATTCACAATTTTTGTAAAGAAATTGGTCTCGGGTGGTCTTAGATGCAAAGCTATATTATACCATTAGATGGAGCTACGTTAGCAATATAACGTAAAAACAAAAAATGTGGTAAGTAATTTCGAGGCGTACCGCCAGGCCCCGGTAGCTCAGTGGAAGAGCACTCGTCCGGCAAACCTCTCCTTCACCCATCGACTCATAACGCTACAGTGACTTTATTACAAAGATATGTTACGGTAAGAGTGAATAATTGAAGATTATTAATAATTATCTATTATTTTTAATAATTACCGAAAGTCGAGGTTAAAGTCATATAGCCAGAGGCTACATGGACAAAATATTGAAAATGTGATATACTCTGTTTTGTGCGATTATAAAAAAAATAAACACGGAGGTCCGCTTTGCTTCGCTCCTTGCATTAACCTCCTAACCGAACCGGTCCATGGCGTTTCTATGCAACCAGCCTCAGCCGCTCCAGCTCGCATGGTGCCCTCCAATTGATAAAAGTCCTATGGGATGTATATGTTACGGTAAATCTCCCTGTCACTTAAATATTATCTCCATCATTATAATAGATTAAAATTTTTCAAATGTGACATCCAATGGTTTTATAGCTTCTGGCTGTATGAATTTAACCTCGACTTTCGGTAATTATTAATAACATAATAATAGATAATTATTAATAATCTTCAATTATTCAATCTTACCGTAGCATATATATATTATTACAAAGAGTTATGATCATACATAAATTTAGAGCTATATTTCGTCTGTCGTTAAGCCATGAGTTGTATATTCAAGTATTAGAATGCACCAGGGCTTAAGTATTAGAGGCCTTTAGTAGATTCCCGTTTACTTATATCGGTGCAATTTAAGATTTGTTTTGACCTATTATTAGCCGTTGGATTAGAGCACATTTTGCTTAGCCTAGCCCACATGCCACCAGCTTTTTCGGTCGTGGAACTATGCCCTATGAATAGTCTGAGAAGTAAGATATGTATACACTTATGACCCCACAACAGAAGGGCCATAAGTGTATACAGTCGAAGGCGGTTCTACGTAGCTTAAAATACGAGATGTGCATGAGAACTTAACCTACATAAGCAGAAAAAATGTAGCAGAAAAGATAAACAGTGCAAGCTATTCAGATAAAACCTAGGTGTTATTTAAATCGAAGGTAATAAGGTTGTTATCACATTTTAATATTTTTTTTCTGCAAAAATACCTTGACATCATATAAAAACTTTATCGCAGAGAAATCCAAGCAGGTCTTAGACCGGGTACACATTGAGTACACTTTTGCTGGTCCTCAAAGCGCGCGTTTGAAAACGCCCAATGTATACCCAGTCTAATGCACTGTTTTTTGATTTTTCAGTATTGTGCTTTACATTCCTGTTAGGAATGTAATGAAATGAATAAGGTAACAAAAAATAAAACTAATTTATGTAGTAACATTTTTATATTTATGATCACAACATTTAAGTCCTTTGAATACAAATAGTTTCTGGGACTAAACTACATTTTTAACTGCGCTTTTTCAGTTACACTTCAATAAAATGATTAAAAGTAACGCAATTCTTGAAACAACTATTCTCAAACTCTTTCTAAATATACAATATGTTCTCAAGTGAGTACCTGCATATGTTTAATAGACTATATTGCTAAACTACCTATACTTAAGTCGTTTGACGACCGTTTAAATTCAAAAGGCGGCACTCGTTATTAGTAAGTAACCAACGTTTACAAAAGTAGTAGCACAATAGTTTCTACATTGTATAGAAAAATAAACTTTATTTTATACAAATACAGTGCTTATCACTATAACAAATGCATCTAGTGGCTGGGTATGAGCTTTGCGTCTATATTTTTATTCTAGTTTGATACCAGGAGGGCGATTCGTTGTAGCGAGATAGACCAAACTATCTCGGGAATTTACTAAGATATGTTAGTGAAAATGTTTCAAAGATAATCAACGAATGCATACCATTAAAAACCGACTTCATGTCAAAACTTTGGCTGAGTTATAATGTCATCAACATAAACATTCTCCGAAATCCTACATATTTTTTCCAAAAAATTTGCAATTTTCAATGAAGTAGGTACTGAACCGATTTCGATAAAATTTGTATGGGACCAACTATCCTTATATAATAAGTATCCCTTATCATATGAAACAAAGAATTTTCGAAATCGATACATAATTGTCCGAAATATCGTGTAACAAAGACGCAAAAAGTACAAAAAAAAAAATGTACAGACGAATTGAGAACCTCCTCCTTTTTTTGGAGGTCGGCAGTAAAAGCAACGAAAAGTTACCCCTATTAGCTATTACAACCCTATTAGCTTACAATGTAAACACGCTGACAGTGCGTGTCAGATATTTTTTACTTTTGTTTTTTCCTTAATTCACGGCAATTTCACAATTGTTATAGCTTAGTCAAATAGACAAACAGGGGAAATGACTCGTGTAGTTTTGAAAATTGGCACACTTGTAGGTAGGGGAGAGTGGGTAACAGTGAATCACGGGGAACGGTGGATTATTCACTGTAACTTTCTACATAGAGTCCTTTCACATTCGAGTTTCGAGGGCTACCTAAAGCAGGTCCACGAAAAGGATGAAGAGCACCAAGACGTAAAGGATAGTCGATTATCATAACAAACACACCAAACAAACAAGAAATAAAATTAAGAGAAGCAATGAAACGCAAAAAGATTAATGTGGCTGCTAAACCAACGAAAAGAAAAAAGTTCTGGCGAAGATGACGACCAAATTAGTATTTATTCAGAAGAGGAACCAACATTTGAGGAAGGAGATGAATATGAGACGGTAGACTGTAATAATTTAATAACTTTGAAAAATCTGCCAAAAGAAGGTAGTTTTATTATAGTTGAATTTGAGGTTAAAAAGACAAAAAAAAACATATATAGCTAAAGTTATAGGAGAAAAAGAGAATGACGCCAAGGTGAGTTTTCTTAGAAAATCAAAAAAAGTACCAAATAATTTTCGTATGCCAAACAAGCCAGATATTGCGACAGTTGCAATAAAATATATTAAAATGATTTTACCTAAACCCAGGATTTCAGGTAAAAAAGAAAACAAGGTATCACTTCGACATTAACTTTAACATTCATTTGCGTTAGGAAAATGCAAATTGTGATATCAACTTTACATACATTTTTTTCTATTTGTTTCTTAATTTAATTTTAATTTTTTGATTTTGTAATATTGGCCGAGAAAATTTCTTTGGAGTGCAATTACTCTCCTTTGAATTTAATTTGCGGTAATAATGATGTGATGAGATAGAAAAACTATCCACTGTTACCCACTCTCCTACTATGTTTAACCAGATAAACATACCAAAAATCCTCGAGTGTGCACCCCCCATTAAAGGTAATCTGGATCCCACAACCTATCACTGTGACAATTTTCAAAATTACGCAAATTTTAGACCTCATTTTACTAATTTGAGTGGGCTATAATCAATTTCTTTAGTACCAACTTAAGTCCAAGATCGGCAACATATCAAAGAGAGTTCTTCATTTCACTGATGTTTATAGGGATTTGATTTCTATAAAAAAAATAGTACCTAAAATTAACTAAACAAAAATATTATACTAGGTGAAAATTCATATTCAAAAGTTTAAAATGAACTCAATAAAATATTGTTTCAAAAACTTTACATTGATGAAAAACAAAAATCTGTTGCGTATAATTGTGTTTGTTGTGTATATACAATTTTATTTACACTTTCTAAAGGAACAACTTCATTGCACAATTTTATTGATAAATTATTCCCATGGGAACTGGTTTGCCCACAGACTTTTAAAAACTGATAACTTAAAATGAAATTAAAGCGACTGAGGCGACAGACGCCTTGTGACAAAGGGGTCTGTAAGGACACCGAGCAAAAAGGATAACATCCGTTATAAAATCCGGTTAAAAAAGGCTAAACCGAGATAGGAAGAATATTCTGAAGATACTAAATAAAATATTGTGTTTTTTTTTATTAATTCGCAAGTGTTATAAGTAAAAGCATGCGAAGCAAAATAATAATAAATTGAAAATCAACGCGCACGCATTATCGACTTTCGAACGATTGTTTTATATTTCTGATTACTTCTCATACAAAAGGGCTAACTGCGAAAAGTAACGCCACTTATACGCGATTATGTATATAGGGCAAAGCTCATGTTACATTAAGTTCATTAAAATAATATCATCGAAGCAAGCACAAGGTATTATTATTATTATTTGAAGTTCCATGGAATACACAGGACGCCTTCTGATAAAACTGAGTAGTAATGCGTGATGTACAGGATATTGCCTTGAAGTTTCTGAAAGAAGAAACAAAAAATATGGTTAGTTATTATTCAACTTAATTTAGGCATATTATTATTAAAGTCACGATTTAGAATAATAAATCAAATCAGTTTATGGCTACTCAAAAGTGATACATGTGGTATACAAAATAAAACAGTAGGTTCAATTAACAAATGACAATCAAGGACCCTGTTGGGCGCTGCAAAGTTAGAAGAGAGGAGGAATATAATAATAATTTAACATTATACATATAGGACATATGTTTAAAAAGTAACATTTTACTTTTTTCAATACATAATATTTTTAATTCACATAAAGTTAACATATTTACATTAACATATTTGTTAAATAATAAATAAATAAAATCCCCAGACAATCACACCAACTACATGGCCCCAAAGTAAGCATAGCTTGAGTTATGGGATACCATGTAGCGAACTAGGGGGAACCTAGAATGTAAATACATAAATAGATAAACACCCAGACACGGATCATTTTTTTTTCTGGTACCGTGTGGGAATCGAACCCACAACCACTGGTGTCTGAGGCAGACAGGTTTACCCCATCGCCAAAGTGGTCATCATACATTAATACATTAAGTGATACATTAATCTACTTTATGTTATCATTTAGGTACTTAGAAAATAATCAATCAATATTTTCATCAATTACCTATTTTATTGTGAATTGTTAAAAATAAGAGTTTGGCAGAGCAACCCCCCGGCAAGCGGGAGACCCAGGTTCCTTTAATAATATGTTCCGGCAAAGATTTACGGAGAGCATCTTCACTTTCCATCACGGTCAAATCTCTACCGCAAATAATGCAATGCAGTAAAATGACAGTTCCAGTACGCAGTATTAAGAAAAAAATAGTGCTCCGGTTTAATTAAACAAGTGATTTTTTTTCTTTTAAATAATATTGTCACGAATATATTTTGTACACACATTTCTCATTTCTAGAGTAGCTTTACGTCACTTAGTTTTTCATTGACTTTAAAAAACAGTAAAATATATTTTTTTTTCTACTGTAACCGTTTTAAAGCAATAGAGAAAAGCTATGTTTGGTTATCAATTAATTTAATTAAAGTTACTATAAAGATAAAGTAGAAGTCATCGTGGCGCCGTGGTTACTGTGCATATCAAACGATATCGCAGGTTGAGCGCGCTCGGTGCGGCCGGTATTAGGATGGGTGACCGCCGACGGATTTCTCACGACGACTTCCGTGCTGCATACTTGTATACAGTAGTCGTTAGGGTTTGTCAGAAGCCATTTCGGAACCCTGAAATATCTGACATCCACCAACCAGCACTGGGCCAGCTTGGTAGATTACGGCCTAAACCTCCTCGTCACCCAGCGGAGAGACTCATAGCCCTGCAGTGGGCTTGTGACACGGAGTTGTGATGATGATGATGATAAAAGATAAAGTACACATAATCCATTCAATTCTCATTCAGTACCTTACACTACGTAGATTTTAACTGGTTTAATTAATTTTTTGACATTACGAACAGTCAGTTTACTGCGTTGCATTATTTGCGAAGGTATGTATATTTCTATAAGTAAAAAAATATGAATGTTTCTAAAACTTACCGTGTTAATTCTATCTACCCTGGTGAGGAGTCGCTGGCAACACAGTATCATAAGACCGGGCGTTATGCTGTCATCTTTGAACAGGTCAAGAAGCCCGAAGCGGTCTTTAACTTCCTTGTACAGAGCCTTCTCTATGTGCTTGTTTCTGAAATAAAACTCTTATCAATATAAACTTAAAGTAGTTGTAGCGTGGTGTGTACGTATTCAAAGCTACCGTACGCTCAGCCTAGACATCGCTTGCGAACTTCGCCAACGTCAGCAAGTACGTTTAATTCGTTTATTTTTCTAATAGTATGAGTATTCAAAAGTTTTTCTTTAACAATCGGTTAAGAGAAGTACGCTTTATGATTTTATGTAACTTTTACTAGAATCTATGATGGCATTTGGTAGCAATATCTGTTTGAAATTGTAAAAACAGTGTTATGTTCATGACTTTTTTATCGCGCCAATTTTCATAAATCATTTATCTATCTTTACACATCGGTTGATTATACAGGGTTGAATTGTAGCCACCGGCCAAATTTTTTTTACATAATAAGTATCATTTATAGAAACGATTTTAGCAAAAAAAAGTATTTATTTATTTATTTACACTTCAGTTTATAAAGGTACAGTAAAAGAAAAAAGAACACTTACATTAAACATAAAAACTTGGCGGTCTTATCGCTGAGTAGCGATTTCTACCAGACAACCAAGTATTTATTTTTTACAGGGAAATTTATTTATCCGCTGACATATAAATCAAGGCATGGTCACTCTAAATTACCATTAAAATAAAGATGACTACGCGCTACTACACACATTTTGTAGTACTACGTCGTAGTACTACAAAATGTAGTATTATCAAGGAAATGCCGCGTCGTATGTTCATCAACGCTAAAATAAATATGCAGGCACGTTTATATCGTATTTAAGAAACTTACATTTAAATTTGGCTGGTGACGAAAAATCAACCCTGTATGTTCAATATCTATACATATAATAAAATGGTAGGAAAGTCAAAACTGTACATTGAATATTTTTTTAAAAGAATACTTGGGGTATGATCTACAATCGAAACAGAAACAAAAAATATAGTTTTTAGAATTTTTGTCTGTTTGTCTGTTTGTCTGTTTGTCTTTCCGGGATAAACTCAAAAAGTACTGCATGGATTTACTTCAAATTTGGCATGAAGATAGTTAAGAAGTCGGGTCAACATATAGGCTACATATTATCACGCTAGCAGTGTTATAATCGTAGGTGCGTTTGGTGCTGCATAGCGTTCACGCAGACGACGTCGCGGGCAGCAGCTAGTTTATAAATACATTTTCAGACACAAAATGCATGAAAAAAGTTGAAGAAATATACAAAGAATCATGCTTGTAAATTTCAGCTTAAAATAATGAATACAATCAAATGAATCCATAGCGCAGTGGTGGACTATTGGGCTGCAGGGTCAGAGTTCCCGGGTTTGAGGCTCAGTCGTTGATTATGAACTTATAACGCTTTATAGACTTACATGCTGTATTCAGTAAGTAACTGTGTGGCTTCGTCGAGGTTATTCGCCATAAAATATATCAGTTCATCGGCCGGACACGAGGAAGGAGTTATGAACTGACCCGTAGGAGACAACATAAGTGGCCCGGCTTCCCTGAAATCAAAGAAATCTTAATTTCCTTATTCTTTATGGTATTAACAAAAAAACATCAAAGCTCTAAAATCTCTTCCAGACAACCTCAACTTTTTTTATACATTGTATTTAAAATTGCAGACGCTGGAGCATCGTCGTAAGGTTGCTAGTTTGACAGTATTTTATCGGCTACATTTTGGTGAGTGTGCGAGTGCTCTTTTTGACCAAATTGAACCCACTCCTTTTTACCACCGGACTAACAGACGCAGACAGAACTTCCATCCCTATATAGTGGATTTACCAAGAAGTCGAACAAAACGCTTCGATAGTTCCTTTTTGGTACGGATTGCCAAGGTGTGGAACAATCTGCCTGCGTCTGTTTTTCCTGACCACTACAGTCCTGGAACTTTTAAGTGTCGAGTGAATAGGTTTCTCGTGGATGGACGTGTAACACCATAGTCTTCATGCGCACTTTCCATCAGGTTGCATGGAAGACAAACGTCCTCTCCTTACAATATAAAAAAAAGACGTGTGGCACTCGGAGACTGCCGCGGTAAAGCTATTGCATAGCATTTTTTATCAACTTATACAATTATAATTATTTATATATTTTATTAATGCAGTAATGTTTGATCTAATATGAAGTTCCACAAGTTCCTAGTAGTAGATGGCGCTGATTGTTTATTAAAGCCCACATGTAAAGTTATGAAATCAAAGTATCACCGCTGTGCCGGTCTCGCAGTGGGGGGTGTTAGATTTTTTTCGTTACGGAATTTCTGGATTCGGTCCCCACGCTCAAGGCCCGCGATAGACGCTATGCAATAGCTTAAAAACCTCAACCTTACAATACTGCGTAGCAGGGTCGGGTTAGAATAGCCCTACCGCCCCTGGATAAGCGTGTCGTAAATGGCGACTAATCTGTATTACTCCCGCTTGGGCGTAGAACTCCTTGAGGGTCCGACTGGCTAGCCACCCTTCATATAAAATCAGGTGCCAAACAACGCCGCTCCAGCAGTGCTGAGCCAGAATAAATGTAGAATATGAAGATCCAGTACCTTCCTGAACCCGTGTGCTGTCATTTTCGACCTCATTATCATAAGGTGAGATTGAGGTAAAACGCAGGTTTAGTCACCAAGAAAAAAAACACTTTACAACCATATTTTGCCATATCTTGTCTTATATATAATATAGTCGGCTAATATAGTAGACACAAAGAGAAAAAAAAAATCTTGTTCATGGGTCAATGAGTATAATAAATATTTCTGATACTCACACAACATTATCTAGCCCAAATTAGGTTTCTTAAAGAACTTGTGTTATGGATACAAGATAACTGATATACTTAAGAAATATATAAACATACATATTGAATAAATACATATTTTTTATTAGAATCAACTAAAATAAACATATAAACAACCACCCACAGGATTTGAACCCAGGACCTCTGCATAGAAGGCAATGTATGTTACCACTACACGGTTAAATAAAACTACTTTTTAACCGGATTTATCGCGTATAATTTATATTTTACATTTTAACTCGACGTTTCGGTGTCTTTGCAGACCCCGTGGTCACGAGCGACTGATCCGATTAATCCGGTTAAAAAGTAGTTTTATTGAAATTATGAATCGTGAAAACTTAAGACAATACTACACCGTTAATTGTAATGCTCTTATGATTGACTCGATTATATTTTTTTTAATTGAGTATGCTTTTATAATAAAATTCCAAAAATATTTAAGATGTACCCTTCTATACAGGGCGTTCGGCACAACGTTGAACATACGAAAATGGGGGGTAGGTGGGGTGGTCAGTTAACTAACCAGCACAAAAGATTTTGCCCAGGACTCAAGGTTTTTTTTTCATTAATTTTTTTCATATTTTTGGATTGTTTCGCTTATTTGCTATTAAAGCCCATCATTTTTTTTAACTACAGGTCAATTTTTGTTTCTTTATCACAATTAAGGTGAGTGTAAGGTCCTTTGAAAATAAAAAATGCACATTGTACATTACGAGAAATAGAGTTATGGACCCTCAAACATAAAAGAGGGCAAAAAAAATATTTTCAATTCAACGTCGCGTTGCATTTAAAAAAAAAGAGTGATAAAACATCTCTGAAGCTTTCTATAGATATGTAGTTTGTTTAGATAACCTTTTCGTAAGTAAAGTTATTGGATGTGAAGTCAAAACCTTGGCTCAAGTATAAGGTCATCAATATAAATATTTTCCGTATTCATAGATATTTCTTGAAAACATTAAAAATTTCGAAGAAGTACTCAATTTCGATGAAATTTTTATGGAACCTTTGAAGTGTCCTCTATCATATGAAACCAAATATCAAAATATCCAACATCGAAACATAATTTTCCAAAAAATCGTGTAAAAATGATACAAACTCATTGTGATACCTCTCCTTTTGGAAGTCATTTGAAAATTTTTGTAAGCAATACTCACGGTTCCACAACTATTTCATATTTACTGAGGGATTCGGGAACTGTTTCTGGGAATTTCTTGCCATCGCCGTAAAAGTCGCCAATGGATGTGATAAGTTGCCTCAAGTGACTGCAGTACTGTGTAGCCGATACTTTAGGCATAAACTTCCTGAAATATTAAATTTTTGTAGGTACATTATAATGGCTTCATTCTGAATAACGCAGTTAAAATGAACTCTAATTAGTACGGGACAAAGTTCTTTTTAAAATGGACGGTTTCCATATGATAGGAGATAATATTTTGAGAGCTATCGGCTATTTAGGTAGGGTGACCATTAGGCTGGTCCTTATTTTTCGACTTTTGAATTATGCCCGGAGCACTTATTCATTGGATTATATACCCCCTCTAAATGTGAAATATTATTTTTTGTTTCTTTTTGGTAAGATTTAGAGGTCGCTACCAGCTGTCGAATTTTCACAAATGCGTTGAAGGACAGCTTAAATTAAATTATGGTTTTATTAATGTTTAATTTGGTGTGTATTCACATTTGGCCTGCAAGTAAAACTTGCACAGGCAATCGCTCCTTATCCCCTCCTCCCCTCAGCCCCTCTTCTGTACCGTTAGTAAAAGAGTATAGGAAAAAGTACCCTAATACTAACAAGTCAATCCTTGTATCTTAAAAATAATAAGATATTATGTAGATATTTGTGTCATACAAATATCTACATAATATCTTATTTCATAACAACAGCAATAATGTTGTAATATTTATCCTTTCTATAAAAATAAAGTTTTTTTATAAATTTCAAACTTTGGTAGCGACTCCTAAATGTTATTCAAAAAATTAAAAAAGAAATACTGAAATAGTTTGTTATACTACGTGGTGCCCCGCGAAATTAAAGTTTTTTTTTTCTTAGAAATAAGGACAACCTTAGTGACCGTGATTTATACTACACAGTGGATATTCAATTAATTTATGGTGATTGAGCGACGAATACACTCAAAGACGTTGTTAATTGAAAATACTGAATATTGAAAAGGTTTAACCCTTCAGGTATCGGCTACCGCTTGGAGCTTGAAGGGTCCAGAGCGACTTTATTTATTTTATCAAGTTTGATACTCTTTTTTATATTCTTGTTTGTAAGTCAATTAATTAAATAATTAAATAAATATTTTTGACACTCACACAACATTATCTAGCCCAAATTTTGTTTCTTAAAGAACTTGTGTTATGGATACTAGATAACTGATGTACTTAAGAAATATATAAACATACATATTAAATAAATACATATTTTTTAGTAGAATAAACTTAAATAAACATATAAATATTCATGACTTGATGACTAATATCTGTGTTCATCACACAAGTAGTAGGCAATGTATGTTACCGCTACACCAGCTGGTCGTCACAATTTATAAGTTGATTTCACCTCCTTACCTTCTTCTTATATGAATGTTTCTTAATACGCTTGACAATGCCTTCTCGTAGTTAGGTATCTCGGTTAAAGCAGCATCTTCTATGCTAACTTTCTTGATTAACTGAAAAAAGTCATCAAACTAGGTTTTTCACAAGTTTTTCTGTGATGCTACGATACGTATGATAGCTTTCATTTTGGTTTGATTTAAATAGTCAAACAAATGATCCATTAATCTGTGTTAAACATTTCTGATTTACATTTTTGCGCAAAAATATAGTTTATGTTTAACACAATCAGTCACTTATTGAAGAACCTTTAAGCCAAGTGTCATATCCTTGCACTCGAGGGATTAGATTTTTCATACAAACTAAAAAGTCCAATACTTTAAATAATCTTTGTACCAAGTATCACATCACAAGTATCACAAAATATAAATCATATTCTTCCCGTTCCCGTCGCAATTTCGGAAATTACTTTCATAACACAACCACTTATTGAAGAATCTTTATCACATCCGTGCACTCAAGGAATAACATTTTTTACACAATTGAAAAAGTCTAATAATTCCCGTGGAAATTTCGGGAATTCCTTCCTTAGTGCTCCCCACAACCCTTAAGGATTGTATGTTCCAAATTTCAGCCCTTAAAGGCCAGGAGTTATGGCTGTGCGTTGTCTCAGTCACTCAGTCAGTAACGGAACAGTTTTATATATTAAGAAGATTAAATCCCCAGACAATCACATGAGCTATATGGCCCCAAGGTAAGCTTAGCTTGTGTTATGTGATACCATGTAGCGAACTAGGGGGAACCTAGAATATAAAGACATATATAGCTAAACAGCACAGAGCATTATTTTTTTTCCGTGTGGGAATCGAACCCGCGACCTCAATGAATTTTGACCAACATTGAATTTTAGTTTTAAGGAAAAAGCTCCTGAGATGGTTCAAGTTTGACAGTTTTGGAGCCTATTATGCAAAAAGTATACAATCACCTATTATGTTTCTTCCCTCCTCTAATCTGCTGTTTCACACATTGCGTAATTTAAAAATTTAATATTTTTTATCAGATGTAGATAAAATGCAATCAGTAGACACAGATTTGTTAAATATTTCAAGAAGTATAGTTTTAATTTTTTTTGATTACATGGCGACAAACAATCAATGACTTTTTAAAAATCCTTTACGAAAATGGTATGCGTAAATCGGAAAATTGCAATGTGTCAGGACTCATCATATTTGAAAAACACTGTAATTAATGGAAATCAAAAACAGCAGATATGTACTATACTTACGGAAAGCCATTCATTTCTGACATCAATAATATTCAAAAACACGTCACCATCCAGACTCACGCCCGTGAACTGGCCCAGAGCTATCGTTCTTCCTGAAAAGTATTTTGTCATAGTTTTTATCCACCTACATACTCTGATTTGAAAAATATGGATAGCCAATGAATTGAAAGGTTTATTTGGAAAGAAATTCCTAAGCGGGTAAAAAGTATAGATTACAGGTTTATAACATTCATTATTCATGTTATTAAAACGTCATCCATGGCATTCAGCAAGACTTTGCATTATGTTCATTTAAGTTAATTTATCCGTTATCTACTTTATATCGCACAAGTTTATAGTGAAACTTAATTATTGACATGGATGTTAAATAAATAAAAATAGGGAAGTAATTTTTTGAGCCGTTATTTAAATATTCGAAATGTTATTATGATCAGTTGAAAAACATATTGAGCAGTTATTTAATATAATGGCGGTTGGTTAATTAATGCGACAGTAAACATGGATGGTAATAAAAAATTAATTGGTCGGTTATTTTATCATACAATGTCAATTCTAAAAATAATAGAGCAGTCCAATAAATGAATGAGCGGTAATAATGATGGATAATGATGGTTTTTCGATAAATAGTTCGGTACTGATACGATATTTGCTATACCTATCGCTATGCCTACATATTATATGTGGTGTGCAATGCCATAAAACCAAAACCTTTATAAAAATATGCATATGCATAGGAGTGTGAATAATTGTGTGCAATTCCAATATCGTTGTTTATTAATACATATTGAGATTTGAAAGATTATGCTACCTGAAGGGCTCCCACACCTGAAGATGTAGTCAGTACGGTTAGGTGCGACGACGAGTGCAGCGAGTGTATCTAATACACGAGTGCGAGCTGAGCGAGCGAAGCGAGCAGTGCCGCGGTAGCGACCGGCGAAGCGCCATTAACCTGGTCATCTTTCACACTCAACCCTGGACAATCCCGACATGGTCAAAAGTCATAATGCTCAGAATTTGATTTCTTACTGACAAATTCCGCCGACAATAACAGCCCACTCAATAATTTTACCGCTCATGTAATTACTTTCCTGCTCAATTATTTACCACTGATCCTTTTCATTATTTTTTTATTACTCATTTTTGTTAACTGCTTCGTTTTAACTGCTGAACTAGTTATTAAACGTGCCATTTATAATTTTTAACTTACCAAAACTGCTATTTATAACTGCCTCGTTAAATAAGTCCCATAAAAATATAATGTATTTGTTGAAAGAATGTCTTGCAGATTCTAACTACTTATATGATGTTTCTAAATCTTTACAAAACTGATCTTAGATTCATAAAAATAAACATTCTAAGAGTACTTCTTGGTCGCATTATATTATGAAAAGTATAGGTAGAACTTTTAAATTACTCAATTATCAATAAGTACACATATTGTATATTTGCCTTTTGGTTCATAAATAATATCATTAAAAAAACTGCCGAATGTCATTGCTTCGATGTAATATTTTAACGAGCTAGTTTTCTTCATAAGCTCATAAGTTAAGATTTAGCTAACACGCATATAACCAATAACCAATACCAATAACCAATCAAAATTAAGAAAAGTGTTTACAAACCTTTCAGATTGCTCATAACTTTTGTGTGTTGGTTTGCCAATGCATCGAGACTCTGCAGTGCTCCTCGGATGTGACTTATGTTCCAACCATTGTCGTATTTAACCTGAAATTTTGTATTTATTTATTTTATTTTAGTATATCTTAATACCTATTGGAAATATGCAAACAACAATTAGTTTCAATGGGCCAATTTTAGGTACTCATCAATGTTCAATAATTTAGAACTAAAACAAACCGATCCACAAAAACGCGATTGTACAAATCTACGACTTATGAACTAAAATTACATTTAAAAAAAAAAACTAAAATAATTGCTATTGAGTTTAACTAATACATAAAAGTTATCAATATACAATCCTACCTAATTGAGTGAATGAGAGCGGCCCTTGCAACATGTCCTCTCAAAAACATATCCGTCTAACTGAAAAGTCCGACGAAAGAAGTTTTAGTGGAACTTCTTTTGTGGGACTATTCCACTAAAACTCATAGCCTCATAAACTCAGAGACTCATAGCCCTGCGGTGGGCTCATTACATACGTTTTTTATGATTATAATAATAAAAACGTTTATTGTCAAAAAAGAAAATTACAATATTGAAGATAACATTGGCTGCTACACTAGGCTAATATAATGAGCGATACTAAAATTAATATGCAGGTGCGTTTATATTGTATCAATGAGCATAATATTTAACTTTGGCCGGTGACCAAAAAATAGCCCTATCTATATATAGGGCGATCGCTAGGCAGGCGAATTCTGAAGAGCTTTTACCGCCTAGCGGGGATCACTCAGCGTAGTCGATTAAACGATAAGTTTACAACAGACCAGGTAGCAGTAAACCTACTTTTATACATATTTATTTTAAACTGCTCTTGCATGGTTCCCATTAAATGTGCATAAATAAGCTTAATGGGGTAGGCAGAACCACAGAATAAGTAATATCACCGTTGGTACAAAGAATTACTCCGCAAGAAGATCTAAATAAATTCGAGTCTTGCTACGACGCGATACGGTGGAATTCAGCTCGCACAGCATTACGTACCTGCAAATTTATATACCTAGAAGTTTTGTCTCCTTCTATCGCATGCCTCTTATCTTTTCTTACGCTGTTAGGGTTGATGCCTAGTGAAGAATAACTAATCTCCTTATTTGTAATTAAGTATCTACCGATGTAGGTATTACTGTTTTTCTACCTTTGTAAAAAATATTATTTCAACTTACCTAAAGTACAAAATAAAAAAAAAGTTACGACGAATAATTAGTAGTACTACCTATGTTTTTTTTACTAAATTGAACATAATCAAATCTAAACATAATCTAATTGAATATTTGTTTCTTTTTATGTCCATTTTTAAATACTATTTGCGACCTCGATCATAGAATTACTGTGAGTCCTATTAGGTAGATAGGTATCTACAACGCGCGACGGACAGGCGCGTGACACACGACTGATTCGAAATCCGCCGGCGGAGTGCTTCGCTGTAGGTAAATAACGGATGTACCGCGCGGAGTGAGCCAAGCTTGGCAGAACACCAGAGGCTATAAAACTATCTGATGTCACGTTTCACAAATTTGGAGGTATTATTATGATGGAGAGAGACTATTGCAGTGACGGGGGGTCAGCCTATCACCCGCAAAAAAATCCAATAGAACCTCCGTCCCATAATTGACTTTTACAGTATGCCCGGGAAGGGAAGCAGCTGGCACATTTTATGTTTTTCTTTCGCTCCCATTGCATTTTTTTTGCGGGCGATAGGCTGACCTCCTGTCACTGAAATAGTCTCTCTCCATCATAATAATACCTCCAAATTTTTCAAACGTGACATCAGATGGTTTTATAGCCTCTGGTGTTCTGCCTACCCCATTAGAGATACAGGCGTGAAGATATGTATGTATAAGCTTAAATTTAGTGTGCTCATATGGCTAAGTAGGTACCAACTTGCTTTATACCATAAGTTGCGCACAAGTTTTCCATCAAACTGTTGACTTGATCCCGCGTCGCCTGCGTGCACTCGTGTTTCTCCTTCGCGACTTCACTGTTATCTTTTATCCAATCTCTGCAATTAATGTTTAACAATTTAGTTGCCGCTAACTATGGGCCTTATCAACAAGCTTAAAGTCACTCAGCAGGCAATGGAAAGGGCTATGCTCGGAGCTTCCCTGCGGGATCGATTCAGGAATGAGGAGATTCGCAGGCGAACCAAAGTCCGCGACATAGCCAAGAGGATTGCAAAGTTGAAGTGGCAATGGGTAGGGCACATAGCTCGCAGAACAGATGGCCATTGGGGCAGAAAAGTTCTCGAGTGGCGGCCACGTACTGGGAGACGCAGCGTAGGCAGGCGTCTCCTGGCTGAATAATGGTGATGATGAATTTAGTTGCCACGATTCATATTAAATAAATGACAGACCCGGATTTATTGCGCTTATATTCTAATTTAACTTTTTGCTTTATAATGATATTAATTATTTGATACGCAATTAAATCCGGTTAAAGTCAGTTGTTTAAATTAAAAGCAGTAAATTTATTGTTTTTTTTTTTAAATTAATTATAGCCAAATCTGCTAAACCTGCGTTTCACCTAAATCATACCTGACGGTAAGTGAAGATGAGACGGCCACTTAGGAATAAACTGGTTTTCATAAAATATTGCCGGAACACGTCCCAGCCAGAGGAGTTATATATAAAGGGTGATGATGGGTAGATTTTATATAAAGGGTGGTCGCTAGCCAGTTGGACCCTGAAGGGATCCTACCACCAAGCGGGTATCACTCGGATTAGTGGCCTTTTACGAAACGCTTATCCAGGGACGTTAGGGCTATTCTAAACCGACTCTACAAGGACAATTATATCCTTACATCAAGTAGCGCATAGGTATAGTAGCTTTAAACATCAACTTACATAACATTTGTGATAGCTCTTTTTTCTTCAACTTTCTTCTTTATTCTTGCAGTGTTTTCAAATTCTGTACCATATTCTTCGTAAGCCTTGGAAAAATCCGTTTTGCTGAAAATTACGAAGTCAATTAAAACCTGCTTGTTTGACAGTTGATAAGATCAACATACGATAGATCTTGCAATAGCTGCAAACGCTATTGTAACCATGCGTTCCGTAAACAATTCTTTATATTTATTTTTTATCATATTTTTCCTCTTCATGTATGATCTCCAACTACCACATCCTCTAATGTCAAAAGTGACCCACCAGTCACCCTGTATATTATTATTACAAACTAATCACACTGACCTACTTGGTAAATTATTAACTAAATATCTTTCAATTGCAGCACTTTAGAATAAAAGCACTGAAATTTATTTATTTACTTACTTAAATTCCGGTGATGATACTATGCTTCTAGGAATCTTATCGACATACGAGGTTGAAATATTACATGCATTTAGCACTTTGACTACTGTATCCCTGGCACTGGAACTATTGAATTTAATCCTTACTAGTTTGAATTCACCTGAAAATCAATTGTTTTCATCATTAAAATTCAAAATTATCTTTATTTCTCAGATATGTATCAATAATAATATGGTATTACAATGATTATTGTGGTCATAGGTATTTGATTATAAATGAGTATTTGTATCACATATTTACTGTCACACAGCATGCAATATTTTTAATATTTGATAAAGTATTCAATAAAACAATTAATACTACAGCATATGAAGCAGCAATGATTAAAAAAATATAGATTCTTAACTTAACATTAAACAATATACAGTCATGTATTAAGATGATGGTTTGGTGAGTGTCACAAAGGGTGCACAGGGTTTTGGGGTGTGAAGGAGACATTTTATAAAAAAGTGTCCTTCTCATGGAGTTGTTCATCCTCTGATGTTTACTCTCTAACTCCCAAAGTATAAAGTTCAGAAACATATTTATGATATATTTATTTATTTTACTATATTTTCTATGACAAAAGTTGCTTATTTTAATGTTCCTCATGCCTAGAAATCAATGAAAATTTTCTAAGTCCACCGCACCCTTTGCTACACCCAACCAAAGACATTCAAAAAGTATTAAACCTATTATTGACACGACTTAACATAAGGTGTTATGGAAGGCTTTTTTGTTTGCGATAAGCTGACTCCCTGTCACTGCAATAGTCTTTCTCCACTATTATAATGCCTCCAAATTTGATAAATGTGACATCAGATGGTTTTATAAACTCTGGTGTTCTGCCTAGCCCATAAGGGACACAGGTGTGAAGTTATGTATGTATGTACTCAATATAATTTTTTCGATTATTTTATTTCAGAGTTGCTTTTAACATTCAGAAATATAGACATAATACACACTGATACACGAATATCATATCAATATCATATTGACTATGTAACTTTTCATAAGCTTATATAATGGAAATAAACTGAGAACTTTTGACACCAATCTTTATATTTTCATTTTATCCATATCTACATTGTCTTAAGATTTATATTATTGTTCCTGTGTGTCTAATGCTACTAGATGCTACAAGAAAAAAGAGAACAAATTCATAACATGTCACACATAACCCATTGCTTAAATTTACTCAAATCCAAAACAAATTAAAGTTATTTACCTTCTGGGACATCTTTTTGCCTTAGATAAAATGATAAATCTGGTATAGGAAAAGTTTTCTTTGATTGTTGGGCTTCTAATAAAGCACTTAGTTGTTGCAAAGAGTGTTCATTGACTTTCTAAAATAAAATAAATACAGATATTAAATAAAATGAAAATTACTGAATAATGTTTACTTGTTTTTCTTACATACTACATACCCGTTGTTCAGGATATTTTCCAAATAAGTCAGGATGGACACTGAAGTAGAATGGTCTTAGAGCTGTGGAAATTTCAGCTGAACTAAGATATCTGCACATAACTCCATTTACACATTTGCACCTAAAGTAGAAAAATTTTATAGTCATAAATAGCCATTCATTGTTGAATAAAGTAGATATACCTAAATGTTTTAAACTTTCTTTTAACACTTTTAATTTTAAATTCGTTACATTATTTTCTGCAAATATTGTAGTCTGAGGGGTTATCATACTTTTCAGTGGTCGTTAACCAAAAACAATGTTTAGGAGTTTTGTATTCTAACCTATATCCAATTCGGGTGTACATTATCACAGTTAATTTCGTTCCCTTTTGTATATAAGGTAGATGGAAGTTTTATTTATTTTACTATTTTTCCATGTCTTGTTGTTTTTATTAGATATGAATTTTACTTCATTTTGTGTTTCTTTATTCAATTCAATTAAATTTTTGGGTTGAGTGGTTTCTTTATTATTATTTTTTCCAACCACAATAACATGTCAAAGTCAAAGTCACGGTGCTGTCATAAACATTCTATTAGTTTTTTTCTTAAACTTTCTCGAACAGGCAAAGATTGTTATCCGGATAGAATCTTGCGGCCTAGTAAAATATCTATTTCAAAACAAAACAAATACTTTGGAAAACAAAGTCATATTAGTTCAGATATGCAGAGTGCATTATACGTGCAATCATTTTTAAATATTAAACAGTTATTGAAATCTTACATTTGACGAGTAACTTATGAAAATAAAAATGATTTTGAATTGGTAGGTAAGTATAGATCTTGCCAAACATCTAGTTCCCTCTGACGCGATTTTATGCCTGGGCGAAACAGCTCGCAATAAATTCAGAAGGGAACATATTTTTGGCGCATTCTCTAGCCTACTTAAATAGAATATTCCAGCTTATATGATACTTCGTTATAAGCAACGTGTACATACTTAGGTAGTTCTAGGTATAAACGAACATCAAACTTCAAAGAGGCTAATAAGAACGCAAGAGAAACGTTTAAGTCACATGTATGTCTTAACTGCTTGAAATTTGTAACAATCCAAAAGATAACTTCTATAGGTTTTTTTTTTTTTTTTTTATATTGTAAGGATAGGACGTTTGTCTTCCATGCCACCTGATGGAAAGTGCGCATGAAGACTATGGTGTTACACGTCCATCCACGAGAAACCTATTCACTCGACACTTAAAAGTTCCAGGACTGTAGTGGTCAGGAAAAACAGACGCAGGCAGATTGTTCCACACCTTGGCAATCCGTACCAAAAAGGAACTATCGAAGCGTTTTGTTCGACTTCTTGGTATATCCACTATATACGGATGGAAGTTCTGTCTGCGTCTGGTAGTCCGGTGATAAAAAGGGGTGGGTTCAATTTGGTCAAAAAGAGCACTCGCACACTCACCAAAATGTAGCCGATAAAATACTGTCAAACAAGCAACCTTACGACGATGCTCCAGCGTCTGTAATTTTTTATTTGTAAGGTTGTTGTTATTTATGAGTTTTCGGGCTCTTCGGTCAACTAAGTCTAGCGCTACGAGCTGGTATTTGGCAGAACCATCCCAAAGGTGACTACAGTACTCCATGCAAGACCTCACTTGGGCTGTGTATAAGTTGAGGAGCCGTTCAGGGCTGAAGTACCGCCGGACCTTCGAGATGATACCCGGACCTTCGAGATGGTACAGTAAAAACAACTGAAGATCCATAACCTAGCTATTAATGTCAGTTTATAAAATGCGAGGTAGGTACCTATCTATTTTTCTATCGCCTTACTACGTTGTGAGTGATTCTAGGGTCTTATTATTAAGATATAGGAGAATATTCTAAGGACTAGCAGTTAAGGTTTTATAAGTATAGGTAGCAGGTTTCGGCTATAAATGCTATAATGCACATAGGTACATGCTATACTTATTCGATCAGACCCAGTTATCGAGGTCACTGATCAACCTACTCAATAAGTTTATCAAATAATGCTAAATAAAAAGTAGAGTTGCTGTTGTGTATCGTAAGAAACTATAAACAAATTTTGTCATAACGTACTTACGCAGTAAATCAATTGAGAAAACAATAATCAATTTGAACTTTTAAAATTAGTTTCTACTCTGTGATAACCTCTAGAGCTAACCTGCATAAAATACATCTCCAACGCGTGTCGTTAACCAACTTAGGTAATAACAAGTTATCGCGACATAAAACTTACTTTTTATAGCAACATAAGAATAAGAGATGAACATACCACGGAAATGAAGCCAGGAAGATATCTAATATATGATTATGGCGGAGGTTAAACCATGCTAAATGAGCAGTAGGTACATACACAAGTCGGAATGGCTGGTAGTTCGGCGAGATAATATCTGAAGGCTGGCCGTGCGGCGCTTATGACGCAACGGCCGAGTGCAGACGAGGTAGCGCCTCGCCCATCGCTTGGCCAGAGCTGCCCGCGACCTGCCTCGTATAATTGTTACACAGACGAGTTCAATAATAATTAAGTGATAAATATACCAACAGTGGTGCGGCGAGCGGAGGGCGGCAGGCAAACAGTCGAGCGGCGTCTGCGTCGCGCTTCGCACATCGCGACTGATATCTCAGCTCGTTCGACATTTTCTATCGGACGCGCCATAGGAATCTCACCGGACTGGTTCCCGCGCAACGCTGCGTTAGTGCGCCGGCCGCTCTGGTGAACCCTTTCGCTTGTAAATGTGCCGATATTTACATATACGCGGTCGTTGTTGGTTCGAACTTTCAATCTGTGCGGGTGGCTGCGACCGCGCTTGCGCCGCGCCCGCCGAGCTGGCCGCGCCCGCGCCGCCGCTCCGCAGCGCGCTCCTCCGGCACGGCGTGCGATGATCCACGTATGTCATCCTTTTCATACTTTGATCGAACTACACATAAGTGATCAGTGGACTTTTAAGCGGGCTGTTGCGACTCCGTTACTACTTATGACGTGCTTCTACCAACTCAGCATTACCTAGCCGTGGAGGCACTGTTTGGATTAGGTGGGTACCTAACTATATTTATTTTAGCTGTAAGGTTAGTTATTCTTGAAGAACTTTGACGATTCGATGTACCTGTATGTTAGAATGGTATTCGATTAGGACGTCCCGCTAAGGTCGTATTCAAATGCGTAACTTAGGTAGGACCGCGGCTGGCTGTCATGAACCGCCTATTGCATTTTACGACTGCTTATTCACTAAAACAGGTTGTTTATTAACATTTGAACCAGTGGTACCAATAAGTAGACAAACTGGTTTTTATTCGATATTGTTTTTCTTAGGCAATCTAATGTTAAGACATTAAAGTGAGAAACTTAAAGCTCTATCTAAATAAGTAGCACAAAGTGAATAAGCCGATATTTCTTATTTTTGACGAGTATTGACATCTGTTCTTGAAGTCCGGTGGTTATTTGCTTCTACCACACCTTGTAAACCACAACTTGATATATACAGTTTTTACAACAACCTCAGTTTACGCAATTCTCATTCTTATATGTATCTATTTACGGTTCAGTATGACTGGTAGCTATCGGAAACACATTGCTGTTAAGGGCGACTCGTTGTTGACGTGTTTTTGAATGTTATCAAAGCGGAGATGTTGAAAAACTTAGCGCATGTATCAGAATCAACAAAGTGGAATAAATAAATCAGGTGACAGTTTCTTATTTATTAGCGAAGGAATAAACTGCTTGAATATAAATAATAGGTGTAAGTATACCTATTTTATAAAAATAGAGATGTAGATATTCTATACTTTTACCCATCCTACCTTATATTCAAAATATTTTGAAAAAAATACTAAAATAAATAAAAAAATAGAAATCAAGCTCACTTCGTTATAGTCTTTAATTAATTAACTTTCACGCTGTGAAATACTTCAATATATCGATCTAAGCCCTTACAAATACACCATCTGCAGCATATCCCAATTAAGAAGAGATACAAAATATTACTAGTTACATTTCTTGGTGAAGAAGGGTTCCTTAACTCTAATTTACGTAAATTAGAGTCACAGTACCTGGGATACGCAAATTATGCTTGATTGGTATAGCTGGGTAAAAGTAAGCGTCAGTCAGTATTCCATATTCCCCAAAGAACGAATACCTTCCATGCTGGACTGGGAGAGAAAGAAAATCTTAGAATGTGCCAGCTGCTTCTCTTCCCGGGCATACTGTAAAAGTCAGTTAAGGGACTGAGGTTTTATTGGAGGCTTTTTGTGGGCGATAGGCTGACCCCTGTCACTGCAATAGTCTCTATCCATCATTATAATACCTCAAAATTTGTCTAACGTGACATCAGATGGTTTTATATTATAACCTCTATTGTTCTGCCTACCCCATAAGAGATACAGGCGTGAAGTTATGTAACGAATATCATTAGGCTCACTCATCATCCGCTCTGGCTCTTTTTCTGTTGGAACAGTATTTTTTACAATAAAAACATATTCACTGCAGGTATATTGCAAACATTTTATTAACGTCATAATTTACTAAGTACCTTGCCTTTCAAAACATATTAGAGTTCGAAGTTTGCCTGGAAGAGATCGTCTTTAGACGATAAGGCCGCCTATTGTGCTCTGTACTTAGCTATAAAATTGTTATTAAAATTATTTCTTACTCCATTTATACAATGAAGAATAAATAAATAAGACAAAGTGAAAAAGGCCGACGGAAAAAAATCTAGGCGACACTTTTCTTTTTACTCAGTTAAATTAAAACCAACGAACAAATATCTTAAAATAATCTTAAATTCATACCAAAAACGGGAAAGTCAGCGATATTTTTCCACCATTTAGAAGTAGCTGCCTAAACGTAACACACATAGGTACACTACTTAATCTTTTTAGAGTAGGTACAGAAGTCAGCAGATCAAGCGTTACATTACCTGTCAAATTTCCTCAACCAATTTTATCTTAATGTCGAGGGCATAGAGTTCAGATTCAGGTTAAACTTGTTGACAGATTTGTAACGCTTGATGTGCTGCCTTCTGTACCTAGCCCTGTCGTCTCTGGATAAGCGTGTCGTGAAAGGCGACTAATCCGGGCGACTCCCGCTTAGAGGTTCAATTTGTCGTCAAATATTACCGTTCCAGCAGCGGTGATGTGTTCCGGCAATATTTTATACATACATAACGTCACGCCTAAATCCCTTATGGGGTAGGCAGAACACCAGAGGTTACAAGACCATCTGATGTCGCGTTTGACAAATTTGGAGGTATTAATAATAATAATATTATAAAGATGGAGAGAGACTATTGTAGTGACAGGGGGTCAGCCTATCGCCCACAAAAACGCCTTTAAAACCTCTGTCCCTTAACTGACTTTTACAGTATGCCCGGGAAGAGAAGCAGCTGGCACATTCTATGTTTTTATTTCGCTCCCAGTCCAGCATGGAAGCAAATATTTTATGTAGAGCCAGATTTCCTAAATCTGTGTGATATCTCCGACCTCGTCTTCACCTACCATCAGGTTAGATTGAGGTTAATTGCGGGTTTATTCAACGATAAAACCCTTCAATCTTATGTTTATGATAACCGTGGAGGTTCTAAAAAGGCTCGCATTCTGAAACTTATTGTTACTCTACATAGTTGTAGATTTTTTAACAGCTCTCTTTGGAAATTTTACAGTGAATCTATTTACACAGGGTTAATTTTAATTAGCACATCACCTATTGCAGGCCGCCTCTCCACATCAATCCCAACAACATTTGTTCTACGACTTTTTAAAATAAATGATTTTCCCATAAAAAATATTTATAGCCTCGGTTTAGAGAAGTAATTCTATTTACTTTGAGCGTAGATATGCCACGCACCTTGCACAGTAAAATATCGCTTCATAATAGGTACTTCTTACAAAATGTAGAGTTAGGGGCAAACACCTTACTTTTTTAAATTTTTGTGTTATTGATCAAGATTTTTAAAAAGTCGTAGAACAAATGTTGTTAGGATTGATGTGGAGAGGCTGCCTTCAAGAGGTGATGCGTTAATTTTAATTAAACCTGTTTATTTATTAACGGAAAACTTACAGCTAGTTACAGATGGATGACTTTCCCATTTCTAGGGTCATTTCTAAGGTTATTCCGACTAATAACGGCGAACTAAGTATACTAATACGGGAAACATAAGTTGCCAATTGTGTATACTTTTATTGACTGATAAAAGCAGTCATATTTAAAAAAAAACAGGGGCAATGTTGTGGTCTTAATATTGTATTTTTATTGAATTTTAAATAAGTATTATGAAAACTTCCTCAGATTTGAACACAACTGAAATACGTTTTTACAGTTTGTATTCGTATTGAACTGTTCTTATTGACCGCGAATTTTTTGAGTCATACTTATCCTATGGTTGGTTGAAGACTTTATGTAAAAGGAAGTCCAACCACCAAGTGGAAGTAATTAAAATTGGTAGCCTTTTACAAAAAGTTAAATGTGGTGAAAACCATTATAATACTCTTAAAAACAGTATGGGTGGCAACCCTAGAGCTGTCTTTGCACATGAAATCTGTACAAATTGATATTGTCACTGACTTTGTTGACAAAAAAAGTGATAACTAATGATATAGGTATTGTATCGAGGTGTTAAGTAGCCTATATTGAGCCCGAGAACTGCATTCACACTGGTGCAGCCCAGTTTATTAAAATCTTTTCTGTATTTCCGGCATTCGCGGTCGTAAGTAACATTCAAGAAAACATGTAGGTACTACTAAATAGTTTAAAAGCTAGGAAAAAATCTTTCAATCCTTATAGCTAAGATCAATTAAAAGTACCGCAAAGAGTAAAGATAAGGCAATACTTAGGGATCGTTTGTTTGAGACCTACTATGCCTAATATTATTTCGAATGTGTGCAATAAAGTAGGTATATTTTTAAATAAAGTCCAATTTACCTGACATATTTTACTATTAGCGACCCCCGCAAAATATCTGCCTGCAACTGCGTCTGCTTCCGAAGATTGTCCCGAACACTGAAAGTCATTCTATATCACTGTCATACAATAATAAAAAATGGTTTAACAACATTTTTCCGCCGAGTACCTACTACTTTATTCGTCAGATATATCTATCCGTCGATTAAAAAGAAATAGTACCTAGGTATCTATCTATCATTATAATACCTCCAAAGTCAATCGTGACCTCAGGTGGTCTTATAACCTCTGGTGTTCTGCCTATCTCATAAAGGATACAGGCGTGAAGTTATGTATGATTGAAAAATTTTGCCTTATTAAAGTTACTTATAGGTGTAGTCAAATTTACTTTCTAGGATTGGTAGGCAGCGGTGCGTGGAGGAGTAGGCTGGCTCAATCTGCCTACTCGTCATGCATCGGCGAGTTCAGTACGCCCCCTTTTTTCACCAGCGGTTTTCCATAGAAAACAATTGTAGGCAATTCTTATTAAATATCTTAACCTTTTAAGTTTCTAATGTCAATTATTGAAATGAAATGAAATTTATTTATTTGATAAGATTTTCAAACACTTATATGGTCTTAGACAATATAAAAGTAAAATTAAAAATTTTAAAAACCCCCCGACACAAAGGAAGACCTTAAAAACTAACAAATAATATTTTAAACCTATTCTAATTATTATCGTCCCATATATAATTGACTGTAAGACTTGTACTTTAAAATATTTTTATTTTCCGAGCTTCGTCGCCGCGTCGGGGACCGCTCAAGTATATAAAGTATTAAGCCAACAACAGCTAATTTATTATTACATTTAGGTATGAGCGATCTTAAGTTTCATGCATAGTCTACGCTCTACGTAATGCCGCGCGCGGCGAGCTCGGTGTGCGGCTTGGGCGCGAGGGTGGGCGTCACCAAGTGCGGTGACCCGAACGGGCAGACACGTGAGGGCAGACGACGTTGACGGTTGTGTCGATTTTACGAATTTTTCGGAGTGAATTCTTTTAATGCAATCTGCAACTGACAACTGTTTTTCTCACTTAGCGGTCCCCCGACGCGGCGACGACGCTCGTAAAATAAAAATATTTTAAAGTACAAGTCTTACAGTCAATTATATATGGGACGATAATAATTAGAATAGGTTTAAAATATTATTTGTTAGTTTTTAAGGTCTTCCTTTGTGTCGGGGGGTTTTTAAAATTTTTAATTTTACTTTTATTTTGTACTTTTTAAAGTAGGTTTTAATATTAGGAAGGTATTTAAAGTAATTAGTTAGTTGAGTTAGTAACTTAGTTAGTTATTAGATATCATATTAGTTTTAATTTACTAGATTAAGTTTTAACTAGTAGGTAGTCTTAGGTCAATTTCACTGAAGTAACACGGTACGAAATTTCGAATCGATAGGACATATGGAAGGTAGTCAGATCCCCTCATCAACAATAAGAGAGCTGATGATCTTCAAACGGCTGATCAGGTCATTGTAACCTTACCATACACTTTCAATTTCATTGAAGTAATACGGTACCAAATTTCGAATTGATAGGATATATGGAAGGTAGTCAGATCCTCTCATCAACTATTAAAGAGCTGATGATCTTCAAACGGCTGGTCAGGTCATGGTTCCCTTACCATATACTTTCAATGTAATTGTAGTAATACGGCACCAAATTTCGAATCAATACGACATATGGAAGCTATTCAGATCCCCTCATCAACTATTAGAGAGCTGATGATCTTCAATTGGCTGATCAGGTCATGGTTACCTTACCATATACTTTTAATATCATTGTTGTAATACGGCACCAAATTTCGAATCGATGCGACATATGGAAGTTAGTCAGATCCCCTCATCAACTATTAGAGAGCTGATGACCTTCAAACGGCTGATCAGGTCATGGTTACCTTACTATATACTTTCAATATAATTGAAGCAATACGGTACCAAATTTCGCATCGATAGGACATATGGAAGGTAGTCAGATCCCCTCATCAACTAGAAAAGAGCTGATGATCTTCAAACGGCTGAACAGATTTTCATGAAACATGGCTAAGAACACTCGGGATAAAATTATCTATAACACAAAAAAAACTAAACGAAAATCGGTTCATCCGTTTGGGAGCTACGATACCACAGACAGATACACAGATACACAGATACACCGATACACAGATACACAGACACGTTAAACTTATAACACCCCTCTCGTTTTGCGTCGGGGGTTAAAAATGTAAGTAGTCGATAGAAAATCTGCCATCCAGGCGTTCAAATTAAGACAATTTATACTTGTTACTAGGTTGATGACATTACATTGTTTTATTATATTTGACATAATTGAATTCGATTTATATTTAATTACTCAATTCAAAAAAACTTTTTAGCGATACCTATGTCAAAATATATTATAATATAAGTAGTATAACAATATTGTTAATTGGAAAGCAGATAGGAGTGTCTATTAAGATCAGCTTGCTTTTTAATTATTAGTCAATATTAGTTCGAATTATAAAATTATGTCAAAGGTATGCTGAGTCATACATTCAGTGGCTTAGATTAAGTTACATATATTTTACATTGTTTATATATTCAAAGTAGTCTTAATTGAGTAGAAACACTTTTCGGTTAGCCAAGTGTGTATTCTACGTTTAAATATTTCGTTTTCCAAATATTTTAGGTCATTAGGCAGAAAATTTTATATTTTTATGGCCATGTTATATACATTTTTTGTTGTGAGGGTGAGTTTACATTTGGGAATCACAAGCTTTTCATCGATGTTTCTCCTTAACTGTCTGGGTCTCACTTCCTTGTGCTTTTGAAATAGTTCAGGATGGTTTTTGACAAATAAGCATATCTGTTTAATGTATAGTCCTGACAAGGTTAATATTTTCAAGTTCTTGAAGTGTGGTCTACATGATTCTGGGATCTGTATATTTACCAATGCTCTAATGCACCGTTTTTGTTTTTAAAAACATTTTCTATGTCGAACTTATTAAGAACTTTAAAGACAACAGTTGCTAACCAAACTGATTTTGAAGCCTCAAGTTACAACTTTAGAGAGACTTAAAAAATGCCTACCCCAAAGGAAGACAGGCGTGAGGTTATGTATGTATGTAAACAAAAATCAATAATAAAACTTTATAGATAAATATTCTTTTTCAACAGTTAATTCAAATTTACGTTGACATAAAAGTTATATAATTTTTATCTGTCTTCTTTTCATGATTGTATAAGATTTATAAGCAAAATAAGCTTTTAAATCGGATTTAATTTAATAAAGTAGTATTTGAAATTCATATTACTTACTTACTTACTTTATTACTCAATTTACCATTTTTTTTTTTATAATTGACTAAACCCGCGTTTGACCTCAATCTCACCTGATGGTAAGTGACGATGAGGTCGAAGATGAAAGCACACGGGTTTAGGAAGGAACTGGCTCTTTATACAATATTGCCGGAACACATTACCGCCGGAGCGGTAACATTTGGCGGCAGACTTTATATAAAGGGTGGTCGCTAGCCAGGCGGACCCAGAAGGGATCCTACCACCAAGCAAAATTCCACAACCATTTCTTTAGAGAAAAGATAAGAAAGCGTCTAAAAGTCGAACGTTTTCTGATGATAGGTACAATTTGTTGTTAAGAGCAGCTATTTTAGATGAGTTAATACATAAAGTATAAAAAATTAAAGTAATATATCTAGGCGTTATTCTTTTCTTTTTTTAGCTGGAAATTTTAGCACAATCAACGCTTTGAGCGTGAAAGAGACAGAGTAGAAATTTTACTGACCGAAGAATGGTTTGAGATATGCCAAGAGAAGGATGAGGGATTAAGGTTTCAGTGGAAAAAAATAAAACACTTATAAAACACGGTAAAAATAGGTAGATAATGATTTAGCTCTATTCAAAGACCATGTGTCCCATCATCGTCGTCAATTGGTAAAATTAAGATTAAAATAAAAAATGTTGGCCGTGCACTCTCTATGCGCACCACGTTGGCATCGTGGAGAGAAAAAGCAATCATGACATTAATGCTATCTATGGCTTATTTAGACGCTTAGCCTAAAATGCGACAATAATTTCATAAGCTTTTGGGATTTATTATAGGTGCAAATAACTTCTATTCTTACTTCTGACTGCTATTCTTAGCCGGTTTCGGTGTTCTTACAGACTGTTACAGACCGACCAAGAGGCCACTCGTTAAACAACTCATTTATTAAAAAATCTTATTTCTACTATTTGTGCTCAAAAGTTTGAAACTGAATATTATGGGTGAAATAATTGATATGAAATAAACGCATCAAAGTAAAGATAAAGTAAAATAACTTGACTTTAACGGAACACCGAGAAATGCATCCGTAATAAAAAACGTTTGAAATGGATTTGTTGGATGGATTTATAATGGTCACATTACCTGTCAAATTTCCCCAACCAATTTTAACTTAATGTCGAAGTATTTTTTGACTGATTTGTAACGCTTGATGTGCTGCCTTCTGTACCATACAAAAAAAATAAAGTTTGGTTAAAAAATACACTTTTGCCTACTATGCAATTTATAATTATTTTTGCAAATATTAAAGTGATGAAATTAAAGGCTTATTGGATAAAACTGATTACATACATTGTACTGTACCTTATCACTAAGGTTTCATCTAGCTATGTCTATGCTCCCAACAAACTGTTCCGAGATATTTCTTATCTACTTCAGTTAAATGTCAGTTAACTTATGTGTAATGTAAACTGAATGCAAACTCGATTTAAGTACCATATTAAATTCGATTATTGATGTTGAAATGAGTATGTATATTATTTAGTACTCCAACGAAAAATCTTTTTGAACTTTACTATTCGATGAAATTTTTATTAATTTAGGAATGAAGTTTTAAGAAAAACCTTTTTTAATTTTTGCCCATTGCACTACCCATCATCTTGTATCCGATTTTGGATAACGGTCACATTGAAGTGCTTAAATTCATTGAAGAAGAGAACTTGACTTTTGAACAATTATGAATCAAATTTGAATATTCTTTGGAAAAAAAAGTATGAAGTATGAGAATATTAACGCTGATGATTATACTTCAGACTCCAGTCAAAGTTTTAACAAGGATTTAAAATATTAGTGAAGTCGGTTTTTAATGCTCTGCATTCGTTGATTATTTAAGGTAAGAAAATGTTTTTTAAACACTTAAGTATTTTGCTTACCTTACTTTTACCTAGCTTACTTTACTGGAGTTGTAGGTAGCCTTTGTCCAGCAATGGGCATCACGTGGCTTGATGATGATTGAATGATGATGATGGTCAAAAATCATAACATAACTCAAGATAATCAGCTCCTTTGACGAAATAATAAGAAAGTTATTTTGCAACAAGGCGGGAACGTGACTCAATGTTAACGTATTCCTCGAAAAACGAAAAATTCATCTTACTTTGTACATACCTACCTCCCTAATAGAAGGTTATTTTTTTTTAATATTCGAGAAGTCATACTTAAACATACATCCTAAACTTAATACCCATGCAGGATTAAGACTTTGCTTAATTCTAAAATGAAGCTTCTAAAATGTGTAAGTCTACTTATTTAAAATAATAATAAATAAATAAAACCCCCAGACAATCACACCAACTGCATGGCCCCAAAGTAAGCATAGCTTGTGTTATGGGATACCATATAGCGAACTAGGGGGGAACCTAGAATATAAATACATAAATAGATAAACACCCAGACACGGAACATTTTTTTTTCTTGTCCCGTGCGGGTATCGAACCCGCAACCACTGGCGTCTAAAGCAGATAGGTTTACCCCACCGCCAAAGTGGTCGACTTTAGAATCAATACACCCATTTTTGCGTGTTATGGCAATACTAAGAGAGCTGTTAAAAGAACTGTAAGGATATACTGTAAGACCTAAATGATTTGTCAATGAGAATATCATCTTTGATACAAACAGTGTTTTGATGTATATGATTGTAATATAGATTGCTATTTATATGATTTGCACTGTGAAGCCCTATTGTGTTACAGACAAGATAGAACCATTATAGAACTGATTCTATTTTTAACATTCGATTAATAGACTATCAGTTACTTTAGTACAATGTTATAGTAGAATGTAGGTAATATTCGGATCTTACAACTTGAGTGACAATTTATAAATATCTAGAAAGTTATCCTATTACTGGATTCTGAAGATAATTCCTTCTATTTGTGAAGATTTTTGATTATACAAAATATTGAAATGCAGCATTGTATCACTTAAGTTTTTTTTTTTGCAAAAATGTCTAAAAAGCATTACAAAACGATAATAAAATAAAATCCCCAGACAACCACACAAACTACATGGCCCCAAACTAAGCAGAGCTTGTGTGTGATATGGAATACCGTGCGGGAATCAAACCCGCGACCCCTGGCGTCTGAGCCACTACCCCATCGCCAAAGTCGTCGCTAAATGAACACAATATTCAGGATTGAATAGGAATTTTAACCTCAGTGGTACCAATTTGGTAAATAATACTTCATTATACAGTCGTCACCTTACATGCATTCAAGCTTTTGAGTTTTTTGACCACTAGGTTGGCTATATTGCAAAAATAATAACAGTAATAGGTAAGTAGAATATAAAAGAGATAAAGATCCTTTGTGTACACATTATGGTGTCATAGAAGATATGTTTATTTTTTGGCGGAGAGTGTTTAGAATTTTGGCCTCCGAGAGCCATGTTTCCTTTAACCTTGACAGAGGAGAAATTAACTGTCTTCGGGCTGGACCTCCGAAAACTATTTCTTTTCATAACCACTTTTAAAGCAATTAAAAGAAAGGTCAAAACTCAAACCATAAACTTAGAAAACACCTTGAAGCTGACAAACTTAAATACAGAAATCAAATACTGGTCCTTATATACATATTTATTTACAAAAGTTGTAAATATTTTAAATTTGCGTCACTTGTTAAAGATAAACGAATTTTTTTTTTCCACCAAAGAAACGTTAGACTACCTACTAGACCCCCCTAAGAAAGTCTCAGAAGGAGAGGAGGAGAATGCTTAATGCACTAGACCTTTGGGGGACTACCTCGCCAGCCAATCCCTATCAGTGCGGGACTCATCGAACCCAGCGTTACCCGCTAAACACCCCCTTTGCTGAGAAATCCCGAGTTGGGCTTTTCTCATCATCTGAACGACAGCCAAGAGGCTACGTACTCAGAGGCTGCGTACACATAAACGAAAGGAAGGTGTTGACATTTATAGCCTGGCAAATAATTCAATGCTTAGTGCATGGCAATGATTGTTCCAGTGTGCCCACTTTAGGGAAGAAAAATTTGGTGATGTGGAAGTAATGAATTGACCTTTTTTAAATATTTCAACTATCAAAATATGTATCTTTATGATTCTTAATTTAATTTCTAACGAGTTAAAAAATAAAGAAGTTATCAAGTTGATTTTACTTCTACTGTAACCATTTTAAAGCCCTGCGTATGTTTGGTAATTAATTATTTTCATTAAAATTACTTTGAAGATAAACTACACACTTCAAATTCAATTATTTATACATTGCTTTAAAGTTTAATGCAAAACGAATGACGAAGGCTCATTCAGTGCTTACACTACGAAGTTTTTAACTTTAATAATAATGATAAATTTATTCAGATCAACAACAACAGCAAATCAATTTCAACATCAACTTATGACTAATATACAATCAGATTTAATTAATTAATTTGTAATTTTAACAATAATCATACTTGTGTGTAAACTAGGCTGAGCCTGTTTCTTAGACACGAGTCTTCCCTGTAGAAAATAATTAAAAAAAAAATATTGTCTTAAGTTTTCGCGATTCATACTATTAAATAAAACACTTTTTAACCGGATTTATCGCGTATATTTACATTTTAAATTTTGACTCGACGTTTCGGTGTCTTTGCAGACCCCGTGGTCACTAATTTCAATAGAGAAGATGGTTGGAAACTATCACCGACATGGGACCCTATCCTGAAAAACATTAAATCTAACATCCAGCAAGCTGCACGACCTGAAACTCAAGATACTGTCAGCTCGTTTTGTGTCAATCCAGAACGCTATGCTCGAAGACTGAGAAACAGATGGAGATGATGATGTATAACTTTTTCAATCTATCAATCCGACGCTTGACACCTCAGTCGCTCGTGACCACGGGGTCTGCAAAGACACCGAAACGTCGAGTCAAAATTTAAAATGTAAATATACGCGATAAATCCGGTTAAAAAGTGTTTTATTTAAAAAAAAATATAATATCAACGGTACAAAACAAAACATGTACATTTTCAGAATTGAAATAAAAAGGTAAAAAAGATACAATTAACATAATTTTACTAATCAATATTTGTATTTTTGTTACTCACAAGTTTTAATTTAGCAGAAGGAACATTTCCTTATTTCATTATACTTGTCCTACTTTGGTAAATTATTTCATTATTAACTGGTATCATTATTTTTCTTTTTGACATTTCGAACTGTCAGTTTACTGCATTGAATTATTGGTCAGGGTATAAATATGTATCAAAAATCAATGATCAGTCACTAAGCACGCGTTTCATCTCCATCTCAACTGATGGCACGTGAAGATGAGATCGAAGAAGACAGCACTTGGGCTTAGAAAGGCACTGGGTCTTCATAAAACTTAAAAAAAGCGGTGATATTTAGCGGCAGATTAATAATGATTTAATAATAATAATGAGATCATCCCGGTTGTAATATCCGCAAAAGGTTTGACCCCAGCCACACTGGTCAGCCTTGAAAGGCTGGGATTTTGCGGTGGTTCGCTTCCAGCACGCATGCAGAAAGCGATATTGCTCGATACTGCCCGAATCGTTCGCTGGTTTCTTTCTCTCTTGCCCTGATACCTGACCGACTGGTCCGATTGTCGGGTCTTTTCCGTCGAAAGGCGAGTAGTTATAAGTATGCGTAATAATAATGATAATAAGAAGATTTTATATGAAGAGTTGTCGCCTGCCAGCCGAATCTTGAGCTAAGTCTTACCGCCAAGCAAGGGTCACTCAGATTAGTGGCCTTTTACGACAGCTTATCCAGGGTCTATTCTAAGCCGATCTTACATGGTTACTGAAAGTTCAGCTCGGTCTCTAGCAAGATTCAAAAATGGCTATTTGTGAGACTACTAAAAATACATTTATCACTAACTTTCTTAAAAAACATCACAAGTGAAATCAATATTATTCTCAACTCTCACTTTGAAAACTCTAAGCAAGGCAATTCGCGAACAATTTTCCTTCATTTTTCTGATCACCAATCAGAACAAACTTCAGAATTTTCACGTATCCTCTAAGTCCACAGTTTCCTTACTACACACATAGAAGCTGTGAAGAGCGACTCTATAACAAACTAAACTTGCAAGTTCTTACTCCAACCGTGTAGCAACAGCGAGCTTGCGCCGCGCCAGTGTGCGTGCGTCCGCCCATGTGTGCGAACCGGTCCAAACGTCCGTTCCTCACAACCGCATAATTTAAATAAATGATAAAGTTCTACGCTCAGTTTCACAATTAAAACTGTTAAACACGATGGAATTACCAATAGGTGCCCGTTAATTAATTAGAAAGCTGAACTTAGTCATCGAATTTACAATTTACACTTATATTTAGTAGGTACTTTTATTAGATGGTTCTTGATTTTCCTATTTTCTATGATTTATCAAGGTTTTTTTTTATTATACTCACTTTCAATAAACTAAGGCCATAAAAAAATGAATCGCAGTATCCCTAAATTAATTTTACCTTTAATTCGCTTATTAAACTTTCTCTATCGCGCATTGAAAACAAAAGAAAGAAAGAAAGAAAACAAAACGGATATGAAAAAGATCTCTCCACCACGATATTATTTCAAATTCGGAAATATTGTAAGTTTTTGAAATACTGCCACACGATTAGATATGAGTAAATGAGAAAAAACATGCTAAGTATATCTGTTTTCTTTTGTTTTAAGTCGTTTAATGAGAGCATAGTAGAGTAAGAGCTATTGAGTCTATTTTTACTCTTTCCATTTCATTTTCAATACAATTCGATCGTTTATTTCATTCCACAATAAATTAAATATGAATTATTTGGTAAAACTTACACTATGAACCCTTTTGAGCATATCAATATGAAAGAGTTGAAGACGTTGATCTCAATAATTGTACTTTTAAGTTTTAACAGATAAATTCATACATTTGACTGTGTAGCTGACTATTTATGTTGCGATCGCTTGCATGTTTGCAGTTCAAAAGGCAGTGTAGCTAAAGTGGGAAACGAACAAAAAGGGGCTAGAAAACGTAAAGAAGGAGCAGTAAACTAGATTTCTACACTATCTGTCTTTCATTCTCAAGGACCTTAGGATATCTTAAAATCACAGTTCCAGTTCGAGACAAAAACTTCTGGGTTGGATTCTTTACCAGGCCTTTTTTGAGGTTCCATAATACAAGCTTAAAGCTGCGTTTCCACTGACGCAGAGCTGGGGAGAGGAGTGGAGAAGAGCGGCGAAAAGTGTTCAGTGTTTCCACGGAAGCGGAGTGGAATATTTTTGGAATTGTACATTTTTGCGTGTAGGGTTGCCAACTTTTTTTTCTAGAAATAAAGTATATTTGAGTCTGATGACAATATCAAACAGTATTTTAGAAAAGTAGGTAAACAGTATTCATTTCATTAATTTTTTAAACACATATTCGTAGAGCTTCTTGCACGAATATAAAGTGTTTAGGTTTTTATGCTGAAAACAGTATTTTGTATATTTTATTTTTGGTCAACAGTATAATATAGTGAAAAACAGTATAATACTGTTAAAAACAGGCAATCCTGGTGGCGTCATACACCCTGTACCCCGGATTTTAAAGCTACAATCCACAAGTAAGAGACAGTCTTGAAACTCTCTTTAGAATATCGCGCTAATTTCGTAAAAACTAGTTTGGTTACACAGTTTTTCGTTACCCATTAGAATTCTTCCTATTTCAAACAAAGCTTGAAATAAGTATGGTTAAAAGTTCCGACATCCACCAACCAGTACTGGATCCGCTAGGTGATTTACTGCGTAAACCTTATCGTCACCCAGGGGAGAGACATATACTCCTACAGTGAGCTCATTACAAAAGAGTTGTGATGATGATGATAAGTATGGTTATGTTGCCGCCAGTGAAATTACAAAAGAAAAAGTCTTCAACTTGACCTTTAGGTACACATCCTTAACTTCCATTAATTAAATTAGGTAATTATGCACAGGAGTACTGCTCACAGGTATGTATATTGCTCTTGCTTCTTGTTATCAGGTGAATCCCATGCTCTTTTTCTAGATTTTATACCTTGCCATCGAATACTTCAACGTTTTGCACAAGAGTGCAAGAAGACTTGCTTAACAATAGGTTATCAAAATCTTGATACTTAAATAACTTGATTTAAACAGTCTAAAAGGGAATGCTCGCTTAAAACAAGTCTAAAATTTGAATTCATTAAGATCTTCATTACCGGCAAGTACAATACTTTATAACCAACGCATAAAATCCTATTTTTATTTTGGCAAGATGAACGTTGGATGTTTATTTGTTGTGCTAATGTTCTTGTAGATTGCCTCACGTTTAATAATCACCTGTAGGAAAACGTGTAGTCACTTCTCCAAAGGGGAACGGCAGCGGGCGATGTGGAGATGATCCAGCAGAAGGCCGGATCGACCCTCCAAAAACTTCCAGGTGTACCTCGTCCACAATAAGAGGCCTGCTCTCCTATCCGGAACACAGCATTGACCACCGCCAACTTAACTAAGTGAAAACTAAACTCAGCGAAGTAAACTAAGCTAAAGTTGTCCGTCCAAAAATATGTATAGTTTGCGGTGTACGCAAATGTATGAAAAACTGGCTCAACTATGCGAGCTAAGCTAAACTAACTTAGTTTAGTAGGCGGTGGACGATCGGCAACAACCCCCTTCATAAAACACATACACCTTAACTCCAGCAGCGTTTTGTGAGAGTTTGTATAAAATAAATTTTACATAAAGTTGAATAAGTTAAACATTCTATGCAAGCGTCATGGTGTCTTCGGAGACACACGAACATGCTCAAGAAAAATAATAAAACTCTGAATGTTAATTAAGCAGCAATGTGATAGATATAATGATGATACGCGTATTTAAGGATTATATTATCATATATCTTGAAAACGTTTAAGCCGTTTTTTACGTTCTCTACCTTTTAATAACTTTTTAAACGCACCCACAAAAATCTTCACTCAAACCTTGAAAAACTCTTGGTCAGGAAAAACAGAAGCTTACAGTTTTTTTTCTAATCTTGGAAATTTGAATTTAGGCCGAACTGTCAAAATGCTTAGTTTGACTTCTTAGTACTCCTGCCATAAACTGATGAATGACTTTTACAAATGATTTTCGAACATGGCACGTGTATTCCACGTCTCATAAAGCCTCCCTGTATGAGATATAGGTAGTTATTTTTGGTTCGTGATGTTATATTTTAGCATAACATGTTTCCCAAGGTCATATAAAGACGCATTATTTTAACGTCGTCGTGTCCCATCAGACAAATGATATATGTTTCTATAAGCAGCCTTTTAGAAACTATTTTGTCAAATGATTTATGACTATTAAAGCTGTCTTTAAATATAATGAGGTAAATTTCAGAAACATGGTCATGTCTGTTTAACGTCTGTTTAATTTTGTCAGTAGTAGGAAATTATAGAATATTCTTGAGAAATTCATCTTAATTCGATGTTCTGGTGCACGTTTTAGTGCCCTTTTAGGCAATGTGGACATGTGTCTCTTTTAATCAATCTTATAGCTTTTGTTAGACATTTGAAAATGACCTGCATTCATTTTTGACTCTAAAATACTATTTGTCGATAATATTTATTTTACCCAGCTACGGTGATAATGTTACGGTGTAACTAAGCAGTATTATTTTAAATATTTCAATCAAAGCTTTATTGATGATACCGAGTTAACATTCAATAAGTAAAGCCATAATTTAATATTCAAGACATTTAATTTGAGAATTCTATAATTTAAAATTTAAGAATTTCCTTGATAAACGGTGTTAATTCTTCGAAAATGTTGATTAATTTAATTGGGGCCATGACGTAATCCGTGATTAACTCAAGAGAGCTCAATTAATTTATGGTTTTTTAAATCGATATATATTCAAATCTTCAAAACTAATGAAATGAAATGAAAATGAAATGAAATGTTTTTTTTTATTCATTATAAGACCATCGAATGGCCGCTTAATGACGTCACAATTTTGTACTTCGGCTTTAACAAGGTGTTGTTAGTTATTGAATGAGATATTATAGTAGACCAAGAGACAAAAAAAGCCGGCGGATAAAAACTCTTGGCACTCTTTTTCAGTCAGGATTATACGAATTAATACAAATAGGTAGGTACAAATTAATCATGACATGAAATAAAAAACAAACACAAGACAGCTATACAGACAGAATATCAAATAAGTTAACAGTTAAACATACTGATATTTTATGTTAACGTATACTTAACTCCAATAGTTATATTGAAGATCGCAGTTTCTAATATAAACACTTAAACCTTTCTAATTTTAGTGTGATTTACTTTTCTTAGATTATATATTTACAGCTATAAATCAGTAGCTGTTCGACACGACGCTTTGATCTTCAGAAATTGCGGTTTTTTGATAAAAAAAATATGTATGGAAGTGGCGCAGAAGCGTTTAATCTTTGCGATCCTTTGTTTATCAGCTGGTAAATTAAACAGAGTGATATAAAGCAGATGGTAGATCTTCAGGAAGCAGTTCAGGGTCTTCTATTTGACACCTTGTATAGTTACATTAAAGTAAGCATTTCGTTTCTGCCAATGCAACCGGAACCACTGCATTATAAGTGCATTCTAAACAAGACTCTATAATGCAAGGCTTATAGCTGAAAGTTAAGCAGTATGTGTCATTAAAGGGAAGTGAAATTTGATATAGTTTAGCAGAAATATGAAGCATTAACGTTTGTGTAATATGTAGTGTAATATCTCGTTCATAGAAATACAATTTACATGAAATATTTAATGCGTTCGGTTTAAAAGCGAAGAGTTTGTATTGTGTTCCATTTAAATTGTCGTTTTGTTTGAATGATCGTGGCCTTGTTAATGTGAGATCCTGTGAACTGAGTGAACTTCAAATTATGTCTAAGTAAGGGGTTTTTTGTCTTTATGTATCTCTGCTAAGCAGGTTTTGTATAGTATATAAAAACGTAAGCTTTTTCCGGCAACCTGACCTGCGTGATTTCGAATCCTGCACGAAATATCAGGAATACTTTATTCTATGCTATGATCTAGCTTCGTCCTTAACTTTGGTTACATCCTTCAGCTTTTTTGGCCTGAAATAACGCAAATTAAGAAACATTCTTATAGTCCTACGCGGGCTGGCTTATAATGGCCCAAGCTCTGCTTAGTTTGGGGCAATGTAGTTGGTGTGATTGTCTAAAGATTTTTTAATTTTTTATAAGCATATCGTAAACTTCTGTTTTGACGAGAATTGCAGTGTCATTACAAACCATGGCCACGAGCGACTATTATTGACTATCACCTATAATTGACAGTTGTAGCTTGTTAGTAGTTAATAATCAGTATCAAGTGACTGAAAAATATGCTAAATGAAATCACCCGACCAGGACTCGAACCTGGGACCTGAAGTTGTAAGAAACTCGAGTCTTTAAGTCTTCATTTCGAGACTTGAGTCGTTTTTCAAGATTAGGACTCGTTAGTCACATTGAGTCCGAGTCCTTTGAGTCTTCTGAGTCTTCCGAGTCATTTTTAGTCTCTTAAGTTCTTTGAGCTAGACTGAGCCATGAACTTGCGTTGGAGTATTATATTACCAAATGTTGTGCGGTGTTTGCACCAGTGTTAAGAAACGGCTTACTATCGTCATCCTATTGGTACGTAACCCGCGAAAACTCTTTACTCACTTCAGTCTGGTTATAGTAAATGAAATTAAACTCAAGTCTTATTAGATAGGACTCCAAGACTCGAATCTTTTACCCTCCCGCTTGCCGGACGCCCCTGTTTCATTCAGCATTATATAAAAAAATAAAAAATGTTTAAATGTTTATTAATTTCAGAAAAGCATAAATTACAAATATTGGCTTACATATACAAGTAAGGATAGAACATTGGGGCCTGAACTAGTTTTTCAGGCTGGAGCGTGCTAAAATAACATTTGAAAATCATTCAAATTAAATATAACTTCTATAAAATAAAATATGGATCTTAAATACAAAAATAGTAGTATCTATTTAACTTTTCTTAAGGGGTAAAAAAAATTGGAAATTGTGACAATTTTAAATTTAAGAGATTTACCTACATAATTATTTCATTTAAAATGAAATAAATGAATAATATGCCCAGACAAAACTTGTGTTATGGGATACTATGTAGCGAACTAGAGGGGAACCTAGAATTTAAATACATAAATAGATAAACACCCAGACAGAACAGTTTTTTTTCTTATTCCGTGCGGGAATCGAACCCGCAACTACTGGCGTCTGAGGCTGACAGGTTCACTCCATCGCCAAAGTGCTCGTCAATATTATATTATTTAACAAAATAACTTTTCAGTTATTTTTCAGTTATCTAAGAAAAAAAATTCATTATTAAATACAAAAACTTTAAAAAAATATTAAACACTGCACTGCTTCACTTTAACTGAGACTTACAATTTCGGAAAAGAAATTGGTCTCGGGTGGTTTAGCTGCAAAGCTATGTTAGCAATCCATTAGCAGTCCGGCAAACGGGAGGTCCCAGGTCCAAGTCCTGCGTGGCTAGCATGCGACCATTGACAACGATAAATCGGGCCTTTAATAGATATTTTATTGAAATATGGCACTTAGAGTATGTACTTTTTTTAAGAATATGGCATTTTTGGTTCTTTAGGCTTAATCATGGTTTCAAATTGAGTAATTTTATCTATTATGGTGTGTATTCTACATTGCGTTCCTACAGTGCGTTGGCCTACATGATAGAATAAAATTAAAAAATAATAATTATTTAATTGGGCATTATTCAATGCCAAACTATAAAAAGTATTACAGTATTAAGTGGCTGTAGATTTGGTATTGATGCTGTCAAATGCCTCTCGTCTGCATTGCTATCTTGCTTATTTATACCACCAAAAAGCTTTACTCTCTGAGATTGGCTGGACAGATCACTGCAACCGAGATTTACCATCTAAGGACTCAGGACTCTCAGGGCCAAAAAGCAATGAGACCAGAGTTTCGAGAGAACAAACAAAAAAGAAAAATGTTTTTATTTAATTCTTGTTTAGAACAGTATTTTATCGCGATTATTCGGAGCTTTTTCGAACATGATCACGAATGTTGCAACGCGAATAAAATCCGGTTAAAAGCCTCTTTAGTAAAAGTAATCTATTTGTCTAGCCTTGGTCGCTATAATACGTTGATTATCATAATTGGCTCTTCAATAAGTGTCAACTCCACTCACATAAAAATTAACCTCTACATCCAGTGAGGCCCTTAAATTAAGCTAATAATCTTAATCGCCAAGTACAGTCAACCGAATGATAAAGAAAGAAAAGATGGAAGTGGCACTGTGCGTTTTTTAAACATTTGACCAAACGCCCGTTTGACCTGAATCTCTTATGATAATGAGATTAAAATAGCTATAAAGGTCGATGAAAATGATTTCTTTTGGTGAAAATGTGAAAAAGCATATGAATATTCTAACATGAATTAATATAAGTAATAGTAAATATTTAGTGGGAAGTCGTCGTGGCGCCGTGGTTACTGTGTGTATCATACGATATCACAGGTTCAGCAACGTTCGGCGTGGTCGGTAATTGGATGAGTGACCGCCGACCATTCATTTCTCACGGCGACTTCCGTGCTTCGGAGGACACGTTAAGCAGTCGGTCCTGGGTGCTGTATACTTGTATACAGTAGTCATTAGGGTTTGTCAGAAGCCGTATCGGCACCCTGAAAATTCTGAAATCCACCACCCAGCACTGGGCCAGCTTGATGGATTGTGGCCTAAACCTCCTCATCACCCAGGGGAGAGACTCATACCCTACAGTGGGCTCATTACAAAGAGTTGTGATGATGATGATATGAATATTTCATAAATATACTAGCGGTCGCAAAATGTTTCGAAATGATATCTTAATTATATGAAAAAAATAAATCATCAAAACAATTACCTTACTTTATCAGGAAGTTTTTCTATGTGTGGTTTTATATGAGGTTCATGACCTTTACGATGAGCCATTAACAATTTTTCCATTGTTTTAGATCGTAAGTATAGAAAGAACCTATCAATTATATGTCAACGATTACCTACACAACTGAAGATGAGTTTTTAGACGTTGTCTTGCGTTTCTATTTTCTATTTTCCTAATCACCGAAAGGTTATTGTAACCGTAAAATTAGACGTATGTAGGTACTATCGAACAATGACCCACCATAAGCTCATGCTAGTAGGTCGAAATTCGCTTGAAGATAGGTTTCCTTGGTGACGAAATTATCATTTTATTCGACACTCACATTCACTGAGTACTGAATCCGTACAGTATATAAAATGTCCTAAAAAGTAGGGCCATATTAAGAAGTCACATTTGACGTTTCCTTATATCAGCCAAATAAAGTTCATTTTTGGTTGTGTTTTAAGAAAATGTATGAGATTGTCATCTGTCAAAAGTGACCTATTATCTTGTCCCTACATTAAGTGCATTATACGCGATAGACCTTACAAGTTTGACAGTTTCAAACGAATTATCAGCAAAATGGGCCATGATTTAGTTGGTTAGATAGTACATATATAGTATACTGAATAATCAACGAATGCAAAGCATTAAAAAAACCGACCTCAGGTCAAAACTTTGGCTGAGTTATAATGTCATCAACGTAAACATTCTCCGAAATCGTACATATTTTTTCAAAATTTTTAAATTTTCAATGAAGTACTCAACCGATTTCGATGAAATTTATATGGGCCTAACTATGAAGTATCTTCTATCATATGAAATTTGCAAAACGATTCATAATTGTCCTAAATATCGTGTAACAAAGACAAAAAAAAACACAGAGACGAATTGAGAACCTCCTCCTTTTTTGGAAGTCGGTTGAAAAAAGTAAAGACGTAACTGTTAGAGTAGTTACGCGCTACATTCGAACCGAATCCGAGAAATGGCGGTCCAGCGTGGCGCCGTAGATCTATTTCTATGCTAACTTACGCCTGGATTCCGTCATCCATCATTTCATACAAGATTACTAGATTCTTATTTTCTCGAGTGTCAGATCGGGTCTAGTGCGTAACCGCTCTTAGGTCATAACTGAGTTGAAGAAGAAGCAAAATTGGCAATGTGATTACTGACAACAGGACATACCATCTTATCATAATAAAATAGCCTTAACTGTATGTATTCATAGTGCTCTTGATAAAAATAAGTAGGTGTTGGTCATTACCATTAAAATTAATAACGACACCTCATTTGTCCAATTATGGTTAGTAGTTTTGAAGTTCTAAGGGGACAGATGAACATCCATACCCACATACATACACGTCAAAATCATAACCCGCCTCTTTGCTTCACCGTAGTCTGGTTAACAAAACAGAATTAGCAAGGAGATACAACTCGAGCCTTGGCGTCATAAAAATAATGTCCAATGGGCCTGGATTTTATTTACTAGCCACAGGATTCGTCCCAATTTAATTTTTTATGGAAAAGAGACGTTAATTTTATCTATACAGTATTCCAACTTCAAACAAATGGACGAATCGCGAGCTTTACTTACGCGGCTCGATCTTGGCATTTTTGATTGAGCTTTAAAATAGAATGCGGATTTTTATACTTTTAAGCATTTCGGGTCTCAGTTGAGGTGCCAGTATTTTTCGAACGCTAATGTATAAGACCGATTTGTTACATACATACATAACTTCAAGCCTGTAACCCTTATGGGGTAGGCAGAACAACAAAGGTTATAAAACCATCTGATTTCACGTTTGACAAATTTTGAGGTATTATAATAATGGATAGAGACTATTGCAGTGACAGGGGGTCAGCCTATCGCCCACAAAAACCCTCCAATAAAACCTCAGTCCCTTAACTGACTTTGACATTATGCCCGGGAAGAGAAGCAGCTGGCATATTCTAAGTTTTTCTTTCACTCCCAGTCCAGCATGGAAGGAACCGATTTGTTATTCAAACTTAAACATGATTTTTTGACACAAAACGCATTTTTATTGAATATTTCCTATTCAATTTACTAGTGTTTTATTTGCTTATATAAAAAAATATATTTACAATCACAAAACTAAATGGAAATAAACACAAAGTAGGCAAATGTAATTAAAATGCTAGAGGCGGGCAGCCCTATCGTATGTTTGAGTACCGCGCGGCTGTAGGCATTTATTTCAATGATTAGGCCGAGTTACAATACTGTATCGATAATATTACCGTGGAAAAGGGTTGCTTGGCCAACCGATAGTAAACTGGAGGTTGCAGGCATAAGTGATATTTATAAATACCAGCATAGATGCTCGTATAATTTCTACTAAGTACATTACATATTACATTATATGGTCTTTCTAATAAGAACGGTTCGATTTCAAGATGGAATAAATCAGGCTATGTTTGAGATATCAACGAAATTATTCTTTTATTTGAAAGGCCCATTCATGCCATTTTGTTTTGAATCATAATTCAAATGTCCGCCGCAGTTTCGAACGGATCCGAGAAGTCCAATTTTCAAAGACTCCGCTGCATTAACTCCACTGAAACTGAGCGATGGCCTAGGATATGTCTACTTTCAGGGTATCAGTTTATTGCGGTTTATTGGTTATTTCAATTGGTCAATGGATACTTCAAAAACAAGAAAATATCATATCCATATGGTTCAATTTAGGCCTTAAAAATTGGATTAAAATGGATCTGCCGGTTGTTTGTTGTCTGCCTGTTAAAAATTGAACCTCCAAGATTAGTGCCACTTTTCGAAAACGCGGCGGACAGTTGAATGATATCATATTCAAAACAAAATGGCATGAATGAATCTTTCAAATAACAGAAAAAAGTCGTTAATATCTCATACATAGCCACTTTTATTCCATCTTGAAATCGACCGTCCTTATTGAAAGACCCTATATAATAAAAAGGCAAATGAACCTAATTCTTAATCTCAGCTTGAAAGCCCTATCTTGTTTCATCACGGAAAATATAATTGAATATAAGTGCTCTTTGTGGTTAATGCTAGCTACTTCTAGGTAAATGATTATCACTTCCGATGTTGACTGTACGTGCCAAAGTAGTCATAATGTTACCAATTACTTTGATATGTTTTTATCCATATGTTGATTAAATGTATGTCATATACTACCTGAAATTAAATATTAAGATTAAATCTAATAGAACCGTATGTGTACCGATTATTTGATTTCATAGCTTTTACATAAAACTCGATTTTCATGACTATGGTCCTAAAAGGATAGGGGAGAGCGGGGCTAAAAGTTACCGAGATAAGTTGTTCAGAATGTAATCGTTTTATAACAAAATAGATAAATATGTTTCGTTACTGTCATTTAAGGCCCTCGAGAATATACATATAATTTAGATGGACCGGCATGACAAAAGTTTTAAAGGCAAGAAAAATCATTGCTTAAAAAAGAAACAAATCAAGTGGAGTTCCCACAAATAAAGTGTCTTGAGAATGAAGCACAATGGTTGCCATAGAAGTAGCAGCAAATGCACAAGGGTATACAGATCTTCCTACGTTATTTTCCCTCTGAAGTATAAAGATACCTAGTTTATTTTTGTGAAATATATGTTTGTCACAATATTATTTTTTACAAATAAGTCGGAGAAAATTGTTACTTCCGATTTTTAGGTACTTTTATGTTAATTATTTAAAAACTAGCTCAAAAAACTATTTTAAATTGGACTATTACGTTATATTTTGCTCTTACTTTACTAAAGCTAAAGTACCTAAGTATTCTTTCAAGAAAGTAAAGTTGACTAAAAATCTGAACTTATAGCCCCGCTAGGTAAATAGGTAAGTAAAAAGTTAAGAAACCCGGTCAAATACTTACCCAACTAGGGATTGAAAATTTTCACAAAAATTTTTTGATTCAGATTTTATTTATGTGATATATTAAATAATTTCACACCTTTAAAAATATTTATACACACCTACTTCAAGTGACGACGTGGCGCATAGATCAAACAAGCCAAGGAACACATTTGGAACTAATGGCCAATTATCCACCGTCTGACCTCACAAATTACCACTAAAACTGCAGGCAACCAGCATTTTGTGCTTTTAAAAATAACCATCAACTTTCCCATAAGGCCCTAAGGTTTTGATTCGTACTAAAGTCTAAACTTTCAAGCAAGAATAAGATTTCCAAGACCCTGCATACGGAACGTCTCAAGCTAACCCCAGCACACCCCATCTCTTCATATCAGTCTCTGCTAGGCTCTACTAGTTTGTTTCTTTATTAGTACCTGCATTAAAACTATTTATTATTCTTGCATCTCATTTCATCTTGAAAAGATCGAAATCGGTATTCTGTCCCCTGGTAAAATATAATTATAAGTAATGTCACATATATAACACAAAAGTAGGGGGATTCTACACTGAATCGTCGATTACCCATTGTTTGACCATCAACCGTCTTAACAGGTCAAACGATTAAGATTCGTACTCAAATCTCAACTATCACAGGGTAAAATCCAATAAATTGTACACAGAACGACTCTAAATATTTATTTTTAGATATAGACGGTAATCGCCTTGAATTGCTTCATCTAAGTTATGGAAGGATCGTTTTCGCATCTACTAGCTTGTGTTTATATCTGCCCCTACATTCATCATCATCATCACAACTCTTGGCCCCAATTAATTAAAACCATTGAAGGTGGTTAGTCTCATATTAATTTGAAAAGATCGAAATTGGTATTCGGTCCTCTAGTAAGATAGAATTCCAACAAATTTCTAGTTAATTATAAAAAAAACACTTCACAAGAATCATCGATTATCCGTCGTTTGATCACACTAACTACCATCACAATTTTAACCACCATTTTTACACCATAAGGTTAAAAAGAAGAGATTTGGTTTTCGGATATAAGATACAATAACTAAGAGTGATTTTTTAGCTGTCCATAACAATATCATTGGGAGAGATATTGGGGGTTGAAAATACCAAAAAAGACAAAAAAATTAAAAAGCGAGTTAAATATTTAAACAAAATACTTTATCCTGTATTTTTCCCGGTTCTCCCACTGAAAAGAAGTGGTTTTTTTATGCAAGTGAAGACTTTTTAAAGGCGTTTTCCAACTTATTGACCGACCATTTTACCACTAAGAAACCAACAAGAAATCAGTCATTAGTAATCAACTCTCCAGAATAAAATTTTCCAAGAATACGCGCATTAAACTGTACTATCACGTCTAATAAAATGTATACACTTTGCAACTTATTCCATTGTAATAAGGTTAAAAGTTCAATGACAGTACACATCTTATTAGACGTGGCGGTACACAGGGCGTCGCAATTACCTCGAATCTCTCATCTCAGCCATGGAAGGATCGTCTTATTCCACCATTTTGTCGGTCGTTGATCCAATTCACGTTCGTGCTAATGGGCTAATTACGGCCTAACTGAGGTCGTGAAGTGGTGAATCAACGGCCGTGGGTGGCAGACGGCTTGGCTCCTACTCCAAGGTACTTCCCGAGAACATCATTTTACACTTACACGCCATATTTGAGATTACGTGTCATGTTTGAATCTGTTGTTTTAGAGTTTGTAAGACGGTAGTTGGATATTTGGTTTGTTAGATCTTGAATGTTTGTTTTAAATGTCTATTTGGAGGTGTCTTGTTGGAACATATTGGTGGATAACGGAATGTTCTTAGGTACACTTTGATTTCTTAGAAAAAAAATGATAGTCTTATAGGTTTTCTTATTTGTTTCTATTAGAATAGTTACTTATAAGTATTACTTTTTTCAGATATTTTTTAGTGTTATATGTTTGAAATCTTTGCCTATCTTAACTTTGAGTTATTACTTGAATAAAAATATAAGTAACATTAACAACTGTGAATATATAACTGTAAATATATATATTTTTAGACCAAATTAAGAGGCACATCTATAAATTAATTAGTTCTATTAAAAACAAGCCAATAAAACTAAATAAAGCAAACATTCTTACGGCGCAATCAAAATCTAGAAACTAACTAAAAAACAGGTATAAAATACCGACCAGCTTCTAACTTTCGCTGGCACTGCGCAGGTATAACGGAGCGAGAGAAACACGCGCCAAAAAAAACTATTAAATAAAAAAACAGTTAAGTCCGAGTCTTACTCGCGTACCAATAAACGTACTATAGTGCGACCGGTGGGAGTTTGCGTTCCTGACAGCTGTCAAAATCATAGCTTTTTTAACTTTCGAATCGGAAATAAACTTTATTCAGTGGATATTAGGAGCTGTCAGGAACGCATTCCCACAACGGCCACACTCTATAAACGCGACCTCAAGTCATGCTTATTGTACTAATTTCATCAGATTTTAAGATAAGGCTTTGAAAACCAGTACATACAACCATTACATGCAAAATACCCAAATAATGAAGATTAAAAAAGGAGAATAAACTTTCATTGCACTATCATAAGAGCTCTATAACCCTTAGCAAGGTTAGTTAAACTTCTTTTATGATGTACTAAGAAGATTTAGACAAGCCAAATGTCCTGTTATATTGACCACCACTTTGCCGATGGGGTGTCACACTATACAATTATTTGCGAGCATATAAAATATTTGGTCTGGGTGTAATGTAAACGAAATAATTAACGAATGCAGAGCATTAAAAGCCGACTTCACGCCAAAGCTTTGGCTGAATTATAACGTCGTCAAGGTAAACATTCTCCGAATTCAGACATATTTTGTAATTTTCCATGAAGTACTCAATCGATTTCGATAAAATTTATATGAGACCAACGATGAAGTATCCTTTATCATATGAAATAAGAATTTTCAAAATCAATTCATATTTGTCCGAAATATCGTGTAACAAAGATACAAAGAAAATACACACGAATTGAGAACCTCCCCCTTTTGGATGTCGATTGAAAAATAAATAAATATGTATATCCGTTGTCTAGTGCCTATAACACAAGCTATGTGCTTACTTTCGCGCTAAATGGCGCTGTGTGAATACATTTCCAACAAAATTTATTTATTTATGTCCAACAATATTCATACGACGGGAAAAACATTAAAAAAAAAAAAAATATTATTACCTATTAAAAACCACTTAGCTTCGCTCTCATAGTGTCTGTTGATAAAATATATGAAATGTAGCTTTCCAATAGTGATAGAATTATAAATCGGATAATTTTTTTTGAGCTTATAGAAATTATTTGATTGTATAAATGTTTATATAATACAAACAAAATAAACATGTTTCAATCAAATAATTTCTCCTTATAATGGTATTATAACAATCGAAAGTTCTTAAAATAATCCTCCGTGAAAGAAAAACAAATGAAGCTAGTCTTAAGTTTTCAAAATTCATTATACTTAATACAACACTTTTTAACTGATTTATTCCCAATACCTATTTAATTTTTAACTCTTAACAGATAAAAGTTAAAAAAGAGTTTTATAAAAAAAAGGTTCTTTTTAAACAATTTGAATATGGGACCCTAAAAAAAAGAATAAGAACACAGTTTGTTATTGCGCGTAACGGACTGCGGTAGCCACTTGAGCAATTCCGGCGCACACGCATTCGGGTCTCAAATAAATTACTTCTCACCTCTAGCCTTGCGCCGGAGGCGAGTCGTACCACGTTGTTTTCCAATGTACGAGTAGGTACCTCTAGTATTATATTTACCACCTCTGGAATCTAGGCGCGCTCTGGAATCAAATTCCTTTTATTTTATAAAACTTTGTAAGAAATATATAACGTACAGTAATGTTAACTGCATTTCACTGCATTCTAACTTGTTTACAGACTTCGGGGTCACTCTTTTGAAAAAAGAAGGTATTTTGTTGAGTACCTATTATGGTATTGAATGAAAATTAAAAGAAATATTTTCAGGTTTTATCCTACTCTTAAACTCACAAACTTTCATAATATGTTTTATTATATTCGAGTATAATTAGTAGGAGTTATAAAGTTTCCGCAACACTTTTTCTTGTTTGCTCATTATTTAATTAGAGTTGTGTAGAGTGAGCTGCTGAGTTTACTCAAACCTCTTATTATTTTAGTCTTTATATTGTCTAAACTTTTCACCATTGAGTATGTTACATAAAATGCATTTCATATTAACGTTTCGATCTATTAAAATCAACACGTAAACTTAAAATAACTGACAAAGTATAGTCTGTAAAAAACCGAAACGAGAGTGATAACATTTTTTTTCGCCTCTTTCCTTAAATTGTCATAAGACAGCTACTCTTAGGCATAGTTTACAGTAGAAAAAAATCTATCTTAAACATTACATCCGTTATGAAACAGAACATTCAAACAGGTGTTACAAGCTAGCAAAAAATACTATTTAAATAAGAAAAAGGGAAAACAGATATGCTCATCCTACCATCTGGACTTCTAGCACGTGTGTTAGAATGAAAATACAGCCCGTGGAACGACGCAACTTTCAATAATCCGTCGCCACAGTCATCTTGAAGACGCGCGGCACTCGCAGAAATGTAAGCATTTATCTCCTTATGTTTACTTTTAAACATCTCTATATTGTTATAACTTTCATCAGGTGCGTAGAGAATAAAAACATGGTTACATGACAAACATGATTTATCTAACGCACTTGTTTTTTTTAGTATTAGACTAAGTTATTTACGTTTTACTTACATAGAGTTAGATTTTAATGATGTCGGATTTGAGGTTCTGTTTATTTAGGTTAGTTAGGAATTTTCTTCTTCGACTTTTGGATACTTACTCCAACATATATAGGTAATACTGCTTTGTTTTGATGTTACGAAGTGCATTCAGTTACATTATTTTTAACTGTATTTTCTTTCACAAGTGAGCGAAACTTGTAGAATCATCGAAACTGCTTGTTCTCTTCCACATATAAGTTCTAAATAAAAATTGTTTGGGCAAATGTGATATGAAAGTTGTAAATATTTATTACTTTTATGAATTCAGTAATATGCCTCGTTTATTCTGTATTTATAGTACTATGAAGATCGTATAGCAATATGAGGGATAATCTATAAACACTCTTACGAAAACTAGAAGGAAAAAGTTAAATTTCAAAAGAATTCTAACTAGAACCTAGGACCCTATTACACAGTTATTACATCGGAACTGTTCATATTAAAAAAAGTAAGTTAAGGTTAGGTAAAACTTAAACTGTTTGCTTAAACTTTTCCTTTACGATGGCCAAGAATGTAACATCTCGCAAATCAGCCTTTAAAAAGAAAACTCTTGTATTTTGTTGGAATTTCTGTGAGTAATGAAGGCATGAAGGCTCGACCGTGACACGGATTTGATGGCTAAAAGTGAGAATGTCTTGGAACATAAAGCCTATTACGGCATGGCATGCTGACGGTGCGTGTAGGCTTCTTCGACGACGTATGCTAATACGTAGAGAGCCGAATCAAAAGTTTTTATAACATATTTCATTTAACTTTTTTTTTTTCTTTTAGGTGCTATTAGGAAAAAATGAAATGTTAGCTTCATATGTTTTTCACGTAGAGTAGAAGTATCTTAACTATTACTTTTAAAAGTAGATAGTTTTAAAATAAATGAGGCCAGTAGCTCTTTATAGCAATATTTCTAAATGTATGTTTATATTCTTAAAAGCGAGATAATAATCAATGAACATTTAGTTCAAGATGGTAATTACATGTAAATGTAAAAAAAATCTTTTAAAAAATCGCTTAGACTGTATTTTATCGTATTAAAACTAGCCAAATAAACACAGACATATTTTAAATTCACCAAATTTAATACACATTTCGATTACACTAAAAAATTGAAATTTATTAGTAAGTAGCTCGATTTAACAATACTGTGTCCTCTTTGTGTCTGCAGACATTTTGAACTCGTTATCAACATGAAATGATTTATACATAAACATGTGTTTATTAATAGTAATATCCCAGTGATTGATGTACATTCGCCGACAAGAGACTATACTCCACACGTAATAAAATCACGATATTTCTAAAATACATGGGATTAATTGTATCAATTTTAGCAATGTGTGATACTTAATTATTCCTACACTTTAAAGGTAGTTCAGAGTGCCGGTAGGTACTTTTAACTTTTAATATTCCAATCACTTTGCAATCTATATAAGTTTACAAGCACGTAAATTTTAGATAATTTGAAATACCTATATATAAAAAAACTTAGAAACCTCTTCAAAACACATATTTTGCAGATCAAAAAGTGTCAAAAAGATCGAAATTTTATTATGATTTGCAATGTATATTATCAACATCATAACAAAATTTCAATCTTTTTGACAATATATTTTTTTATATTGCAACTCTTTATATTTTGTTGCGTGTTAGTATAAATATTTTCTTCGCGGGTGACTGTACTTTCGCTGTACAGAGACCTATCTTAGTTTAATGAGTTGGAAGTGATCAGCTGGTGCTGAATATTCGGCGAGAGTGGGTCGGGGTAAGGAACTTTACTCGCTTGTTCAAGTTCGTTTTCAAGTTGATAACTGTTTTTTGTATTGAGAAGTTTTTAGTATTTTTTGCTGTGTGTGAAATGGGGTTACAGATTTGATGGGCTTGGATAGGAAGAAGATATATCTACATTTTATTAACTTTGACGAGTAATGCTCCATAATAAATTTAAATTGATTGGTAGAGTCAGATAACTTTTAAAGTCAGTTTATTATCAAACCACGTGTTACATCTGCAACACGTCGCTACGAGATTAAGGTCAAGTTCAACCTAAACCAAATATTAGTATACTTGAGTGTCACACTTTATAGAAAACGAAATGTAACAAGCAGATACATGTCCTATATAATCAGGATCAGGTTAACAATGCGTGGAAGAGGGAGGGTAGCGTCGGGTAGAGTCTTGTTGGTACATAGGAATTTGGTCGGCACATAGTTGGTCCATCCTTATATGGTTGGCGGGGGAGGGGAGGGGCGGGACGCGGGGCGAGGGGGGCGGGGCTGGCGAGGCGTCGCCGGCGCGTCTGGCACACTCGGCCGCAGAGCGCCGCGTCGCGCGCACGTCTCGCGCGCTCCCGCCCCGCGATGCGCCCGCTCCACTGCCGAGCCCCGCGCCGCCTCGCGCCCTACAGCCTCCTACACCTGCCCAACCGCTGACTCAACACTGAACACTTTCTGCCCCCGTTCCACCGGACGCCCTAACATTTCGGGTGAGCGAGAGCCGAAGCTCGTTTGACCGCATTATTTTCGAACGTACGCCACGATCCGGTCGGCCGTGCTAGAACGATCAAAACATTATAACAACAGAATGATACGTACGACCTGTTCGTAAGTCGTTTATCCCAGTGTTTCTTGTTTTTGTTTTGCGAATTACGTTCTACCGGAGCCCGGTGCCCTAAATACGGTTGCGGAGTTTCCGAGTTTAAAGCTTTTGAATTGATAAACGGGACTTAGAGCTATTGAAGTTCGATAGTGTTATAAAATAAATAGAATAGCCAAGTAGAAAGATCAGTGTGTTGTGCGGCGCGTTCGTCGCTTCTCGTTGAAGTCTTTTGCTCGGCGCTTTTGGAAAGTTTTCGGCCGTCGAATGTTTATATAACCTCGCGCCTTATTCCACACTTTTAATATAGGCCTTTAAATTTGAATTGAAAGTCTTTACGCTTATTCAATTGACGTGCCTCTACTGCGTATTTGTGTTAGTTTAATAGTTTATTTGTAAAACAGTGTAAAGTTGCAGAAGGAAATATGTGGGATCTATATTTCTACACATGTTTGTTGTGATATAGTTGTAAGTTGGAGTTCTTAATACATTTCAACAATTATGTTTCCTTTAATAGAAATTTCTGAATATTTAAGTAGTTTATTTTTAAACTTTGTTAAAAACAACTTGCTTAGTACTTTTTATTTAATGATTTCCAGCTCTATACAATCTCTCAAGCTCTATACGTGCTCTATACAAAATCAGTGCAGTATCACAATATGTACAAAAATTAACAACATCTATATTTTTACGTAAAGGAATTAAAGAAACACTTAAACTGAATAATCAATTATTTTCCATTGAAGCTGATAAATAAAAAATAAACAATCAATTAAAAGCTACATGACGCACCTACATAGATAATGAAAAGTTCGCAGTTACATTGTGTGACATAATTATAAATTACTGAGATAACAGCCGCCGGTACAAACAGACGCACGCTTTGTTCGTGTTAATACTAAACTAACTCGCTCTCTGGGAATTCTTACTTAATTTTATAAAGAAACGGTCAATTTAATCGCTAACAAATATGCACTGTTAGAAAAAATCTTAGAAACACTTTAAAAAAAACTTTGTTAAAAAAACTCTCGATATTTTAGTTTAGGAACTCCAGTGCTTAAATTAGGAAGGCCTCACAAAACAAGATATAGGTAGCAGAATTATTTAAATCTTAATTTCTACGCATCTCTATCTATTTTTATCTAAGTTTAAGCTCTACATACCAAAAAGACAAACATATATAATACATTATCGTTAATAAGCAATCACATTTAAAATAACATCGTTTAATTTAACAAAAATACATAAAAGTACAAAAAAAAACTAAATAAAAAAAAATGTAATCCAAGCTTAGCTAAAATCAAAACTACGTAAACAAAATAAATCTAAAATGATTCCTGCCTAATCTGATTAAATAATGAACAATTAATCTTGACAGATAAAAAGATGATCTCCCAAAAATCCTTAAAAAATCCTATTATTATTAGTTTTGTGGGTCAAATATAACCCGGTGACACGCTGTCTGCAGCTTCAGTCGAGATTTGGTAGTTGACGCAATCACATGCTGTCATCAAACATCAAATTCATCTGTCAACTTCATTAGTGTAGTCTTGATATACTGAGGCTTCTATTGATATTCGGAAGCAACATTAATTGGATTAATTGTAGTTAATGAAAAGTAGGTACCGATTAGTTATTTTAATTGAATTAAATTAGATATTGTTTGTTTGATAAATAGTTTTCGGGTGTGCTGATAAACTTTAATTAAATATTTATTATTTCAAACGAGTAGTTTAATTTACAATAGAATACATTTTTTTGTGATTATTTTCAATGCCATAACAGTTTTTAATTACATTCTATTATCGTACTAAATGAACCAGTTAAACGGAAGGCTTTTTTCTAATTAAAAACCGCGCTACTCTACAGTTGCTGATATCTACCGGCGCATATAAACGGTTGCAGTGTTGCCTTTTTTATACAATTTCATAGATTCTTAGTAAAACCTCCGCCAAGACTTAAACTCGTTTGTTAATAATTAACTATTAATAAGTTAATTATAGAAATAACAATAGAGTCCGTGGGAACGCGTCAAGTGCAGGGAGTTCCCATGTCGCCCGCGCCTCGCTAGCTGCCCTTTGTGGTGGACAATACCGCACGACACCCATTCACTGGACGTCTTTTTCAATTAACAGTAGCTAATAATTAAAAAGGCTCAAAGTCGTTTTTTATAAATATCCCAAATATAAAACCACCGGCAGACTTCCCCCACGCGTCAGTACGTCATCAGCCTTCGAACCGGAACGTCCTCTCGTGTAGATCCTTAAAATTTTACAAACAGTTTCAAATGTTCTTTGGTAATTAAGCGGACTTCACCTAGTGCTTTAAGTTTAGTGTGATAAATTCGAAACGATTCAGTGTGTAACGTGTGTGTGTTGCGTTGCAGGAGCGCGTCCCGGCAGCATGCGTGGCGCGTGCGCGTGCGGCGTGCTGCTGGCGCTGCTGGCGCTGTGCGCGGGCGCGCGCGTGGAGGAGGCGGCCGAGCGGCAGCTGCTGGCGCTGCTGGGGCTGGGCGCGCGGCCCGCCCGCCGCGCCGCGCCGCCGCCCGTGCCGCCGCCGCTGCGCCGCCTGTACGACGCGCGCGCGCCGCTGCCCGCCGCCGCCGCCAACACCGCGCGCTCCTACCACCACGCGCCCTCGCCGCTCGACGCGCGCTTCCCGCACCACCACCGGACGCGCCTGCACTTCAACATCAGCGTGCCTCCCGATGAGCTGGCGCGTGGCGCCTCACTAACGCTGAGCCGCGCCGATGCAGCCGGCGACTCGGAGCCCGCCGGCGGGCCGCAGCGCCTGCTGCTGTACGACATCGTGCGGCCCGGGCGCCGCGGCGTGTCCGCGCCCGTGCTGCGCCTGCTGGACTCGCAGCCGCTGCGAGCGGGCGAGGGCAGCGTGGCGCTGGATGTGCTGGAAGCGGCGCGGCGCTGGCTGCGCGAGCCGCGCCACAACCACGGCCTGCTGCTGCGCGTGCTGGACGCGGCGGGCGCGCCGGCCGCGGCGCCGCTCGTGCGCACGCGGCGCGCGCCCGCCGAGCCCGACGCCGCGTGGAGCGCCGCGCAGCCGCTGCTGCTGCTCTACACAGAGGACAGCCGGGCGCGCGCGGCGCGGGAGGCGGCCCCGCGCGCGCGCCGCGCCGCCGCGCGCCGGCCGCACCGCGCGCACCACCGCCGCAAGGAGGCGCGCGAGGCGTGCCAGCGCCGCCCGCTGTACGTGGACTTCGAGGACGTCGGCTGGAACGACTGGATCGTGGCGCCGCACGGCTACGACGCCTACTACTGCCAGGGCGACTGCCCGTTCCCGCTCACCGACCACCTCAACGGCACCAACCACGCGATAGTGCAGACTCTAGTGAACTCAGTGAACCCGGCCGCCGTGCCGAAGGCGTGTTGTGTGCCCACGCAGCTCTCCTCGATATCGATGTTGTTTTTGGACGAAATGAACAATTTGGTGCTTAAAAATTATCAGGACATGATGGTAGTGGGCTGTGGATGCCGATGACGACGGCTGCCTACGCGTAGTGCGGACCTAGTGATATGCTCGTGGACCCAGTGTACATATAGTAGTGGCCTCGAAACCCTGTAAATATTTTATCTGTGTATATATTCGTGTAATTATTATTTTATTGAAATTATATAATAAAATTAAAAAAAGAAATTTAACTTTACTGTATCATTTAAAAGTCTCCGCAAAGAAGTAACAATTTAAATTAGTTTGTTTAATTTTTGAGTCGATCGGGTTGGCTAGATATGAACATCTGAAATTCTGAATTTAATATCTAAAGTTCTAAATAGGGCGGATTAACAAATAAAATGTATTTTAACCTTTAAAAATAATAATGTCATTGCTGATTGCATAATAGCGTACCTAGGAACCAAAAATTGTGTCTAGTAGGTGAGCATTCGAAAACAATATGTAGGTACTCTTTCAAAAGGAAAAGTTAGAAGTGAAATTTTGTATTAGTTACATAGTTTTGCTTATCAACATTATAACTTCTAGTTTAACACTGGATAATTGATAACAACTAATACAGTCAATTGTATGAAAATATAGAGATCAACATTTGTAAGCAAAAAAGTTCTATTGTTTAAAAAAAACTCATGAGGTTTTCAAAAAAAATATGTAATAAAATTAATGCAGGATAAAAAGAAAAAAAGACTTTTTGGCTGCAGCTTCTAAGAACAAATGCCAAGCCATTGAAATTCCGAAACAAAACTTGTCAGTGTTTAGGTAGTGCAGTTCTTGATTGTATAACAGACTATCTTGGTTTTTGAATATAGGACCAAATATAATCAGTGAAATTTAAAATATGTATCTAGGCCAACTCAGCAGAACAAAAGTTAGCCTTCTTATTACGGAGAATAGCTCTACCAGACAAATTTGGAGTATTCCATGTGATTACCAATAAATTATTATTAAATTACTTATCTGTAGGATAAAATCAGAAAACCGACGTTAACGGGATACTAATATCTCGACAAAATTTAAGCGTCAGATGGTCTTATAGCCTCTGGTGTTCTGCCAACCCCATAAGGGGTACAGGCGTGAAGTTATGTATGTATGTACAATTTAAGCATTCTACCTCTAATGTCAAACTTAGTAGCTGCAAAAATCATGTTTGTTGGCAACTGTTCAGTTTAAGTCTCCTCATTTGACATTAATTTGAGATTGAAATGTCAAACTCAGCCCTTTGTCACTCCATCACACATAACTTCACGCCTGTACTCCTTATAGGGTAGGAAGAACAGAGGCTATCTATCTGATGTCACGTTTGACAAATTTGTAGGTATTATTATGATAGAGAGAGACTATTGCAGTGACAGGTCAGCCTATCGCCTACAAATACGCTAATAAAACCTCCTTCCCTTAACTGACTCTTACAGTATGCCCGGGAAGAGAAGCAGCTGGTGCATTCTATGTTTTTCTTTTGCTCCCAGTCTAGCATTTTTATTTTCATTATATTATTTATCTATCTGTGAAAGGAACGTGTGAGGTGACACCTGTTTACTTATAACGCAAAACAGCTTTTCTGTGTTCCTGATTGAAGGACCGGATAAACAGAATACAGGATAGACAGAATACAGGATAGACAGAGTACAGGATAACTGCTCTTACCAATTATTTTCACAAGACTTGCAATGCGTCTGGCCCATAAGTGGTGGTGACCGCTACAAAAGGTAATTATTTAGTAACCCAAATTAGCTCATTTTTAAACGAAAAAGAACTAAGTAATTGTATGTATGTCTTTTTTAACGAAAGTTATTGTTTTGCAATTTCTTCATAAACTTACATTGTCTATTAAATAGATAACTTTCAGATTGCATTATATTTTACCAAAAATGTTATTCAGATTAAATAAATTAAATTAGATCTATCTCGTATTTCGTTTATTAGCAAACGGCGAAACAGTAATTCATTTTTTATTTTAAAGGTTTGAGATTTGACTGATTAAGATTTCATAAAATATACAGGTTTAAAATTCGTTAATTTTTTAAGTTTGGTATCTTTAGATTGAAAACAGTTTTGTTTGATACATTCGGACGCCTGTGGCATAAACTTTGTCCAGTAGGAATTAATTTGAAACCATGAGAATTTGCCAGTCAGGTAGAAATTTTCACTTCAACACGTATACCATTTCCACGAATCATCTCGATGAATTCACTTCATAAGATGAATTCACAACAGAAAAAGTTTTCTTTTTTCGTTTATAAGATAAAATGGTAAAACTTAAAAAACAAATTAAGAGAATAAATGCACACGGATTCATTAAGGCTATGAAATCTGCTAAAAGAGCAGTAAATCTTCTGAAGGTAAGTAGCATCGGGTTTCATGGTTATTATATATTTTAGCTGATCAAAACTGTTGCCTAGAAAACCTTATAATTCGTGTTAATTAACTAATAATAAATAACAATGTTAATAAAATCGATCACACCAATTAAATATCCCCAAATTATCCCACAAGGATATAAGATAGTGGGGAACTAGTAGGGAACCTAGAATATAAATAAATATTTCTGACACTCACTCAACATTATCTAGCCCAAATTAAGTTTCTTTAAGAACTTGCGTTATGGATAATAGATAACTGATATACTTAAGAAATAAATAACATACATATTGAATAAATACATATTTTTTAAATTAAAATAAACTTAAATAAACATCCATGACTTAACGGCTAATATCTGTGTTCATTACACAAATATCCGCCGCCGCCGGGATTCGAACCCAACACCTCTGGCATAGAAAGCAATGTATGTTACCAATACACCAGCCGGTCGTATATAAATACATATACCTATAGAGAGAAACCCAGACCTTTTTTTTTTCTAGCAGCGTTAGAGTCCCGCACGGAACCGAATTCGCAACCTCACGATTTTCATGCTAGCGTCTTACACACTGCACCAGGAAGTTCGTCAACTGACTATATCGCACCTTTATTCGAGACAAAACTACGCGCATGTGGTTATTAGAGCGTTGTAAAAAGTACCTTTAAGAAAAGAAGCTACCACTGAGAATCTTTGATAATTTTACGTATTGCTTATGATTTTTGAGAATTAACAGAGACCCTAAGCTTGAGCTATAATGTAAGCTTAAAAAACTTTCATAATACGGTGCTTAATGTTAAAGACTTAAAGACCAAGACTGGACTGAAAAGCACACTGACTTTCTTGACCCCTATCTTTTATAAACTTTGGTTAAAGTCTCCGCACGGCGCAACGATGGGGTTTCTGTGAAAAGAGTCATGAGACTTACACGTCAAAGAAGTACTTGCTCACTCTACCTGCATGATCGATTTAACTATAAGCGTGTTAGATAATAAAAATTATATTATTACGTAACAAATATTTTCTGTACGCTTCATAGTGTTTCTATCTATCAACTATCATGTTTCCAAAATATAAGAAGCTGAAATTTTAGTTAAAGCCGTAAAGATTAACCCCTAAAAATAAATAATCGTTTATGATAATAGAGTGAATACTAATGAAGGGGCTGAAGGAAAATTGGCTATTGTGAAATGATGAAGGACCAGTAGCTTTATAATTTTACTAATTGCTAAATTACAAGTCCAAGTGTGACCATTCACTAGAAAGCAAGAAAATCATGAAAAATACCTTCAGTTAGACTCCCGTAGACAACTCTTAACAGAGTATATAAAATTGCTATCATTGCACACCTGGCTTAAAGAACTTCTTAAATATTTATCAGAATTGAGTTATTAAAAAAGTACAGATATTAAACATACCGTAGATCGCTATATGGTATCTCATAACACAAGCTTTGCTTACTTTGAGGCCATGTAGTTGGTGTTGTTGTCTGGGGATTTAAAAAAAAAACATAAATTCGCAAGTAGGACCGCTGGTCACATCGTTCTTACAACTTTCCGAAAGTCCATTATCAAGAACTGCAGAATTTTCCTATCTTATGAGGAGCAAGAAATAAAAAATGTTCCAGTGTCCTTTTTTTATGGTAAGTGAACATAAAGACACGTCCATCCACGAGAAACCTATTCATTCGACGCTTGAAAGTACCAGTCCTATACTGCCCAGGGAAAATAGACGCAGGCAGTTCATTCCAAACCTTGGCAACCCGTATCAAAAAGGAACTGTTTATCTATTTGTGTTCTCCATGATATCCTTATGACAACTAAGAAGTTTGTATGAATGACTGGGGATTTACATATATTTCATTTACTTTAATAATATCAATCCGCACAGAGTTAAAACACTACAATGTGTAAGCGTAGTTGAAAGACAATTTAAACAATTAAAACCCAAAAAAATAGTTGTGTTCCAGGTTACAAAATTCTTCAGATACCAGCACTTTGAATATCAAAGTGCTGACATTGTAAGATCTTTGATTTACACGTTGTCCACTTGTCTTGTGTGACATAATGAACATAAGGTATGTGTCTGGCATATTTTTAAATATTGAAAGCTATTATTCCATTATCAGGCCGAAAAAAAACAAACTAATTGGACTTTTAAGTAGACATCACTGACTTAAAAATTTATAGATCCTACTTACACTTACTTACTTCTGGATAACTTCAATGGTATTGTTATGAAGTGATATTAATAAGTAGATGATCAAATTCTTTGGATATACGTAAACTGTGATCATAAAATGTAATTGCTGTTGAGTTCTTGACGGATCGACCTTTTCAACCGACTTCGAAAAAAGGAGGAGGTTCTCAATTCGTCTGTATGGTTTTTTTTTGTGTCTTTGTTACACGATATTTCGGAAAATTATGAATTGTTTTTGAAAATTGTTGATTCATATGATAGAGGATATTTCATAGTTGGTCCCATTTAAATTTCATCGAAATCGGTAGAGTACTTCATTGAAAATTTTAAACTTTTGAAAAAATATGTATGATTTCGGAGAATGTTCATTATGTTGATGACACTCTCAACTCAGCCAAAGTTTTGACGTGAAGTCGGTTTTTTAATGCTCTGCATTCGTTGATTATATAGTGTAAAGATGTATACTATATGTTAGCAACCTACGAAATAAAGATGTTTTTAAAGTTGACTAAAAAATTATAATAATGGTGTCGGATTACTTTGCATAGATCTAAATATGCATATAATATTTGAATACTTTTTTCATATTTTATAACTCTACATAGAAAAGATCCGGACAATTAAAGTTGCGGTTAAAAACTTCTTCACGAATAATAATACTTTTTTTATAAGAGTTCAGAGTATCAGACCTTGGAATTCAGTTCTTCTAAATCAATTGCTATTTCGCCCTATGCCCGCCATGTTCACCATCTTCAACCTACCAAACCATGAGGTAAGATTGAGGTTACATGGTTAGGTCACCAATATAAAAGAAGACTGCTTAAAATAAACACAAACCTTCGTTAACTTTAAACTTTAACTTGAGTTTTACTTGTACTTGTGAGATTTTTTTTCAGCCAAGGAACCTTTGATAAATCACAGAGACGCCTTAAAGGAATCTCAAGAGGGGAGGAAGTTAGTACTCAGTTGTACGAAAGGGCGCGGGGGATAACCATGCCGACAGTGACACCACGGAGTGACTGCATAATCTAACAGTGTGGGACTCTTACCCACTAAACACCCGCTTGCTGATCTTTTGTCTTTCTGAGGTCAATTGATCGAAGACATGAGCAACAGCCAGTATGTCATAAAAAAGTATTTAAGTACTTCTCCCTTTATTAACTGTGTGAATCTAAATTATCTTATGTGGCACAAATGACCCGAAACACGATAGAATTATACGCGAAAGGTGCGGAATTCTTTGACGATTGTTTGCAAAAACTTGAGTCTGGATAGATAAAAACACATTCACCCAAGAAAAAAAATATATCCGATATCTGGGCATCACTAGCTGAGCTCAGTAAGTGAAGAAGTTGTGTAAGCCGAGTAACATATATATTTATTTAAATCTATTCGGAGTCCTAAAGACATACAAATATCACGGTCTATTAAGTCGTCAACGAAGAATTTCTGCAATAATATTTAAAGTAATTTCAATTTAAAGTGTGGCAGGTCTCCAAATCCTAAATATTTGGTCACAAGGCGGCTGGCTATATATCATGTTTTTGCCGGGCCGCAGGAATGCTCGGCTGTATAATTTGGACGGCCACCCGGCAACCGCGCGTCTGCCGCACCGCCCTACGTCTATATTATCAGTAAATAAATTCAAGCTTTGTCTTTGCCTCGTATTTCGTCTTGAAATTTTTGCTTTTGTTTTTTTTTCTTCCTTGGCCGTGGTCGGCACAAAAAACCAAGTAGAGGCGAAGTGGGTATAATTTATTTTATAGTCGGTTCGCTCGTAACTCGGCGGTTGCCGGCTGGACGCCGATTTATCCCCATCTCGAAGTAATTAACGTAAATGGATTGGCCGGCGACGAGGCGATGCCGCTGCGGAGCCGCAGTGACCGCCTCGCTGAACTCTCCCTCTCTCGCCTCCTGCTTATCTCCCAATATTCCACTGCATACTTATTTTATTCATGTATTGATAATTGTCCGCAAAACCTAATACGAGCCAATTAAAAAGTACTTTTTTACAAAACCGCAACTCGAATGAGATACAAGATGATATGAAAGTCGTAGTGATTACGAGCCTCGCTGGCCGCAGCTCAGGGACTTATCCCTGAGGGAATTATAATTGTTTTGCATTCCTTCATGATTATAAAAACAAAAGGGCTCGCGAGGCCCCCCGTGTGGCCCACGGAGCAGACTAAAGTCTGACGACTCGCATTCCCTTCACACAAAAAGCTACGAATGAATCGAAGCCAGTTTCGACTTGCCTACAAGTAGAAACTCATTATACTTTCAAACGTATTTTGTAGACATAAGAGAGATGAAGATTTTCTTTGATAAGGTTTTTTAAATGATTTGAGGTAATAAAGTGGTAAAAAATAAGCCCTTTATGCATAATTGAATTTAGAATTGAAAGAAAAAGTATTTTACGCAATTGGTTTTTTGTATGTTTGACCCTGTATAAGGAAATGACATATAGTTATCTGCTGATTTGCCTATGTTTAGAACTTGTTCTTGTTAACTATAAAATAAACAAGACTGCATATGGCTGATACTATAATGTCATCTAGCAATCACATTGTATGAGATCGCACGATTGGGCCATCGACCGCGGTCCTCGCTCAAATATTCCAAGTATGCACAAATTAAACTGGTTTTTTTCTTTGGATAGCGCTGTTATGTGGGCAGATAGGTATGTATTTTTGCATGAAAATGTGGTTGAATGGTTGACAGATAAAGCAGATGTAGAGATGGGGAGTCTTAAATGTGAAAAGTTTCGTTATCATCATGATTTATTGATTACAAACTACTTAAGTTTAGTCTAGAGATGTGAGGTGGGAATTTTAAAAACGATTTTCTTTCTTGATTGTAGTTCTGTAGTACAGGGTGACTGTATGAAATAATGTAGAAATTTATTGTTATTGCAAAAATCTAAATACTTTAACTAGGATGATAAAGGATACATCACATGGTTCAATAAAAAAGTCTTCATTTCTTTCTAAGAGAAATAACAAGACCAAGCTTTTCCAGTTGAAGCCCTGGGTCAGCGACGCGTAAGTTATTTTACCTTCTGTATTTAACGATGTCCATTGACCGGGAGTACATCATTCCCTTTCGATTCGTGGACAACATCGTAGCCATGGCTCTGCAGTATCTGCAGTCCTTGAGTAAAATGATCTTAGTGGAGCCTCGCAGGGAGTACTTAGATCTTAAAATGAACATGGACTAGACGAAGATCATTTCGAACATCCATGTTTCACCCGATCCTGTACAACTTGCAGTCTCAACGAAGTTGTGCACAATTACCTATGACAAATAAAAACTTAGGAAAAATAATATAGTTAGGTGACTCGTCGAATCCAACTCGGCTAGACCTTTCGGTAATCTCCGTAAAATCTTTTCGTTCCTGATACCGCAGTATCTGAAGACAAAAGTTTTTGACCAATGTGTTGAGCCAGTGATGACTTGCGATACTTAGAAGTGGTCGCTAACTATGTGACTAATGTTATTGGAATTATTAATGGGACTCACATTTATTGTTGGAGGTGTTAGTTTCTAACTCTCATGGAGTCCTTTATCAGGGGTGAGCTTGAGCTAACTATGAGCTTTATAATCGACTCATTGCCGCTTCGTAGGCAATGGCAGAGCTTTGCTTAAAGTTTCTCTGTGAGATCGACTCATTAATGAGGAGATATTTATTTAATTACCCTTTATTATACTCAAAATAAATTCAAAACAAAAAAAAATTAAGGAAACAAAGGAAAGAAGATACGCAGGTGAACCAAAGTTACTGACATAGCCAAAAGGGTTGAAGACGTGTAAGTTCTAAGACAAAAAAATTGTTAATTTATTTAATGAATACGCCGAGATTAAAATATGAAGCATTTGTTAATTTTATTGGTACATAATACAAAAAATGGTTTAATTATAGCAAAATATAAATAGACGAGTTTCTCGAAAAGCTAGTAGAATCAACAACAACGATGACCTTACCAATACAAAGTTACGTCAATGTTCGAGTTTGACGCAAAGATGCCAGTTTGGTCGTATATTGCAGAATATATTTTGAAGAATGTACGTGTGCATATTGTTAGGCATCTCCGTCTTTTTCATTAATATGACGACAACTTTGGCGATGGGGTAAGCCTATCTGCCTCAGACGCAAGTGGTAGCGGGTTCGACACCCGCACGAAACAAGAAAAAAAAATGTTCCGTGTCTGGCTGTTTATCTATTTATGTATTTATATTCTAGGTTTCCCCCCTAGTTCGCTAAATGGTATCCCATAACACAAGCTATGCTTACTTTGGGGTCATGTTGTTGGTGCGATTGTCTGGGGATTTTCAACTGATTCAAAAAAGGAGGAGGTTCTCAATTCGTCTGTACGTTTTTTTTTGTGTCATTGTTACAGGATATTTTGGACAATTACGAATCGATTTTGAATATTCGATTTTGATACTTCATTATTGGTCCCATATAAATTTCATCGAAATCGGTTGAGTAATTTGTTGATCATTTCAATTTTTTTTTAGCCGCTTGTAAATTTCTTAACCATCAATAGACCAAAATAGATCGTTACTAGCTTCTTTTCCTGGTCCATTTTCATGTCCGCTAAACCTAATACGATTTGGACTAGCTCAATGTCTACAGTGTGTATAAAACAAAGATTTATTTAAAATACCCAAATACATTCATACATACATTACTCCACACCTGTATCCCTTATGGGGTAGGCAGAACACGAGAGGTTATAAAACCATCTTATGTCACGTTTGACAAATTTGGAGGCATTTTAATGATGAAGTGAGACTATTTCAGGGAAAGGGGGCCAGCCTGTCGCCCACAAAAAAACCTCCCATAACATCTCTTAACTGAAGAAAATCGGCTGGTACATTCTATGTTTTTCTTTTGCTCCTAGTCCGGCACGGAAGGAATTACCCAAATAGACAGACAAAATGTGTATCATCAAAGAAAAGCTTTAGCAGTCTATTGATATGAAGACGTTACTTGGGGGTTTTCGAGTTTTTTAAATTAAAAATATTAATTCGGAATCGATTAAAATTAATTATGGTGTAATGGCCATTTTGGTACATTACTGGTTTTTTGTTAAGTATATTTTTTGTTGTCTTTAGATATAAGTAGAATTATTTTATTTATTTTTTGTAAGCAACAAATTTTTGTACCAAATAAACGGTTTACTTACTTACTTAATGCTAGTATCAGGCGTACATAAAAGTTTACTTTTTTATAATTTAATATAAATAACTTAAGGTTATTAGTAGTGGTCGTTTTTATTTTTATTTTATTTTATTTTTAAATACGGAGCAGCTAAAACCATAGTTTTGTAGACATAGTACTATTGACAAGATATTTTTTGTCTTTAGGTAAATCTAAATATAAAAAAATATGTAAATACTTTTGGGGTACAATTTATGAAGTCATTATCAAAGATTTAAATCCATAGATTTGCCCGTACGTGTCTTAAGATTGTCATTTTTACTCACACAAGCACGGCGCGTCCACGTCAACAAACGTCATAGAATAAGATCAGATGTAACTTACGCTGAAAATACGCCAAAAAGGATTACAGAGTAATAAAAATAAAGATAAATATTTATAAATCGTTTATTTATTAAAAACATACCTGAAGGATTGTTAACTTAACCTGCAAAAAGCACCAACTGCTTAATTTGTTGGCGTTCTATTGTTTGTGTTTTTTTTAAATCCAATAAATGAAGCTATTTCAGCTATTTAATGAGCTAAATTCATTTTTTAGCCCTGGAAAGTAAAATGTAACAAAAGGTAAGATTATAGAAAAAAATAATTTACTGTCGTTGCACATTACAATTCACGTTCAACGCGACCGCCTTTGTTTTGGATACATTTTCGCATTATTCAGTGAAGCCTAGTTTTTACTGCAGCAATGATCAAATTTCTTCGCATTTCATTTGCCGCGTTGATTATCCTGTTTCTATGCATCAGCAGATGCCATTGGATGTGGCTCACCGTATACGAGTCTTTCATGTGCCTCCACACATAAAAATCATGGAGGTTAGGTCCAGACTTCTGGCTAGCCAAGGTGAAGATCTTCCTCGTCCTATCTAGTTCCCTCACACTCCTTCGAAATTTTTCAGGGCAGCCATCATATTGGAACCATATGTTCCATGGAAGATTTATGATTATGGAAGATTAAGGAAGATTTGTCTCTGAACCAATAAGGTTCAGAGACAAATCTTCCATGAAGGATTTTCTCCTCTCAGGAAGTTTTCGTAGTGCTCAATACAAATTATCAGTAACAAAATAGGGTCTAATCAAATGTTTGGAAATGATTACCTTGTTATACCTTGTTGGGTAGCTGACAAAACGAAGAAGTTTTTAATTAAAAATTATTAAATAAAACCGTTATGATTTAAAATATGTTAATATAATGACCTAATATATTTACATTAAATAGTCAAAAAATACGACGGCTTTGTAAAGTAAAATAAAAACTTCAAAGGTTCTCTATTATGATTTTAATAGGTTAAATAAAGTATTGAGTTGATCTTTTATTTACTATCTGATTATTTGCTCTTTGGCGGCCGGCCGCTTCCTTGCCCGACAAAATCGAGAAATGCATTAAATAATATAATAATTACTAACGCATGAAAATTAATATCTTTATTCTTGTTTGTATTGCGAATTATATTTTTATCCCCCCGAAATGAACAAACAGCATAATTAAGTCTTTATGTAAATATTTTAAGCAAAATAATCTATGTGAACGTGCACGACAAGCGCTCGTTAGAAACTGTCACAAGACTTGTGCATGCACCTCTTTCAGTAATGACAATATTTCTTTGGTCATTATTAATTCAGGCTTGTACAAGATGACTACATATCAACTCACTTACTATCAGGTGAGATTGAGGCCAAACAGTTTAGTATCAAATAAAAAAAATTACAAAGCGTCACATAAACAGAGCGACTCTTTTTGCACCGAGTTTTGACGGAACCCTAAGATGATTTCATTTCAAGCAATTAAAGTTACACGAACATATTCTAAGAGAAAATCTCTACACAGAAAATTGAATTGCGTTCCACACACAAAACACCATTGAGTACCTGCCTACTTTTTTAATGACATACATTTTTGAAATTATTTGAAAGTAGCATGCACGATATATTGCACGTCACAAATACGCCGTGGTCGCGTGGCGGAGGTGTGACTTCTCGAATGAGGTATCAATTTATATGGACTTTCACTGAAGGGCCATCGGCGATTTTAGGGTTCCATAATAACAGTGCAAACAGAACCCTTTTATTAAGTCTCCGTCCGTGGTCTGTAAAAGGTAGATATCATGTTATTTTTTAAAGAATATAACTAAGAACTAAGACGCCCAGTTTGGCGATGGGGTAAACCTGTCTGCCTCAGACGCAAGTGGTTGCATTTTCGATTCCTGCACGGAACAAGAAAAAAAATCCGTGTCTGGGTGTTTATCTATTTATGTATTTATATTCTAGGTTCCCCCTAGTTCGCTACATGGTATCCCATAACACAAGTTTACTTTGGGGCGATGTAGTTGGTGTGATTGTCTGGGGATTATCATTTTTTGATTTTTTTAAGTAAGACGAATTTCTTATATTCTACGATAAGCTATTGAAGATTAAAAACACGATTAGAAACACGTTTTTTCATTGTTTTACGGGTGTAACCACATCAATTGATTTCGATCGGTTCTTTTAGCCTAGTAAAAACTATCGACAGACGTTGACTGTTCCATTCTGCCACCGGCCACGTTCGATCGATTGGTGTAGTAAATGTATCAATGTAATCGCACATTCCTTTGTCACTTTCAAGCTGGACCTAACTTCCTTAAAAATATCAAGGTCTACCGGGTCACATGTAATTTTAATACCACCAGATATATGATTGTTTTATTTTTGAAAATGAGTAAAACTATTATGGAAATTATGCTTAGGGATAAAAGCTTCATATAAAAAACACATAATAAAGGTTGTCTAAAATAAAAGATTTCAGCAACACTGTTTAATTTGCGAATAAAGCACAATAAAAAAAGTGTTATAGTAATTTTTAGGTATTTATGGAGATGCATGCTATTTGGACGCCACGGAGGAGCTCCTAGATAAACTGGAACGTCTACAAAATTTATCCATACGTTACATCTTCGGACTTAAAAAGTACGATCATGTGTCCGTCTATCGCAAGCAACTGCGTTGGCTTCCAATACGGCAACGTCGTGATACTAGAATTTTATGTCTCCTTTATAACATCCTGTACAATCCATCGGCCCCTCCCTATTTGCGTGAAAGATTTTCTTTCGCTCATCCTCCGAATGCGCTATGCAGAGCACATAAGCGTACTTTCCTGAAGATGCCTACGCATAAGACTAATTACTTGTCATACTCCTTTTCTGTCCATGCAGTCAAATTGTGGAATGCACTTCCCCACGATATCCGCGAGTCTAAATCATTGCCTGTTTTTAGAAAAAGAGTCCGAGAACACTTCTTTTCTCAACTTTTAGTAGATTGTTAACAAAAGTACAATCGACTAAAAGTTTTGTCTCGCAGTGCTGCTTGCAAAGTTGTGCCAATGGTACTTGTCATATATTTAATGCAATCGACATAAAAACCGCTTCCGTCTTTTGTCTTTTTCAAAAACAAGAAAATATCTATAATGCGACGGTGTCTGTTTCAAAATATAGTACTGTGATTGTACCATCTTTTTATAACTTCTTTATCAGAAGAATTCACCTATGAACTTGGAAATATAAATTTGCAAATATATATTTAATATAACAAAATATGGAACTATGTATGTATGTAAGTAATATTATTTCTAGTTTTTAATGTACCTACCTTTTTAAGAATTCTATAATTAATTATATATATATATATATATATATATATATATATATAAATTAGAAAAGTAAGTTTTTATTTGTGTAAATTAGGTTAAGTATTTGTTTTGTTCTGGGACTGACTGAAAACCAGCGCTGGTTATTAAGTATGACTACATACTTATGCCAGCAACATGCTGAGTCTGTTCCTTTTTCCCCACTGTACATAATATTAAATATGTTTAAATGTAAAAATAGAAGTTATATGTCTGTGTTGTCTTTGTGGGAAATAAATGTTTTCTTTCTTTCTTTCTTTCTTTCTTTCTTTCTTTCTATATGAAAATTTTAAAATATAAAAAAATTAAGATATTTTATTTAATTCCGCTAATCAAAGTACTGGCCCAAATTATCCATACAATTTTGACATTTATGTTTGTGAAACTGCTGGAATTTTTTGTCCTTTTAAAAAATTTCGAAGAAAAATTTTGAGAAAAGTAGAAATTTTGTTGGGGCGAGGTTCAACGATTACGGTTACGATGAGCTTCTAGCTGTAATCCTTGCCACTTAACGATAACACAGTTACTAACTTCATGACAGACGTCTGAAGACGTCGCACTTCGTCGTGTAGTCTTGGTTGTTGAAGTGCGAGAGTCACCATCAGTGCTTACCACCATTATAACCCTTTGTATAGAGCCCACTGCAGGGCTATGAGTCTCTCCCCTGGGTGATGAAGAGGTTTAGGTCATAATTCGAAGTCGTCGTGGCGCCGCGGTTACTGTGTGTATGAAGTGGTCGTGGCGCCGCGGTTACTGTGTGTATCAAACGATATCACAGGTTAAGCAACGTTTGGCGCGGTCGGTACTTGGATGGATGACCGCCGACCGTTCATTTCTCACGGCGACTTCCGTGCTTCGGAGGGCACGTTAAGCAGTCGGTCCCGGGTGCTGTATACTTGAATACAGTAGTCGTTAGGGTTTGTTAGAAGCCATTACGGCGCCCTGAAAATTCTGACATCCACCAACCAGCACTGGGCCAGCTCGGTGGATTATGGCCTAAAACCTCCTCGTCACCCAGGGGAGAGACTCATAGCCCTGCAGTGGGCTCATTACAAAGAGTTGTGGTGATGGTGATGAGATCATAATCAACCAAGCTGAGCCAGTGCTGGTTAATGGATGTCAGAATTTTTAGGGCACCGAAATGGCTTTAGACAAACCCTAAAGACTGTATACAAGTATTAAGCACCTGGGACCGACTGTTTAACGTACCCTCCGAAGCACGGAAGTCGTCGTAAGAAATAAATGATCAGCGGCGGTCACCCATCCTAATACCGACCGCGCCGTAAGTTGCTTAACCTGCGATATCGTATTATGCCACTGCACCACGACGAGTTTAGTAGTTACAATTTTATTCTTAGCAATAGACTACTTAATAATGTTTTTAAGTTTTTTTGCATTGAAAATGCTCAATTATTCTTAAATAAATGAAAAATGTGATAAATAAAAATTATCCGACCAGGATTCGAACCTGGGACCTCTCGTTTGCCGGACGAGGGCTCTTCCACTGAGCTGCCGGGAATCCTGGTCGGGTAATTTTTATTTATCACATTTTTCATTTATTTAAGAATATACTACTTTCTTCATTTTTGTGCCATTCGGTAAGCAGCTGTGATGCCCAAGTGAGGCACTGGTCTATAAGGCAGCCACCATCACCTTTCTATGAGTACCTAATCTGTTTTGTAGTGCACGGTTTAGGTGTAAATTACGGGTCCACCCACTTAGAAAAAAGCGTACAGTTTTCGTACAACATCAATTTTTCATTGCAGATAACAATTCGATTTTTAAAATTCCCTCGTTCCTACCGATTTACTAGTTGCTATGCATGCTTCGACGCGTAAGTCTCGCAGTTGGTCCCTGAGTTCATTGCCCACTTATCTAGGTTTTTGTCTTTCCGATTTGATGAAGTGCTTCACTATGGTTTTGACACTAACTCCAAAGCCAAGCAAGTTCAGCCTTACATAAGCCCGGCTTTCACATAAATGTATTAGATTGCACACCAATTCAAAGATAATTAAAGCTGAAAATGCTGGTTATTAAATGTCCAATTTCACAGACCTATCATTATATTGAAACAGTTTTACCAAATATTTCTTTCTAAAATCATAAACGCAATTACTTTTCAAACTCGAGTGATACTTAGTTAATAGCATAACATCGCACTCTTCAAAACAGTAGCCACAAAGTAAACAAAAACTGAATCGATGTAGATATATCGATTCGGTAATAGATATTTTCAGATTAAAAAAAAAACCGTAAATGTGAAGATGTGATCGAAAATGGCATTGCTGGAAAACATTAAATATCAAGGAAAGTTATCTCTTACAAATGACAACAAAACAGTTTTTAATACACTTAACGTATTATTGACTAATACTGGCATTGTAGTTAAAAAACACCGATCTAAAAATCGATAAAAAAGAGTTCAATGTAGTTAAATAACGTACTTATACGGAATAGTTTACTCTTGCGCATCTCAAAAACCGGTGTTGCGCAATAAGGTCGGCGCCAAGGACGCAAACACAGGTCGTTGCCAGAAATAATTCGCTCTTACATCTGGCTAGCATAATTATCGGCTTCGGTATAATGGGTTGTACTAAATATGGTTTGAACATGGAATACTATGGACGGCCTTTGATTAGCATTGATCAATTAATGTTTGATGCGGAAAATCGTTTTTTTTTTTATTGTAGACTAAACCATTCGATCATAAGTGAAGTGAAGGTCGAAGATGAAAGCAACTGGCTCTTCATAAAATATTGCCGGAACACAACACCGCCGGAGCGGTGATATTTGACTGCAGATTTTATGTGAAGGGTGGTCGCTAGCCAGTCAGACTCAGATTAGTCATCTTTTATGACACGTATATCTAGGGGCGGTAGGACTAGTCTAAGCTTCACGAGTCAGGCCAGGCCAGTTAAGGATGGGGGGACCGAGAAGGAGATCCGCTTACCTTCTCCCTCCCGATAGCCAGCCGTAGTGGGTGAGGGGACCTGCTGCGGCTATTAGGGCTACGTCGGTCGGGGACGTGATTGCACGTTTTCCTCCAGTAAAAAAAAGCCAGTTAAGATTGCTTTAATGTCACTTCTTAATGTCACCGTTTGGATAATTTAAAATTGATTATTTCTGAGAAATAAGGTTTGGGAAAACGTAACATTATTCCGATGCAACATTATTCTTTTATTTATTTATTCCGTACAAAAGTCTTTCCCAATGAATGATGAACATCATTCTAGTTGCCATCAATCAGCTCAGCAATCGGTTGAGTTTAGGGTACAAATAAAACGCATTTATAACGTCCTGTAAACTTATGAAGTATTTATTGGAATAAATTTTATCATCATCATAATCAATAGTCTGTAGCAACCGTTCAAGGGGGAACGGTGGGGTATGTGGGGATGATTCATCAGAAGGCTGAACCGACCCACTAAAAACCTCCAGGTGTACCTCCCCCGCCATAATTGGAGCCCACGGTATCGCCAGTGGCATTGCTCGCGAGCCCCGGCAGATTGCGCTCAGCCTGAGCCGTGCGCTCCCCACGTAGGAAATGGCCCAGTACACGCGGCCATTTCCCCACTCATAGCCTGTATAGCCGCAGTAGGTCCCCTCACCCGCCACGGCTGGCTATCGGAAGGGAAAAGGCGACTCCTTCTCCACCCTACCCTCCGCCCGGCCTAACCTTACTTAAAACCTAACCTAACTTAAACCTAACCTAAAACCAAACCTAAAACCAACCCTAAAACCTAACCTGACACCTAACCTAAAACCTGACCTAAAACCTAACCTAACCTAAAACCTATCCTATCCTAAAACCTAACCTAACCTAATACGACGGCCAGGACGCCGAAGCAATCCAAGACCGCCCACCCCAGAGCATCCGGTGCACGACCAGAGCTTGCCGCCGCTGTGTCCTCATCGGTCCACACTGCTAATCAGAAAGGACCCACCCTGAGATGGCGCAGCTGCCGCCCAATGCGGACAGACGCAGCGCGCCACCACCCCCACCGTAAGTGTGATTTCGCTTCAACCGATCGCTGGATTGCGACAAGCTATTGAGCCCCCCCCGCCACGACAAGGCACACTCTACTTGGGGGGGGAATTCTGAACATACCTAGCATTAACCCTTTCTATTAACTTGCAGGTTAAGAAACAAATCGAATTGAATGATTGTTTTGGTTACCATCACCTGGACCTGAAAAATCTTAGATGCCCTTTTTTTTCAAAACAAACTCAAAGCAGTCTTGTGGGATTCCTACAGGGTTTGCCTGGCTAACGACTACCCTTCATATAAAAATTACTACCAAATCCCACCACTCCGAAAGTGATGTGTTCCGGCAATGCCTCATGAAGAGCCAGTTCCTTCATGAGCCATTTTATTCGGCGTTATGTACTCTTACCGTTAGAGTTATAAGAAACCCCAGTGCTTTACTCTTAATTTCGAGACTTGAGTCATTTTTCAAGACTATGATTGGTTAGTCGCATTGAGTCCGAGTCCTTTGAGTCTTCTGAGTCTTCCGAGTCCTTTTGAGTCTTTTAAGTTCTTTGAGCTAGACTGAGTCATGAACTTGACTTGGTGTATTTTATTATCCAATGTTGTGCGGTGTTTGCACCACTGTTAAAAAACGGCTTATTAACGTCATCCCGTTGGTACGTAACCCTCGGAAGCTATTACTCTCGGTATTCATTTCAGTCCGGTTATAGTAAATGAAATTAAATTGACCTTAAAGTAAAAGTTGTGTTGAAACATTGTGACATTTTGATTTGGTGTTTAAGTTTTATTAAGCTGTTGTATTGCTAAACTATACGGAGGACACAGTCATGAGGTCTTTTAAAAAGACTTAGTTTTTGAGTTCTTTTTGGCAGAGTCGAATCTTCAAAACAAAACCCAAGTCTTATTAGATTTACAACTCTACTTACCGTACGGTAAGATTTAGGCCAAACACTGGTTAGGGACAAATGTAAAACAAAATCAGATGAAAATAAGATAAATCACAAGATAGCCTCTCGTGGCCACGGTTCGTGTAAAGACACCTTAAAAAAATATTAAATCAAATGCGATAAAAAACTCTTTTTTTATCAAATGTAAAAAATAAAAATAAAAACATTATTCGTCGTAAGGTGAACAGTTTCATTATAATTATATACATACATACATAACGTCACGCCTGTATCCCTTATGGGGTAGGCAGAACACCAGAGGTTATAGGACCATCTGATGTCACGTTTGACAAATTTGGAGGTATTATAAAGATGGAGAAAGACTATTGTAGTGACAGGGGGTCAACCTATCTATATGACCTAGCTATCGCCCACAAAAACGCCTTTAAAACCTCTGTCCCTTAACTGACTTTTACAGTATGCCCGGGAAGAGAAGCATCTGGCACATTCTTCGTTTTTCTTTCGCTTCCATGCTGGACTGGGAGCGAAAGAAAAACGAAGAATTTCTCGTTTGTATATAGTATTTAATTAATAATTATATACTATATACCATCGAGTTTTGAATACAAACATTAAACTATGAACACAAACAACTCTCTAATCCATCAATGTAAAACTCTATTTTGCTACACTATTGGAAATTTATTGAGATAACCTATTCGGATTTTCTGAGAATTGTCGTTTGAAAATTATCTTCCAACTTATTATACAAGGAACACAACAAAGATGTTTTAGTTCATTATAATTATTGACGTAAATATTTACAATAAGACATTATTAATGTATAAATAGATTTATAGCAAACTTCATATTATCAGTAGTGTGTTTATATGTGTTTTTAAATGATATTACTATTTTGGCACTATTAATAAATAAATAACGTTGTAAATTAGAAGTTTGTTACCTTTTTAGGAAATCGGTGAACTTCACTTTTATATTTTTTTTATTTACTGGTCTAGAAAATAAAGGTTATAGAACAAAGGCGGTTAAAACCTGTTTCATTTACTCTAAGATGTTTCCATAGCTTCAAATCACGATCCACGAATGTTAAATTAAGTCATCAATAAAAAAAAAACTTAAGAAATATGAAACATATATTACATAGATAGGTATTCAATATATAAATGACTTGTCAACTAATATCTCTGTTCATCAAACCCTCAAATATCAAACCCCAACCGGGATTCAAACCTAACATCTCTGGCATAGAAGACAATGTTTTTACCACTACACCAGCTGGCCCCCGAACAGATCTTGTTACTGCAAGCTTTGCCCTAACTGTGGCTCTCTTTGACGAACCGCTTTAACCTGAAAGAGTTTGTTGCCTGAGCCGCGGAGTGATTGCTGCCGAAACAGTTTTTGTATAGATTTTTCTATCAAAATACTTATGAAAAATGGGTATGGATTGTTATTTCTTCTCCAAGCTAATGGAGATTTCTGGAAAAAGATATAGGGATTGGACGGTGGGGATTATTGGAATAATTCGTTGAATCCCAGCCAGGCTATTTAAGACACACAGTATCTCAGTGTATTCAAAACAAAATTTGGCTTCGCAAGTCACGTTCGAGCACATGAGCGAAGACAGAATCCGTGCAACTGACAGGGTGTCGCCGTCGACGGATACGTCTGGGAGGACATCATCATCATATACTGAGACAAGCCACCGCGCGCGGTTTTACCCGCGTAACTTTTGATCCCATTGGAATTTCGGGATAAAATATAACCTACAACCTTCCTGAAGAGTTGGGCTATCAAATGCAAAAAGAATTTTTCAAATCCCACTTGTAGTTTCTTTGATTAGCGCGTTCAAACAAACAAACAAAAAAACAAACTCTTCAGCTTTATATATTAGTATAGATAAGGCTGTATTTACTCCCTTTTGGGTATGTGGTCTCCGGTCTTATGTATTTTTAATTTGCACACATAATTGGAGTGCCAGTTCGGGTAATTTATAATTCGTGAAAACTATATAATGTTAAGCACTTCTTGTTTAGTTTGATTTTCAAACTTGTTTATTGTTTATTGACACATAGAAATAGATCCATAAAACAATGGTTGATCCATAAATTCATGACCGACATTTACAGCTGCTGTAGAACGTTTACATCAGTTCCGGATAATAAATACCTTAGGTTATTGAGTTCCGTCATCAAATTACAAAAGACTAAATATAATATTTATAGTAAACTTATCATGTTTGTCTTAGCTTACCAGAAACTTTGAAGAGAGAGATTCTGCGTTTTTCATAGGCAATTGGAATGCTACTACCTTGATGCACAAAAAGGTTAAGAGAAATACACTCCTGCACTTTTCTTTTTGTTAATATAGTTTTATACTTTGAATACTTCAAAACTAAATACTGTATCGTCTATTCTCAACAACCTATTTCGATAATTTTGAGTCTACAGATTCAGCAATTCTAATTGTACATTGCTCAGAACTTAGGGTTTTTTAATAAGTTCCACTATCAGTTATAAATCGTTATTATTATTAGGTTAAATTTATCTTCATGATTTCTTCAAACTCTTACATCCATTCTTTTATTCGTGTTCGATCTTATAAGCTGGCTTCATATCATTCTTTATCTTATACCGTACGTAATAAGTTCCTATTTATTATTGAAAACTAAATACATAGTTTCTTGTTAAAGAACAGGAAGTATCTCTAAGGCTGTATTTAATCTATAACGAGCTTTTTATGCGGTTTTAATATAATAATTATAGTTAAATTATAGCGATCTACAAAGCCTGCAGATATACCGACATGATTTAGATCATAATTAAACTGTGACTCTAAAAGTAATACGCTATATTTAAAAAGGATTTGAACGTAATTTTGCTTCCATGCTGCACTGGGAGCGAAAGAAAAACATAGAATATGCCAGCTGCTTCTTTTCCCGGGTATACGGTGGAAAGATAAGGAGTCATTAAGGAATTAATGTCGGAAGAAGGAATTCAAGCTAAGGAATTATCAAACCTATTATTTGCTGGATAACCGTATTCTACGGATGCGTGAATGTTCTATATTCGTATCTCCAAAATTACGTCGCATACAATTTTAGGCTTTCATTTGGGAAGACGAACTTTATCCGAAAGATATATTAGGCCCTTATATATGAAATTGGCGTTTTGTATAGGAGGAATAAAAGTCGTTTTTTTTTAATATAATATATTTATTTTATCAAATTATGATCCATTGCTATCTTTGCACTTCTGCCATCTCATAGGTAGTTAATTTATGCCTTTTCTAAAAAATACATTAGGAAGGGAATCAATAAAATCTTTGAAGGCGGTTTGGATTGCCTCATCGGAGTTGAATTTTTTCCCCTGCAAAAAGTTATCCAAATTTCTAAAAAAATGGTAGTCTGTTGGAGCAAGGTCCGGGAAGTACGGTGGATGTCTTAAACATTCCAATTGAAGCTCCTTTAATTTGGTAGCAGTCTGTTCTGCAGTGTGTGGTCTTGCGTTATCCTGAAGTAGCAGTGGCCTTGAGCGATTGACCAGTCTCGGTTGTTTAGCGGCTAGTTTATCCATCATTATTTGGAGCTGACTACAGTAAATATCTGCAGTAATCGTCTGGCCAGATTTGAGGACGCTGTAGTGCACCACACCAGCACTAGTCCACCAAGCGCTAACCAATAACTTTTTTTCTAGTAAATTTTCTCTTGGGGCAGAATTTGGATCACCGGGGTTCAGCCATTGCAAGCTGCGCTTCCTATTGTCTTAGAGTATCCACTTTTCATTACAGGTAATGATTCGATTTAAAATCCCTTCATTATTGTACCGGTTCAGTAATGTAACACAACAGTCGTCGCGCGTTTGTCGGTTTGCTTCACTCAATTCATGTGTGAATCGTTATTATTAATGATATCCCACCAAAAACATAAATGAAAAAAAATATGCTTGGCTGTGCTTTGCCGCAAAAAGAATGGAGATCTAAATGAGTGCCAAGTTCTATGCAAAATCGAAATATGTACACTCGAGTGCAAAAAAATTGACTCACTTTATACTTTCCCACTAAAAGGGTAAATAAATCGTAAATTTCATTTAAGGTAATAAATTTCATAACTCGTATGTTTTAGCTTTAGTACAAATTTTTTGAACTTGAACTATATCAGTCCATAAAACAGGCTGTTTAACTTTTAGCGTCCTAAAACTTACAAACCACGAAGATAAATTTTAAAGAAAAGACAACATTAGATCAATATTTTTTATTATTTTTAGATGAAAAACCATTTGAGTATTTAATGTTACCGCCCCTAGCTTGGATGCCGGCTCTTAGCGGTTCTTCATCGACTCAATAGGTGTTCCACTCTTCTTGTGGTATGTTATCCCATTCCTCCATTGGCGCTGCTTGAAGCTCAGATCTTGAACCTGGTGCAGGATCTCATGCCCGGATTGTTTTCTTAAGTTCATCCCAAAAGTGCTCATTGGGATTCAAGTCTGGGCCCCGAGATGGCCAGTCCGAAACAGATAAATGTACCTCTTGTAAGTACTGCAGCACGACTGCTGCACTGTGATCTTGCATCAGGATGAAGTTTTAGCCAACAAAACCTGCAAATAGAATGACGTAGTCGCCTAAGATCTCCTCTATATATCGTTCCGCAATTAATCCTATATAACGGCCAGTTTCTATAAAAACCAGTTCAGTTTTTGCTTCTATTGAGATGCCTGCCCACACCTTGCAAGAACCTCCTCCATACGCAACAGTTTCTGCTATGCAGCATTGCGCGTATCGGTCCCCTGACCTTCTGTACATGCTTCTCCTTTTGTCACATCCGTGTAGACACACTCTGCTGTCATCGGAGAAGAGTACAGTCCGCCATTGATCTTCGGTCCAATCAACGTGTTCTCAAGCGAAACCAAGTCGAGCTGCTCGTTGGTTGGGGGTTAATTTGGGACCCGTTGCTGGTCTTATTGATCTTAGAGAGCTGCCTTAAGACGTTTTCTCACATTTCAGGAGCTGACAGCTACTCCACGCGTTTCTATGAGCTTCTGTTGGACTTGAACTAAAGTGAGAGAACGATTTCTCATCGAATTGCTGACGGTGACTCGTCGTCTCTAGCCGATGTGCATCGTTTTCTTCCAGAACCTTGTCCCTGGTTACAGCCACCAGTTTCAGAGGTTAAAAGAAGGTTAGATTTGACATGGCCAATTTTTATCAGAATTAAAATGTTGAATAACTTTATGTAATGATTTTTTATAGAGTTTGTCATTTTTTCATTCTATTATTAAATGCCTCAATAATTTGATCCTTGGACTGTTTTATTTCCTTAAAGTAATCCGTGTCAATTTATGTTTAAAGTTTCGTTCAAAGGTGAGAATCAGGTGGAAAATAGCTGGTTGGGTGAAGTAAGCCTATGCTAACATTAAATGCAATTCAAAATTATTAAAATGCACTGTTTTATATTTATTTTAAATTAAATTAGAAGAGCTATCAAATTAGATTAGATAGATTTAAGGATAAGTGTTATGTTTACTGTAAGATATCCGGATGCAAGATTCCCTGGCTATAAATTGTTATTGTGTATTTTTAAATGATTATTGCTGTTAAGTTTCTTGCCACTTCTTCTCAACAGATCGACTTTCCGAAGTGGTGGTAGATTCAGTTCAATTTGTAAATTGTTTGACTTATTTCAAATGTATTTAAATACTTACGAAATAAAGAAAAATTCGACTTTGAATTTTATCACTTTCATCTCAATATAATATGACCGAAAGAGTTAATTGCGATGAAAATTTGAAATACAAAGCCGTGGTTCCAATTTCTTATCTTTATTTATACAATAAAGCAGAAGCGTGTATATTATATGCGCGTTAAAATCTGTTACCTAAGGTTGGTTGGTAAGGTATTTTCTATCAAGTTATTCTTAAGAAATGAAAATCTACTCAGGCAAAACCAAGCGAAATACTTAGTTTCTACTACTACTGCTAAAATATATTCAAAATAAATTTCACAAAATAATATGAATTTGGAAAAAAATTTAAACATCCGTATTTTGTCCTTTGAAAAGAACCATAAACTTTGCTTTCTACGTTATTACTGAAAAAAGTATCTTAGAGAACGGCACGTCCAAATACCTATGTACAAATTCGTATTTATAATTGTAAATTAATTCTGAAATAGGTTTTTATCAAACCTTAACATAATTACGAAATAATATTCAAAAGATGAAAAATCTTCACAATTAATTTAAGTGACAGAGCTGTAAGTCAGCAAACAAATGACCAATTTATGAAAATAACCGAAACAGTATAATTGTTTTAGAAACGTTTTTCATAGGCGATACTCAACTCATTATATAGTCACATCTGTGGATGTAGGCTCTATCGGAGTGAAAGTGGCAACTAGTCTCTTGTAAACGAAGGCCGACCGGCGCGCACGCAGTGAAAAACGTCACACGTTTGAAGTGTTTAGTCCATATCTTCCATGTATATTGTAGTATTTTTGGTTAGTTTAAAAACGCATAAGGACATGGATAGGTGTCGTTTTTGAAGTTACTAACAGGAAGGCAATAATTAACTATTTTTTAAACTGAAGTTAATTTTTTTTTTTTTTTTATAAGTGACTAAACCCGCGTTTGACCTCAATCTCACCTGATGGTAAGTGACGATGAGGTCGAAGATGAAAGCACACGGGTTTAGGAAGAAATGAATACAAAATGCCTGTATTTAGGGTTTATTTAATATTCAATTAATAATTAGTATATAGTATAGTATGTGTGACATGACAGGAGCTTATTCTAATATATAAAATTCTCGTGTCACAGTTTTCGTTGCCATACTCCTCCGAAACGGCTTGACCGATTTTGATGAAATTTTTTGTGCTTATCCGGTATCTATGAGAAACGGCCAACATCTACTTTTTTTTGTTTTTTTTTTATTTATATGGCAAAACAACGTTTGCCGGGTCAGCTAGTCTAATATATAAAATTCTCGTGTCACAGTTTTCGTTGCCATACTCCTCCGAAACGGTTTGACCGATTTTGATGAAATTTTTTGTGCTTATCCGGTATCTATGAGAATCGGCCAACATCTATTTTGTTTTTTTATTTATATGGCAAAACAACGTTTGCCGGGTCAGCTAGTGTTTCTATAAAATTCGCAACATTTTTCAACGTCAATCATATATTTAGGAAATTACTTAATCAAAAACCCAAATTAAAATGTAAATATAATCAGGAAGAAGCCCGAAATGCCCGTGCAAAGTTAATAAATATTTGCTTGTTAGATGGCCGCCGTGTCTGTAACTACGTTCAAAGTTGTGCTGAGTTTTCAATACAAGCATTATTAGGCAGATACCTACTCTTGGCAACAAAACCACATTTCGTGGACACGCCCCTCGACATTGAAATGTTGGTGGTAGTTACTACAAACCAATTTTATAATTTTGACTTCGAACTGGTTGTATTTGATAAAACTATTCTATTAATGACCAACATCACGTGTACGTACGCAATCTTAGAATTGAATTATTTTTTGTTCAGATAAACCTTAAGGAAATATCTAAGAATTTATCTCAGCTAACTGCGTATGCAATTAATAATACAAATTCCGAAAACAATAGCTTAAGAAATAGTCGACAATTAATAAACACGTGAAGTTTAATTTAGCAAAGCGAAATTATTCCTTCGAAAGTTGAGTAACACTAATAGCTTTACTAATATTACGGCGGAATTATATATTGCTGTTTTCGGCTGTTACTGCGAATAATTGCTTGTTTAATAGTTTAAGGTCGTCATAAATATTATTAAAGTGTATGGTATGTTTTACCTGGAGAATCCGGATGTAAATAAATGATAGACGAAGTGTGTGCGCAAGAGTGGAGCCGCGGGCGAGGTCTCGCATGCGCTGTGACGAGCATCGTAAATTGTAGGTTATGTATGTTAATACACAGCTTTATTTTTTGTTTATTCGTCCCTCGTTCGGAGTAGAGGACAGATATTAGTTTGGCATCGCATTGGGTAGTAGTAACTGGTTTTTATTTGCTTTAGATGTATCTGGAGCAACACGAAAGTTTAATATGCAGTTTAAATGTCTTTGTTAACAAACACAATAGGAAAACTTTTTAGGTATTTTTATTAATGTCATAACTTATTTTAACTATTTTTTTTTTTTTTTTATATGTGACTAAACCCGCGTTTGACCTCAATCTCACCTGATGGTAAGTGACGATGAGGTCGAAGATGAAAGCACACGGGTTTAGGAAGGAACTGGCTCTTTATACAATATTGCCGGAACACATTACCGCCGGAGCGGTAACATTTGGCGGCAGACTTTATATAAAGGGTGGTCGCTAGCCAGGCGGACCCAGAAGGGATCCTACCACCAAGCAAACTATGCTTGTATTGTAAGACCTTTTTACTTGCGTGAAGTTAATAATAGTAAGGTTAACAAATAATCAATTTAATTATTCCGGTTGTAATTGCAATGATTTATACATTTTTAACTGTAGGTATATAAAAAGTTAAGAATCAAAAATTTTATTGAACACTTTAATAAACTTAATACTAAACTTGAATCTGTTCTCAAGTAATAATAACATTTTTTTTAAATCATAGCAGCACGAATCAGAAAGAGACAACTTCGTATGTCACAAAAAGCTATGAGAATAATAATATACAGGGTTAATTTTAATTAGCGCATTACCTCTTGCAGATAGCCTTTCCACGTTAATCCCAACAACATTACTTCTACAACTTTTTAAATTTAGTTTTCCCATACAAAAAGGATTTATAGCCTCTGTTTAGAGGCGTAACTCTATTTACTTTTAGCGTACCTATGCCACGCACCTTGCACAGTAAAATATCGCTTCCAAATAATAATACTTAGGTACTTCTTACAAAATGTAGAGTACGGAGCAAAACGTTTTTTGTTTTTATTTTTTGTGTTATTTATCAAAATTTGTAAAAAGTCGTAAAACAAATTTTCTTGGGATTTATGTAGAGAGGCTACCCTCAAGAGTCTCGGCTCATTATTAAGCCCTCGCCTGCGGCTCGGGCTCAAATCACAGCCTCGACTGTAATTAGCAACGCTCACGAGTTACATACGACGTTTTTCAACACACTTGTGAGTAAAAGACAGACATACGTGATCATAAAATAACAAACACACTTGATAACAAAGCTGTGAATTGTGATTGAAAAATGGCGCCGAACCTCGCGCATGCGCGTAGGTATTTTTTCCGTCAAATGTGTCAATGTCTGTATAGCATATACAGCCTATTTTAAGTGAAAATGTTTAATTTGGAGTGGTAAATGCAAATATTTTAATATTTTATGACAAATGATTGTAAATTGTGAATAATTTGTTTAATATACAAATTTATTTTACTAATATAAGGCGAAAACATTTAAAAATGTATATGGATTTGAAGTGGTATAAAACCTCTTTGTTGTTTCTGAAAATATTTAGTGTATAACCCGGACCAATAAAATATGCTCTGTTTTCTCGCATGTTATTTGAACAAAGTTACAATTCAACTTTGTAGTATTCATTATATTATGCACTAGGGTATAAAATATTAATGCACGCGTGACTTATAGCCCAGTTTATAGTTCTAAACTCAATAGAATAACGCTCACTTTACGAGCAAGTGTGTTGAAAAATAATTTCAGTGTTTCAAATACTCAAAATATTTCTTATAAATGTTATGCCCAATGTTATGCTCATTTCGGCTCAATTTACTTTTTTAGGACCTTTGTATGAAGTACGTGATAGCCCGCGCGCTGTGCTGTATTGAAAATAATTTTAAGTTTCAATAACAATATTCTCTATGTAAAGAATATATAGAAACATAGAAAGACCAAATAGGATTCAGGATATCTTTTTCCGTTACAGGTTATTCTTACTTAAATACACGGTAAATTTTAATTAACGCATCACCTCTTGAGGGTAGCCTCTCTACATAAATCCCAAGAAAATTTGTTTTACGACTTTTTACAAATTTTGATAAATAACACAAAAAATAAAAACAAAAAACGTTTTGCTCCGTACTCTACATTTTGTAAGAAGTACCTAAGTATTATTATTTGGAAGCGATATTTTACTGTGCAAGATGCGTGGCATAGGTACGCTAAAAGTAAATAGAGTTACGCCTCTGAACTTCGCTCATTTGTTACATAATATACTAATGTACAATTTTGGGACAGACGGTAAATACAGGGTCCATCTATAATAGTCAATTATAATTTAATAACAGATTAATAATGATTAGTGGTTACGAAATTAAAATAAAATTGAAAATAAAATATTTTTCATAATTTCAAGATTCTTCTTATTGAGTAAAATTTAAGTATAATCTACATCAAAATTTTTAATAATGAAAAATATTAAAAAATATATATTTTTTCCGTTACTTAGACCCACTCATCATTCTTAATCTGCTATTAAAATATAATTGACTATTATAGATGGACCCTGTATTTACCGTCTGTCCCAAAATTGTACATTAGTATAGTATGTAACAAATGAGCGAAGTTCAGAGGCGTAACTCTATTTACTTTTAGCGTACCTATGCCACGCATCTTGCACAGTAAAATATCGCTTCCAAATAATAATACTTAGGTACTTCTTACAAAATGTAGAGTACGGAGCAAAACGTTTTTTGTTTTTATTTTTTGTGTTATTTATCAAAATTTGTAAAAAGTCGTAAAACAAATTTTCTTGGGATTTATGTAGAGAGGCTACCCTCAAGAGGTGATGCGTTAATTAAAATTTACCCTGTATTTAAGTAAGAATAACCTGTAACGGAAAAAGATATCCTGAATCCTATTTGGTCTTTCTATGTTTCTATATATTCTTTACATAGAGAATATTGTTATTGAAACTTAAAATTATTTTCAATACAGCACAGCGCGCGGGCTATCACGTACTTCATACAAAGGTCCTAAAAAAGTAAATTGAGCCGAAATGAGCATAACATTGGGCATAACATTTATAAGAAATATTTTGAGTATTTGAAACACTGAAATTATTTTTCAACACACTTGCTCGTAAAGTGAGCGTTATTCTATTGAGGTTAGAACTATAAACTGGGCTATAAGTCACGCGTGCATTAATATTTTATACCCTAGTGCATAATATAATGAATACTACAAAGTTGAATTGTAACTTTGTTCAAATAACATGCGAGAAAACAGAGCATATTTTATTGGTCCGGGTTATACACTAAATATTTTCAGAAACAACAAAGAGGTTTTATACCACTTCAAATCCATATACATTTTTAAATGTTTTCGCCTTATATTAGTAAAATAAATTTGTATATTAAACAAATTATTCACAATTTACTTAGTTACTTAGACCCACTCATCATTCTTAATCTGCTATTAAAATATAATTGACTATTATTGGGAGACCCTATATTATTAAAAACCTCTCTAGTAAAAAAACCTTTGCATTTCTTTTTAAACAATCTTTTTTTTTATTAAAACAGAAACAAAAACTATTAAGAAATTTTTCAATTAATCTAGTTCATTTTAAGCTATGTTATTAAATTGCATGATTTGAACTTAACATGATTTGAAATTAAGAGATTGCGCCCTAAATACTGACAATTAATAAAAACCGGACTAGGGAAAGCTTACTCAGATTTAAACTCTACTTGAGTAGAGTAGACAGATCTGTTTGGCAAATTGTCAGTCAATAAAGGAGTTAGCTTGAGTCCTGATCTGCGCTTAAGAATGCTTTCATAAGATCATTATAAATAAAATAAATAAGTATTATCCCCAGACAACCACACCAACTACCTATATGGCCATAAAGTAAGCATAGCTTGTGTTATGGGATACCATGTACTGAACTAGGGGGGAACCTAGAATATAAATACATAAATAGATAACCAGACACGTTCCTTGCGGTAATCGAACCCGCAACCACTGTCTGTCTGAGGCAGACAGTTTTACCCCATCGCCAAATTGGTCGTCATCATGTTACTTAATGTTACCATAATAATAATTCAGGAAATAGATGTATGAAATGCTTAATCCATGAAGTTTATTAAGCCGATTCCTCTATTAACACTAATTCCAGTATAAGCCATCTGCCTCGAGGGCATTCCACTTATGTAGTTGTCTGTTCGCGATGAGCTTTTGTCTATCAAGTTGGTTCACCTTGCAGACAGTCGGCCGATTTAAATGTCGAATGTGCCGTGACGACCTCTGCCGGAGGACACGGCCCTTTTCTTGCAAAAGCTTGTTTAGTTTGTTTCAAATTAATTGGATTGCCTTTGTAGATCTTTTAAATTGAAATATTTGTTCAAGTTTTTGACCAAATTTCAAATGGACCAATTGTGTTAATTTTAAAGCTTTTCGATGTTTTTTTTTTGCGTTGAAATGCGTATTTGTAGATAGACTGAAATTCAAGGAATTTATAATTATTTAAAGCTATTCAAGACATTCTAGTTATCATGTTAAAAATAACTCTAGAACCTAAATTTATTGATAGAGCTAAAATAGCAGCAATTATGCATCTAATCGCTAGTTTGCAATTCAATATCTATTTTTGCTACCTTTAAGCCTTATTAATTGATAGCTGGTGCGCCTATAATTACATCCTTCCAAGTAACTTCATAAATAGCCAATCAGTTCAAAACGCGAAAAACAAGTGTAACGTCGATACCACGATGACCTAGATGGGTTTGATTAATTAATGTTAAACGTCCTTTTATCATATAAACTGAACAATGTATAATTTATAACTATCGTCATTGGAGAATGTGCACGAAAGTTACAATGTATGACGTTCTCGCGGTCTTATATTAGCCATGAAGTTACTAGAAGGTAATGGTTATGGACACTTTTAACTTATGAACCATGCTGCATTTCGAAACCCTGCGGAAGCTTCAGCTAGTTGATTCCCAAGGCCACGTACAGATAGACTTTGGCCTCATTAACAGTCATCATCACGCACAACTTTAAAAATAAACACCATTCTTCTTTTAAAAAATGGAATCGTTAAAATCGTGATCAAAGTCGGTACTTTTCTCGAATTAAATCCGAGTAAACAGCAGGCAGTTCGGAAGCTGGCCGGCGACGTTTGCTCTGCGCAATCGGTCGACTGGCCCAGTCGACCGACTCTGTTACGTAAACATGTCCAACACCAACGCAAACATCTCTCTCAACTGATCGTTAAAAATAATATTTATTCTACAACCGCCACGTACAACCTGCCTACTATATTTGTGGATATAAAGATAACTGTCAGCTAGGAGGTCCAAAATGTTTGGCATTTGCCGTGCCTTAAGGTATGCCAGTACCGTATAATCTTGACGCATTCTTGCATAACGATTTACTAATACAATGGTGTATGGAAAATTATTGCAGTAGCTGCGCAAAACCATAGCAAATAAATAACATTTTACTGAGTACCTGTACCAAAGTACAATAATGTGGTATGCGATGTAATAAACTATAGAACTGTAGCTAGAGAGCACTACACCGAGATGACGCCAAGGAACAGCTACTGGTCAGATGCTGCAGCTCCATGGAATTATTGTACAACAAAATAAACGAAAATTGTCGTCTTTATAAAACATAATTGAGATGATACAAGATTATTTATTGTAATTAATGTTGAATTAAGATAAACATTTTATTATAATATCTACAGAAGACGGTATAAAGTGCATATTGAAATATCATACTATCGGCTTAATTAGTAACGGCTACTCTGAAGATTCAAGAAAATTTAAATACTTGGTAACGTTACACCTTGTAGAATTACATTTAAATATTATTTGTCTGTTAGCATAATAAATATGTTTAATTTTTAATGCCAAAGTAGGTTCTACTAAGGCTATCCTCGCTGACCTAACGCTGCTGATGGTGGGGACACTTCAGGGCACGCCTGCCTCGTAACCATTTCAGCATTGAGGTATTCCAGTAAAAGTTAAAAAGAGAGACACTTTTTTAACTTATTTTAAACAGTTTCATCCACATTCTTAAACTGTCATTATTGTTAAATTATTTGGGACTGTAGGTTTTCCATGGCTTGCCAAAACGCAAGGCGCCATTATCGAAAAACACGTAACCAAAAAAGTTATATTTTTCCTGCAATTTTTAGTACAAATTCCAGCTAAAATCCCAATGAACCTTCCGTATGATGACCAGGCGTACGAAGCAGCAGTTTTCCTATACTCCCATAACCGACATCATCGTCTGTTACTATCCGGGTAAGTTCCGCGAAAAGACGAAACTATCGAATCTCAGGGGTTTTGCGTCGACAGATATTTCAATCATCAATTATTTTCTCTCTGAAGATCGATTTGTATGAAATTTGGGATAAAAACAGTTGAAAAACTAGGGTGAAATATAGGCCACTTATTTTAGAAAAGCTTTGAAATTAAATAAAAGTTTGTATAGAACAACAGCCGCTTAGCAAGCTTCGTTCACGGATAACAGACTCAAAAACAAATCTGCATCGGTAATGACATACAATCTGCAAGTACATATTCTTTGAGCGAGGTACGGTCTTGTTTATAAATAGCTCGCGGCTAAGGCAGGTGTGGGCCGGGGCCGGCAGACGCGCGGTCGCCTCTCTTCCGCGCCGGCGCGGTGCGCGGCCTGCGCCTGCGCCGCCGCCGGTACCTTGCAATCCTGCGCAGCCTTTTAAGGAATGCGCTCTGGTACTTGTTTGATGGGACGCATGAATCAGATTGCGGTTATAGACGTGTAATCGACCTTTTAAGCTTTTTCTGGTAGTACTAAGTAGTATGCTTTCTTTGTAAATGATGATTGATAGCGTAATTCGTTTTAATTAGCTTTTAACGCCGTTTGATAAATGAGTTTGAATTTATTTTAATGTTTAGGAAATATTATTTCAGGAACAGGTTTGTTAAAAACTAGACCTTAGTATAGGTACAATGCTAAGACATCTAAAATAGTTCAGACACTAGGTTGCATTTCTAAGTCCTTTTTATCTACTAGGCTATCACTCTAGCTTGTAACATCAGTAAAACGAGCCAAAGTAAAAGGGCTATTGCGATTGCGCAGAAAATCGATAAACCAGCTCACGTTGCGATCACGCGCAATTGCCACCAGGATCTAGACCCCGGTCACCTGCATGCATTATTATTCACTATAACAATAGAAATAGGAGTCAAAATAGCACATGAATCACTGGAGATACTTGTTCATTTTGTGCTGATTGTACGCACGTCAACAAAGGATGCTGCCTGATTTGTTGGAATGTTGATAACCGATTGAACTTAACTCTTACACAGAGTAACGATGAAAGTATCGTTTGATAGTGGTACTCGGTGCGGGCTCATATGTGCGGCGGGTGTACGCGATGGTCAGGGGGGGATTGTTGCGCCAGAGCATCGATCTCTTGGAACTTGTACTGGCTACAGGAAAACCGGGACAGATATAAATGGAATCCCGATCGTATATGTTGTTATCTGACGCGCATTACTTGTAAGCTGTCAGGAAGAGATGAACCAAATAGTGTAGGGTTTCATATCTCTGACAATGAATGAGCGTTATGTGATCTTGTTTATTTTAGCAACATAAATTCTTTTTACTCAAGGTTCTTAAATTAAATTTCCAAAAAAGTAACTCCAAAAAATACTCAAAACATCTAACAAGTAAACCACTTATCAAAGATGTATAATCAAAAAAGATCAGCTTAAACTAACAGCCATTGCAGACAAAGAGTTATTAGTAAAGTAAATAAAACGCTTAAAACATTCGCAAACAAGACTGGAATTTCTTTGAAAAATAAGGCTCTTGTACGGTCATGTTTTTTAACATGTTAAATATCTGTTGTTAAATAAGGTAAGTGCGTTTGTTCAGGGCAGGGAGTAATGATAGGCAGTTGGTAGACGCTAGGGCGCCGAGCGACGACGCCGCGCGGCCTGTGTGTCGCGAGTGCGGACACACTGCTTTACAGAATGAACAGCTTTTTGAGGTTCAATATTTTGAAAAGAATACCTATGGAATATTTAAGTTTTAAGCATCCTCAACAAAATACTTTTTAAAGGATTTATAGCGAAACTATATTCTACGTTTCTTTACAGATATCGTGGCCATGTAAAATTTTGTAAGGGTAAATCTGGGCAAAAAGTTTTTTGGTTAAGAATATAATAGCAATATTATAAATCGATGTGTAGGTAAGTAGCTAGCGAACATTATTGTACTAAAACTACTACAGAAATAAATATGAAACTGAACAATAAAGCACCCTAGACTCCTTTCATTGTTTTGATTTTATTCAAATATCTATTTGCAATAATCTCGTACATCTCGTACAAACAAGATAATCAATTTAATTTCTTATTTAATGTTAAGAATAAGATTAACCAATTTTAATTGTTTAAAGGCAGGCAAGACCTTAGTATAGGTTATAACAACACATAAACACTCTCAAACCAGAACACTTGGCTAAGCCCGTTTCTGGTTTGATAAACCGACTCCGAGTCGAGAACCCAAATATTTGGACACAAAATAATAATAATAATCCCACAAACACATAAGTAACGTAGACATTGTTGATTTTAACTTAAGGCCCGTTAAAACCTACTAAAACCTAAGGTAGTAATAATGAACTGAAAAGTGAAAGTGTGGGTGAGTAGATACATGTGTGTGAAGTCTTATTTATTTGTTTGTTTAAGTTTTTTTGTGTGAGGGTGTAGGGTGGAATGTTAAATCTCTTATAATATTTAAAAGAATGTTCCTCGTGGCAGCAACCCGTATGTCAAACGGTTGTCGTGTCGTATAGCACCCACTGCGCACACCACCAATACTTGCGTCATTTACAACTTTAAAATAATATAACTGGTTTCGATTGTGATCTACACGAAGCTGGATTTACGATTAATATGCCATCCCAACACACCTGGCACCAGACCACATGGAGTCACGACATTTGACACCAACTGAAATCGGATACGTAATAAAAATAAACAAATTTAAATAGCACAAAAGTATCGTACCTAATCAAATTTTAAACATAATTCAATATGCTTAAAAGAGGTTTTATGCGAATTCTTAATCTACTCTGATAAACATATAAATATAACCTACCTACATTGAGAATTATTTACGTAATGATGTAAGTAAATAAATTGTCATAGGTGTGGTTTAACACCAGTAAATATTATGCCAGGAATTCTTTGATAAATACTCATACTCGATTTATGTTAATTTCAATAGCAATTTCATGTAAAGTAACTATGTGACAAATAGTGGTGTCATAATATTAATTAACCAACTATTATGGGGAAATAAGGGTATCTCAGTAATTCTTTTAACTACGTAAAACTTAAAAGCGATATTATCAAAAGTTCTTGTTAGGAGTTTTTTCATGAACGAATAAATATTATTTATTTCTGTCGGTTTGCCGTAAGAGGTGGTATTATTGGAGTGTTGTTTTTAAACAAAGAAGACAGGTCAATGGCCCGGCCTTATTTGGAAGTGCGTGAAGGCAACATTGGACCTGCACCGCGCACGCGCATGTATGCGTATGAGCTGTAGTGGCGTGAGAGCTTTTATATCGAGGAACTTTTTTATCTTTTCAAACGGAACTTTTTTCCTAATTGTATCAGTGCTGGGTGAGGATTTTCTTTGAAGATTTGCCTCATCTTCATATATCATTTAAATGTAAATAACCTAACAAATAAATAAATAAATAATAAATAAATAAGTAGTTGTTGCCTGATGTTAGTTAAGGATGGAATTTAATGAGTTCATTTAACCTCAAAAATATTTTTGATAACCTGGTAAAAGAAAATCAACCGACGCAGAATCCACCACAGCTTATTTGCGATTTAAATGATTTGTTAATAAATCAAATACTTCCAGACACTATGTAAAAGGAGTTAATTATTGATTGTATTTATATATCATGAGTCACCTTATTTAACTACCGAGGAGTTGTCTTAATTTAAATATTGATTAAGTTTATCATAAAAATGTTAATCAAGATTTAAAAGAATTACAAAAAAATCCAAACTTTGATCTATTGTCGGCGTTGACGCGATCACGACCAGGTGTGCCGCAACTAGTCCCCCTGGTGTCAGGTTACACTAGGTTTCACATTAGGAAAATTATACGACGACGTCTCATGTAACTACCGAGGTCGTTATTTAACGTTTTATTGTGAATATCAATTTATTAATTATTAATATCTTCCAAGAACATAGTGCAAAAACAAAGTGATTCATCCGTGTTTATTTAGATATGAATTCAGCAGATGTGTGCTCCGTGGGGAGTAGATTAAATTAACTGGCACTTGATATTGTTTCATGGACATAAATCTGGGACATTATGAGTACATTATCGAAGCGCGCAGGTGCGGTGCGCCCGCGCTGCACTCGCCGCGTTATGTCAAAGGTCTCAGCGATCGATAAGCGAATCGGCACTGTGACTGACCGTCGATACTGATTATGATAATTGCTACAACTTATATTTTCCTGGTTACGTTTTATGTTCGGTATTGAAATACTTTATTTATTTATTTTATCTATTTACACTTCAGTATACAGTACGGACAGTAAATGAGAAAAAAGAAAAAGTGTGTTGAGTAAGTACTACTAGGCGGTCTTATCGCTGACGAGCGATTTCTTACAGACAACCATGACTGTACAATGTTACTCAACAGTAATTTAAAAACAAATAAATCTTACTAATAATAAATGTGAACGTTTGTATGGATGTATGGATGTTTGTTCCACAACGGAATTGAATGAAATTTGGCATAGTGATAGTGTACAGTCTGGAATAGCAAATAGGCTACTTTTTATCCCGATATTCCCACGGGATTCGAAATTTCGCGGGTAAAACCGCGCAAAACAGCTAGTGTTTTGATTACAAACGGCGTACAGGTAATTGTAAAGTCGTTTCATAAATAAATACCTACATTGCATAGTCTGAAAGATTGTGCACGATTTTGAGATTTACATAGACAATATGTTTTTGCGTAAATTTCTAAACGTCTTTACTCAGTACTTTACTTACCACAAACTTTGGTGTGTAACTTATACCGGCCGGCCGGTTAGCTGCATTTTGATTATTTCTTAATGTTTTCGTTTTTTATTGTTTCTTTCCCAAATTTAAATACACTTCTATCATAGAGCGATAGTAATGCCTCTATTAATGCGGAAAATCAGAATTTAATATTGAATGGTATAATTTGGCAACTTTGAACCTAAAAAGATCTTTTCACTCTTTTTTTTTTTTAATAATAAATATTTATTTTTATGGAAATTGATACATTGGAGGTCTTATTGTATACATTATAGTTTCACAATATCCTACCCCCATGTGCCAGTGCGCAAAAATTAAAATTAAAATATGTCAAAATACATGATTAAGCCAATTGCTACTTATGTACATTCAGTCGATTATGAAATAATAATTATTTATCAGTATACCTAGTTGCTAACTGTGCTTTTCTCAGCAGTCGGTCACGGGTACTGTATACTTGTATACAGGAGTCGTTAGAGTTTGACAGAAGCCATTTCGGCATCCTGAAAATTCTGACATCCACCAAATAGCACTGGGCCACCTTGTTGGATTACGGCCTAAACCTCCTCGTCACGACCCTGCAGTGGGCTCGTTACGTTTAGAAATTAATTATTAGTATAATATAATTTACATTGCAAGAATTAAGACAGACTAAACAGACCAATTTTAAATTCATTAAGAGGTAAATTTAAAATTTTATTTAATTAATACAATTTTTTTTCAATGAAGTCAATCTTTGGTCAGGTAAATATAGATTTTTTGCATGTCTCTTGCGGCCAGAAATCATTTCCCGATTTGTACGAAACAACTGTGGATGTTTTTTAACAAATAAGCTCACTTCATAAATATACTTACAAACAAGGCAACGGTAAAGTTATGAGGTTTCAAAAAATTTGGGATTCAGCTATCTATGTAACCTGCACCGGATAAAGCTCTAGCGCATTTTTAGCACTTTTTAAATCGGTGTCAACCACAAGATTATTCCGTAGCGCAAGAGGAAGGCTACGTAGCCATGTAATATGATAGTGGAGCAGCTTTTCTTCCTGCTATCTCTTTCACTTTCTTTAGGGAATAGATAAATAGGTCTAGCTTATGATAAAACCATTCGTTATGTGGATTTGAATTTTTTATTTGTCATTTTCAATCGTTAGAAATATTGCCGTTTCTACGTTATTAATTTCCGTATTGTCAAAAGTTAGGTACATTTGGTTATTATTAGAGTTATATGTTTCGAATTGTTTTATGTTTGTTTTATTGAAATTAATGTCCAGATCTAAGTTCTTTAAAAATTTTACTATTAATTAATTGCATTTCATCTTTAAAATTTTCTTTATTATTTGATTTTGTTATGAGTGTTCTATCATCTGCCAAATTTATACATTTTTGATTTCCCATAACCTCTGGTAAATCGTTTATGTATAATAAAGAGAGAAATAAGAGAGGTCCTATTATGCTGCCTTTGGGAACACCGTACTTGTTGCTTTGATATTGCCAACTCCTTTTTTCTCTGTATTTACCATTAAATCACTTATTATAACTTAAATAATAACTTAAAATTAAAATAACTTTTTTATTGAAATAACTTAAACATTGTTCCCGATAACTTTGAATCCACTGATTCACTTTACCCCTTATACCGTTTTTATTTAATTTCTCCGGTAAAATATTATGTTCTACAAAAGTAATGGCTTTGCTCTATTCTATTAGCAGGGCCACAGAAAAACATCTCTTGTTTATACTATCCGATATTTCTTTTACTAAAGAAAAACAAGTCTTATTGATCTTCCCTCTCGAAAATCAAAGTGTTGATAATTTAAAATGTTATATTTTTTGAGAAATGTTTAATTCTAATTGATATATATTTTTTGATAATATTGGGATCCGGGCTACTGGGTGAAAGTATCTGTTACATACCTTTTTTATAAATGGGTTTGACTATTAATTTTTTAGGCGTTCAGGAAATATACCTTGGCTAAATGACAAATCATAATATGTGTCATTGGTGCTTTTATGCCGTCAGCGCATTTTTTATGGGTGCTAATTAAACAGACTTCTTTAAAATAGCATTACTCCCCTCTAAAAATCTAAGTTGCCTTCTAAATAATATGTCAGCCACAATCCGTGCCACAAACCACGTCTGGGTGTTTATCTATAATATATGTATTTATATTCTAGTTTCCCCCCTAGTTCGCTACGTGGTATCCCATAACACAAGCTATTCTTACAAGCTATTATTATTTTGGGGATTATTTTTATTTATTTACTATGATTTTAAATAGAAAATAATTGTGATGAAAGCCAATTTTAGTTTTTGTTTTTATATTTAAGCTATTTCTAAAATAATTTTATTATTTTGTTGCGTGGCCAAAATATTATATGTAAGTGTTATTGTTATGTGATTTGAATACTTACATCTATTGTCATTTAATTTATTGTTCTTTAAGTTTTTATTTAAGTAAAAACCTAAACAACTGTTCATTCAAAAATTTTGTCTAATGTTTACATTTTATAGTATGGTTTTATAAAAATTACTGTTTTTGTGATAGTGATCAAAAATGATTATGATTAAAACCCAATTTGTTGTAAATTAAGTATTTTTTTATATTTTGTGAAAGATATTTACCTATATTTTATTGTTAAGGTTAACTTTAAGTTAATCTATATTGATAACCTAAACTATATGTAGTTGATTTTTATTTCTGTTTTATTTCTCTTTTTAATAATAAAACCTTTTACCTATTTCAATAAAAATATTGCTGATTATTTTGTGTCTCATTTTATGTCAATAAGAGAAGGTATACTTTTAAAAATATATTAATCCTCAAGACTTCTCTGCTTGAGCGTAATTAACCATATCTCTATTGAATGAAACACAATGCGTTTATAACATTCGGACGAGTTGACTACTTTAAAATTTTTGAAGAGACAATTCGTCCGCGAACAAATGGTATTTGGACGAATTGCCTACAGAAGATAATATAAATATATCGTCCACTAACCCGCTTATTTCCATGTTTATTTTTTTCCGCAGAACGTGTTTTGTTGTTTAGTTAGGTAAAGCACTAATATTTTTTTGTTACCATTATTTACGCTTCAGTCAAGAGGATCGTCTGTTGTAGTTTATTCGAACTTGATAATGATAAATCTTATAACTTTTTACCCGAAAATACTTTACATTTTTTGTAGTTGCTAAGTATAATCTATTATTTTTCTTTTTTGCGACTGCCCTGTATTTATAATAACCATAAATAGTTACGTTTGAAAATAATAATTGATATGATATTTAAATACGACAATGGTTGTAATTGACAATGATTGATTATAACAATAAAATGTGTGCAATAATACATATTTAGTGCAAAGCTGGCTGTCCACATAGAAGATTTATAAAATGTTTATACTACAAGAGTCGAATATTAGACTGTTTATACTGTTAGGTCGAATATTAGAATTAAAAAAAACCTGTCATAATCTGTATTTTGCTGATATTGCCAACTTTTTATTTGTTTGTGTCTAAGTTTCACTTGATGGTAAGTGGAGATGAGGTCAAATATGACTTGACTTCGAAATTAACTGAATCTGGGTAGTTTGAACGAAAATACACATTTTTGTTTATAATATTTGGTGGCAACCTTTATACAAGGTGTTCCTGTTGATTTATCATAACTCCAGGGTATTAATGTAATAGAATCAATTAACATGTGAATAATTTTTCAATTTTTTTTCTTTTATTTTTTCACACAAAATAATTCAATTAAGTCAAAAAATCTTATGTAAAACACCTTTATACGAAGTATGACAACGGGGCATTTTCTATCCCTTTTTTATCGCTATTCACAGGTACAGTTCGCAATGTTTTGCGTTGTACATTGTATGCAACGTTCCTCAACGTTTAAAATGTTTTTGCTGTTTATTGTATGGATTCAGTGACACGCGTCTATTGAATTAATGTTAAAGAGATTTTGTTGAAGAGATATTACAAGAGCGATAATTTATTAACTCGTTATATTAAGATTGATGATATCTTGGAAAGTATGCACTGTTGACCCACATATTCTTCTGCAAAAAGTATTATTTTTTAAGTAAGGAACGAAACCTCAAATTTATGGGATATCAAAAATAACACCTTGTATAAAGGGTGTACGCTTGTCAAGCAAACTTTAAAACAATCCTACCACCAAGCTACCCGTCGTTCAGATAAGTTGCACTTTACACGGTTATCCAGGGCCGTTAGGACTATTCTATGCAGGCCCTACGGCTACTACTCGGTCTTAAGGTCTTCAGCGGGGCTAGCATGCTACCGTCGACAACGATAAATCGGGCCTTTTATCGACAATTTCTTAGAATATGGTATTTAGTGTATGTAATTTATAAATCTTATGACATATTTGGTTCTGTGATCTTAATCATGGTATCAAATCGAGTAATTCTATCTATTATGGTGCGAATATTAGCTTACATAATAGGATAAAATAACAAAATAATATTTGTCTTGTCGATTCGACTATTTATCGATGGTTGCATGCTAGCCCTGCAGGTAAATAATTATGTCGATGTCTATGTCTTTTTGGTTACAACTGAATAATCCCGCAACTAAAATCTGGTACTCGAACCCAGACCTCCCGCGATATGTATTTTTGAATTTCACGTTATGTGACAAACATTCTTTTCACAGTTGAGTTTTTTTTATTAGAATTTTAGGTAATCAATAAAATTAAACTGAAACTCTACGTAAATATAGTGGCTAATCTAATCTTACTCATATTATAAATGTGAAAGTTTACATGTATGGATGTTAAATGTTTGTTTCTCAAAAAGCTGTCTTAACCTTATAGGTGTATAGCTTTTTTAAATAAAGATTTTTTTTAAAAGTCAGTGCAGAACGGCTCAACGGATTTCGATGAAATTTGGCATAGTGATAGTGTAGAGTCTAAAATTATGTGCTACATAAGCTACTTTTTATCCCGATATTAGCGTTACAGCTAGTAATTAATATAGTATACTTATGAGCTACTAAGGGTTTTATAAATTTTACAGGATTTCCAAACGAATCAAAGTTAACAAACGATATAGTTTAAACTGGAAATAATCCATTTAGCAAAGATCAGTACACATCGATTTATTATGTTAACAATTAAATAAATTACAATACATCGCATTCATAACTATTGTTTACGATGGAAATATTTAAATACGACTCGAGAGGAATTCAGTACATTAATTAAAGACCTTAAACTACAAGTTCTGATTAGATTGATTAGGAAAATAAAACAACATAGACTAACACGTATACGGGGGGGGGGGGTTCCTTTTTTATAATAATTAAAAAAGTTTTGGAAAATATTAAAAAAAGATATAATTTTTACATACATAACTTCACGCCTGTATCCCTTATGGGGTAGGCAGAACACCAGAGGCTATCAAACCATCTGATGTCACGTTTGACGAATTGGAGGTATTATAATGATGGATAGAGACTATTACGGTGACAAGGGGTCAGCCTATCGCCCGTAAAAACGCTAACAAAACCTCTGTCCCTTAACTGACTTTTACAGTATGCCCGGGAAGAGAAGCAGCTGGCACATCCTATGTTTTTCTTTCGCTCCCAGTCCAGCATGGAAGAAATATAATTTAATATATAACAATAAAGTTTTTGTCACCATGAATAACTATTAGATAAGGTAACTGGTTTCTAAAATACCCGTAGACACAAAGTCCGATTTCAGATTACAGTTAAATGTTATTGTTAAAGTCAGATTGCTCTAATTCGTATAGACATTTAAATCAAAGCCAAAAATAAGAAAAATAGTACCATACATACAGAGATTGATTCAAAGATCGATGTCAAGGTATGCTTGTAGTTCCTGTTATGGCCACCAAACAACGGAATCCTAGAAACATTATAATTCTTTAATCAAGCAAGCAGATATACCTAAGTAAATTACATTTCTTTTTAATCTAAACGAAATCAAGTAAATATTGTATGCGTCAACATCACACATAGTTACCGAATGATGGTAAAAGAGAGAAATCTAAGTATAAAAAGAAAATCGTGTTACAAGGCGCTTCTAGCATAAAACTTTTGATTTGAATTGGATTGGTTTTTAACTAAACAACTTGTATAAACTTAAATAAAGAACCCTTCTAGATTACAGGAAGTCAATAATTGCTTGAATGGAACGGAATAATTAAAGAAAAACGACGACAAAGTACCGTAACGGCGAAAAGGAATGTGCGGAAAAATTCAATACGGTTAGAGATATCTTTGGGTTTCGATCTACTGCGTGTTAATTACGATTCTTGGACTGTTACGCTGTTGCATCGCAGGCATTTAAGAAATGTCGCCGAGAGTAGATCATATGACGGTCAGCGCTATCGGGTGATGGGGCGAGAACCGCACACGCGACTGAAATGTGGCTGACACCGGATCCGAGCTGCGCCCGCGCCGCCGCGCCGCAAGGTCGGCTACCGTAGTGCGCGGCGTGACCTAGCACCCTGCATGCCTTCGTATGCTGCCTGGCTAACTAGACCTCGGTAGGATTTTATCGCAGGGTTTCTTTTTATAATTGTAGAACTAGGAACTTTTTGAATTTACCTGTCTGCAATTGTAATTGAATTTCGGAATGATTTTGAACATAGCTCCCGAAACTTTTTTCAGTACAAAGTCAAGTCAAAGTTCGCAGATAAATCGTTCGAAGTAAACCACAGTACCTACCGATAACTTACATAAATTCTTCTTCTTTTATAGGCATCGTACGTGAGTAATGAACTAAATATTAGTCGATTTTCGTGTGATTTCATTTTATAAAATAATTTATGCATCATACTTCAGTTTGGGCACGTCTTTCAACACCATTATTTTTATTATTGTCTGGGGATACGACTTTATGCGCTCATCGCACTGCGTGCAGGACATGGTGTGAGTTCTCTTCTGCAAATCGCTTTATACTTTTATTTTTTTAAAGATCACTAAACCTTAATTTGACCTCAATCTCACCAGTCAGTGAAGATGAGGTCGAGGCATACGGCGTTTGGAATGAACTGACTGTTTATAAATTGCCAGAACACATCACAGGCGGCAGACATTATACAGGGTTATTGGTAATTAGACCGGATCCTTTTTAGGGGTGGTAGAGGATGTCATTTGCAACAATTTGACTATACATTGTGATATCCGGAAATGGCTCATTTTTTTTATATTATTTTTTTTAATTTTTTTTTAGGATATCCAGTTTTCCTACTTAAAAATTCAATAAAAAAAAAAGTAATAAACCGATTTCAATTCTGTTTGCAGTTTTAGAGAGACCTTGTTACAGCTCTTAATAATAAATAACAATATCATACTAATGTGGACCCATCCAGAAACTTGAGGCTGTTTCATAAAAAAATAATAATATTTTTTATAAAATTGTTTGCAAAAACAATTATTATCTCCACAAAAACGCTAGTAAATTCAGTCTGCATTTTATTTAAAAAACATGTACAGTTTGTGTGCTATCCAACGAGGTAAAAAAGTTGGTGGTTTATTACACAGTTGCAGAAATAATGCGATAACAAAAGACTTAGGTAGAGACATTCCGAGAAAGGGTTTTAGACTAAGGTATCCATGTTGAATGCGCCGTCTCGCTCTTGCTTGTGTTTGTTGCACGAACAATGTGAACCCAGTTTGCTCAGGCACTTCGTACTGTTTAGACGCTCTTTTCAACCCTTTATCACGATAAAACTTCGACCTTGCTAACGTTATTGGACTTGTGTAACTTCTTTTTCTGTGATTCGGCTAGTGAACTGGACTCTGTGATTGATTGCTTACCCGACGACTTGGCTTATACTAAAGGACCTGATCATGGCTGCGGAGCCCCGCGACCACCTACCTCGTGTTCGAGAGTTCACAAACGAAGAGTATGCGGACATACTCTTTTGCTATGGTTTTGCCAATGGCGTCAGTACACATGCTCGAACGGAATATCAGTCTCGATTTCCAGAGCGCCGTTTATCCCATATGAGTGTGTTTGACGGAGTTTACCGGCGAGTACGAGAAACTGGTCGTGTTCAAAGACGACAAAGCGATGCTGGACGACCTCGTATTTATCAATCGGAGGAAGAGGAACAGATAATTCGCATGTTTGAGCAAGATCCGACGACCTCAACAAACGTCATTGCACGACGTCTTGGCATGTCGCAATGGAAAATATGGAACACAATGCACGGGTCAAGACTCTACCCGTATCATTTGACTCCGGTACAAGTTATACAAGACGGAGATCCTGCACGTAGAGTCGAATTTTGCAGATTCATGTTGAATACAGACATGGAAGATGCCAATTTTTTATTAAAAATTTTATGGACCGACGAGTCCAAATTCGATCAAGATGGATTAACGAATTACCATAATATTCATTATTGGGCCCCAAAAGAAGACGGTAACCCAAACAAGAAAAGATTAAAAGGATCACAAAGAAGGTTTTCCCTTAATGTGTGGATGGGCATTATTAAGGATGAATTGATCGGCCCTTTTTTCCTGCCCAACAACCTCAATGGAGAAGCATATGAAGTTTTTTTGCGAAACGAACTTTATGAGTTACTCAGTCATGTACCTCTTGAAACCCGAAGGAACATGATTTACCAGCATGATGGTTGCCCCGCACATTTTAGTTTAAGCGTCCGTGAGTGGCTAAATCGTCAGTTTCCCAATAAGTGGATTGGCAGAGGAGGACCCATTCCGTGGCCGGCCAGGAGTCCCGACTTGACTCCTGTCGACTACTACGTATGGGGTCACATGAAAAGCTTGGTGTACGACGAGACTCCTGGACCTGTGGCAACCATCGAAGAATTAAAACAGCGCATAATAAATGCAGCAGAAAAAATTAAAATGAACTTAAAGACAAGTGTCGTTAAAAGTAATTTACGCAAACGTATGCGTCTCTGCATTCAAAATAGGGGCTCACATTTTGAGAATGTACTGTAAAAATCATAAATACACAATAATTACAAAATCATAATCTTTTATTTCTTCAAAATAAATTAAGTTAAATTAAGAAAGTATTTCTTTTTACTTCTCATGGATACCGTCTAAAACCCTTTCTCGGAATGTCTCTACCTGAGTCTTTTGTAATCGCATTATTTCTGCAACTGTGTAATAAAGCACCAACTTTTTAACCTCGTTGGATAGCTAACAAAGTGTAGATATTTTTTAAATAAAATGCAGACGGAATTTACTAGCGTTTTTGTGGAGAAAATAATTGTTTTTGTAAACAATGTTATAAAAATAATTTAAAAAATTTTATGAAACAGCCTCTAGTTTCTGGATGGGTCCACATTAGTATGATATTGTTATTTATTATTAAGAGCTGTAACAAGGTCTCTCTAAAACTGCAAACAGAATTGAAATCGGTTTATTACTTTTTTTTTTATTGAATTTTTAAGTAGGAAAACTGGATATCCTAAAAAAAATTAAAAAAAAATAATATAAAAAAAATGAGCCATTTCCGGATATCACAATGTATAGTCAAATTGTTGCAAATGACATCCTCTACCACCCCTAAAAAGGATCCGGTCTAATTACCAATAACCCTGTATGAAGGGTGGTCGCTGCGAACTCTGAATACCTTCAAACGAGGATCGCTTGGATTAGTCGCCTTCTACTACAAGCTTATCCAGGGGCAGTATATCTATTCTAAGCAGACTCTAAGCAGCTAGCGTTTATGCATATGCATTAGGTGCAAAGAAGTTTTTTCGGCGCTTCCGCAATATCTTCATTGAAACCCTTGTCATTGAAATCCAGGTTGTAAAATGCTTGTTTAATTTGCTGTAACCACAATCGTGCACAGTTGGGTTCTGTTTAGGAATACGTCGGCCTCTGATCAATGTATTAACATTGGTCGAGTGTTTGACAACGGCGTGAGGGGACCTGGGTTGACGTCCCAGGAGAGCAATTTGGGAAACGAATATTTAGAAACCAATCAATCCATATTGAGTATACATTAGGATACCGCCTCGTTCCGGTGTCTCCATAACCCAAGCTTACTTGAGGGAAACTTTGTTAGTGTGTTTTTGTAATATGGTAACTTATTTACTCATTTATAATGATAGATCTAGTTTACGATTTGGGATATCCGTATATGAGTGTCCTGGAGACTTTCAATCCCTTTGAAGCGTCGGGCTCTTCGGAAAGCCGCAGAATGGTGCAAGCCTAGACCGTATTTTTACTGATTATGTGTTAAATGTAGTCTCGGATACTTTTACTCTGTTTAAGATTCATATTCGTTTCTTTCATTGTCTGCAATGGAGCTCAAACTTTAGTCCGTCAAAAAACGGCCACCGAAGCTATTTCTCAACGAGTCTCTCGAAGTATTTTTAGGCCATTGCATTGATAAGAAACCATACTCAATAAAATATCCTGTTTATTGGCTAGTGAAGTAAATTTAATAAATGGATTACAATTACCTTCACATCACGTGGCAGCTGAGGCGTGTCATCGTTTCGGTTTACCTTGTACGATATAAAATTATTAACTTGCCTTAGCTCATATGTAATACGATAAAATTGGGTCAATAAAGGTATAACTTAAACTAGATTATAATGCGCTCTAAAACATAGTTATGATTGCAACAGCTTCTTTTCGTCAATAAGTGATGTAACATACAACCGAGTTTTTGAAATATGTTGAGAATTTGATTGATTAGAGTGACCCGCTGCCCGTTTGTACAACCTTGTAGGGTATGTAGGTAAGTTTGTTATAAAAAAGGACTAATCTGAGGGATCTAAACTTATTAAAATTATCTACAGATCTAAGAAAAACCACAAATAATAGATTTAGTGGATATATTTGCGCAATGGTTAACAAATAGCCAGTCCTTTCTTAACCCCGTATTACCTCTCTTTCGCCTCATTGACACGTATCTACTAGACTGACACGTGTTTTATTACATAGAAAAGTTCACAGTGTATTAAAATATAGAGTCAATAGGTACATATTTTATTTATGTGTACTACTTCTGTTATTGCAGCAATGTTTATGTAAATCGCGGTACACATGATATACGGTGGCGTTTCTAAACCGCCAGGGATACGAGCAAAGCGGTGTAATTAAAATCCAAACTAAGCTTTGAATTTATTCGCATTATTTGAATATTCATTCTATTGCTATTTAACTACATAGATAATAATTGTGATTGTGCTAATTAGCATGTCAGTACACTTAAAACGGATTGGTTGTTCATGCATTGACAGTTTCTGGTATACAATCTTAATTTTGCGTTTCTTGCGTTTTACAAAAACATTAAAAAATATTGGACCATTGATATTGATATTTGGCAGCATGTGTTTTTAATACTTTGTTTAAGTATTGATTAGCCTTTGGACATCTCTGAGTTGCGCAAGATAGAGAATAAATGTAAATAGAAAATAAACACACTTTTAAGAGGTATATTTTGACACTTCACGTGGAATTTTTAGGGTTAATGACTGACAAGTTTGCCATTATTTCATTTGATTTTGACATGTATTAATTCGACATTCATCAATTTTTACTTTTGATCTCAATACTTAATCTTATTATAGATATTCTATTTCACGAAGTCCGTTCGGCTTTGATTGTAGTAGTGACGTATCCCGACAAGCGCGTTTGTGTGTGTAAATGTAGGTAACGTTAGCAAAGAAATCATAATAATATAATATTTCAAGTCGAGATATATTAATCGAAATAAAATTTTGGTTTTAAAAGTATATACTTTTTGTAAATAAATTAGATTAGGTTGCAATAAATACAAAAATATTAAGAAGATGTAGGCATTTAATTAAGCATTGGTGTTACAGAATGGAAACAAGTAGTACTATTCAGTATTTTCAATCACTATCAGATAAATTTTCGATTTCCGATTCCGTTTTGCTGTCGTCAGAATCATCTTGTACATTGATTATAAATTCAAAATCGAGATCAAAATATTGAGATAAAACAAAATGTAATCAAAATAATTAAGAAATATAAACATCTTAAAACACAAAAAATATTCATTTTATAAATACTTCTATTGCTATATTAAATATCTTTGCATAAAATTTTAATCGAAAACGTATAAATAAATATTGCCTCACTATGGACAACTCTTCTTCGTTTTGTTGCCATGCTGATCTTACTCCGTGAAACAATTTGGCGCGAACTAACCACACTACTGATCCGGACCGTGTCCCGATCGACACTGAGCGCTCTCGAGGTTACGCACACAAAAACATTGTGCATGTGCACGCTTGATAACATTCATAGCCAAACGGACTTCGTGACATAGAACATCTATACTTTAGTTTACGTATATTTTTTCTGACACTTATATTACCTAACTAAGTTTTCCATTTATTATAGCTCTTTAGATTATTTTATTTTAAAATTAACTTCAATCATTTCTAGACTTGTAATTAATTAATTTATCCTATTTTTTAAGAGTTCTTTACTATGTATTTCTGTAGACACAAATATTTTGAGTTTCAACCCAGTTCAAAAAAATATATACTTTTTGTTTAACATTTAATTTTAATTTTGGTTGTAATTTGTTTTTGTGTTTTATCAATAAATAAATAAATTATAGTTAATACGAGATTTATGGATACAAAAGTGAACGCGTTTTCTATTTTGCTACCATTTACATTCGGGGTTTTTAAAGACACAAAATGATCGAATTAAAACATAAAATATATACGATACAATGTGGTTAAAAAAAACTCTTATTCGTTAAAACTTAACACAATATTAAGCACAATGAAGCTGAAAGTGATAGATCGGAAACAACGTCTTCAGTATTTTGTAGCAGTTTTACCTCCTAAGGCATGTGGCAGTCTGTTTGGCTGTATGCGGCATTACCTCTGCCCTAAGGCCACCTCTTAGTGTGGTGTATCAATTCAGAGGGACATGACTTTCGGGAGCAACCTTGTCTCGGAATATCAAACGCCCTCGTATCCTGTTTTTGGCGGCGTAAGTAGCTTAACATACTTGATGTGTAGTGTGGCTTGGATCTGATCTGACCAAAACGTGTCGGGAATCTACTTGGAGGTTGCTTCGATCTTCTTTACGTGCAAGCAACAGCTTCTCTAAATTGTCCCCTCGCTTTCTGGTAAAGTGATGAAAAATATTCGAAGCTTAATCGTAGGTAAGTTCTTTGGTAAGTTTTAGTATTGCAGTGACTTGACTTTAAAGTGCATAGGTCATTTAAATATATTTAAAAGAGGCTTGGTGTACGGTCAGTATACTTCCTTGCGGGACACCATACTCGACAGTTTCCTCCCAGCGGCTATTGTTACCAATGGTAACTTTGAGTTTCATCTAGAGTGAGGAAAATTTGTGCGATAATTTTCAACTTCGAAAGAGGATTATCGCCACTTCAGTGCTTTGAGGAGATCACTTCTGTGTTTAGTGATGTAGCACCTTGTCTTAGGACTGTAGAACGCTTGCTGGACCATTTCCTACGTGGGGAGCGCTCGGCTTAGGCTGAGCGCAATCTGCCGGGGCTCGCGGGTAATGCCATGCCGTGAGCTCCATCCATGGCAGATGAGGTCCGGCCTTCTGCCGGATCATCCCCACATACCCCGTCGCTCCGCCTTGAGCGGTCGGGGACGTGATAGCACGTTTTCTTCAAGTAAAAAAAAGGACTGTAGAACGCTGGTATATTTTTATGATAAGGTTAGAGTCAAAGCATGTTTATGATAAGGTTAGTGGTGAAGAATTTTGGATATATGCTTACGATCCAGATTCACAGCACCATTCAACTGTCTGAGTCTTGCAGGATGACCCAAAACCGACCAGTTACGCCCAAAACCGATTTCCTCGTATGTGGCAAATTGTGGTCACGTCTTGCTACTATTGTACTAGAATATCGCAAGACGGTTACCGCTGACTATTTGTTTACCACAAGTCATCACCGAATTCCGAAAAAAAATATAAAAATCAAGCTTTAATACAAACAAAAACGTTTCTGTGCCTACAGACTAATGAATTGCAAAATGGAAACCACTCTTACACTCGTATAGTCAGTGGTCTAAACACTAAAACTTATATAAGCCTATAAATTAGAAAATGAATTGTCCGAACCAAATAGGAAACTAGTAATATAAATGTAAACAAACGACATTAAATATAACTTATCCTATATTATAATGTAGAGCTTAAAATACTCGTGATATTGCGATATCGAGCTAAATTTAGAACGATAATTCTAGTTTGTAATCGTAACCACTGTTCTATGTATGATAACCAACGTGAAACCGGCCGACTCTGGATTTAAAATCACTGGAAGTGACTTTTTAATAATATAAAAGTCGTATTCAATGAGAGTTTTTAAACTCAAAAAGCTATCACATTAATACAATCGACAGCAATAATATCGGTACCCATTAAATAATATGGATGGGATGTTGTGTGTCTTGCAATCCATCCGTTAGAAACTAGTTGGAAAGTACAAAATGAGGTGGTTCTTAACTATCCAAAATATTACCTATTCACTGACGCTTGAACTCAAAAGATTGAATTGTAAAATAGGAATTAATTCCATGCATTGGCAATTCACAACAAACAGGAACCTTCAATTTGTTTAGGTAAAATTTTAAGTACCAACCGTAAGACGGACCAATCCCTTCAGGATTTACACGCTTGCCAAGCCTCGGCAAGCTTCCAAAAGCAAAAGCCTTTTTACCACCGGACTACCAGACGCAGACAGAACTTCCATCCCTATATAGTGGATTTACCAAGAAGTCGAACAAAACGCTTCGATAGTTCGTTTTTGGTACGGATTGCCAAGGTGTGGAACAATCTGCCTGCGTCTGTTTTTCCTGACCACTACAGTCCTGGAACTTTTGAGTGTCGAATGAATAGGTTTCTCGTGGATGGACGTGTAACACCATAGTCTTCATGCGCACTTTCCATCAGGTGGCATGGAAGACAAACGTCCTATCCTTACAATATAAAAAAAAGCGTGGTTTGGCTCGGCTTGCGTTGGCTTGCGTGAGATTGCTGCGCACCGATCGCTTTTTTCCTATTGACAAATTGACGATTTTTGAAGACAGATCAAAGGGAGCTTGCGGCAAGGGCTTGCGAAGTATTTACAATTTGAGACATATGCTTTGAGAAATATCGATACCACAAAGATAAAAATTACAAACATCTTATCTAGCGGATTTTCGTTTTCTTTGTTTTTGATTATATGTGAAATAAAAATATGTCAATCTAAAGAGCAACAGCCCACACAACTTCAACGTTCAAGACACGTCCATCATGCTTGCTTGTCCGAAACACAATATCGCACAAGCGAGTAAATGGTAACCAAGCTTTTGCATAGTCTTGAAGCTTGTGGAAATATGCCAAGCCTCGGCAAGCCTGTAATTGTAGCATGATGGTTATCCCAAACATACATACAGTTCTCTTTCATAAGATGTAGAAATAAATAATAAATAAAACAAATGTTTTCTAGATTTTAATATGTTTTGCTATATTTTACATCTAAATTAAACCGTAAGTACATTAATTCCTTTTAATTTAACATGGGGACTGAAAACCAAAGATAATATTTACTGTAAAAAAAAAATACTGTGAAACATGTAAACCCATGACGTACAGCGAGAACTTTATCCTATTTTAAGGAAGCTGTCCACAGATTGGGTTCCTAAGATTAATTTTGTTTATCCTCAGCTCTCTTTTTGCACAAAGATTACAAATAATAAAAAGGTACAGTAAAGAAATATACCTTTTTTATCTTGGGAATACCATTTTTCACACTTAACAAACTCATATGCCAAAGTCGATTTCTATATTCAATCCAAGATTTCTTCATAAAAATAAAAATAAGGCATCTGGATTATGTTTGACATAGCATAATTTATTGTAGTGGTTTAAATCTATGACCTAGAACTGAAATTTAATACTGAAATTCACTGTTCCTAAGTAGACGAAAGGGTGACCTCATCAGAAATGTATATTAATTATCCATACCAATACAAAGCAGGTCCACATCAATTTTAACCTAATGCTTCTAAGAGACACGTAACCCGTTAAGGAATCTTACTTTTGGACGCGAAGGCCACCACTCTCTCATCGAGATAATTGTGTTTTAAAACCCAAAGTGGAGATGGTTCGATCGATCATTTGGATTTGTTTGTTTTTTCCCGTTGACAGAACACCGGGCAGGGTTTTTGACGTGTTCTTGTAGGTATTATCTGTAACGAAACGTATCATTTGTCATTCTGTCATTTAGACATCGCTAGCTGCGGAGCCAAAAAATAATCAAGTTTGCGTAGATACTTGATAGTTTTAAGTTGATGGGAAATTGTAGATAGGTCTGAAATTAAAGTGAACTTTTTGTGAGGTTAATAATTAGGTGGTAACTTCATATTTAATACATATAAATCTAGGATGGTGACTTAAACCGCTTAATCCATCGTTATGGTAGACTAGGGAGTTGAAATTACTCGAAAGTTTGTAATAACATGATTTCATAACTTCAGCTTCTTGGTCTATGGTCTACGTATTTACCATCGTTGCAACCGTTTATAAGGAACCCTTTGCTTATTTACTTATTAATTCGTATAGTATATGATTGAAAAAGAGTGTCAAGAGTTCTTTTCCGGCGGTTTTTTTGTAGTATTAGATATTACAGTAGACGAAAAGTGGTCCACTGTAAAATCTTATTAAACAACTATAAACAACTTGTCAAAGCCAAAGTAATCATACAATAATACCTAAGCTTCATCAAGTGTACTCTAATGTACCTACAGGAGGCTGCAAAGGGTTGTTTTTGAATCTGAACTCTATGCCCTCGACATTAAGTTAAACATTGGTAATGAAATTTGTCAGATTTGTAACGCTTCATCTATAGCCTTCTGTACCTTCTTAAGATGAACGAAACCTTTTGATTTTGCGTCTGATGATCAGATACTATTTTATTAACTTGAGGAGTGGTATGAAATTGAAAAACTACAAAATGAAATGGTTCAAAGTACCTAATAATATCCAGATCACCCCTAAAAAATGACGACTAATTTTCTAAGCGTACAACTGAATTACTAAGTGAGCAACCAAAAAAACAAACTCTACTTAACCGCTATAAAATGTGTAAGTTGGTTAGATGCGACGAAGAACGTAGCAAGAGAATCTAGTAATAGGTATGTTATTTAAGTAAACTACATTAAGTAATGTGGGATTTACTCAATAGCAATTAATTCTACTTAATGTGTATTTACAAGCCTCTTATGTGCTCTTGAAGAACAAACCAATTAGTTCTTTAGGTATTTATTTGCAGAAATAAACATTGTTTTTCATAAATCTTTCGTTATAAAAATAATGCCTAACCTAAATAAAAAAATAAGTTTACGTACCTACATTTGTGAAATACCGAAATATTTTCTCTCAAGGAAATTCGAGGATATGATAGTTTGAGATCATACATGAAAAGAAAAAATAGAATGAATGATAAATATTAATTATTTACTGAGTAAACTTAACCAAAATTTAAAGATTTGATTACGCAACGCATGGTTACGCTAGCGTTGGCAACAATCCGCGTGCCCGATCACTTGCCGCAATTGACTTAGGCGTAAGTAAAGTAAATAATAACAATTAATCTTGATTCATGTATAGGGAATTATAGTGAAAAATTACTGGACTGGGAAGGAAAGAAAAACATAGAATGTACCAGCTGCTTCTCTTCCCGGGCATACTGTAAAAGTCAGTTAAGGGACAGAGGTTTTATTGGAATTTTTGTGGTCGATAGGCTGACACCCTATCACTGCAATAGCCTCTCTCCAGCATTGTAATACCTCATTTGTCAAACGTGACATCTCATGGTCTTATAACCTCTGGTGTTCTGCCTACCCCATAACGGATACAGGCGTGAAGTTATGTAATTAAGTACCAAATTTTATAATTATGACCAAAATCGAGTACAAAGTGCTCTTCTTCAGTATCTAAAATTTGTCACCAGACACCCTGTATATTTAACATGAATGTTCAATAATATCTTATCCGTTTTATATTCATTCTAAAAACAAGATCTTAATTAGGCTTAATCTAGCGCTAAACAATGTGGCGCGAATTTTAGATTTGTTAATTTAAAAGTTTACGAATAATACAGAAATAATAATATTAAAAAAACGTTGTATACGGTATCTTGATTTGGTAAGTATGAGATTACTTAAGAATGGAGTCTTGAGATTACTAAAGCCCAGTTTTGCATATCTCAAGAACAGATAATAAAATACATACATTATTGCCGAACATTTGCTACCGTATTACGTACACACAACTACAAACTTAGTTTAAAATCCTATGTGAACATATTTTACAACCCGCACCTTAGTTATATTGACATACCTATACACAAACATGCAAAATTAATATTTGAAAGAATTTCAAATTTACTTGGTTTGTTGTAAACATCAATTGAAAGAAATCAGAATAAACGTTCCTAAAAATACATCGAAAGAGTGAAATTCTTATCGTGTTTTTTCAAAAAATTAGTATGCGCAGAAACAATAAATAGGTATATTAGTAAAAATTACCCATAGCTTTACGAGAAAAAGTGTTTTAGTGACAAAATGACATTCAAAAATTACTTAATCATATTTCACTTGGATTTTCCAAGTGAAAAACGGTTAAGAGATAATTCATGGGTAGGTTGTGGGGTTGAATTAACAAAGGTTTGTGAAAATTACCTGAAATATGTAAATTTAATAGAAAAGGTCGGAAAAACTGCGCTTACTGGAAGATTAAAAATATTCTACTACCTAGACTCGTAGTTGTCCATTACTTTTTGATTATTCACTTAGTCCCTTTGAAAAAGAAAATGAAAATGGAAACTTTTTTATTCGTAGTAGGTATTTTTATACACTTTACGAACGTCCAACGCTGGATGAAGGTTGCGCGGGTCCGTCGAGAATCCTTTGATCCATACATAACTTCACGCCTGTATCCCTTATAGGGTAGGCAGAACACCAGAGATTATAAAAACATCTAATGTCACGTTTGACAAATTGGGAGGCATTATAATGGTGGAGATGACACTGATGATTGCAGTGACAGGGGATCAATAATATCCCACAAAAAAAACCTCCATGATACCTCTGTCCCTTAACTGACTTTTACAGTATATCCGGGAAGAGAAGCAGCAGGCACATTCTTTGTTTTCCTTTGCTCCCAGTTCAGTATGGACTTTCTTTATACATTTGCCTACTAACACAAAAATGTGAAGAGCCCGCTCTGTGTACACATTGCATAATTCCTTAAAAGATCATAAACAGGATAATAAATTCTTAGAATATTTTTAAGAAAGGTGACAGCATTATCTGTATTTCGAATTACGTAAAGACGTAAGCAATTTATTTATCTGATATTTTTTGTATGGCAAAGAAAATGCTATGGTATAATTGTTAACCATGTTTGCCTTGAATTTTCTAAGTTAAGGTTAAATTATGTGAGTTCTAACTTATGGTCACCAAGGGGAGGGAGTCATGGCCCTGCAGTGGGCATATAACAAAGGGCTATAATGATGATGATTAACATTATGGTGATCATTTCAGACATTTTCGATGGGGTAAACCTGTCTGCCTCAGACGCCAGTGGATGCGGGTTATATTCCCACACGGAACAAGAAAAAGAAATGTTCCGTGTTTGGGTGTTTATCTATTTATGTATTTATATTCTAGGTTCGACCTAGTTCGCTACATGCTATCTCATAACATAAGCTATGCTTAACTTGGGGCCATGTAGTTGGTGTGATTGTCTGGGGATTTTTTTTATATATTTCTAATTCTTTACGATAAAATGGTTTTTTTTGACGACCGGCTGGTGTAGCGGTAACATACATTGCCTTCTATGCCAGAGGTCCTGGGTTCGAATCCCGGCGGCGGCGGATATTTGTGTGATGAACAACAGATATTAGTCGTCAAGTCATGGACGTTTATATGTTTATTTAATTTTATTCTAATAAAAAATATGTATTTATTCAATATGTATCTTTATATATTTCTTAAGTATATCAGTTATCTAGAATCCATAACACAAGTTCTTTAAGAAACTTAGTCTGGGCTAGATAATGTGTGAGTGTCAGAAATATTTAAAAAAAAAAAAAAAAATTTAAAAATTTTAGACAACATAAACATCTAGATTTTCTGGATTCACATCTACTGACTACTAAAGATGTCATTTTATTTAATAGCATCACTAGTTTTAAAAATTTTACGCCTCATAGAAAGTTTGATAAATGAGAGACTGCCACCGTGACCAAAATACAGACGGTGCTAACATCGAGTCAAAATATACAGGGTTCATTTGACAACATCTACTAAAATTTTTTTACGTAATAAGTATCATTAATAGAAACCATTTCTGCAAAAAAAAAGTAGTTATTTTTTTACACGGAAATTCATATTATTCACTAAAATGTTAAGCACAACATGGTCATACTATTTTACGAATGAATACTATAAAGACTACGCGCAGTGGTACAACTTGTTTAACCGAATGAATTACATCACAGACGTCTAAATGTTCAAAAAACAATCGTATCCTCTTGACAATAAGTGCCATTACATCGAGCAGGTAAGATACCGACATGTTCGCACGTGAACGAAACCGGCCGGCAGCGCCGTCGCAAACCCGGAAACAATTGTCTGTTGCCATGACCTTCAGTCGCTCGCGCATCCGGAAGTGCACGCGAACCCTGCGCCGCATGTGTTTATTAGACAGTGAGTCGTCGCTAACTATCGATAATGTTTACAAATAGGGAATCGTTTATCAGAACGAAGCTCGAAGTCTTTCTGATTTAAAAACCAAATAGTGTGTGAATTTGACAAAGTGACACTGCAGTGCTAAATAAAGCCCATGACAATGTGTTAAAACGTGCTAGACTCTGCCTGGAGAAAAATGGTATGCATTTTTGCATTGTTTACATGTAAATAATGTTGATTAGAGCTTTAATTAATGTACAGAAGTTTATTCAATCTTTTTAAATACGCCGAATTGCAAAATGCTTCTTCTTTCTATCTATTTTGCATGCACTTAAAAGTATTATGTTAAATTTTCTCACATTAAATCCCTCAAACCTTTTGCAATTTGCCGGTTCTTAGCCTGTAAAAGTATGAAGAAAAGATTGTACGTAACTTATGTAGGTAACTTTTTTATTGCCTGTAGGTATGCACAACTACTGAGCTCAAAGTGTGACCTTGCAACCTCATATCGTTAACATGTTTTGTCGCGCGACAAAACATCTTGTAGTACTACGTCTTCGTAGTACTATTAAACGTAATCAATAAAGTGCCGCGTCATAGTATCGTATTGTGTGTAGGGCGTTCATCAATAACGACTATTCGTGAAACAAATCAAGGTGCCATATCTTTACTTTTTTCTGCTGAGCGATACTAAAATAAAAATGCAGGTTATTCGTATTGTATCAAAGTACGTAATATTTAAATTTGGCAAGTGCCTACAAAACAACCCTGTATAATACTAGCCTATTCGCTATTCCAGACTGTAAACTATCATTATGCCAAATTTCATCCAAATCCATTTAGCCATTTTTGCGTGATAGAGTAGCAAACATCCAGACATGCATACAAACTTTCACATTTATTACATACTAAATTTTAGTTTGCTTTTATTTGATGTTATAGATATCGCTGTACGTCGATTAAATCACGCAATAAGTTGCACGATCATAAATGACTTAACTATATTTATTTTGTAGGCTACCTTCATTCGTCCTCACTTTCACAAATATAGTATTAAAAGGATAATGAAACGCCATGATATCCGGTCAAAAGTTTTCTTTAATTTAATGAACTGCAAAAAAATTAAAAGGATTAGCCATAAAGTTTTGAAAAGATTCTACCTGGTTCTACTGATGAGGTATCTACAAGGAAATATTATGTCTATTAAACCAAAAATATTGTAAAGACAGCCTTCACGCAGATATGGTAAAAGATTACAGGTATCATAAAGCTGATTTTAACCACATTTATTCACATTGGTTTTATAAATAAACACTCGTAGGCCCAGCTACATCTTAATAGAAATAATAACAAACAACACTTTTAAATTAAAAGTTATTTGTCCAAAAACTTTTTATTTTTTAGTAATAAGAAAAAGTATCTAACATTTCACACTTTGTTCAAAACGGAAACCTTTAGCAACATTCACAGAAAGATAAAACACTACAACGAAAAACCCCTAAACAAATAAGTGCATGTCTACTGAACACATATTTGTTTAAATTGTTACCCGCCTTCAAACAAAGAGGTTCCGATGCTAATACATCGTTATCAGGGTTCCCTTCCACTCTAATCTCGAGGTAATAAAATCCTAAAACCTCTAAAGGAACGGTTTACTTCGATAATCATAAATTTCGTCTCGAAACGGATGGGACAAATTTTTATAATGATCCTACTCCATTTGTGTCGTGAACTCTGTTAATGACATCCTAACACTTTGTCTTGGCATCATTAGAGCACATTCCGGGGCAGGTACACGTGGCAACACATGTACGAACACCATCGATACAACGCTGATACCAGCATCCTTTCGTAATTTGCCCTGATAATGATCTTTGAGGCTCAATTTAATAACAAGTAATTAGTCCGACCGACTGATATTTTTGGACAAAAAGTTGCTTTGGTGCTTAATAAGACGGAGATTGAAAGATAATAAGCATAATTAGTGATGTATCTGCGTTTTGAATGTTTTTTCAACGATAATGTATGATACTTCGCTGAAATATAATTGTGTGGAATCTGCGGTAACCTTATTTGATTTTTGGAGGTTAATGATCTTTATTGAGAGGTTCAATGTAAAGAGTATGATTGTAGAATATGTTTTTGAAATATTAAAGATACAAAAACTTAATTTGCGCAACCGCGACGACGCGTGAAACGTTTTATTTTAAACACGTTTTAGGTTAAGTTGAATCTTGAGTAAAATTTTTGATTGTGATCCTCGTATCAATGAAGAACACCTTTAGAAAACGTATAAGTATTATAAACGTTGATAGTTTTTTTAATTTTGTCGTAATTTGATATCTTACCTAATCATTAAAAGTAATAGTTCTTCACCAACCTACCTACCTACATATTTATCCTCATTGGTCTTCATTGCATATTATTTACAGCATATTATTAATAAATTCAAAGAAATTTGACACCCGATCAGATAGACATGTTTCTCTCATTGTACTACAATATTTATTGTGAACTATGCTATATTACAGAAGCTTTGTCAAAAACATGACCAGTTTAACAAAACACGAGCGTAATCTCAAAACAAAATTAGTTCCAAATGCAAACGTTATTGATGCTGGGTTTAATAAACCCCTGCTCATATATCTAAGGGACAGGGACATGTATTTACAATTACCTTATCTCTCCGTACCTGCCTCTGACATCACCGGGCAAACATTTTGTGAACAACCGTAGATTTATTAAACACTTAGCGGTTTTATAGAATTATGCAAATTCGTGGTCCGTAGTAAATAATGTGTTTAGATGTTGTAAACAAGATGGTATTTACTATGGTACAATCGTCAGCACTCACTGGAAAATACTGGATTTTTCTCGGAATTTAACTTGATTGCATACGACTCATTCATTGTAATTAGATACCTACGTGAACATTTGTTTTCTTAATCTGCGTTTGTGCCAATAACTGCATCGCCATTAACCTTTGTTGACTGCAAATATTACGTCAATTTCATCACATTCCACCGTAGCCATTCAAACTTTATTACTTTCTACTTACTTTAAAAAAAATGCAAATAAAACCTTTTCCAGAGCCGCGATCGTGTTACCGTCAGCAAAGAGGCGAAATGCGTTCCACGTTCAAACAAAGGCGACTCTTTTAATTGATTTTAAGCCCTCGGGGAGGGACGAAATTGACATTTCTATAGCAAAAAAGGAAAAACTGAGTCGCACGCGCAGCGGTGATTTAGCGCAGCCGCGGATCGGTTCCCATGGGAACCAGCCTGCCAATATTGACACTACACCTAGCTACATGTTTATATGCACTTAATGCACCGCTCAGCTTTTTATATTTTATTTGTTTTAAGCGCGCCCGCAGCAGACGAAGCGTCGTCGGCGCAACTCTCAACTTGTTTTTGTTGTAATATCGTTTAACAGGTAGAGCCTAATATTGACGGTTATAAAATTACATATTTAACATCCGAGGCACTAAATACTTGCATTAGTGGTGTTAATGTTTTATTGTTTTGACTGAGTAAAGGCACACATGTTTTGATGTTTTATCGGTATCTGTGCAGGAGAAAGTTTAGGAATTAACTTGCGTCATAACATAGAGACTGCAAATCATTTTGTTTTATTCGCTCGGGTCTATTATAGTCCTTGTTCCATCGTAGTCTCCATATTGCAAGTTTATTAAAGCTAACTGTAGGCCTATTATCAGTAGGCAACTAAATAACCTTATGGATGGAAGTATGTTGAAACGGGGATCAAATGTTAATTAATGGCTTTGTAATTTAATTATTCGGTTCTTTAACAATAGTTTATAATTTAATTTTCACAGACCAAGACATACTTACATAACTATGTATAACTTCAAATTAAAGGTAACACCGCAGCAACCTAAAAAATACTCTCTTGACAAAATAACGCCTATATCCCTCATGGAGAAGGCAGAACAGCAGAGGTTATAAGACCATCTGATGTCATGTTTGAAATTGGATGTATTATAATGATATTGCAGTGACAGGGATCAGCCTATCGCCCACAAACCGCCAGTAAAACCTATATAATTGCAGTATTTATTATCATTAGACATAATATAATTATCTTTTTAATTGAATGCGTTAACTACAAATGATCAACAATTGACTACTAATGTATTAACCGTGGTCGAAGTAGATGTCCAGGACCTCTCCGCAAATCTAATATTTTTACTGGTAACTACATCATGAGAGTATGCCTGACGCACAGACATAAATCGACATAGATAATGCAAATGCATGTACTTCGCGTTTCCGAACCCTGACCAAGCGTCAAGGTTGGTCGCCGCTAGATTCAGTGCGCGCGTCTGTATGTCTGTTAGGAAATCGATATCACAATATCGATATCGTTTTTAATAATCGATTTCATCGGAGGCATCAGTGTCTTTGTATCGGTTTGTATTTCCCATCACTAAATATCAGCTGTGACGTCACAGTAGATGTTAAAAAGTCGGCACGCTTGGTTTCAATAGAAATCGTGCCACTTGCGTCATCTACCTATGTATGTCTATGGCCTGACGTGAACAGGGTTTACAAAAAGAAGTGCATGCTTCCAAATTGCATCGTTACCTCTAGGCTTTTTTGTGTCGACAATAGAGATAATGATGAGGTAACGATGCCGGTCTCCTGTGCATGTTATTCAATATTGCGGGTTAAGCAAAGTTTGAACTAATCGGTAAAAGGATCGGAGGCCGCTGACCATTCACATATCACGTAGGCTTCCATTCCTCAAAGGGCACATAAGGTTTGTCCGTTACGCTGGGTAGTACCTACAGAGAAACTGTATATTTGTATTTTGTAGCTTATTGCTTTGTCAGAAGCCACTTCAGCATCCTGAAAGCTCTGACTTCCACCAATCTGCACTGAATAAAATATCAATAAAAAATTTAAATAATTTCTACCTAGAACCCGGAATAAACTCGGACTCATTAACGGTAAGTTGTTTTAATTATAGAAAATCACATATTCGGAGATTTTACTGGTCCTACTGTCTTGGCATTTTTACTAATTTAATAACTTTAAGTGACAAAAATTTCCATTACGGTAGATTTTATTTTTTATTTGATATTATTTCATAAAATTTCAGCTTGCTACGACAATTTGTCCATTGGGTACATTACTACGTCTCCAGCTGATATAAAACCACCACCACATTTATGCTTTTACGCGACTTGAACATGGTCCTTCCCGGATCAGAAATGATCGACTATTTTTCCTCCAAAAAATATTTTGGGACTTGCACAATATGATATTCCCAAGTGAATTTCTATAGGTACTTCTGCTCTTTAAAACATTACCTGCCAACCAAAACCCAGGATTCTTTTATTACGTATTAAGTTTTTTAGTTTTATTACAATAAAGAAAGTATTTTCTTTTATGAAATTCAGGTTTAATTATTTTACGTTCATGTTTAAATTTTAACTTTATAAAGTGAGTAAAGAAAGCAGATTTTTTTTATTCTTCTCGTAATTATTGGAATATAGATTACTTTACATAAATATAGAGTAATAGTATTAACTTTTTCGAGGTGACTAGCCCGCATTATATTTAAATTATTTGAATCTCCGTAGTGTATTTGTTCTGTGTTCACTGGCAGTAGGAGAGATTTTGGGTTCGAGTTCTATCCGGAATGCAATTCCGTTTCGCGATCTTCATTATACAAGCTTTTTAGGGGCCATTTAGTTGGGTTGTCAGTTTGGGTACTTAATTTCATCTCACCTACTAGTAAGTTAGGATGAAATCAAAATTAAAATTCACTTATACATACATACATAGCTTCACGCCTGTATCCCTTATTGGTTAGGCAGAACACCAGAGGCTGTAAAACCATCTGATGTCGTATATGACAAATTTGGAGGTATTATAATGATGGAGAGAGACTGTTGCAGTGCCAGGGGATAAGCTTATAGCCCACAAAAAAAAATCCTCCATGAAACCTCTGTCCCTTAACTGACTTTTACAGTATATCCGGGCAGAGAAGCAGCTGGCACATTCTTTGTTTTCCTTTGCGCAATAGTCTCTTGCAGTGACAGGGAGTCAGCCAGTCGCCTGCAAAAACGCCAATAAAACCTCTGTCCCTTAACTGACTTTTACAGTATGCACGGGAAGAGAAGCACCTGGCACATTCTATGTTTTTCTTTCACTCCCAGTCCAGCATGGCAGATTAAAACAAAATTCACTTATAAAATTTAACAAATGCAACGAATTTCATAGTTAAAATAAAACAGTCTTTATTTTATTTTATTTTTTTTATAAGTGACTAAACCCGCGTTTGACCTCAATCTCACCTGATGGTAAGTGACGATGAGGTCGAAGATGAAAGCACACGGGTTTAGGAAGGAACTGGCTCTTTATACAATATTGCCGGAACACATTACCGCCGGAGCGGTAACATTTGGCGGCAGACTTTATATAAAGGGTGGTCGCTAGCCAGGCGGACCCAGAAGGGATCCTACCACCAAGCGAATCATTTGATATCATCATCACGACCTATCTGTTAAGAATCACTTTTAGTTTGTGATAACCAATTTTATATCAATAATACAAATAGATTTAAGTATAGATTTATAGATAATAGATTTGACGACCACTTTGGCGATGGGGTAAACCTGTCTGCCTCAGACTCTAGTGGTTGCGGGTTCGATTCCCGCACGGAACAAGAAAAAAAAAATGTTCCGTGTCTGGGTGTTTATCTATTTATGTATTTATATTCTAGGTTCCCCACTAGTTCGCTACGTGGTATCCCATAACTCAAACTATGCTTACTTTGGGACCATGTAGTTGGTGTGATTGTCTGGGGATTTTATTTGTTTATTTTTATTTTATTTAAGTAGAAGAAGAAAGCCAAATAATTGACAAAAGTTACCACTTTGGAATATAAACATAATTTACACATCAACAACTTAATAACATCTAAATAAAACATATTAACTAACCAATACCAAACAAAATTAACCTTGTAAAACCTTATAAAGCAAACAAATAACTTCTTATTTCAAACGATCAAGTTATTCTCCGCGCATAAGTGTCTCGAAATAATTCGCTCATCGCGATGGGAGGTAGACCGTCGCAGCGTGCGACCTGGCCCAGGTAGACGAAACGGTGCCTCGTCACAAACCAATTGACCAATTAGCCTGTTCCTTAGCCTCCAGGAATATACCGGATACAAAATAATTATAGACCGCCTTTATGAGAAATAGAATGGCATTTGATCCAAGAAAAAACCAATTTGGTCAATAATAAATGGGAGCTTGTGAGTTGAACTTTGAGTTGAACGCCGCGTCGTGGTTTGATTTTGACTTTTGTGCTGCTGTGATATACGTCGTTTCAGTTCTTAGGGTATATTTCATTTAGGTATCACATTTACTATCTTTTTTAATGTTAAGAAAGCTGCCATTGACATAACTAATTATCGATATGGCAGGAGCAAAGCGAAGTTTAAATAAGGTTATCTAGAGCATAATTGGTTACTAGTATGGCGGTTAAAATAGGAAAGACAGAAAATGGGGATACACAATTTAACATTCCCAATAAACAAACAGTATTTATCACAAACATTACACACTCCGACCGTAAAATTGCTTCAATCTAAATTACTTTATAAAAACAAAATTAATAAAATAAAAAGTGTAAACATAAATGCAGTTGAGTGCTTTAATTTTGCAAAACTCGTCTGTTAGCGGGTGGTCACGGTGGGCACTGAGTGTTCGCGTCGGTGTGACGTCGACCAATTTGCGGTCAAAATAATGGCCCCAAATTATGTGTTCTGTCCTTGCTGCACCAGGGGGAATATGCACCCTTCACGTCCCTACTTATTACAAGTCTATGTGGATACACAAATTATAGCCTACTCTGGAATCTCTCTGATTGTCCCTTTAATAGGAATATCGTAAAATTTTATTACGACCAATTTGACGAATGATTGCCTGCCATTAGAATGTTATTTGTCAAAATATAGAACTGGCTTTTTAAAGGTGCTGTTGGTTGAAGCCTTGTATGCATCGTCTCAATGTTGGTATTTAAGGTGTAAGCCTACTTAGTTATCTAAATCTAAGAGCACGAATATAAATAAAGTACCTAATATTTGTATAATTTACACCGCAGTATCTAGTCAATCATTTAGAACTTGTGTTTTGAAAACTGGGAAACGGTTAAACTTATGAATGAACATTCAAAATAAAATATGATAAACATACAAAAATTTATGAATTGATAGCATTTTTTTAATCCCCAGACAATCACACCAACTACATGGTCTCAAAGTAAGTAAAGCTTGTGTTATGAGATACCATAAGCGAACTAGGTCGGAACCTAGAATATAAAATACATATACTCGTATAGACAAACGCCCAGACACGGAACATTTTTTTTTCTTGTTACGTGATAGACAAAAACGCAACCACTGTTTCATAAATTTGTGTGAAATATTTCTGTCTCTACACAGCCAGGTGAACGTAACTAACCTCTTCACCAAAATAGCTGTCAAAACAATGTTATCAACCAATTTCACTTCCTTAAACGTAATACGAGATAATAAATCAATTGGAATTATAAATCCAATACAAAACGCTATTCAACCCTTCACTTCCTCTACCTTCATACAATATTAATATCAACATAAATAGAAAACGCCAGTCACTTGTTATTCTTAACGCATTACTACCTAAGACAATCATCTTACAAGCCATAGATGCCACAAAGCCTTCCTGTCTACAACTTCAAAATAAAACATACATAACCTACAGACAACACTAACGTATTCACAGCGAGTTTAAGACATCAAAATCAATTACTATTATCCAGCTGGACTTATCCCCTAAAGTTATTTATCATTTCTGATCTCGATCAAAAAGGGAGAAGTATACCGAATAACTTATTTAACATTGTTAAGCAAATATCACCCCTATCTTGTTGGATTACACGCCCTTCCGAAATGGTGCCTGATTTCCCTGCTTGAAGCGCTCTCGTTTTAGAATACATGAATACGAGCAAAGGATTTGGACTGTTTAAGGCTTCGTGGGTGGCTGTGGGCGTGGCATCATCTATCTCCTTCCTTCCAGTACAAGTAAAATATCTCTGTTTCACCAGGCGGCTCCCACGGGATCTCTTGTTAACGTATTTTTTGCCCCGACTTGGAGCATTAAGACATGGTCAAATGGGCAAATATTTACACACGATTTTGAAAATCCTGTTTTCTTACTACCATTTCTAAAGTTCTCGATAACTTGTTTCTTTTGTATTGAAGGTTTGTTTTTACAATACGTGACGATGAAAGCTACTAAGGCATACGATGGCGGAATTTTATAATAACCATTAATGACTTGCAGATTCCAGCCGAAATAAACAGTTGTTGTTGAGTTTCTCTAAGCCTCTAGAGTTTCAATCGAGATTTTGAAAAGAAAGCATAACTTAGAAGGTTCAATTATTTTTAATAAAAGTTAGTACGAGGTACTCGATGTAGTAGGTAGGTGTTGCCGCATTCTTTGACTAAATTAAAGCGTTTTTTATTTCATAATCGAATTGTTTTGTATTTAATTAAATGCAATTCACTAGAAGCTTCGTTAATTTTAAGTTCGGACTCTGAAGCACAATCTACGTACTTTTTATATTATTTAATAAATTTTCATCTTAAGAATGATTAAAATTATAAAAGCACCTTACTGCCAACATCCTGTACAAATTATGAGCTTCAACATTTTCTTTTTGACATTTGGAATCATTTCAGAACCTTTTATTAAATGTTTATGGTGTGCTAAGTAGGATTTAAGACTTCATAGTGTATCAGGGAATTGCTCTAAATTCAGTCATTTAGATATAACTGATTACGTATATTTTTTGAGCTCTATATTTGAAACCACTTACGAAATATCCTTATCGCTTCAAAAAAGCTCGCGGCTACAAATACAAGATTTCTAGTTTAGGGAAAATATAAAAAGGATAAAAATGCAGATACTAATAATATTTCCACTCTAATAATAATAACATAAAATTTCGTACGAAGATTTTTGCTCCTAAACTGGACCAAAACCTGTGTTCTTCTTATATGAAGAATAATATTTTGAGAAATATCAATTCCTATAAAATTTAGATCCAATAACTTCAAAGGCTCTCCGATTTACACACATATTATTTAATAAAAATAACTAATAAACTTAGAATGGAGATCCAATCATTTCCAATTCCCACCAGCGTTCTTAAAACCAAATGATTTCTCCACCATTAAGGCCACTTTGGCCGGCAAATCAAAAGGTTAGTTGGACCTCACGCGCTCCTCACAGCAAATAAAGAAATTATCTCCTCCTAACAAGAACGATCCCTGCCCTAATTGGAGGCTGTAGAATCGCTGAATCATTCAAAGAGCCTTTAAACCTGGGAACAGACGATTCTAAGGATGTGTTTACTTTTATGATTATGGTACTTGGGTCGGAGATGCGGCCTAAATAGAATTTTTGGTATTTTGGTTTTACTTGAATTCAAAGGCGAATGAGACTGGCTATAGCAAGTGTAATGGATCACCTGGTAGTATTTACAATTTATAATTCATAATAAAAACACATGAGCTTGGAAAATCACCAGATTTTTGATAAAAATTCAATAGAATGGAATGATCTTGTTGAGTTTTGAGCATGAATTAAATAACTCTATCTAGGAATGACATATGGATTAATAAATGTGTCACGTTTTTTATGTAATATTTTGCACAAAGTTTTCAGCGCCTAATTAGCAAACAATTTGCTAAGGGTATTACACTATAACCTACAGTATTTAATGTATGAAAAGTACTATCAAACCTTCTCTTAAAAAATAGTAATATAAAGTAGATTTCAATATTAAATATAAATACTAATAGGTACCTTATATATGGGTGTATGAAAGAATATTGAGATGAAAATATTAGTATAGAATTCCACTAGTAGTCTATATCGGAAAATGAAATCGATTTCCACCAATACGAAGTTAAATGTCGTTAAATGTTAAGAAATTTTGTTTAACTCTGCTAAGAAATGGTCGCATAGTCACAGCCAAGTTTCTGACCATTTGAGATATTTTATCCTAAGAAATAATCTTTAGAGTACCTAGAGACATCAATCCCACACGCGGTCCAAATTGTACATGATTTCATTGAAGGCTTTTTTGCTAAAGTTATCTCGGTGCTTAAATTTCAAGTCAATGCACGCAGTTGCTGTTTTAAAAGCAACATATACATACATCCTTCCATCTTACAAAGGTCCACGATTATTTATCATATTTGTAGGACATGTATTGCACATCTAGTTCAAAAAGTGTGATGACTTTTCTATCACTATTCCGTCAATTATTTTATTGTCATATTTTACAGCCCATAATCAATTTGTTTGATTCAAAATTAAGACTTTTTTATGTAATCAGTTATTTGCGTATATTTTTAATCCTTATTTAAGCACCTTAAAGCCTATTTTTATATCCATTCTTAGGAAAGACTTAAACGCGGCTATCACCAAATTCTTAACGAAATGTTTGCTAAAAATTATAATAAATCACGTTTAGCAGTTTAATTTTATCTCACAATCCCAAATACCTCATAGTCCCACCTTTAAAAGATAAGATTCATTCTAAAGGCATGATTTTAAAACTATTTGGCCAACGCTTCAGAAATTAAAACGGAATGTTTATAAAAAATAATGAGTCACTTAGTGCTAGGGGTGAATCATGCTAGAATAAACCGCTACCCTCTAACGTTTCGCTGATAATACCAGGGATGAAACTATGATAACAATTTGACAAATCTTTGCAAAAAAAATAGACCTTGTAATATGGAATAATCTTTGATTTTGTAGTTTGAACCTTATGCCAAGAAGATTAAGGTTAAAGCGGTGTTGTTTGTTTCACGGTGGTTCTAAATACGGGAGTGCTTTTTAGACACCGCTGGCGCTTACAGGACAATGGAACTATTCAGGGAACCAAACACAAACAGAGCATCGAGACATTATACCGCAACGAAAAAAATTACGGTCAAGTGGTTGGGCTCTACGTTTGCGGTTCCGTAGCTACCAAATAGTTTCTCTTCCGTTTTACTAGAGTTCCGTTTTACCGTTTTTATAAGTTTTCGATCTAACAAACTCACTGTTCAAATGAAACTACATGATTAATTAGTAAGTATAAAGTAGCTGTCCTATAAATATAAGTGTAAAAAATACAGGATGACTTTCACTTTCACTTTCAAAATTCGAAGACGTGATAGTTTGAGATCATACATGAAAAGAAAAAATATAATAAAAAATAAAATTATTTATTTACTGAGTAAACTTAACCGAAAGTTAAAGTATTCATTACGCAACGCATGTTTACATAGGCGTAATACAATAGATACATAGCGGGTGGTGGTGTGCGTGTGGCGGGAACGCTACTGTGTGCGCGTTCACTGAGGCGGCGCATCGGGAAAAGTTAAGTAATGTCTCTTTATTCATTTATGGTGAAAAATTAAAAATTTAATTAATTAAAATTAAATTAACAAATTAATTAATTAAGTACCTACTTTTATTACATAATTATAATCAGAATCGATTACAGAGTGCTCTCCTTCAATATCTAAAAGTCACCAGTCACCCTGTATATCTATATTTTTGAAACACGTATTGTCGATGCTGACAAAATTTCACGTTCATAATATAACGATGATGGTTCTCACATAATTGTCTAAAATATAGAATAAACTGCCGATCCTGAGTCATCCCATTTCTTCTTGCAAAAAAGGTGACTCGTGTTTCCGAAATAAAAAATATAGGGTATTTCTTCGCCAACCCACTACGAACAAGTCGATAATCGGCTTTCTATCTTACTATTGGGTTTCGCTTTCATTCGGAAAAAAATCACTTGCCTGTCCAGGATAAGTGTGTCATAAGAAGTAAGTAACTCAGGACTTTATACAGGGTGACTGGTGACAAATTTGCAATACTGAAGGAGAACACTCTGTACTCGATTCTGATCATAATTATGTAATAAAGGTAGGTACTTAATTTTTCACCTGAAAAACGTATGAATAAATAAAGAGACCTTACTACACTTTTCTCGACGCGCTGCCTTAGTCAACACGCACACAGCAGTGTTCCCGCCACACGCACAACACCAGCTGCTAAGTATTTATTGTATTACGTTAATGTAACCATGCGTAGCGTTATGAATTCTTTAACTTTCGGAGAAGTTTACTCAGTAAATAATTAATATTTATTTTTTTATTTATTTTTTCTCTTCATGTTTGAGCTTAAACTATCACGTCCTGGAATTTTAACCAGTCGCTCTGTATAAAATCAGCCGCTACGTATAATTATGACGGGATTTTGAGTACGCCGAGCCAATTCTCTACATCCATCCACAACGTCACGAGAACTATCTCGATCTTAGTCTCTTTATGACTCACAACACTTGAAGTTTTTTTCCTACAGCAACCCTAAAAGAGCGAACCTTAGGGAAAGTTAACAGACCCACAAAGGTTTTAGCAAAGTGTCAAGATAACGAACTCGAGTCCCAAATTGCTTACGGTATCCCACGTGCTAGATGCATCATCAAACTTGCTTCATTTGTAATGACGTCATTCCTGTTTACTACCGACAAATAATAACATTATTGTGGAAAAATCACATTATTAGAGCGTAAATGCAACTCGATTATAAAATACCTTTTTGCGTGAATCATATATGATGTCTTCATTTAATCTGCTTGGTAAAAATAATGTTATATTAGTTGGTATATCGGGAAATATATTGAAAGTCAAAGTTTTAAGAAATCTTTATTTTTAGGTTTTTATTGATAAACTAATCATATAGATACTTAGAAGCGAAGAAATGTTAAGAAACTCAACTGAACTTTACAAAATAATTTATTTATTATCACAGCTTTTATGAACGAGTGTAGATTTCTTTAGTAATCCTTTCTCCTAAACTTTAGTTTTACAATTAAATCATATATACTATTCAATCAATCCATAGATGCCTTGGGGTTTTCATGAATCCTACCATATTATTTTGGTAGCAAACGTTTTTTAAATATTTTATAAAATATTGTTTTACAAGACTATGTTATTTTTTTTTTTTTTTCTGTGACGTAACCGTAAGGATGTTAGTTTCTTAAAACTAAGAATATCTTCCGCATTTTTCCAAGGAGAATGCCGTTTGTCATTAAGTCATAAAATAAATAAACTAACATTTACGTTCATTAGAGATATTTCACGAGATAATCTCATGAGTAAACCTTAATCGATACTTTTGCTGCGGTGCGTCGGGTTAGAACAGCCCTACGTCACTGGAAAAACTTATCGTAAACGGCGACTAATACGAATGACCCCTGCTTGATAGACCCTAGGCTAGCGACAATATAAAACAAAATTTCATATAAAAAAAATCCTTCATATAAAATATGTCACCAAGATTGTGGTCAAACCCGGGTCAAACACAATTAAATTACCGATAGAAAAGTATCATCAATCTATACTAATATAATATAAAGCCGAAGAGTTTGTTTTTTGTTTGTTTGTTTGAACGCGCTAATCTCACAAACTACAACTGGGATTTGAAAAATTCTTTTTGCATTTGATAGCCCAACTCTTGAGAAAGACTATATTTTATCCCGAAATTCCCACGGGATCAAAAGTTACGCGGGTAAAACCGAGCGTGGTGGCTAGTAAGTAATATGACTCAACAATGCTATTTTAAAGGAACGGCACATCATTTATTTATGCAACGAATTGTCCGAGAATTGACACTGAGCAGACTTTATCATCGATTGGCTGTCGCTACATGTCATCGATCGATTGTCCCTAAAAAAATAAAAGTTCATCAAGGGGGTGTTTAGCGAGTAGGCTCACTATGAGAGTGCCGCACTGTCCGGTAAGCCGGCGGGGTCACCACTGTAGTCTCCGAGTAGGCACCTGTCTTTCTGCCAAAGGATACTTGTCGGAAAAAAAATAATTGATCCCTCAAGTACCCTCATACTAACAGTTAATCCAGATTATCTCTCTGGATTAACGTCAACCCTTTGAAGTCTTTGATTCCCAATGTTGGAGCAAAAAAATTAGATTTTCAGTATCTGGGTATATTTATAAATGTATTTATATTCTAGGTTCGCCCTAGTTCGCTACATAGTATCCCATATCACAAGCTTACCTTGGGGTCATGTAGTTGGTGTGATTGTCTGGGGATTTTATTATTTATTTATTTTATAACGACATCAACGACCACTTTGGCGATGGGGTAAACCTTTCTGTCTCAGAGGCCAGTGGTTGCGGGTTCGATTTCCGCACGGAATATGAAAAATGAATGTGCCGTCTCTGGGTGTTTATTTATTTATGTATTTATATTCTAGGTTCCCCCTCTAGTTCGGTACATGGTATACTATAAAACAAGCAATGCTTACTTTGGGGCCATGTAGTTTGTGTGATTGTCTGGGGATTTAATTTTATTTTTTTAAACAAGAGAATTATCCAAGCGTTGTTGTTGTGACATAAGAAATCAGTTTGTAATTGTTACAAAAAACAACCTTACAATGGACTGTAAAGTAACTCGTGGTGACCATAGAGTCTGTAAATAAAACGAAACATCGAGTTACATAATAAAATATAATAAAGTCCAGTTTAAAAAGCCATTTTTTCAATGTAATAAATCATTAAACATATAAGTATCGTTGAAGTTTTGAAGATTACAATCATTTTAAATATTGAAATTTTCTTCTGAAGCGGTAGTGGGTCCTTGATTCTTAAAGTCCTCTATTTTTTTAAATCTTGCTTTGCCGTAAAACTTTGAAATAAAACATTACTATAAAGCTCTTAAACCTTTTTAGGGAAATGACTTTAAAAACATAGGTTTTAAATTCCTATCGAGTAAACAATACATAAACTAAATATCAAGCATATAATGCAACGAAATCATAAAAACTAGTTCATAAAAATTCAATTAGCACATTTACAATAAAATTAGTTTTATTACAATTTACGCCCCAATTACTATGCCATAAAAACATCCAGGTACATCGGCTTCCACAGAACTGTCCCAAATCGCTGTCACAAGCAAGGGTGTGAGGGTGACGCACGATGGTGGCGCTAAGGCATTATTTTGTATCGTATATTAAGTCTCCTTTGTCCAAACTTAGCGCCGTCATAAAAAAAAAGACGACGGAAGTATACCTCACAAAGCCAATGCCAGAAAAAAAAAACTCGCACATTGTATTCGAAATTCAAACCTTATGCGGTGAAGTGCTCTTGTAAAATTTACAACGGCTCTATTATATTTACCTGCTTGACTCCACTTTATAATGTAAGGTAATTGAAGGTATTCGACGATGAGTTATTAATTTATTGTGCACGGCTTCGCCTCTTTTATGACTATGCTAAAATATCTGTGGAGTTTTGTGCAACTGAGTTCAGGTAGGCAGGTTTTGATGGCTCGATGACTTGTACAACAAATATTTTGTTAAATGTTTATTGAGTGATGTTAAATGAGATAGAGTTTAACAATACTTTTGCGGGAATATTATTCATATAAATAATTTGAATAGTAAGTATTACTGAAAATTTAAAGTATAATTGGTGATATACAGCTTGATAATATTATGATTTTTCTTCTGTCTACATATATCAACTAGTGCTCTGGATTAGCATCGTGTTGAAACTAAATCAATATACATAAAACTGTTCCTGTTCTGACTGAGTGACTGACAGACAACCTAAAGCCATAACTACTGGGCGTAGAGAGCTGAAATTTGGAAAGTAAAATCCTTAAGGAGTGTAGGAGTGCATTAAGGAAGGAATTCCCGAAATTCCTTCGGGAACGGGAAATATAAGATTTTTTATTTTGTATGAAATATCTTATTCCTTGAGTGCACGAATATGAACCTTGGTATAAAGATTCTTTCAATGGGTGTCTGATTATATTAAGGAAGGAGTTGCACAGGAAGGGTAGTTTAAAGCGCACGAAGTTACAGGAAAAAGCTCGTCTTGCATATTACCACATGAAGTGGTGTCGGCATGAAGTCAGCAACAGCTTTCCGGTATGCGAGCTGCCGTTGTCGTGAACAAGATATGGTAACTTATTAATAAGATTTACAAACATATCGTATACAAACTGAAACTAATAGGGGCTACAATCAATGATGATTTGTTTTCTTTTTCATAAAGTGAGGATGGGACTTTAGTTTTCTATAACACATGTCCATTTAAAACCTATTAGGAACCTTTTCACTTGACGCTTAATAGTACCAGGATTGGTCAGGAAAAACAGACACGGCAGTTCATTCCACATCGTAGTTTGAGACAAGCAAGGTGGATCAACTTCTTGAATAGGTTCTATAGCGGGCGCCTTTGGACGGGTAGCCAAATAAGTATGCAGTCAGTATGACTGATTTAATTACCATCCGTTTGTGAATGTGTAGAGTTTGTGTTTCTCGCGTTCAAACAGACACGTCAACTCTATACTGTAATTAAGAGGAAAATGCCTTTTCATTTGTTTTGACTGAATGAACTACAAAACTGCGTAACTGATTTGAAAATTATTTTAGCTTTGAAAGCTACATTGTTTAAGTATTCATTGACTCTTATTACAGTGCAATATTATATAATTAAATTACCCAAACTGACACCGAATAAGGCCACAAAGTATGCTTTTGTTTATGCTTGTGTTGTGGAGACCACACACAGTGTTTGTATAGAAGGCTACCCCCTACGTATACTGGTAGGTATGCACCCAGACCCTAGCCAGTTTAAAAAGTTTATTTCCAAAATCGGCTCGGGTGGGAATAGAACGCAGAACTTACGCCGTAGCCGATCGTAACCAACGCGCCACCGAGGCCATCAAATTATACAGGATTGATTTTAGTCACCAGCCAAATTTTTTTCACACAATAAGTATCAATATAGAAAAGATTTTTGCAGACAAAAGGTATGTATTTTTTTACAAGGAAATTAATATATTAGCTAACATATTAAGTAAAGCATGGTCACTTTAAAATATGAATGAATATCATTAAGACTACGCACTATTACAATATATCTTGTAGTACTACGTCGTAGTATTACCAATGATATACCACGTCGTAGTAGCTGTGTTCATCAACAGCGACTATTTTTAAAAGAGTTTGTGGTGCCATATCTTTATTTTTTCTATTGAGCGTTACTATATTAAATATGCAGGTACGTTTATATCGTATCAAAGAAAATAACATTTTTTGGTCGGTGACTAAAAACAGCCCTGCATTAAGACCTTATTGAAAATTAAATTTTTACATCTCGAGTGGTTTGACTTTCGCTGCTGACAGTACCTAGAGATGAAAAGTCCCTTCCTTATTAATTATAAATAATATAACAGTTGTGCTTTGGAATGTACCTTCACTAAATGATTATTGGCTTTGTTTTCTTTTGGTCCGCACTTCGGATCGGAACGTTAAAACATTATTACGACTTTTATAATATGGCGCAGCTCCGGGCGGTTCTGCAGTACCGTTGGAAAAACGAAAGTGTTTCTTAATTATAGTTTAGAATATTTATGAATATTTTTTCGATTTTTCAACTGACTTCGAAAAGGACGACTTTTCAATTCGTGTGTATGTTTTTTTGTATCTTTGTTAAAACACGGTTTTTTCTTGGACAATTATGAATATTATTATATTCTTCTTTCACATGACGGAGGATACTTCAGAGGTATTCCCATACAAATTTCATCAATATCGATAGAGTATAATAATATCCTTAAACATTAAATTTAAAAATAAAAATAAGTTTGAATCGGAGCTTATTTATACACTGATAACCTTATATTATACTTCAGCCAAAGTTTTGGCGTTTTTTTTAATGCTCTGCAATCGTTGATTAGGTATATTATGTATAGTTCAAGTCAATTGGCATGATTGTAAATTTTGTAAATAGTCGCTTATAAGCGGCTATTAACTTATTTCATTTGAAATAAATATGTATTAAGAATAATATAGAAGCCGTCGTGGCGCCGTGGTTACTGTGTGTATCATACGATATCACAGGTTAAGCAACGTTCGGCGCGGTCGGTACTAGGATGGGTGACCGCTGACAATTCATTTCTCTCGACGACTTCCGTGCTTCGGAGGGCACGTTAAGCAGTCGGTCCCGGGTGCTGTATACTTGTATACAGTAGTCGTTAGAGTTTGTCAGAAGCCATTTTGGCGCCCTGAAAATTCTGGCGTCCACCACCCAGCACTGGGCCATCTTGGTGGATTATGGCCTATACCTTCTCGTCACCCCGGGGAGAGACTCATGCCTTGCAGTAGGCTCATTACAAAGAGTTGAGATGATGATGATGATGATGATGAAATATTTATTTTGAAGATATACTTTGTTTTGTGTAGAGAACTTTTTATAGCAATGTAATTTTGAATATTACCAGAAACCTTACAGTGTTTTAACCGAATTTTTATACCAATGAATATAAAACATTTTTATCCGGATTTCGGCCGTGTAAATATTTATTTATTACTCATAGTACTCATGGAGTAAGAAACAGTTTGAATAACAATTTTATAGGCACAGTGTACAATAGGCGGCCTTATCATCTAAAGACGATCTTCCAGGCAACTTTGGTATATTAAAAAGGAAAAATTAGGTATTTGCCCACGACGGAACGGAGACGGTATATGCGTTTGGGGTGAGAGGGTGTTTGTGTGTTTGTGCAAACCAATGTTACCATTTATCTCCAGAACCACTGGTCCGATTTTAATGCGGTTTTCAGTAATCACTTTGGATTTGATTGGTGCATGTTCTTAGATAGGTGTAGCGGTAACAACTCACCAGGGGGCGCTGCAGTAAACATTTGTTTGTAAAAGCCAATGTTACCGTTTATCTGCAAAACCATTGGTCCGATTTAAATGGTGTTTTCAGTGATCGCTTTGGATTTGATAAGCGCATGTTCTGAGATAGGTGTTACGGTAACAACTCACCAGGGGGCGCTGCAGTAAATATTTGTTTGCAAACCATTGGTCCGATTTGAATGCCGTTTTCAATTATCGCTTTGGATTTGATTGGTATAATGTTCTTAAATAGGTTTAACGTTAATACTTCATTTACATTTTTCTACATTTAATACTATGTATTTAAATAAACTACATGGGTTTTCCAGCGGTGGTGGGGACATTAGAGGGCTGATGAGGAACGAGGTGTTGTGTAATGTAATGTATAGTACCTATATTATGCTCCTTAAAAAGTTTGATATAAAAAAACACAATGAAAATTTTGAAAAACCCACGACGCGACGGTTAAAAAGTAATTAAAAAAGAATAAAATAATCAAAAATCCCCTGACTGAAATGATTTATGTAACGAGAGATAATTAACGTGAAAAGCTTTTTTAAAAGTTCACTTGATCTCACACAGAGTCGGTCATATTATGAACAACATACTATTCGTTTTCATAGCACTTCCCTACGCTTACCTATTCGGTTCTCGAAGATGTAGATGTCGCAATAACATAGGTATTCAACTCCCTATGAACTTTATAAGAAGAGCAAGAAAATCCGTCTGGGGCTGCCATTGAATGAATTCGTTTTGTAGTTTTATATTGAAATTTAAAATATTGATGGCAGCCCTCGACGGATTTTTTTGCTCTTCTTATAAAGTTCATAGGGAGTTGAATACCTATGCGTTAAACTATCAGAAAAATTAGGTACTTATGATAGTTTAACTCGACGTTTCAGTACCTTTTCAGGTTAATACTTCTTCTAATTCACAATGTATTGTATATTTCTAATAATTCTAATACACAATGGAAATCTAACCTTGAATAAATGTGTTTTTTGACGATTATTCAGAAATGACTAGAAGGTTTTAATTAAACGATCGACATTGCTGACTGTACCCCGCACACGTTGGTATGCGTGTTTGTTTTACTGTACCTACCTACGATTATATGTAGGTATGCATTTAAACGTGAAACTTGTACCAGGCACTCTATTATACTCAATTCTCGATTTAATTACCTTTGAAACGTAGGTATTAGGTACAATCGTCGTTTGTTTTCTAGCTTTCATCGAGGTTATGTAGGTATACATCATCTGGTATGGGCCTAATTACTTTTTTACTAATGTAAATACAGCATGTGCGAATACATTCAAAGAAGCACCTGTATTAAGTTAGATGTTAAGTAGGTAACCACTAGCAGTACCTAATGAACGAGTCCCTTACTGAACCTGAAACATTTGATGGTTAGATTAGTTTCAAGATATTTTATCATATGCGTAACAAATTCAGCAAATTTAAAATTTCGCGCCATCATCCACCATCATAACGGTGGTGGATCACAGGCGCATTTTATGAGCTATTTCATTAGTGACGATGTGACGTACACTTGACTTCAACTTACTTTAATCAACAACAATAACTTAGAAATGCCTACCAATACCTCTATTGGTAAAGGTATTGAAATATCATACAACTATAAAATAATAATTCTAAAGCAAGAAATCAAATTTTAATATCGAGTTCGTGTTCCAAATCATTTATCAGCGATATTTCCACATACATAACTGCACACATCTACACTCGTGCGCTGTCGCCTGCTTGTCTCGAAACGCTGACATCTGTGGCTCCCATCACCACAACACACTAACACCGTTAAACAAAACACAACAACACTGATTACCAACCAAAACATCGACGCTTATCTTCCACAGCTCTGAAAAAACTCTCATACGCACAAACCAATGTATTCGAATCTAGGAGCCTTACCATCACAACCTTTCACCTTAGAATACAAGATTCAGGTTTTAAGAGCACCTGTACTTTAAAGTGCCATTTACATTGTAATCTTTGAATATATAAGTTACAGCTGTGCCCAACCACTATACGGCAATACAACCTGTTCGATTTTAGAGGAATGTCGTGTTTCTAAGCCATGAATGTCTTTACGATACTTTACCAGTACAAACACGAGAAACATCTAAATTGAAAGATAAGAACGTAGTAAAATAAACTATTAATGTATCTTAAGGAAAAGTGTAATAAGTTTTATTGGTTTGGATTTTTTACGTTATTTCTGAATATACAGATAGGCCTGTGTTTTAAAGCAATGCTCAAGTATAAATAAATTTTATGCAAACTTTAATACGAATAATAATAACATGAGAAATTTAGTTTATTAGATTAACCTTTAAGACTAAAGTACGTTTTAATTAAAACAACTATAAATTTGTATTCTAGAAAAGTGCTTTTAAAAATACTGTTTGTATGTTCATTTTTATTGCTTCTTACCACAGAAACCCCGATGCACCGCGTTCTCATGCAATTACTTTTTTAATTAGCAAAAACATTCATAATGACAAACAGCCCATGCATTCGGTCGAGATAGTTAACAAAGCGCAACTAAACTATTAGGTGTATGTTCCACTATTGGGTGCCGTAAACCATCAGAGCCACGAAGTGATTGATCAGCGGGGGGCGGGGCGAGGGGCAAGCTGCAGGGCTCGGCCATCGACACCATAAAACGAATAGCCAGCATACCTCCCTACATGCACTAGGACTACAGTACGTGTTGCAGACATTTTAATTAGGAACTTTCTAGATTTTTACTGCTCGTTTTCCAAGAATGCCCTTAAATTCTATTTTTCCCTTTAGTGAGGGTGCACTTGCTGATAATTACATTTTCACTGAGTGGTGAACAAGAGTACTATTTATTATAGCGAAAGGGGATTAAGGTTTTTTTTAACCCTATGAAAGGGGGGTATTAAAATGTCATAACTTAATAAGCATGAAAATTATAGTTCCAACGTTTTTATTTGCGTTAGGACTATATGAAATCGTGTTTCTAAGAATAGGTACTACTGCGATGTCTAAAAAGTTGTTGGTGTCTCCAGTTAAATCGATATTTTTACCGACTTCGTTCACATGATCTGTGATAACTCGGCTTACAGTAAATGGTAATTGTAAATATCTGATAATCCAAGTAACCTATATGATGATAAGAACCTTGAAGTGTGACTGGATAGCAACCATTCTACCCAATCTCACGTGATGGCAAGTGGCGTTGCGGGCGATGATGACACAAAAGAGATCAGTACGGGTAAGTCACGCATTTTGTAAAACTGGCTGTATTATCATTCACAATATCCATCGTTAGCAGCATCGTCACATACGATTCAGTAGACCACTTGATGATCCCTTAATAGAGACTTCTTGTAATAAAGAAGTCTCTATTAAGGGATTAAAATAGTGCGTGAAAACAAAACGTATTTCATGATAGAGCTCACATATTTGTTAGCAAATCATCCAGTCTCAGATGCAGACAAAGTAAGTGGCAACGCACTTATTAAAGGCTCGAATGTCCATTTATATCCCCACTTTATCTGGAGTAAGATATAAATTGGACTAATTAAAAAAGTATTATAAAGCAATTTGAAACATCATAAAAATCTCCTTCGATATGTTTTTTAAGCATCAACAAGTTAGTATCAGATGCAAGCTATGCAGTCATTTACGAAAAGTAAATCAGCTTTTTAAGAAGCGGGCTTTTAAGAAAAGTCCGTTTCTGCGTCCATATCTGTGTCCTGGTGTCCATAGGTGTGTCCATAGGCGCGTCCCTGTCCTCGTCTGATGGAGATCCACATTCTCTCTATTCTCTCTCACCTCTATCGCTACGTCTATTTCTACTTCTATATTTACCTCTACATCTATGTCTACGTTTCTATCTAGTTCCTCTTTGCCTAATAAACTAGCCGACTATAAATACTGCACTGTCACTAACTCGTTCATGGGTCAATAAGCACGCTTTTATAATAAAATTTCAAAAATATTTAAGATTTACCCTTCGATAGATTTAGGGATACGGTATAGTAATTTTTATCAAACTCGTGTGAAAAAGACTACTAAAAGATATCCAGATGCAAGAAGATGGGATTCCCTGGCTGTAAACTGTTATTGTGTATTTTTAAAAGATGATTGCTGTTGAGTTTCTTGCCACTTCTTCACAACAGAAGTGGCGGTAGATTCAGTTCAGTTAGTAAGTAATTTTACGTATTTTAGAAGCTTTCGGGTAACACTCAATATATGTCAAAATATTAATATCAAAATCGGAAAAGTCTGGAATTTGTTGCTGTGGGCGTCCTAAACGTTTTTTGAAACTTCCAATATTGACTAAATTTTTCACCATTCGTGACAAAGATTTTCTTTATGGTATTTGTGTATCTGGATACCTCTCGCGATACCACTGTAGAGCTAAATCGCAGTTCTTGTTGCTTGCAAAGAAAGATTCTAATAAGTCGAATTGTTCTTGATACGCCATGATCACACAATTACGTAATGGAAGCAATACTAAATAAAATAGATAAAATGTTCGAAATATTCGTTCGAATTTTAAAATTGCTGTCCCGCATTGCAAACAAATTCAAACGTTCCATTTTTAAACTTTTCGTCAAAACGCCTCGTATCGTGTAAGAAGTGCATAGCGATATTATTACCATTAAACGATTTTCTTGTAGAATTCTTCAACAAGGTACTTAGAAATAAATTAATTAGCAAGCTTGTACTTTATACGAATGAATTGAACTTCATTCTTTGAATGTTAGAGAGATAAGAGAATTATAACGTGTCTTTTACTTGTTGAAAGTTAACCATACTAGGTAATGATTCATATTTTTCATGGATATCTTGTACGACAGACGAGTGTAAGACCAAATGTTTGTTAGAGAAATTTTATCCTGAACAATTATCCTATCGGTTAGTATAGTTAAATAAGGAATCTTTATTTTATTTTTATTTTTACTGGTTCGTGTCCCGGGTGTTACAAGCAAATTTAAGAAAATCTTCGAATGCAGTTTTGTTTCTTTTTAAAAATAAAGGAATGTTTCCTTAAAGTAAAATAAGCTAACTATAGGATTTAAGGCAGTTTCCCTCCAGGGCCACTATTTTTTTTCCACACTGTATATGATAATAATCCGTTTTATGTATCTAAATCCGTTTCTTAAGCCACAAGTTCTTTGTTACTTCAGAGATGAATGTCGATAAATGAATAATGTTTTTATTAAATTCGTAAACCGACAATAACTGAAAATATAATGCAAATAAAGCAACTAACAAGTTAAATAAAATTAGATTTTAACCAGATTTTATCTTATTTCATTTCATTTTCATCACTCTTTTATCCTGAAAATAAAGACAAAACTATCAAAAATTTTTTTAACATAAAAAAAAACAAGAATTAAGGTGACGTGAGCAGTTGGCGTGGGCCGAAAATAAATATTTTTTTAACGACGTAACATTAACCTATAAAAATGTTTATGATTTTACAGTTTTTTTGACAAAGACTTTGATATTGCACGAAATTTTATTGGCCTGGTTTTGTAAGCATAAGTAGTGCTCCTGGCCGCGGTTGCATATTTGGTATAAACTACTGCCTATTTCCTTATATTTACCACAATTCAAATTGAGACATAAGTTTTGTAAAAAATCAATAAATTTTTGAGTGATCAAATAACAAAATCAACATATAGTGTGGAATATAAAATTATAGCAAAATAAAATTTTTGATTCATTTTCTAAAATATTTATAAGTAGGTGTTTAATTTTATTTTTAATGTTTAATAAATTTACTACCAACTGTAAATAAATTCTGTATCAAACAAACATTCTTCCTCACCAACGTACCTACTCATGGAAAATATCAGTTTGATACTTATTAACTACACTTTTATAACTAAAGTTAATTATTGTAAGGTTAACGAGCCTAATTTTATTTTTTTAAGATTACAAGGCATAACTATTACATATAGAAAAAAAAATATACGAGCACGCAACCTTGTAATCGTATTGATGCCTTAGGAACGCATCAAGGACAAACATACAAAATTTTTTTTTTTATACTATGACTATCTTATCAATTCGATCCAAAATATTTTTATAACATTTGCATTGCAAAAAATGACGTATGAGAGCAAAACAAGCACTCAGGTAAAAAGGGCTATCATTTGGATCGTTATAAAGTGAATTATCATAAATCGGTCCATTGAATGCATTAGGAATGGTTGTTTAAGGCTGCGCTGAGTGGCTGCGCGGGCACAGACCCGCGGTCGGCGGCGAGACGGGGAGTCTGCCTCAAAGAACGATTCCATGCGCTCGATTTAGCATGAAATTGGAACACAAAGTGAATAAAGCCACAAGATTGTAAACATTATGAGGTTCACCTTTTTTATTACAACATTCGGTTTATTTACGGTCCCCTTTTTATTGGTCACTAGTATCTGCCTTAAACCTCCTATTTATTACCTTGTTAAAGTCTATTTAACGAACATCGGTCTGCAGCGTCGCCATCTGAGATACACTTAATTGGATATTTATCGCTCTACTTCTGCAGGGTTTAATTGATTCGAGCGCAAGTGACTGCGAGCCGCAGTGCGTCGCACTACACGTAATTAAAGTTGCAGCATTAAAAAGCTCATTTTTGAAGTAAAGTTTAAAAAGCTCGTAAAGCCGGCGTGGGTGTAAATCACGAACGCTGTAGGTTCCCACGCGCGCTGTTCCTCGGGATTGAATGACTCACTGAACTCCATTTCCACAAGTCATAGTGCAATTAATAATATGCGGCATCCTGTCGAATTATCTCTCGCCGTGGCAGGGGTCCGGGCGGCTTTAATTTACCACAATGGAAGTCGGTTCTGAGAAGCGAAGCGGGCCGATTCTTCGTCGAAAACAAACAGAAAATAATTATCATAAAGATGAAGAGGGGCCGCTTGAGGCTCGCTGCTAATGGGAGGCCACCTGGCAGCGAGTCCTCGCGCGCCCGTGCTCGCCGCGCCTGCGCTTGCGCATGTGTGCGTGACCGAACCCACACAACACTTCCCCTGATAGCCTAACTCGCTCACAACCTAAGTAATATAGACATGATCACATTATAAAACCATTATGTTGGAATTCGACGTTTTATTTTTTCTGTAACAAGCTTGTAATGCTAAGCTCATGATTAATAGGATAGATTTAAAGCGGAAAAGATATATCCATTGAAAATGGTAGCTTCCGCATTAAATAGGATTAGCAGGCTATGTGAAATGTAGTATTATATTTTTAGCTTAACCTTTTGAAGACATTTACGCTTCATTCAGCAATTACAATACTGTAAATGCTTAAGTTTTCTTTGCTATTTCAATCTAGACACCCGGCAGCGTGTCAAGCCAAGTTCAAACAAAGGAACTGGCTAGCCAGCGTCCAGTTAATATCACACGAACCACTTGGTGCCACATTTGACCCTTCTATAACTCAAAACATCTTAAATGTAAACATATAAAACTACGTGTGTTTAATTATATCCATTAGGACATGTAAAAGTCCAAATTTCATGTAGATAGCTCAAACGGTTATAAAGATATGAAGGTCAAAAAGTCGTAAATTTTAGTAGGTATTGATTGACTGACTTTTAGTGCCTAAACCTAACCTACTTCCAGATGACCTAGAAGGATGAAATTTGGAATCCAGCTCGGTAATTGTGTGTAAGCGTAGGAAAAAAACAAAAAAATAAAAAAAATACGTGGTACCATACAAACAACTTGTAATATTTTAGTTCCAAAATTTTAGTTTTTTCTTTATTCCGATAGATCTGTACGTCGATTAAATCGCGCATGAAGTGTTATCAATGACAGCCTTATACACTTAGTAAACTTCCTTTTATAATTCTCAGTTTCGAAAATTCGCAAACACAAATCAGTGGGATTCCTTTTTATTATTGTACTGTATCGGCATTTATGAGTTAATTCATGTTCGTTCGCTTGTCATTCAAAATCTCATTTGGTTAAGGATCTTTTAGGTTAATTTGTCAATTGTTTATTAGGTTAGTTGAAATGAAATGAAATGAAATGAAATTTATTTTATTTGCCATAAATATGTTGTGTAGGTAGGATGGTACAAAATAGAATACCTAGAGAGTCCAATACATATTTGCCTTTTGTTAGTAGGCGTGCAAATTTTTACATTTTTGGCCAGTAAAAAAAAAAAAATATATGTCAATTATAAAAAGATCTCAATTATACATTAACTATTTAAAATATCAGGGTCATTAGTCATGGATTGAGTTAATAGAGCGATTACAAATAATATGAATGTCAATTTACATAATGTCATGCTATATTAATACGTATTCTAAAATGTCCTTACACTTTATGCTTGAAATTAAAATATTCGTTTAAAGAGTAGAAGGACTGCTCAAGAAGCCACCTCTTTAGAGTCTGCTTAAAACTATTTAAATTAGATATATTTATAATTTTGGCAGGTAGCTTATTATAAACTTTTATACACATATAGTAAGCATTATTTTGATATATACTAAGTTGACATTTTGGAATTTCTAATTTATTTATCTTTGATGATCTTACATTTGGATGCGTATCACCCTTCGTTTTAAAGAAATGTGAGTAGTTTCTTACAAAAAGACATAGTTCTAAAATATATATACATGGAAGTGTGAGTATATGTGCGTTTACAAAAAATGGTCGGCAGGATTCCTCATAGGATATATTAAAAAGTGCTCTGATACATTTTTTTTGGGCTTTAAAGGCTCTGTCAATATCTACTGAGTTTCCCCACATTACAATACCATAGCGCAGGACAGATTCGATATAGCCGTAATAAGCTTGTAAGCCTAGTTTCAGGGAAGATACCTTTCTAAGACGGTAAAGAGCATAAACAAATTTATTAATTTTTCCGCATACCTTTGCAATATGCTCCTTCCAATTTAAATGTTCGTCGATAGTTACACCAAGAAAGGTTTCTGATTGTCCTAATGCAATAGTTTTAGAGTCATGTTTAATTTCTATGTCTGTTTTTTTTTGATTTGTAAGTGCGGAATTGTAGTGCTTTAGTTTTGTCAATGTTTATTTTTAAATTATTTTTGTCCATCCAGGTTTCTACGTCTTTAAGAGTATTTTCTATATTTAGTAAAAGATTTGTTGATGACTTAGTGTAATCTTTGAATATGATTGTTGTATCATCTGCGAAAAGGAAGCATTCATTTTTAGTAATGTCAGGGAGATCATTTATATAAAGCAAAAATAGAATCGGTCCTAAAATACTACCCTGAGGAACTCCACTATTATTTATTTTTATGCTAGAATGACTGGTAATATTTTCATTATTTTAAATTTTTTGTATAACGGTATATTGCCTGCGATTTTGGAGGTAACTTTTAAACCAATCAAGGGCTACTCCTCTAATGCCGTAGTTCTCTAGTTTACTTAAAAGATTACTATGATGGACAAAGTCAAATGCTTTGGACATATCTATAAATAGTGCTATAACTGGCATTCTGTCATTTATGCACTCTAAGACTGACTTTGTCAATGCGAAACATGCTAGAGAGGTTGATTTACCTCTCTGAAAACCGAATTGCTCTTGTTTGATAATATGATGATGTTGTAAGAAAGAAATAAGTCGTTTTTCCATTGCTTTTTCAAATACTTTAGATAAAATGCAGATGAGTGTAATTGGACGGAAGTTTTCTATCAGGGCTTTATCTCCTTTTTTAAAGAGTGGTTTAATAACGGATAACTTAAGTCTTTCTGGAAATTCTCCATTTTGGAGGGATAGGTTTATGATATGTGTAAGGGGTTTAACAACGCTTTGGCAGCATAATTTTAGGATTGTCGTATTAATATCATCAAAGCCCACAGAATTTGTGTTTTTTAAGGACATAATTATTTTATAGACTTCATCTTCCGAGACTGGGTTTAAGAATATAGAGTGGTCAAGTTTAATTTTATTTGTATTGGTCACTAGTTTGTTTTTATTATTTGAATTCAATTTTATAAAATAGTCATTAAAAATTTGTGATATGTCATGTACGTTTTTTATTATTTGGCCATTTCCTTTAATATGATTTATATCTGTTTTTATCGTGTTATTACCTATACTATTGTTTATAATATTCCACGAAGCTCTACATTTATTTTTAGACTTTGATATAAATTTTGTGTTACACAATATTTGCGATTTATTCATACATTTACGAAGAGCTTTCGAATATTTTTTGTAGCGTTGCATCAGGTTATCCCGATTTTTTTTCTCTGCGTATATATAAGCACGGTAGTATTTTCGTTTTGTCAAGCAGCTGATCTTCAACCCTTTAGTAATCCAGGGCGATGATTTATGTTTATTTATTACTTTTACTTTTATAAGTGGGAAACATAAATTATATAAAAGCATTAACATGTCATGAAATATGTTGAATGCAGTATTTGTGTTACTTTCACTGAGAACTTCGCTGAAAGATAAGCATTTTATGTACCCTAGGAATTTAGTTTTATTTTCATGACTGTAGTCTCTCTTGAATTCATAATAATATGAGTTCTGTGTATTGTCTTGGACAGGAAAGTGAAGTAATTGACATGTGTCATGATCTGAAATTGCGATTGGTTCCGTGTATCCTACTGCATTTAATATGTTGCAACAAATAAGATCAATGCACGAATTTTGCCTAGTCGGTGAGTTTATGTAACATTTTAGATTATAATTTTCTAAAATATCTTTTAAGTTTTGTGTATTCATATCATTTTTTAAAGTATTTATATTCCAGTCGCCGCAGATAACAATTTTTTTCTTTTTATTATTTTTTTTTTTTAGTAAGTGGTCCAGTTTGTCAAAGAAAATAGTTATATCAGACGTTGGCGTTCTATATATACAAATAATAATTAAATTAAATTTTTCTATTTCAATACCACAACATTCAAAATTATAAATTTCAGATATTTTTTCAGCAATTGTTAGTATTTTGTATTTAAGGGTTTGTCTTATAAGAATGCAGGATCCACCCCGTTTTTTATTTTCCCTTGACCAAGAGGTTAGGATTAGGATTAGGATAGTAGGAGTAAAATTCAATCAAGTGTTATTAAAATAAGAATACACAGGAATATTAAACAATTCCTTTCTTTAATAAAAACACTGTAGTAGATGAAGTAGAAAGATTAAAGTAAGTAGTAAGTTTTCTTGACTGTTAAATTTATTTTTTTAGTTTTAAATAAGTATTTCTGTATTTTAATAGCCCCTTTAACAATGTGTTGTACGTGATGGACGCTGCTTATTCCATTCGCTTGGATTTTCTTTGTTTAATTCGACTGATACACATTAAGCCTATAGGGCGAGGACCTATAGTCCAATATGTATGTCTGAACAGGGAATATTTAGGTGTCTACACTTGCTTGGAAAGCGGCGTTTTATATCCTCTTAAAATTGAAGTTTATCAGCGTTCTACGTAGCTAGATAATAGCACAAAAATAAACCACGGAGCGGAAACGCAAGAAAATACATTAAATCTCAGTACTTGCCTCGCTTTCTTTACAAAAAGTAATGATATCCCACCAAAAACATAAATGTAAAAAAGGAGAGCCAAGTTCAATACAAAAATTATGCTTGGCTGTGGGCTTCGCTGCAAAAAAAAATGGAGATTTAAATGCGTGCCAAGTTCTATGCAAAATCAAAATATGTATTTATAGGAACAAAATAACATTATGAACAAGTATTAAACTCTATATCTTTGCTATATTGATTATCTATATTAATAGCATCTTATTTGAAAATATGATATCTTAAAGTAGTTTACATTTGACTTGGCCAATTTTTTACATCACTTATTTTATAAAGTCATTCAACATAATTCGGATAAAAAAACAAACATTCGAATTGAGAACCTCCTCCTTTTTTGGAAGTCGGAAGTGTTTAAGATATCACATTTTCAAATAAGATGCAATTTTTATAGGTATTCAATATAACAAAGAAATATAGTTTAATACTTGTTCATAATGTAATTTTGTTCCTATAAATACATATTTCGGTTTTGCATAGAACTTGCCACGCATTTAGATCTCCATTCTTTTTGCGGTGAAGCCCACAGCCAAGCATAATTTTTGTATTGAACTTGGCTCTCCTTTTTTAAATTTATGTTTTTGGTGATATACATCTTTTCGAATTACCTCGTTAATTAGTTCTTTTCGCTTGCCTTATTCAATCGTGTAATTCCATGTAATTGTTGACTCCTTTAGGCACATCCATCACATATTTGTTTATAAAATGTTCAATCTATCATCGTATGACTAGTATCTATAAGTAGGTACTTACAATGAAGTTCTTCCAGTTTCTTTAAATTTGATTCAACATTCAGTTCCAATTTCAAGGAAAAAATAACTAGAAGTTTTCTTTTTGATTTCCTTACCTATCTACCGATAAAGTCTACCTGTCACATATTTATTTTGCTTAAAATTATATCTATACACTAGCTTTATTCCGCAACTTCGTATGCGCTTAACTACCCTTCTCGTGGAAATTTCAGAAACTATACAACCAGACACCCACTGAAAGAACCTTTATACCAAGTTTCACACCCATGCACTCAAGGAATAAGTTTTTTTCATAAAAACTAAAAATCATATATTTCCCGTGCCCGTCGGAATTTTGGGAATTGTTTTCATAGCACAACCAGTCACTCTTTGTAGAACCTTCATGCCAAGTATCACATCCGTATCAAGGAATAAGATTTTTCATACAAACTAAAAAGTCCAACCCCTTCCCGTGGGAATTTCGGGAATTCCTTTCGTAACACAACCAGACACACATTGAAAAACCTTTACACCAAGTTTCACACCGGTGCACTCAAGTAATAAGATTTTTCATACAAATTAAAAAGTCCTATATTTCCCGTTCCCGTGGGAATTTCAGGAATTCCTTCCTTAGTGCACCCCTACATCCCCTAAAGAATGTATGTTCCAAATTTCAGCTCTCTACGCCCAGTAGTTACGGCTGTACGTTGTCTGTCAGTCACTCAGTACCTCAGTCACTCAGTCAGTAACGGAACAGTTTTATATATATTGATTAATCAGTTTCCGAATTTAGTCTAAATTTTGCGCTTAAATCAACAAAAACAATCCCGACAGCCTTACAAAAACTTGATAAAATTTCAACTTCATAGTTTAAAAGATTTTACAACCGACTTCCAAAAGGAGGAGATTCTCATTCGTGTGTATGTTTTTTGTATCTTTATTACGCGAGTTTTTGGGCAATTATGAATCTAATTTTAAAATATTCTTATTTCATATGATAGAAGATACGTTAGAGGTGGTCTCAATTAATTTCATCGAAAAAAGAGAGCATTTAAAAAAATGGAAGAAGTATGTATGAAAACGGAGAGTATTAACGTTGGTGACTCAAAGTTCAGCCAAAGTTTTGACTAGTATTTAAAAATTTAAAAGGTTTTTTTTTTAATGCAATGCATTCGTTGATAACATACATATTTTTTGAATAACTTTCTTTTTGATAGTTTAGATTTTTTTTTATAATTAACTTTATTTTCATGAGTGGACCTGGAGTTTTTATAATTACTAGGGCAAAACCTCGAATAAGACTAGAATAATTTATATCCTGAAATATCCGTGTGGAAGGGATACAAGCTTGTTTTAAGGTTTAGGTTGGGAAAGGGATATAGATTGAAAATATTATGGTTTTTTCATCCAAATTTATAATTAAAATGATAATAGGTACTGAGTTACTATCACAAATTACAAACACCTATCCATTCAATATTACACTTTATTTATTTACTTTATGTAGAAAGCAGACAGTCGTTTTAATCTTTATTTCAATTACCAAAAACATTGCATATCTTAAAAGTATAATGTACATTTAATATTTGAATGCCTACAGAACAAACGTAATATCCTAAGTATAAGGAAAAAGGTTTCAGTGCGAATGAAAAAACTAACAACTAAAATTGTCAGGCTCACTTAATCAAAAAGTAATCATGTAAAGGTGTAACAAATACATAAAAAAGTACCTAATGTAAAGAACGCACTCAACAAATACTACTAACTTATTTGAAAAAAATATTTGTATTCAATCATTTCAAAGAACTCTCCACCAGCCTCTATACAAACTTTCATGCGTCTGAACCAATTTTCAAAACGTCTTCAGGCGATGAAAACTGTATCCTTTTAAGTAGATTTTTAATTTTAGGGACTAAAAGGTGTCCCAAGACTCTAACCGGTGTGGAGTCCACGAAGTCCCTCGGTTTGATAGCAAGTGCGCGGGCGCGTTTTTGTGATGAAAAATTACTCCGCGGAGCACGGTGTTCGGTCGTTTTCCTTATTAGATTTCCGTCAAAGTGAACAAACTAGCGATCAAAATTTTTCCTGTGCTCCTCGATTGCTTCACTTTCGCAGGCGTTGGTTCATTTTGAAACAGCCAAATTGACGACCGACGCTTTGTTTCTGAATCCACACGGGCCTGCTTTTGAGCTTCGGTGAGGTTGTGCGGCATCCAGCGCGAAACTATTCTCCTTACGCGAAGGTGCTCGTGCAAAATCTTATGAAAACTTCCTGAACCAATCTGCAGAGTATGCTGAGTCTCTTCGTACGTCACTCAATTCGTCTGTTATCTTGATTTTTTTTTTACTGACAGTACACATTATTCGGTGACAGCTTTCGTAGGATGACCACTGCTTTGTTCATCCCCAAAGTAAAACGACCGCCTTTGAACTAGCAATACCAGCGGTAAATGGTTGCTTTTAAAGATCGTTCATATCCATAAAAGCAATTCCAAGTCGATCAAATGACTCATCAGTAAAAAAACATCGCAAGAAAATTTTCTCGATGAGGACCCATTTTTTAATGAGACGAGAAAATTTGACTTGGCTCTCAAAAAAAGCGGAGGGAAATTTGAAAATCGAAAAGTGGTTTCTTTTTTTAATTTTTTTTTCTTTTCGCAAAACTTTCAGAGTAGTCGGGTACATAAAAAATACTAATACATAAAAATACTACTTGGACATTATTGGATAACACATATTAATTTTTATAATAGCAAATGTAGAGACGGCAAGAAAGAACTGAACCGCCCATGGAGAATCGTTTCCCAAAAAATGAGTAACCCCGGCTTGGTGGTCCTTACGTCTCTCCAGGGTCCTTTAGGGTCTTTTAAACTCCACCGCCACATATCTTAAAATTTAAATTTATGAACGCAGACCTTCTTTTAGTAACATTTAGTTCCTTCCTGGCAGGCCTGAAAGAGTATAGAGCGAACCTTTTATTTTTTTATTTAGGTAATAACTAATTAATCTTTATGATTGCATGTATTATATTTTAAATATAACGTTAGATAGGTATTTTTTATTTTTAAGTTTAAGGTAGTTTTTATTTTAGTAGTGACCTTGTATACCTATGCATTAATTATATAATAAGAAATAATAGTCTATGTAAACTATGTTAATCAAAAACCTTAATTTTATTCATCTTTTCATAGGCTATGCTTAGCCAACCGTATTCTATCATGCAAAGTTTCTAGCTTTCAAATATTTTATTAAAAATATAAATAAATATAACCTTAGAGCCACTTGAAACACAATTGATAAGACATAAGTAAACCCCATATTATCCCTTAAGTGGTATAAAAAACCACTCAAGTCTTAACATGAACTTGAAAGAAGAATAATTCTATCAGCTCAGCAGACAACATAATCTAATATTTGAAAACTATCAGCAAACAATCTTAGAACCAAATACTATTGATTTCATCCGTAGGCGCCAGCGGAATTAAGCCTATAACTTAAACTCCGTTAAAGATAAATAGTTATTCACGAATTTACCATAGACAATAGATGACGCTATCAAACGCCATTCAAACATAAGAAGAATGAATTAAGCAGTTCTTACAGTAACTGTTGCTTTGTCTCCTTATCACACCGGTAGCCTTTGAGTCTTGTATAGTCAAGAACGCAATGTTATCTGCAACTTGATTTGCGGTACTTCTCCATTGTTGTAAAAAGGGAAATATCGTTCCCAGGGTACTTCTGAAAAAGGATAGCGTTCTAATTACGAATGTTGTACTGTTACTTTTGTTTGGTAATTGTTGGCAGTTCGTTAGTCCTCGTGTGACTCAGATATATGATTTTGGGACAAAACCTTTAATAGTTGTTTTTTCTTTTTCTAAGTAAATTAATTTCGACATAAAGAATAATTTGACTTAGAGATTAAGTTATTATCTTCTCGAGATTATATACTTACCTACACTCAAGAGACCTTTTTTTTTGTCTAGAGGAAAACTTGCAATCACGTCCCCGACCGCTCAAGAGGGAACGGCGGGGTATGTGGGGATGACCCGGCAGAGGACCGGATCAACCCACTAAAAACCTCCAGCTGTACCTCATCCGCCATATGAGGAGCTCACGGTACCGTCAATGGCATTACCCGCGAACCCCGGAGTTTTGCGCGCAGCCTGAGCCGAGCGCCCTCCAGTACACAAGACCATTTCCCCACCATTGCCCTAGTAGCCGCATCAGGTCCCCGCACCTGCTACGGCTGGCTATCGGGAGGGAGAAGGTGAGCGTATCTCCTTCTCCGTCCCCCTCCGCCTACAGCGGATCGCTGCCGAGAAGGTAGTCATCCTCCCGGCACCGCACTGCCACCCCCTTCTGCAACATTACATCCTCGCAGAAGGAGGTCATAGCCACCCAAGCCTCTGAACTCCCCAACAACCCCACGCCGCCGGACACACCGCCAAGGTGACACTCTGTCACCTTGCGTCACCTCCCTCCGACACTCAAGGTATTTCCTTACATAAAGCTTTAGCTTGTTATTTTGAATCTGTAACGGTTATGTTATAAATAGTTTATGTTTTGTAGGAACATGTAGAATCACTTTAATAATACCAATTTTTAAATATTCAAAGGGCATTAAGTATGTAATCACCACAGTGCATGGATATCTTCACATGAGTAACCGTTGAATATGCATCAATACGGTGAATTGTACCTTGATGACCTAATACTTCAGCCAAAGCTTTGACTAGCATTTAAAAATGTAAATATATAGTAAATGTTATTTGTTGATTATGAAAGATTGCATATCTTAGGCGTAGGTAGGTAAATATTGGTTAAAGCACTGATGAATCAATATATAAAATTCCCAAAATTCTATTTTCCCCAAATTCCCACGGGCGCACGGGAAATATATGATATTTAGTTTTTATGAAAAAGACTTATTCCTTGAGTGCATGGGTGTGAAACTTGGTATAAAAGTTCTTTCAGTGGGTGTCTGGTTGTATAGTTTCTAAATTTCTACGAGAAGGGTAGTTAAGCGCATACGAAGTTGCGGGATAAAGCTAGTCTTATATATTATTCTTTCGTTGATTTTGCTTCTTCCAGTTAAAGAATACGCGTTAGCAAGATTCTAGTTATTGATTTAATGATTCTAGTTATATTATTGTTTCGTGTAAGTTTTTACTGTAATGTTTGACAAGTTTGCATCCGACCTACGTTTTGATTTAATTAGACAATTATACATGTTTTTCACTAGGTACTACACTTAGAGTAATTATGATAAAGTATAGAGCACGCATAACCAAGTGGGAACAGTAGGCACGGGTGAGAACAATGCTGTGTTCTCACCGCAAGCACCAGTAGTCATCATTGAGAGCTCGACATGTATATATCAGGAGCGAATTTCTGTGTTTATTAAAATAAAGTATACAAAATAGCTCCTGTTTTCAGCATAAAATGCTAAACACTTTATGTGCTAGACATAAATGAAATAGAACAAATGAAAAATCATAACTTGCATCTGCGTCTAGTTAAGTAGGAACTAATATAATAAAGCAGAAGGGTTTACTATTTTATAGGTATGATTGCCATAATATCAAAAACTATCACTAAGATTAGAAAAAATCTTCTTGCATTAGACCAGTTCTTAGAATGCTGTAGGCTCTATCAAGAAAATACTTCGGTAACAATAAAAAGTAATGAGGGTAAAAATACGCGCAGTTGTTGGTATTAGTACCTATAGATATATTCAACGAAACGAAACTTTAAATCAAGGGCATAAAGATGAACTTATCATTTGTTTTGTATTAATAGTAACCATCATTCCTCAGATCTTCAGAAAACCCTAGTGGAGCATGTCATCTAAGAAGCTTCGATATCTAACAGAAAAATAACCAATCGGAGGTAAAACGGGTCCTACCTCCAATTATGTATTTTCTGAATGGCCGCGTTTTACCAGGGGCGATAGAACTAAGCTAATTTTCAGCAGACCATAAAAACAAAAATGTTTAATTAAAAAAACGATCGTCCAAAGCATCAATCCCGGGCATTAAAGTTGTAATTTCCTTATATATTAGAAAAAGTTAGTAAGTTATTAATATAGCTTAAAAGAAACAAAATAATTCTGCATTACCTTCATATTCAAACAATATCTTATCAATCATTAATCACAATCAATAAATAAAACGCGGTAATGAAAATGCAGCAGCGATATCGTAACTTAATTAGTTGCTACATAAATTAGACATTAGTTACCCAGTGCCAGCGCATTGCGATGCAAATTCGCTTTATTTCGCACATCCACGTTGACGCATTCTTACATCGGAATGTCGTCAAAATTATGTTCTCTCACTAAAAATAACAACGAAAAACACCCAGAGGGTCTCACTTTAACTAGATAACTTTGTCATCTATGACACTGCAATCGCATTCGTGCTGTGAAAGCTCCAGATAAGATTCTTTGCCGAATACCTTTTTTGAATGGGGAAATATTTAGTTTTTAGTGTCGTTTTTCGATGCCGATAGTTTTTGCCAAGATGCCGCCGAGTAACGGCCGGTGGTCCCACACAATAGACCACTCAGCTCCTATTGCCCGCTTTATCTTACTCCACGAAGATTATGTGAATTCGGGTCCTGTTTTTGTTCCTATTCTAATGACGTGTCGTCATTAGCTCGAAGCCGTCGACGGTAAAATGACCGATCAAATCGAATGGTAAACAAAAAAGTTTACCAACTTAACACATAACCGATCGTGACATTCCATTCCCAAAGTTCGAATTAAAACATAGAAACGATATAAATTATGTCCCTAATTTAATGCGTTGAACATCATCATCAATGGGTATAAAATGATTATCTTCGAAAGCATTTTGTTCCCGAATGAATTAGTCATTTCTTAAAATTGGAGAATGTTGGGAAATGTGTGGAGCGGGGAATTTTATCAATTATAGATATCCCAGCGCCACGGGCGGCGCGCCCCGTGAGTCTCAGGCATCGCGGCCGCATGATATGGAGACGGATTCACTTATTATATGGCTATCATACATTTTCACAATTACAAGTTAAAAGGGAGAAAGAGTTTAAAAGAATTCACCAATTTCAGTTATTGGGTACTTTCGACAAAATACAACGAGTGATTTATTTTAAATATTCAGTAGGTACTTTTAAAATTACTTTGGAAGCTCAATTATACGGTACAAAAGGTTTTTTATGCATAGGTATCTTTAATAGGTATTCTACTAATGAAAATAATTTCGTTTGAGATTAGGTATAAACAAAAACATGGCAAGCATCTTTTTATAAATTTTTAATTTTGAACAACCTCGCATTACCTCTCAGTATTTAACATTTACTTTATTCTTCCAAGAACAATAGAGTGCTGATATTGATGAGAAGTATCTTATAGGATAACTTTGAATTCCAGTCAAGCGTCGTGGACGAAAACGAAATAAAACTGAACAACTGAAGAATTTTTACAATCCAACATTTTGGGAGAAATATTGCTGCCTTCATGAAGCAGGCAATGTAAGTGTACACCTATGTAATGTCCATGTAATAATCTACCTATTTAAACCCTAACACGTATTATGTAAAAGTTAAATTTCAATCCAAGCATGTCTTCTTTTACCTGATCAAAACCTCAAACATAAAAATTAAATTTAAAAAAAGTCGTTTCCATATCATACTGTTTAAAGTGGAAACTATTACAGAACCTTCGCGTGTGTTCGATCACGTCCAATCCTTTACATTCCTACATGTAATGGAAATTTATTATATTGTCTCACAAGCTTATAACAATAACATTAATACTGACAAAAAATACGACCCTCTTGCCCTGTTAAGGACTTTCATCACTTCTCAATTTGTGGACTTTATTGTGGTTTTAGAAGTTTTTAAATACGAATGTTATATGACTATCGCTTGGTATAAATTATAGAATGAACTTTAGGATTTCAGAATTTTTGTTTCTAATTAAAAAGTTGGATACAATTACAAGTAATTTCGAGCTGGATTTTTCAAAACTAATCTTAGCTTTTGACTAGGCTAAAAATAAAGTAGAATACATAGACGTAGCAGTTCTAGTATTGCCCTAAATTAAGTACTAGTGCTTACTTTCCACTCTAAACCACTTCTCACTTTCTATAAATATAGTGTATACAGTGTGACCCACCAACCCTATATAATACCTTCAAGGAGGTATTCTAGTACCTGATGATTTTCGGAAAAGTTTAGACTAGAAAAGTTTTTTAAAGCAAAATAACTTTACAAAACCCTGCCGATTTTTTTTTTATTGTTAAAATTTTTGAGTTCCGGATTTTTTTCACCCTTTTGTGATTTTTCACTTTTGTGATTTTTTGACTTAAACACAAGCACGTATAAGTTACTCAGTAACGAAAATTTATAAAAAAATATGGATTAACAAAAAAGTTGTAAGAGTCTGGAGGCAAAATTTTGGAAAAAATTCTAAAAGGTACAAAATTATACCTTTCTCCAAAACTATAACACTTAGCCCATAGAAAGTAGACTTTAAATACTTGCAAATGATTCCATCTATACGCTCTGTTCCTATGGCAGGTCATATTATACCCGTCACCCTGTATAGGTATAAAGATATCTAGAATAAATATTTCTGCGCCCTTTACAAAATTGCACAAGAGCTGAGGACATTCGACTTTCTTTATTTAGTATTTTAAGTTCAAACAAAAATAATATTCACACAACTAAAGTAAACCACCGAATTCGTAGTTAATTTTGAGTAAAAAAACAACGACCTCGAATACATATATTGAGTAAATTAAGATTTTACTTCCATACTGGACTGAGAACGAAAGAATAGTAGATTATGCATCAAGGGGATAAAGCAGTGTATTATGTCACGGGCATCATATTGAATCCTGAGCGAAATGAAGGATTCTGTAGATAATTCCCGAACGCAGTGAGGGAATTAAGGTGTTAATTCCCGAACGAAGTGAGGGAATTATGGTAAGAACCCTGAATGAAGCGAGGGATTCAAGACTGCCCAAGACTAAGACACTGTTATCCCCGAGGAGCATACTCTACTTTATACACCACCTTGTAAGATAATTAGGTAATGAAACGCAGGAATTAAATTAAGTACCTACTAAGCTATTTAATAATTTAGAAATTAAAGATAATATTAGAAACAATTGACCAGTTATGTAAAGATAAAGTGATATTTCTATTTGGTATATTCATTGTTTACTGTTGTCTTCAACATTGAATAAACAGTCCATAGGCTGCTAGGTTTCTTTGTAGCAGACAACTGTTGAAAATATACTAAAAGCAATGACTCCGAAATAATTTTCACGACATTTTTAGTTTTTCAAGCAAAGAAATCTTCGTAAAATTTCATGTACAAATGCTTCGATTTACACGGCAAAATATTATCGACGATACTATTTGCTTCATTTCTAATATCTTCTGGTGTTAAATCGTCACTCGAGCTCGACATATTTTATTTATTCGAATATTATTGAAATTAAAACTCTGAAAAAATTTTCTTTTCAAAAACCGCGCAATTTTATTTCTTATTTGTCTTTTTCAAAAGGCAAAAGAAACCGTCGCATAAAGGTTTTTTACGAGGGTTTTTAATTTTTTCTTGGTAGTCGTTCCAAATGCAAAGGTACACAAACTTATACAGCCAAATTTAAAGTCCATATATTTTTTAATTAGGCAAAGTAACTAGTCATACAGCCATGTCCATGTAGGTATTATTAAATTTCGCTCCAATTGACATTCCAAAATCAAATGACATTATAACCCTTAGGATTAAAGTTTTGTTTATTCCCTGTAAGATACCTTTTTTAATCTTAAGGGATTAATATCTTGTTTTAGGTGGAGTTTATCTCATACATAATGCGAATTTTAAACAAAGGTGGTGTATAAAAGCATATTATGTAGGTACCAGCTGCTTCACTTCCCTCCCAGGCATACTGTAAAAGTCAGTAAAGGGAGGACAGAGGTCATATTGACGATTTTGTGGACGATAGACTGACCCCCTGTCACTGCAATAGTCGCTCTCCATCACAATAACCTCCAAAATTTGTCAAACGTGACATCAGATGGTTCTATAGGCCCTGGTATTCTGCCTACCCCATAAAGGATACAGGCGTGAAGTTATGTATGTATGTATGCTTTTTTTACTAAATATAAACTAATTGAAATAATTATGTAGGTAAATCTCTTAAATTCAAAATTGCCACAATTTCCTATTTTATTTTTATTTCTTAAGAATAGTTAAATAGATTCTACTATGTTTGTATAAGATCCATATTTTATTTTATTTTATTGAAGTTATATTTAATTTGAATGATTTTTAAATGTTTTGTTAGCACGCTCCAGCCTGAAAAACAGGATTATCCTAGTTCAGGCACCAATGTTCTATCCTTCCTAGTATATTTAAGCCAATATTTGTAATTCAGCTTTTCTGAAATTAATAAACATTTTTATTATTATTTATTTATTTTACATACATACATACATAACTTCACGCCTGTATCCCTTATGGGGAAGGCAGAACACCAGTGGTTATAAGACCATCTGATGTCACGTTTGACAAATGAGGTATTATAATGATGGAGAGAGGCTATTGCAGTGACAGGGGGTCAGCCTATCGCCCACAAAAATGCCAATAAAACCTCTTATTTTATTATTAATCTAAATGATTGAAATGATTTAAATTCTGTATTCCAAAGATTGCCAGAAACATGCAGACAGACATATGTTGCCTTTTATAAGATGTAGAGCTCAGAGTTACCAATTTATTAGTTTAAGGCCGCGTAGGGTCGGCTAAGGACACGTTTAAGCACAGGCGGAACGTCGCGCGGGGCTTCGCGTGTTTTCTTTACATCGCCGGCTTTAAACCAGCGCAGCGGATAGTTCCATAGTAAATCCGGCAATGCAGTAAAAATGCACGTGACGTGGCACGTGGCGTGACGCGCTCCGCCTGTAATTAAATGTCATCATCATCATCACAACTCCGTGTAATTAGCCCACTGCAGGCTATGAGTCTCTCCTCTGGGTGACGAGGAGGTTTAGGCCCTAATCCACCAAGCTGGCCCAGTGCTGGTTGGTGGATATCAGAAATTTCAGGGTGTCGAAATGGCTTCTGGCAAACCCTAACGACTACTGTATACAAGTATACAGCACCAGAGACCGACTGCTTAACGTGCCCTCCGAAGCACGGAAGTCGTCGTGAGAAATGAATGGTCGGCGGTCACCCATCCTAATACCGGCCGCACCGAGCGCGCAAAGCTGAAGAGTTTGTTTTATTGTTTGTTTGAACGCGCTAATCTCAGAAACTACAAGTGGGATTTGAAAAATTCTTTTTGCATTTGATAGCCCAACTCTTGAGGAAAGTAATAGGCTATATCATATATATCCCAAAATTCCCACGGGGTCAAAAGTTATGCGGGTAAAACCGCGCGCGGTGGCTAGTCGTTTGATATGCACAGTAACCACGGCGCCATGACGACTTTATTAAGTAATTAAATGTGCCCTTAGAATATTTTGGTCTCATCTTCAATCATAAGATTGAGGCCAAATGAGGGTTTTAGTGTCATCATTAAAAAAGTATTTTCTTACTGGATTTTATACAGTTAATTTAATTTGATAAAAAAGTATTTGAAGTATAGGTAGTTTTTAAAGATTTCCTCTAGGGAAACCAGTTCTTATTTCGATAAATCCGAAGAAAAAAGAAACTATAATTTAAGTAGGTAGGTAGGTACCTAAATAAAACATTTTTTTTAAATACCAAATGTTAGAAAGCGCTAATCTCAGGAATCTCATTTAACTTTTCATTTAGGTACTTCACGTCAAAAAGCATTTTATTATTTCTCACTAAACTACTCAGTAAAATATAGGTTTTTCTGTAAAATCCTAAAAAAAAAAATACCTAACTCAACAACGGAAATTTGGTAAGGCGGTTCTTTAGGGAAAATGTTTTAATCTACTTTATAACCTCTCAACAGATGTTGGTCAAATAAAAAGTGGCCCTGTACATACAAGTCACGTAGGTACAACTGAATCATTTACCAAAATTAGATCTACCAATGCATATAGAAAGAAATTCTTACAAATACAAGAGAAGTGCGGAAATTTCCGTGCCTTAGCACGAAACTGCCGTAGAAAGCAATTATCAGCTACCTATCAATAACTACGAAGACATAACCTGATAATTGTTTGAGCAAGCGACGCTCTTAACACTTATTATTGGATAGGTGGCAGCACCTTATGAACGGGATGGACATGTTCCTTGGAAAGTACCTAATTCAATGCAGTAAAATGACAGTTCCAGTGTGCCCACTTTAGGGAAGAAATAAAAATTGTGAGGCGGCTTATGTGAACGAATTTTATTTTAAATAATATCGCCAAGTTGAATAAAAAATATTTTGACTCACAAAATAAATATCTTTTATTTTTTCTTTTCTAGTGCTTGCATCGGATGCTTTACATCAGTTACTTTTTCGATCACTCTAAAAAATTAGAAAAAAAACTAGTTTAATTTCTAATGTTTAAAAGCATGAAAGTTACTGTAAAGGTAAAGTGCACACCTCAAATTCACGTACATATTTATACATTGCTTTAAAATTTTACGCTTAACGAATGAAAAAGTATGTACTCTTTTTGATCAGATTGAACCAGCCCCTTCTTACCAACTTAACCGAAAGTTAAAAAATTGATTACGCAACGCATGGTTACACTAGCGTTGGCAGCAATCCGCGTGCCAGGACCACAAAGTAGTTATATAGTAGAGCTGCTGTAAGCAAAGATGCACAGCTTTAATTTGGGTTGTCCTGACACAGAATCTAGTTCAAGCTATTCCGCGCTAGAGGCACTGGCGTCAGTTTGTCGCTGACTTCTGTGAAGTCATATACACGCGTAGATATTTAAAAAAAATTAAATCCTCCATTGTTTCTCGATGTAAAATTAAGTTTTCTATACTTTTATAATGGAATGACATTGACAATCCAAATATAATTAACTTTACCACGAAGATAATTTCATTCATAATTATTTTTTACAAATTGTTTTTTTTCCAAATGTCCAAAATTCCAGATTGTTATATGTTGCTTATGTGATTTTTATGCCGCGAAAAAATGTTGCGCTATCTAGCGTTATGTAGAAATACTTTTATGTCGCGGTTTTTTTCTGACAGATTTGGAACATTTCGTTAAAAATCTAGAGCCACCTAGTGAAGTATAGCTGAACTTTTTTGATGATCATGTGAATATTTTAACCTTATGTTTCAACCGGTTTTTACTACTTGCTACTAGGTGACTAATGCTATCGCCTGTTTGGCTATGATTGGCCATAAAATTACCCACCGCTTACCCCTCCCGCGTCCCGTCCGTGGGGTTCACTTGAGTCCCTAGAGAAAACTGGATAGGGCAGCTCCTCTATATATTTCCTCCGTGGCCAAGACACGTGCCAAGATTGACTCAGGCGGAAGCAAAGTAAATAGTTCATCATCATCATCCACAGCCTGTAGACGTCCACTGCTGGACATAGGCCTCCCCCTCATCTAGCGTTTACCGGCGACTTTGACCATAAGTAAATAGTATACTAAATAGTATACCTAATAGTAATAAGTAAATAGTTACAAAACTTTATTTATATATTGGGAATTCTAGTGTAAATTATGTAATGTAACCTACCTACTTTTATAACATAATTATGACCAGAATCGAGCACAGAGTGCCCTCCTTCAGTTTCTAAAATTCGTCACCAGCCACCCTGTATAGTGGATTTACCAAAAAGTTGAAAAAAATGCTTCGATAGTTCCTTTTTGGTACGAATTGCCAAAGTGTGGAACGATTTGCCTACGGCTGTTTTTCCTGACCACTACAGTCCTGGAACTTTTAAGTTGCGATTGAATAGGTTCCTCGTGGATGGACGTGTACCACCTTAGTCTTCATGCTCACTTTCCATCAGAAGGCATGGAAGACAAAAAAACTCATGCTCACTCACCCTTCTTCTCGTAGAACATGCTTCTACTCATAACGGCGTTGCTCAGAATAAGTTACTTTATAAGAGACAATATAATCATATTTTTTATATTTATTTAATGATATAAGTAGTTTTGCTAATGGGTTATCGCTTGACTATTGACCGTGTCGGGGTTGTGGTGACCGACCTCGCACTCTAGGGATTAGGCGCTTCGCTGACCGATGCAACGGCACCGCTCGCTTCGCTAGCTCGGCTCACGCACGAGTAGCGTCGCGTCGTTCCGACCGCTTCTTATTTAGGGGTTACGGTACTATTCGAGCCACCTAATTTGCTCAGCACACTGCGATCTAAAAATCTATTGTGCGAGTCCATATCTACAACTCGCCGTACAATTCGAAGAAGTCCATGTAGGGTAAAGCCACCAAAGAGTACGCATTTTATAAATTTTTTATTATTTTTAAATCAACTTTTTTCCTTCACTTTATAATTTACATCTAAGTTAGACTTTGGTCATTTAGGAACATAAATTTAAACATAAATCTTAAGTAACAATCTCAAATTAAAAAAAAATGTCTTAGACTAAAAACTTGTCTCATGCGCACTCTTAGAATGCTTTGTTGCGAAGAGTACGCAGCCACAATCATTTATACAAGCTAAGAGTGCGCAAGAAAAAAAGTCAGTTATCCTAGGCAATTATCACAAGTGAAGGTGCCAAAACCTAAGTAGTCAGTGCATTCTTCGTGCCACCAAGCTTCACACCTGTTACACTGGATCCAGTCTTCTAGCGGCGGTTCCACGTAGATTTCCATACAAAGGGGACATCTTATTATTTGATCTGGAGCAGTCGTATTCAATAATTGTGGATTTTTTCTAGAAGCCTTGTTTATTTTATTTATCTTATCTGTTGCTTTCTTACTTTTAGTTCTTTCTGTTCTCTGTTTTTCTTCTTCCAACTGATTTTTATACGGTGTGCTGGTTAAAATCTCAAAAAACACGTTTGCTATATATTTTAGCTTCATACAAGCTAAGAGCACGCGTGCGCACTCTTTGGGTGCGTACTCTTAGCAAATACCCAAATTTTTGATATAAACCATAAAATTTTCGAAAGCACGTGTCATGGCGGCATAACCTCTCATGAAAAGCAAAGTTTGGAATATAAGTTTTAAGTATAATAACAGTCGCTAGACGAAAATTAATTGCAAACCTTGTAAAATATGATTAAAATTATTGAAAATTAAGATCAAACTAATGAAATTTTAATTTTTTGCTATAAAATTAAAAATAAATACCTTTGTGTAGCGATTTGTTGTCCAGCACTTTGACATAACATATGCCATTGACAGATGACAGAAGTGTTACCATATTATGAAAAAATAAAACAACTAAATGCACTGCGTACTCTTTGGTAGCGCGCACTCTTTGGTGGCTTTACTATATAAGATTTCCCTGACGGCGGTGCCCCTGATCCCTTTAGGATCCAATTCGTGTTTACGTAAGTGAGCGGAGCGCTTTTACATAACTGCTGGCACAGTAAGTGTAGAGGGGTTTCTTGGGCGCTTTCGCAGTATTGTCGTGACAGTGAGACCTAGGTTGGACATCTGCTTGTTTAGTTTGCAGTGATCTTACCAAGCGTACCTAGTTGGATATTATTAAGCGATACTAGTGATTCGAGTTAGGATTTGGAGTATCCGTCGATGGAATGTTTCATTCCGTGTGAATGCTCCAATAGGTTTCCTTTCGGTGATCATCTCGGCTTCCCATTGCTCTTGCTTTTGCGAGTATCTCAGCGGCTTCATTGCCCTTTATGCCGAAATGGCCCGAAACCCATTTAAGTAAAACTCTGTTTAGGCTTCCCAACATGTTCAGTTTTATGGCATTGCTTCAACAGTTTGGAGTCGATTCTTGTAGAGCTTTGCTATCAGAAAAGATATAGATGCTTTGCCCTTAGTAATATCTGTTAAGGCTGATTTCCGCGCAGGATAGAATGGCAGAGATTTCCGCCTTCAAGTATAATACTTCAAGAATATTTAGGTATAGTAGAAATAGCAGGTATGATTTTTATGAACAATTAGAGAATATTCTATCATGTCCTGCCGTATTTTACAAGAAGAGATTTGTGTTAACTAAGTACTCTGAAAATATTTGAATGCAATTTGACACACAAACTCTCTTTTCATTTAGGATAGTATCAAAAATTGTGCAAACTGAACGGCAGCAACGAGGGCGGCGATTGCCGCAACACGATAGAACGTATTGAGTTTGTATGAAAACGCGTCGAGAACGGCCCAAATTCCCCGCGTCGCTGCCCATGGCGCTGTCGTTCTCGCTGTCTCGCTGCCATCCATTTTGCAGCTTATAACTTTAAGCCGCGTAGGCTCGGCTTAGAATAGCCTAACCACCCCTGGATAAGCGTTTCGCAAGGGTGACCAATCCAAATGTTCGATGAAGAGCCAAGTCCTATCTAAGCCTGCATGCTTTCATTATCGACCTCATTTTTATAAAAAAAAAGGAATCCGACATGCACACTTGCCCCTTTCAGCCGGGATTCGCTAGATGAACAAGGACATACGAGTTCATAGGATCGCCGTTGTAGAGGTGTGGCTAATAGACAGGGTTAATTTTAATTAGCGCATCACCTCTTGCAGGCAGCCTCTCCACATCAATCCCAACAACAATTGTTCAACAACTTTGACTCTTGACCGAATGATCCCCCTTGCGGATGCCCACAATCCGTTTCCAAGTTCATGGTCTGCACTTAACAAGTTGACTAAACGATCACTCCTTTCAACAACATTGAGTCGAGGAGAAATACCACCTTGTGTGCTACTTTTGGCTTAGTTTCCAACCTTAATTAAATTTAAAAATGGACGAAAATAAATTTTCACAAATAGAGTTTGACTTTACTATTATTGACCTTTTACTTATTAAATCATTCAATCTAAATCTATTTTTTGTAATAGCCAATGTTAGTAACTAATACCTAACTTGCGTAAAGTTTTAAGATTAGCAACAAATTACTTCCAAAGTCTACAAAACCAATGTATTAAGCTACTTTTAATTATCTTTTATAGTTATTCATAGAAATCTTTATAATAGCAAAAGTGTTCCAAAGAAAATATTTTTGGTGCGAAAAACGTAACGCAGCTTTCAGACTGTTTATAAACACACTCAGAAAGGCCGATTTAACCTTGGCAACACATTAACGTGTTCCATGTATAGAGAACAAACTAGTTACACGAATAGGGAGGTACTATATCCACTGTTAAACTAGAAACTTCAAATTTTATATGCAAAAACGAATAAAACTTTCCGTAGTTAACAATAACCAAACCAAACAAAAAATAACTTTAAGCACGCTCGAATAAACCCCAATTTGCAATGGTAAAACATAAGCGATTTTAGGAACTGAAACTGTTTACTCATTTATCACGAGTATTGTTTGAGTTTGAACGTCTATTTCTAAACGTTTCAGTGAAACATTTGGCACGAGAAATTCTAATAACATTTCGCAGTACACCACATAGTAGGAAGCTTTCCAAATAATCCTTCAACCTTCCAGTACCAGAACAACATCAATATCTTGTTAGCACAAATAGGTTACTAGGTGAAGAAACACGCGCGAATCTTTGTGTAAACAATAGGTACAATATATTCTAATATAAACATAACAGTAAATAAATCTTAAACCATTTGAAACTAATAATTAAACACGTATCAAACAAGTACCTATATATGAAGAAATAAATGGAACTGTATTATTATTTACTTAGAAATAAAAAAATATATAAGATTAGGTATTATTTGAGAGAGAAATATTTTACTTGTAAAAAAGAACAAAAATCTACAAAAACTTCGTTACATGGCAGCAAAACTTGAAGATATTTCGCATCGAATGGGTACCTACGCTACGTACTTTCATGACATAATAAAATCTACCAAAAAAAGTATGAGTAGGTAAATACCGCTTTTTTTTCTTGTCATAATTATAGATGCATTGATTTGTTAGAAAGATAAATAGGATTTTTTGATATGCTAGTTAAGATTGCCAAACATTTGATTTGATTTTGTACAATAAGAAAACATGGTAATACTTAAATCATTGATAATACATACACATACTTACATAACTTCACGCCTGTAGCCCTTATGACAGGGAGGTGACAGGGGGTCAGCCTATCGCCCGCAAAAACGTCTATTAAAACTTCTGTCCCTTAACTGACTTTTATAGTATGCCCGTGAAGAGAAGTAGCTGGCAAATTCAATGTTTTTCTTTCGCTCCCAGTCCAGCATGGAAGCTTATTGATAATTGGCCATTTATTTTATAAACTCTGATGTGATTGGGTTTCAATGACGGACAAGTTTAGTCAGAGTATAGTCAGGAGGGGGAATGGCCGCCCCTGTACCTCCTCCCCGCACATGTTGAAATGTTTGGTGAGAGGCACACGATATACAGGGTGACTGGTGACAAATTTTAAATATTGAAGAGCACTCTGTACTCGATTCTGATCATAATTATGTAATAAAACTAGGTACCTACTTAATTTTCTTTCACTTTCGATTAAGTTTACTCCGTAAATAATAAATACATACATACATAATAATAAATACATACACATACATAATTTCATGAATGTACCTTATGGGTTAGGCAGAACACCAGAGTTTATAACACCATCTGATGTCACGTTTGACAAATTTGGAGGTATAATGATGGAGAAAGACTATTGCAGTGACAGGGGGTAAGCCTGTCACGTCGCCCACAAAAATGCGTTTAAAACTTCTGTCCCTTAACTGACTTTTACAGTATGCCCGGGAAGAGAAGCAGCTGGTACATTCTTTGTTTTTATTTCGTTCCCAGTCCAGCATTTACTTTTTATTTTATTTTTTCTCTTCGTGTAAGATCTCAAACTATCATGTCCTCGAATTTCGAAACTGACCCACCAGTCACCCTGTATTGTTCGGGAAATCGAGCAAGCGAAATGTAATAAAAAGTTTCAGAAGACGGCTCGTACATAAATAACTAAACTACGTCTTAGGTACTTAATGTTCATTACTTGTATTAGTTAAATCCGCTGAAAGTGGTACGAAAATTGGCGTTGAAATAAAGAGTCATAATATCAAAAAAAGGCGTGTGGCACTCGGAGACTGCCGCGGTAAAGCAAAGCATTTTTTATCAACTTATGCAATTATAATTATTTTATTAATGCAGTAATGTTTGATCTAACATGAAGTTCCACAAGTTCCATTGTTTATTAAAGCCCGCATGTAAAGTTATGAAATCAAAGTACCTATCACCGCTGTGCCGGTCGGAGTGGGGGGTGTTAGGTTTTTTTCGTTACGGAATTTCTGGATTCGGTCCCCAGCTCAAGGCCCGCGATAGAAGCTATGCAATAGCTTAAAAAAACTTGTATTTATATTATTCTGACAATATTAATCCATACAAACTGAATTTTTAGAAAGATGAAACGATATTATACTTAGATTTTGGTATTAGATACCAAATAGTGAAGATATGAGCCAATTACGTTTGTATGGAAACATAAACAAAAGGAAAGGAACATCTTAAGTTGTAGCTGTCTTTCCAAATGAAGTATTTCTGGGTTATCTGGAGTTATTTGGGTTATTTCTGAGGGTTGTCTGGAAGAGATTGTCTGTAGATGATAAGGCCGCCTATTGTGCACTGTACCTATTATATTTTTAATAAAATTATGTCTTACTCCATGTGTACAATGAAGAATAAATAAATAAATAAATATTTTCTAATCGGCATTTTTCCAACATACTTACATACATAACGTCACGCCTGTATCCCTTATGGGGTAGGCAGAGCACCAGAGGCTACAAGACCATCTGATATCACGTTTGACAAATTTGGAGGTATTATAAAGATGGAAAGAGACTATTGTAGTGACAGGGGGTCAGCCTACCACCCACAAAAATGCCTTTAAAACCTCTGTCCCTTAATTGAATTTTACAGTATGCCCGGGAAGAGAAGCAGCTGGCACATTCTATGTTTTTCTTTCAACAGCAACAATTTTGACAAAAACTGTGATGACTCTTGATAATGATGATGACTTAATAGCCTACTTATCGGTGATATAACGCTATCCTACTGAGGTCCGAGGGCTACTGGTATGTATTAAAATACACAAAAGAAATATAGACAAGACAGCCCCTTTTATTACAGGTACATATTAAATATTTCGACATAAAGCTCTCTTTTAGCGCGGTGTGCAGGTATTCAAACGCACCATACTCCCAGCCCTGATATCTTTACCAAAATTTACCGACGTGAGCAGGCGCAAATACGTATAGGTACCTAATTAGTTTATTTTTCAAAAATTATAACTATTTAATTTGTTTTCTTTAGCCATCGGTTATGATTAAATAAATAAAAAATGTGATAAATAAAAATTACCCGACCAGGATTCGAACCTAGGACCTCTCGTTTTGCCGGACGAGTGCTCTTCCACTGAGCTACCGTGGCCCAATTTTTATTTATCACATTTTTCATTATTTAAGAATAATTGAACATTTTAAATGCAAAAACTTAAAAACATCATCGGTTATGATGTATTATTCTTTTTATTTTTATGTAACTTTTACATGAATCCATCATGGCGTTTCGTAGAAACATCCGTTTGAAACTGTAAATTAGTGTTGTTATGTACGTGATTTTTTTTATCGAGCCTATTTTCATAAAATATGTTTTTATCTTTGCAGCCTTTTTATACTTTTTTGAACGATAATATACCCGGCAATGTCTTGGCAGTCTTAAAAAATATTCACAAAAATTAACCATATTAACCAACCGCTGAGTAGAGATAGAGTATGATTTATGAAAATTGTCTCGATAAAAAAAGTCACAAACATAGCACTACTTTGCTATTTCAAACAGATATTGCTACGAAATGGAATAATGGATTCATGTAAAAATTACCTACATAAAGCGGATTTCTCTTAACCGATGTGTAAAGCAAAACTTTTAAATAGTTCAAATCCAAATCCAATAAACGTATTTTCGCTTACTCATTTCGGCCAAATTCGCTTGGAAGTATGGAAGTACGCACCGTGCTAAAAGCGGCCCTTAAATAAAAGACGAATATCTCTATTTAAAAAACGAAAGGTCTATTTCAAATAAAACTTTCATAAATAATAACTATAACATTTATTCCTATAAGACTCATGCATAATCTAATAACTTTCGTCAATCAGAAACTCCTGTACTGATTTCTTGTATCTTTCTGGCAGCGTATCGTCCAGTTCTTTTCTTGTGAGCCAGGTGGAAGAATTCTTTTTGGCAACATTGCCACTTTTATAATTTGCATAGTAGAAAAATATCTGTGAACAAGATTTCATTTTTGTTAATAGGATTGCTTGTTAGAATGCGACGGCTGATTGAAAACCATTGTTATTTTTTGTTTATACTAAACCTGAAAACAGTTTGCTCAGAATCCGTGATTCTGTTGCATGTTATATTATTACTCAATGATCTCTACAGATCCATAATTAATTTATAATTTATACAACGTGTAACATAATGAAGAGATAATACTTGAAGGAATTGTATATTTGGTGATTTAGTTTATAAGTGACACTAACATAGATTTTTTATCTTTACGGTTCGGCCGAAAAACAAGTTCAAAGTTTAGATCGAAATATCTAAGTGTCAACCCTAAGAACAGCTGTTAGCTTTTGATGAAATCTATTCGATAACAGATGGGGTAAAAATAAAGTGATGGGTAACTAAGAGAGATACTAGAAAGTTCAGCCGGTGCGGGAAAGGTCATTAGGTCACTGACTGCGGCACGTCTTGTTTTAGCTTATTAAGTTGACTAGGGTTGTCAAACTATTTTGTTGTAAAATAAGTAAATAAATTTGTATGAAAGTCTATACCAGCACTGATCATGCTAATTCTTTTGCTGTATATTTTACGTATGGTATAGAAGCTAACCCTTAAGTTTTATCTCTCCATTTTATTACACGTTGTATATATTAAAACGTATCGTACGCGAATCCAGGATGCAAATAGGTACCTCTTAGGTACGTCGCATGAAACGGTAGCGAGCGACGCGCGCCCAGTGTCCTCACTCGCAGGGCAACAGCAAGACACCACAAGAGGTTTGAAACTTGCAGAGATTATAAGATAATATAATAGATAGTATAACGATTTTGTGAATGAAAATATTTGACCCGTGTGCTAGGTTACGCATAAACAAAAATTAACGTAGTATACTTTAAAATTTGTCTGTAGTACAGAGGACAGCAGATCAAGCGATACATTACCTGTCAAATTTCCCCAAACAATTTTAACTTAATGTCGAGGGCATAGAGTTCAGATTAAAATAAAAAAAAAATTGAAAGATTTGTAATGCTTGATGTGCCGCCTCCTGTACTTTGCTAGCACTAATAGCCTAAGAAAATTAAGCCGAAAATGGACGATCAGCGGAAATAATCCGTGTAGTTTTGAAAATCGCTACAGTTATTCCTTGAGATATCCAGATAAACATATCGAAAATCCCCAAGGGAGGGGGGTGAGCTAAAGGTGTAGGGGGGTCAACGGACACTTTTTTTTTTATTTTAGCTCATAAGTCTAAAACCTGCACAAATAGCGTAACGGTTACTTCTATGAAAACATTCTACATAAAATTTCCTTTAAATTTGATCCTATATTTTTTTTTGTACGGTCGATACTTTAGTAGTTACAGAGTGTTCAACTATAGGTATAAAAAATGAGACGGTTTTATAAATAAAATAAAATTGGTATGTTTTCAAAATGTATTCAAAACTAGAAAATAATAATTAGATAGTCTTAATTAAATCAATCATTGTCTTCTACTACATCATCATCATCTTCACCTTCTATATCTACCAAATCTACAGGTACGCCATTTGTACACGAACCCAAGCAGCCGTTGCATACTAGACTGCACGTGATACCAGCTTTTCGGCATCCACAATTACCAGTAAAACCACTTTTGCAGCGACAAAATATTGACTTCAGCACGGTGTCAGGAGCTGGGGGATCATGAGTGGTAACAGGCTCGAGGTTTCCATCAGCTCCTCGCTTCCATCCCCACATTCAGGCAGTGCGTTACCTAACCACTCTTGTACTTGGTGGAACACTCGGAATGAGTGAAATTTTGCTGATCCTTTTGTAGGCGGGAGAGAGGAAATACCTGGTTTGGATTTGGTGCTGGATTTGACAAAAACTGAGTATCGATGTCTGTTAAGATAAAGCTGATCAGTGGCTGCACGATACATCGTCAAAAACATCCTTTCTCCTGACTCTGCTATTTCTTCAGATGTTGATGTTTATCTACTCCCAGGGTTGTAAATTGAAACTGCATGGGGTAGACTTGATGCTTCTTTAATTCGGCCGAATTAAGGAGTTACATAGGGTTATGTATTATAACTTGTTTTACATTTCTCTTGACGCTAATATAATATTGTTAAACATGGCATGGCGGATGGCCTTAATTAGCGGGTTGCGTACGCTTCGGTCGACGTCGCGTTGGGAAAGAAAGCTGCCGGCGCGCGGGCAGATGTGCTCGAGACGAGGCGGCGGCGGGGTAGCGGGGCACGCAGGGGGGCGAACCGCGCATGCGAGTGCCAGGCAGAGACGGCGGGCGCGCGGGAACGACTCTTGACTGCTCCCCGCGCCCTTCCACCCTAGCGTCGCTCTGGGGCGCCGACATCCTCCGCCCGTTGACAGCCGCTGGCTTCAACTTTCTCCTCAGCTGGCAGGAGCACGACATAGTGAACAGCTCGGCGTATGGTGCCTCTTGCGGTGTACACGTCGACCACCCGACAGATGCCGTCGTCGCCCTTGTGGAGTCGCGTAATGCGCCCGAGACGCCACTGATGAGGCGGCAAATTTGGTTCTTTGATGACAACCATGTCACCGATGTTGGGGCCCTCGCTGCCGGTCTTCCATTTGTTTCTCTGCTGCAGTTCGGACAGGACCTCCATGCGCCACCGCTCCCAGAAATCGATGCGAAGCTTTTCGAGCCGGCTGTAGTCTGGCTTCAGGTCTTGCGCTGCAAGAGAGGGAACCGACGTCAGTGGTCGTCCGATAAGGAAGTGACCGGGGGTTAAAGGGGTGAGGTCGAGTGGATTTGTAGAGAGAGGGGATAACGGTCGGGAATTGAGGATCGCCTCTATTTGTGCAAAAAGCGTCGTCAATTCCTCAAAAGTCATGGAAGTTTTAGCTGCCACCCTTCTTAAATGGTATTTAGCAGCCTTAACGCCAGCCTCCCAGAGGCCTCCAAAATGTGGTGAATATGCTGGGTTAAACTTAAACTTGATACTATCAGTGGATGCAAAATCAAGTACGGACTCACGACTGGAGCGCAAAACCCTACCCAGTTCATTGTTTGCTCCTACAAAATTGGTGCCATTGTCGCAAAAAATCTCATTTGGTTTACCTCTGCGGGCAATGAACCTGCGCAGACAAAGCAAGAACGATGAAGTGCTCAAATCGCTTACTACTTCCAAATGCACTGCTCTGGTGCTTAAACAGACAAACAAACAAAGATAACACTTAGTTATACGGTTACCTCTACCCTTCTTACTAGATATTAAGAATGGTCCCGCAAAATCAGTGCCGGTGCTATAGAAAGGGTAAGTAATGTTTGTTCTAGGTGATGGCAGGTTTCCCATTATCGGCTGTATTGTGCGGCCGCGAAAACGAACACATATGACGCACTGTTTGTACACCTTCCGCGCCAAGGCTCTACCTGCGATAGGCCAGTAGCTATCACGTACAGTCGATAACAACAACTGCGGTCCTGCATGAAATAAACGATTGTGTTCACTCAACATTAACAAATAAGTAAATCTATGTTTACTGTCTAAGATTATAGGATGTTTTTTATTAAATTCAAAATTAGAGGCCCTTATTCGACCACCCACTCTCATTATACCATCTGAATCTATGAACGGATTTAATGACAATACCTTGCAATTTTTATTTAATTGTGTACCTGTCTGCAATGCTCGTAATTCCACAGTAAATGATTCTAATTGACAAAGTTTAATAAGCGTAATCCTGCCCTTATTAATTTCATCAGTGTTCAAAGGCCCACTACACTTGAATTTTGTTTTACAATTATTGCTGAAACGCAGTATGTAAGCTACTATTCGAATAATCTTATTAAAACTTGAATATTTATTAAAGTCGATGCCTAAATTCAAATATTTGTCTGAAATGGACTCTGTTTGCAAATAAACTTTCATTTCTGGTAAAGCAACAGAGTTATGTAACCGCTGTGGCCAGGCTGATGACTCTTCCTTCAAGAAGGAGGGTCCCTCCCACCACAAAGGCTCATGCTGCAACTGTTCTGGGTCAACACCTCTGGAAGCTAAGTCGGCTGGGTTCAACTCAGATGGTACATGCCTCCACGAGAAACCCTGAGTGAGTTCGGTAATTTCAATGACTCTGTTACTAACAAACGTTTTTAAGAGACTTGGCTGAGACTTAATCCAACCAAGCACCACTGTAGAATCAGTCCATATTACCTTAGAACTTATTTTGTGAGAATGTATCGACTTTATAACCTTGTCTGATAACTGAGCGCCCAGTAGGGCCCCACACAGCTCCAGACGTGGTATTGTAGTGGGCTTTATAGGTGCAACCCTTGCCTTAGCGCACAAAAGATTGACTGTGATGTTGCTTTCCTTATCAACAGAGCGTAGATAGACACAGGCACCATACGCTGCCTGCGAGGCATCTACAAAACAATGAAGTTCAATTAATATTGGTTCATTACTCAATGTATACCTATGTAATGTTATTTCCGCTAGTTTATGCATTTTTTCTGAAATTTTATTCCACTTATTGGCTATAGAAGGTGGTACTGGGTCGTCCCAGTTCAGCTTCTCATTCCAAAGCTGTTGTAAAATAATCTTAGCCTTAATTATAGAAGCAGATAAGAGCCCTAACGGGTCAAAAATTTTACATATTTCTGATATGATAGTACGCTTGGTGATTTTTTTATCTGAACTCAAGTTTATAGTGAAGGTTAAAACATCACTTGATGGTGACCAATTCAATCCTAAAACCGTTGAATGTTTGCTTAAATCAAGAGTTTCAGTTGATGTTTTATTACCAAGTGCCTCAGGACAATTAGTGCGAACCTTGTGTAAAGGAAAACAAGCTGATGATAGTGCTTGCATAAGGCCGTTATACAACTTACTTATATCACCTTTATTTTGACATCCTGAATTCACATCGTCTATGTATATATCATGCTCTAACATATTTGCAATAGTAGTGTCCTTACATTCATGAGCTAACTGATTAATGCACTTAGTGCTTAAAAATGGAGCAGAGGCTGTTCCGTAAGTTATAGTATTAAGCTGTAAAATTTTGAGAGGGTCAGTTTTGTTGTCCCTCCATAGTATTAGTTGCAAGTGCCTCTGAGAAGGGTGCAGTTCAATCTGTCTATACATATGCCTAATGTCACCAGTAAGTACATACTTATGGCTTCTAAACCTTAGTAAAATTGCAAGCAAGTCATCTTGTACTACGGGACCCACATATTGTATGTCATTTAGAGATTTTCCAGTAGTAGACTTGGCACTGGCATCAAATACCACACGCAATTTTGTCGTTTCGCTCTTCTCCTTGAGCACTGCATGATGTGGCAAATAATAGCCAAAATTAGGGCGTTTTATTTCACTTAAGTGACCTAATTCTTGATATTCCTTTATAAACGAGACATATTTTTCCTTTAATTGTGGATTCCTATCGAATTTATTTTCTAAAGAGCTAAAACGTTTCCTAGCCATAGAGTAAGAGTTGCCCAGTGCTTTCTCTGGAACCTCTCTAAATGGCATCTTAACTGAAAACCGACCATTAGTTAGACGCTTAGTATTTTCAGAAAAATGTGTATGACAGATTTTATCTTCCAAACTTAATTTGTTATTAGATGGATTAACTTCCTCAAGCTCCCAGAATCGCTTCATATCATTGTGAATTTCCTGATTGAAGTTACACATGACGTGACCAGTATTACTGTTTCCTACTAAGCCACTGACCAACCATCCTAGATGAGAGCTTAGCAAGACAGGCCTACCTAGACCCAATGATATGCGCTTGGACCCTACAATATCCCAATATATATCTGCCCCTAAGAGAATGTTTATTTCAGAGGGATGGTGGAATTCAGGATCTGCAAGCTTTAGATTTCGCGGTAAATTAATGTTATGAATGTTTACAGGAGCACTAGGTAGCATGCCTGTAATTCGTGGAACAACCAAACATTTAATTTCTTTATGAAATGATCTTGTATGCGATTTTATATGTAATATACAGCGTTCAGACACATTAAACGTTACTGTATTAATACCTGAAATTTTTAGGGGTTCAGCAGTTTGTGCTTGAAGCCCCAGCCTAGCCTTTAAGGACTCCGTTATAAAGGAAGATTGGCTCCCTGTATCTAGTAGCGCTCGAGCAAGAAAAGTCTGTCTAGTATGTATATTAACTACTTGCACCATAGCAGTACACAAGAGGACCTGGCTTATTGTAACCGCAGATAGTGAAACTGGCGATGGTTCACTTTGACTAGGTGTTATTGCATTGGATGAAGTCCTTTCTGTCCTATTGTCCGCCTGGTTGTCACCATGAAGTAAAGTATTATGCTTTCGATTACATTTTCTACAACATTTTTTACTGAGGCAGCGTGTAACATGGTGACCCTCTCGCAAGCAGTTCGAACATGCATTTAATCTTGCTAATTCGTGACGCCTTTCCCGAATATTCATGTTAATAAACTTAGGGCAGCCATATATGCGATGACCTTGTTCGCCACACAATATACACAAACATTCCGTTAAATTGTCCATGGAAGAAACAAAGGAATTTGTGTTCCCTTTAAACTCCTTTGATTGGTTAAAGTGAATGTTTTTCTTACTATTATGAAATTTATTTTTACTGTAATTAGATATTTCTCTGTCACTTGATTCTATTGCTGTTTCTAAAATATTAGCCCTACTGCGAATAAAACTATAAAAATCCTCCAATGTAGGAATATCAGGTAAGCTAACCTTGTGTTCCTCCCATTTTCTATTTGTGACTGCATCTAATTTCCCGGATACCATAAAGATAATTAAAGGATCCCACTGGTCAGTAGGCTGTCCTAAAGTATTAAGCGCTCTTAAATTTTTTATAATTGTGTCTATCAGACTACGCAAACCTTGATGGCATTCCTTAGACAATGTCTGAATGTTAAATAGCGCTTTTAAATGATTATTAATTAAAACAGACTTATTGTCATAGCGTTGACACAATAATTTCCAAGCAACATTGTAATTTACAGAAGTAAACTCTAGAGACTTGATTACTTCAATGGCACCATTATACAAAGATGACCGCAAGTAATGAAATTTGTTTATATCCGGTATGGACTCATTTTTATTTATCAAAGAGTTAAACATGTCTCGAAATTCAAGCCATTTTATGTACGAACCGTCAAAGGATGGTAACTTAATAGTAGGGAGCTTAATTGAGTGAAAATTTGATGAAGTTGAATCATTTTGACACAAAGGTTTCTCACATTTCTCATTAAAACTTTCTATTAAACTTTCAATTATGGAAGTAACAGAATAAAATTTACTTTCAATGGTTTCTCTTAAGTTTAATTGGTCTTCCAACTCGGAATCGATGCAATTTTGTTCAATTAAAGACTGGACTTCATCAAATTTTATCATTAAATCATTGCAATTGTCCAACCTTCTTTTTAATTCCTTAATTGTTAAGTTTGTAATTTCAGACTGTTCAATGTCCTGAACATAATCACACAATTTAGTTAGACGGCCCCTTATACTAGCCCTTTTCCTCATTAAATCATTCGACTCGTCTTTAGACATGGTTGAGTTATATTTAATACAACTAAATAGAGCAGTGTATTTGCAATATTAAAATTAAGTTAAAGATAAACTTGAGTTAATTTAAAATGACTAAATTAATTGAGCGACGTAACAATGAACTAGGAACTAGGTAATTTATGTGCATCAAACCCAATCCTTTTGTGCAGGGTGGCTTGTAGGTTATGCGCTCCAGGTGTCTTGCTGTCTCGATGACGCGCGACGCGGCGCTAAAATCAGCAAACAAAATGGCTGCCGCGATGTTTTGCATTCACTGAAATGTTCAAATTAAATGTTTAATCACATGAAGCAAGCGTGCGCAGTTCAAAGGGGGATGCAATGATAAATTAGCTAAGGTTACAAGGGGGTGCAATGATAAATCAGCCAAGCTGAGAATCAATACGTAATTATTGCAATATTTTAACTAACTTGGGCGAGAAACTTTAGTTTACAGTTAGTAAGGAACTTTACAGTAGCTATAATTGTATATAGCTTTTTATTTGAACGGACCAATTTAAACTAAATTAACACTCGAAGGTTTGCAATTTAAATTTAGAAACGACTTTAGCATGGGACGTAGTAAATAAATGCGTTACCCAGAAGCTTGTAAGTAGATGCCAACGAGCGGATAGTGCAAACACAGCAAATTAATGCACTGAAAAAAAACACTGATCACACACAATAGAGGCGATAATAGGTAATAGGATAGAAAAGGACCGGTACTCCCCTTGGATAACCTGACGCGGCCCCGCACTCTTGCAGGTTGCAGCCACGTGGTGTTGGTGACACCCGGCTCCTTCCTCCCTTATTCCTTCTTCGCCCGGGGAGCCAGGTCTTGGTTAACCTGACGCGGCCCGCACTCTTGCTGTTGCAGCCACGTGGTGACGCCCGGCTCCTTCTTCGCTTATTTCGTCAACGGTCGCCAGATATCTACTCCCAGGGTTGTAAATTGAAACTGCATGGGGTAGACTTGATGCTTCTTTAATTCGGCCGAATTAAGGAGTTACATAGGGTTATGTATTATAACTTGTTTTACATTTCTCTTGACGCTAATATAATATTGTTAAACATGGCATGGCGGATGGCCTTAATTAGCGGGTTGCGTACGCTTCGGTCGACGTCGCGTTGGGAAAGAAAGCTGCCGGCGCGCGGGCAGATGTGCTCGAGACGAGGCGGCGGCGGGGTAGCGGGGCACGCAGGGGGGCGAACCGCGCATGCGAGTGCCAGGCAGAGACGGCGGGCGCGCGGGAACGACTCTTGACTGCTCCCCGCGCCCTTCCACCCTAGCGTCGCTCTGGGGCGCCGACAATGTTGGATTGTAGAAGATGGCGGCAATATCTATCCTTGATTTTTGGTTTTTGATCAAATAGCTTAACAACTGACACTTTGCCTTTCTTGTGAATAGCTGAAGTTGTGTCGCAGCCACTGAAGCTATGTAGGAAAAGAATGGAAGAGCAAAATGAGAGATTTTAGAGTTCTTGTGAGGAAAATATTTGCATTTCCACTTTACCTCTTCCTGGCTTCACAAAGCATATTTGCTTATCTGGTAGTGACAGAGCCATAAGAAGGACTATTAAATCTACATCTTCCCCAACAACAGCAACCTCAGGATAGTTTGCGACTTTTTCAATTGCACTTTTTATAATTGTACAATCAGCATCACTAGGTGCCACTCGTGTTTCAATTTGCTCTGCCTGCATTTTTTCTGTGAGGAGTTGTATAAGTCGGGACTTGTTTTTCGCATTAGCTAGGAAATGCTCTTGTTGAACTGTAACTTTCATATCAAGATTGAAATTTATGTCAACAGACGTTTTCATTACTTCTCTTCTTTTGTTCCGATGTCTTTGTACTGTTTTCTGTCTCGTCGTAGCCATCAAACACGACAGTACAATTTGGTCCATAGTGATTCTTGACATATTTAATGTACTGATCACAAATATCTGAAAAAGTGAAGCCCAATTGCCACTTAGTGTTATTTTCGCGATTCGCACTTTTGAGGAATTTGACCCCCCTGTAATTCCTAAAGTATCGACCGTACAAAAAAAATTATAGGACATAATTTAGAGGAAATTTTATGTACAAAATTTTCGTAGAAGTAACCGTAATGCTATTTGTGCAGGTTATTGACTTATGAGCAAAAACCTAAAAAAAAAGGGTCCTTTGACCCCCCCCCCCTACACTCTTAGCTCACCCCCCACCCTTGAGGACTTTTGATATGTTCATCTGGATATCACAAGGAATAACTGTAGCGATTTTCAAAACTACACGAATTATTTCCGCTGATTTTATTAATTTGCTCGTACTATAAGCTCAGTTTTTATATTTTGTGCTCGATCTTAGTTGACCATGAAGATGAGATAAGAGGAACACAAGTGATAATGATTGCATATTTAGCTCTTTGATGAAAGGTTTCATGAGAGCAGGCTTCTGCAACAGTACTACCACCAAGCAAGGGTAACTTTGACAAGTCGACTGTAACCGACTACATGAAAAAATATCAGCAATATTTGTTCCAAAAATCGGAATCTATTAACATGGTCACAATCTTGAAAATAGGATTCGTTCCCCGTGGACCCGGTGGGTTTATTTATTTACACTTTATTGTATACCATTAATAAGTTCAAAAAAGTAAATACATAATAACAATTTTGAGATACAATTGGCGGTCTTATCGCTGGAAAGTGATCTCTACCAGACAACCATGGATATAGAAAATTAGTATATGTAGCTTGGGGTTAAAGGCATCTACTATATAGAATATACACTAAATAAAAATATACTTACATTACAGATATATATAAATACAAAATACACACATAGATATAATAAATATGTCAATAAATATACATACATATATATTTAAGTACAATATTAGGATCAGGTTACTTCACAAGCTGACAAACAGTGGGACTTTAGGGTTGACCGATTGATGAGTCTACGGGGAATTTCGATACCCCGTTTGACCCATCGCATCAGTGATTACTTCCGAGGCTTCTGGCTTTATCGATAGAAATTGAAAAACCCAGCGTGCGGCGCTCGCTCGGTACCGTTTCATACAACGTAGCTACCTATGTACCTACTTTCATCCTGGGACCGCGTACGGTGAGTAAGAACATTATTTAAGTTTCTTTAGAGATTATTGAATTCAAATATAACATGGTATAAAAACTATTGCAATCGATTCTGTTACCGAATCTGCAGTGCGATCACAGAACTTTATCGAATCGTATATTAACGAATGTTTACGAATGCTCGTATAGTATGGAGTCGGTTGCAAGTATTGAGTAACATTGTAATTTTTTATTTTACAGATATTTATGAGTACAACATGTTTACAAACATTCAAAATCAACAAGGCACAAATTTATTTAAGCTGGCCGTGCGGCAATGGATAGATTTCAATTTTTTCTTAAAAACCGTCTCCATACTATACGAACATTCGTTAACAAACGATTCGATAAAGTTCTGTGATCGCACTGCTGAACAAACTATTGTCAGGTTTCGTATAAACACAAAATAACATATGGGGTAGGCAGTACACCAGAGGCTATAAAATCGGAGGTCACGTTTGACAAAGTAGGTATTATAATGATGGACAGAGACTACAAGTATTGCAGTGACAAGCCTATCACCAACAAAAACGCCAATAAAACCTCTGTCCCTTAACTGATTGTGTTTGCCTGGGAAGAGAAACAGCTGGTACATTCTATGTTTTACTTTTGCTCCCAGTCCAGCATGGATTTTCATTTTCCTTTTTTTATATTTAAATGATTATTGCCAGATAATCTAGCCAAGCACCTCGTACCTGCTCTAAGATGAATTTTGCTACACCCTGTATTCAGGGTGTTATCGTTAAGTTTACACCGGTTATTATTCCGATACAATAAAAGATATCAAAAACTTTGAATTGATATTGAAATTATATGTTTTGACGACCACTTTGGCGATGGGGTAAACCTTTCTGCCTCAGACGCCAGTGGTTGCGGGTTCGATTCCCGCACGGAACAACAAAATAAAAATGTTCCGTGTCTGGGTGTTTATCTATTTATGTATTTATATTCTAGGTTCCTCCCTAGTTCGCTACATGGTATCCCAAAACACAAGCTATGCTTACTTTGGGGCCATGGAGTTGGTGTGATTGTCTGGGGATTTTATTTTATTTATTTTTTATTATTATGTTACCTGATGAGTAAAATAACTAAATTTTCCCCTACCTACATGTAATATGATTTCGAGTTCTTAAAAATGTTATTGATGTCATTTTATTCACTAGGTAAGTGCGTTCTTTCACTTACTAATAATTGCCTCTACCTATAAACTGATCGGTACACCATAACGTTATTTTCTGTTTATACGAAACTTGAAACTCGCTGAGTTTTTAAGATAGTATTATAATTTTTTGTATACCGATTTTTTATGAAAATATTTGACTCAAGTACTTACGAGGATTCGCATTAACATAAATTAACGTTGTACACATATAAATACTGATTTTCCATTATACAAACACGTTAAACATTTAATATGGACACTTACTTTAGCGCCAACTTTTCCGTTCAACTCCGTAGGGTATTTGTACTTGTAGAACCCACACGGGGCATTCGACAGAAATTGAACTTTTAGGTCCGAGCCGAAGCTCTCCGACACTACCCTTTCAGCTGTCTGAAAAACATACAATAATTGATTATATTTTAAATGCTAGCGACCACCCTTCATAGAAAATCTGCCGCCACTTATCACCGCTCCGGCGGTGTTGTATTCCGGCAATATTTTATGAAGAGCCAGTTGCTTTCATCTTCGACCTTCACTTCACTTACCATCAGGTGAGGTTGAGGTAAAAGGCAAGTGTAGTCTTTTAATCTATCTATACTTATAATAAATCTGTAGAGAAGTCAATTCTGTACATGAAATATTTTTTCAAAATAACTATCAGGGGGTGATTAGTGATCGATACTGATGCCAAAAATGCAATCAGTAAAATTTTTGTCTGTCTGTCTGTCTGTATGTTCCTTATAGAAACAAAAACTACTCGACGGATTTTAACGAAACTTGGTAAAATTATTCTTCATACTCCTGGGCAGGTTATAGTATACTTATTTTTACGCTACAATCAATAACAGCAGAGCAGTGAAGGGAAATGTTGAAAAAACGGGAGAAGTTACTTCATTTTTTAATCTTCCGTCGCGTGTGCAGCCTTAATGGTTAAAGCTACATAGAAATCATGTATGACAGAAATATTCTTCATAAAATTATATAAAAAATATCCCACAACAGAATAAATCTATATTTTATGGTTGACTCACAATAACACGTGTAAATCCCGATAGCTTAGCAGTTCGGAGCTTTCTGATTATATTTGTTTACTCTTACGTTTATAATACTCTCACACATCCCTAATTACAAAGAAAAATAACATTATTACCTTTTCAATAAAAAAAGAATCATAGAAATCGGTATAGAAACAACAAACTTATACATGAAATACGCTAATAACCCATCGCGCGTGAATACTGAATGATATAGGGATTATTTTTGCGTAACGGTTGCGGCGGTAGGGTATAAAAAGGCGGGAGGCGAGCGCAAGCTTTTGCGCGATTTAATATAGGTAGGTACAGAAGGAACAAGCGTTACATTACCTGTAAAATTTCCCCAACCAATTTTAACTTATTATCGGGGGCATAGTTCAAATTCAAGTAAAAAATTTTGACAGATTTGTAACGCTTGATGTACTGCCTTCTGTACATACAGATATAAAATGGAAATCAAGGTTTTGTTTATTTCATGATCGTTTCTGCCTCTTGGAAGTCAGAAACCGTAGATTTCTTCGGAATAAAAAGTAACGTATGTGTTTACTACTATACCAAATTACATTAATATTGGCTTAGCCGTTTGGCAGTGAAAAGCAGCCATAAATAACTATAGGTAGTATTGTATGTACACTGATAATGGCTGGATGGATGGATTTTTGCTATTCTTTCACGCAAAAACTACTTTACCTAGAATAACAATAAGCTAAGTATAATTAGTGAAGATATTGCATGAATTAAGTAAAATTGAAGGCATTAAATAAAACACTTTTTAACCGGATTAATGGCGTATAATTTATATTTTACATTTTAACTCGACGTTTCGGTGTCATTGCAGACCCCGTGGTCACGAGCGACTAGACTGTTAAAATTTGAAATGTAAATATACGCAATAAATCCGGTTAAAAAGTGTTTTATTTAATAGTCATACATAATATTTATCGCGAAAACTTAAGACAATATTAAAATTTAAGGCACTTTGGCACCCGATTTGTTTATAACGCTATGTGCCTTTGTAATGTACCTAATAGATAGTTACCTACCTATGTTTGTGTAAGGAGTAATACATATTATATGGGCGAAGATTCTTCATTTTTATTTTTGTTATTAAAGATAGTTAGGCCCTTGGAGAAGAAAATAACCTACTCGAAATACTAATTCAATACAGACGAAGTCGCGGGCATCATCTATGTAATATACCTACCTACCTATACTTTTTCACAAAACCTAGGTGAAACTGCGGATCACTGCTTTGTTGTAACAGTTTTTGAAGTAATTCTGTCTGTTTATCTATCAGTAACGCTTTCACAGCTAAACTACTGAGTCGATTTTGACGAAATTTAGAATAAGGTAAGTTTTAACTTCAAGGAGGATATAATAATAGTATTTATCCAACTCTAATAAACGGTATCCACGCGGACGAAGTCGCGGGTCACAGCTAGTAAATAATAAAACAATCAACGAAAAATTAAATAAATACTTGGATTTAGCAATAGAATTACGACGACAATGGAGAGCAGAGACTGTACAAATAGTACCACTAGTGGCTTCATCAACAGGCATCATACCAAAACATTTTAGAACCAGTTTAGACACTTTCAATATACCACACTGCCATACAGCCCGTTCACACATGGTCCGTTTTACGGGATACGTTTTACCGCATACGTTTTTTTTTCATCGATGGCGCATGGAGTTGTTTGAGCGACTTCACATATGGCACAGTATTCAGTATACGTATTTTCGATACAAAAAAGGTATCCAGTAAAACGGATCATGTGTGAACGGGCTGTAACTTATACCATTCAAAAATGTATTATACTTAACACCTGCCGTATCACAAGGAAGTTTATAACGTCTGGAACAAACATAAACTAAACAACACAACTTTAACATGCTTGGTTTTAGGCCCGCATTGTTAACTTTACTAACCTCTTTTAGAGAGAATATTCTTTTTGATATATTCATAAATCCGTGCTTCGGAGGGCGCGTTAAGCTGTCGGTCCCGGGTGCTGTATACTTGTATATAGTCGTTAGGGTTTGTCAGAAGCCATGTCGGCACCCTGAAAATTCTGACATCCACCACCCAGCACTGGGCCAGCTCGGTGGATTATGGCCTAAACCTCCTCGTCACCCAGAGGAGAGACTCATGCCCTGCAGTGGGCCCATTACACGGAGTTGTGATGATGATGATGATGATATTCATAAATAATAATAATAAACTGATATCGTGTTAATGGACCGACCGTCGTCCAAGGTGTTTTTGGTGGACATAACTATTCCGCATGACGAGAACCTCGTGAAGGCCGAGACCGAAAAGCACCGCAAGTACCTTGCACACGAGGCGACCGAAATGTGGGAAGTTGTGTCCACCGAAATCATCCCGGTTGTAATATCCGCAAACGGTTTGACCCCAGCCACAGTGGTCAGGCACCTTGAAAGGCTAGGATTCGACGATGGTTCGCTTCCAGCACGTATGCAGAAAGCGGTATTGCTCGATACTGCCCGAATCGTTCGCCAGTTTCTTTCTCTCTTGCCCTGATACCCGACCGACTGGTCTGGTTGTCGCGTCTTTTCCGCCAAAAGGCGTGTAGTTATAAGTATGCAAAATAATAATAATATTGTCTTAAATTTTCATAAACTTAAATGTAACCATTTTTAACCGGATAATTAGCATTTGACTCAAAGTTGGTCCTCGAACCACGGTCGTGATGCAATAAATACGGATAAAATCTTTACTCGCAAGTTCGTTCAATTACATTAGGTACAGTTACAATAACATTGCCAAATCAATGAATACCGAGCTACTATTAAACGTTCGAGATGCGGCCGCGCGTTTAGCCTTCCTAATAAACCACATCTATGTCATTTGCCATCATTCTACTTCAGATATGTATCGCAGCAATTGAATTTATGATAAATTGTTATTATAATTTATTGATATAGCTTATTAATTTAATTTCTTGATGTTATTTATTAATTTACTTTATTATCACAATTTGTTAGTTTAAATTGATTTAATGCATTTATTATTATCAGTATTTTGGTGTTAGTTTTTATTTAGTATTATTTTGGCTTTTATGTAGATACTTAATTCCTTTTTTGATGTAAATTTTTATTGTTGTTTCTGGTGAATGTTGTACATACCTATATCTGACACACATACTAGAACTGTAGTAATTGATATGTTGTAATAATTTATATTCATGTAGGTATATTGTTGATGTTTCTATTACAAATCTTACTAATTCTTAGTCATATTATAAATGTGAAAGTTTGGATGTATATATGTTTGTTCCTTAATCACATAGTGTACATTCTGGAATAGCACATAGGCCCGAAATTCCCGCGGGATTTGACATAGCGCGAGTAAAACCGCGCGCAACAGCTAGTAAATAATTAAATGTCACATAGTCATTCGTTACATTTAGCGCCCCTCTGTCATCGCGTGACTTCTGTGACCATGAAATCATACAAATATCTTAATATCGCAAATGTATCGTTAGCTCCGGCATATAATAGTAAGTTCTGTTCCGAAGTGCTTGGATTGGTACTGGCATTCTTGATATTTGCCCTATATGAATCATAGTTTTTTAATTTCTTGATTAGAGTTGCTGGCACAAAAATTGATTTTTATTGGACTACTGGTTTTAAAGCACTTTGCGTTCAGACGTAGTTCAGACAATCAAGAATCTCTTTAACTTCATTAAGGTAGTTTATTACCTGTCTTAAAGTTTCACCTTCCTTCCAAGAACCTTGAGGCAGCACCTGCTTTGATTCCTTTCCAAATTTGACGGGCGTCACGAGAACTAGGTGCCTCTGTAGGCACCTCTCTGTTGATGATTTGTCTCCCTTTTTGTCCGCTTCTGTAAGTTTTCAACAATCCTGTTATTGGCAAATTTAAATAATACACTCTATCTTAGATCTTAGGCGCATAAGCTACTTAATCTGACAATTTTATAAAAGTTTCCCAGAGAAAGTTGCCACAATATTATGGAAATCTGTGAGCAACTTACAGGGAGACAGAGGGCGGTTATAAAATTACCCGAAGCGGTCACGGAAACCAGCAACTTTAAAAAGCGGTACAAGATGAGCTACTTTTACGTCACATATATTATAATGCAGGGAAAAGTAATAAAATAGGTGAAAAAAAAAGAAAATTAACAAATAGTTTATAACACTGGAGTAAGTTTTAGTAATGGGGTTCTGGTTTGCTCTCTGGGTTTGGAACTCGGAAAACAGACAAAAACATTTTTGGGCCGGACCATAAAGATGTTCTATAATTCACATGTATTTCATTAATCTTGATTATGATGATTATAAAAAGCATACCAGTAACAATATCTGCAAATTTGAATTGTGCTAGTTCTTCGGTGGCTGCGTCTTCAAAATCTTGTGCCGTTATTTTACTGACTGCATCTAGATTCACATCAGCTGATTCGTTTTTGAGTAACTCCATTTGAATTCTGGAATAAAAGCACATTTTCTTATAAGCCAGGATTAATGATAAACTCTTAAAGTACTTCTTCTTCTTTAAGTTTAATGGCAACCAGCCGTCGATACCAGGCGACGTGCTAACTCTTAAAGTAACTAACATATTTATGGATAGTAATCGTAAACACTTGTATAATAAAGTTATTATAGAAATTAAACTAACAAATATTTAAATAAGCTGTACAACTAGAATAGATTAACTATAATTGCATAATGTATTTTAATATTAATGAATTCGGTTAAAAATTAAAGTCCATGGTCTAAATCTATCTATCTAGACTAATATATAAAGCTAAAGAGCTTGTTTTCTTGTTTATTTGTTTGTTTGAACGCGCTAATCTCAGAAACTACAAGTGGGATTTGAAAAATTCTTTTTGCATTTGATAGCCCAACTCTTGAGGAAAGTAATAGGCTATATCATATATATCCCAAAATTCCCACGGGGTCAAAAGTTATGCGGGTAAAACCGCGCGCGGTGGCTAGTCGTTTGATATGCACAGTAACCACGGCGCCATGACGACTTTATTAAGTAATTAAATGTGCCCTTAGAATATTTTGGTCTCATCTTCAATCATAAGATTGAGGCCAAATGAGGGTTTTAGTGTCATCATTAAAAAAGTATTTTCTTACTGGATTTTATACAGTTAATTTAATTTGATAAAAAAGTATTTGAAGTATAGGTAGTTTTTAAAGATTTCCTCTAGGGAAACCAGTTCTTATTTCGATAAATCCGAAGAAAAAAGAAACTATAATTTAAGTAGGTAGGTAGGTACCTAAATAAAACATTTTTTTTAAATACCAAATGTTAGAAAGCGCTAATCTCAGGAATCTCATTTAACTTTTCATTTAGGTACTTCACGTCAAAAAGCATTTTATTATTTCTCACTAAACTACTCAGTAAAATATAGGTTTTTCTGTAAAATCCTAAAAAAAAAAATACCTAACTCAACAACGGAAATTTGGTAAGGCGGTTCTTTAGGCATTTGCATTTGATAGCCCAACTCTTGAGGAAGGTTATAGGCTATATTTTGTCCCGAAATTCCGACGGGATCAAAAGTTACGCGGGTACAACCGCGCGCGGTGTCTATTTATTCTATAATGTAACAGATAATTTTACTTCAAATTCTTTTTACAGCTTGACCTGATGAACTCATTATAGATTTCCCAAAAATATTAACTAATGCTCAGTAAAGGATACTGAAATAAAGCCTACTTTTGACATTATTTTATTTTATTCGGGTGGCTAACAGGTTTCACTTAAAAACTAGGATAAACATCAATTGTAGAGTAAGCCATTAATAAGCTGTTGAGGTTGAGGAAGCCTAGAAAGAGAAAAAGAGAATCTTCATGTTGAAATTCATATTTATTTTATTAATTTATTAACTAAGTATTCATTTATTTTATATGAAATTTATAAGAAGCGAATAGCTTGAGCATGATCTTAGTATTGTGGAAAATATAATATAGGGTCGCTACATACTAGTTAATAATATTTTAATAGCAGATTAAGATGATGAGTGGGTCTTAATTTCGAAAAAAATATGAACAATGAACATTTTTCCAAAATTAAAATTTCAAAATTTCAAAAAGTGATCAATATTAAGTTTAATCTGTAGCTTATGACTACACAGCAAGTAATAAAAAGTTTCCATATTATTGAATGTAGTCATAAAATGAAAATTAAACTTAAATTTTACTCACAGACAATAATTTTGAAATTTCAATTTATGAAAAATATATTCAAAAAAGATATTTTTTTCGAAATTCACGCCCACAAAAACATAATTGACTATTTATGTGGCGACCCTGTATAATAGATGAAATAAAATCCCTGAGTGATTGTCACTATAGCAACTTTTCATCAGAAAGCATAAAATGTCTAGTTATTTGCATCACAAATAATACAATAGACATTGTACTTTGATAAACACTCTTTAAGGTACAAGAGGTTAAGACTCTCCATGATAACTGTGCCATTTTAATTTAAACATGCACCTCAAATAGGCTAAATTTATTCTTTTTAACCTTTTTGACGCCAAGCTATCTGATTATACAGGGTGTCCCGTAAATAGTGGACCAACGGAAAACTGGAGATACAAAGGGTTGTGTGGAATCCGAAACACGATTTTTTTTTTCCTAGGTTAGCTAGTTTTTGAGATATACCGATTTTGAATATTTATAGGTAGTCCATTGAAAAGTTACATTTGGGGTTGCGTTTTTCAGAGGACGCAATTTTATTTTTTTGATGTGTAGGGGGGGTCAGTGTAAAGCTAAAACCAAGTTTGTGGGGTCGCCACCCTTGTCCCACGGCCGCCATCTTGAAAATAGGGGTTGAAATGGTTTTTACGATATATCTCTTAAACTATTTATCTGATAAAAAAAATTATTAACATTTTTTGTTGCAAATTAAATTCTTTACAACTTTGGTCAAGTAACTTTTTGTCGTAGAACTATAAATAAAAAAGTTATAAGCGAGAATGTTTAGAAATTCGAGAAAATATTTATATTTTTTGATATAACTTTTTTTTATCATTTTATGAAAAAATGATATCAGACCATTTTTGTAGATCGTTTTTTGAGGAACAACTTTTATAAGCAACATATTTTCATTAAGTCAATAGTTAAGGTTTTACAGCTCTCCGAAATGAGTACTATTTTTCAGTACTCTTAACTAGACTTATATTATACGTGTGTACTAATAATGTGTCATCAGTAATTGTTTTTTTTTGTTTTTATTTTATTATATATTTTTTTAATTATTAATAATTAATTAGTGACTCTTTTCCCCACCACCCACGATGTAGAGTGGCAAATAATTCTTTTTAATAAAACTGACAAAGTTTCAGGAATTAGAGTATTAACATCCTTCAGAAAACTATCAGAAGATATAAGGAGTATCCACCTTTGTCTCGTAATACTGTGAACGAATATCTTTCAAAATAATAGCAGCTGCATCTCTAACTATTTGTAATATCTCTTCACGAACATCATTTTTTTTATGAGAAGGCGGTTTGTTTGTTATAATTTTATACATACATACATACATAACTTCACGCCTGTATCCCTGATGGGGTAGGCAGAACACCAGAGGTTATAAAACCATCTGATGTCACGTTTGACAAATTTGGAGGCATTATAATAGTGGATAGAGACTATTGCAGTGACAGGGGGTCAGCCTATCGCCCACAAAAAAGCCTCCCATAACACCTCATTCCCTTAACTGACTTTAACAGTATGCCCGGGAAGAGATGCAGCTGGCACATTCTATGTTTTTCTTTCGCTCCCAGTCCAGCATAGAAGCATAATTTTATAAATGAACCCTTTAAAACAGACTATACAATCGTGACCGGATTCGTTGAAAAATACAATTTCATCTTTGTACTTTACTTTCAATGGTTCAATGATTGTACGCTTCTGGGGAATGTACTCTCCTGTAATCGATTTCATTAAATCCGTCATTAAGAATTGACACTCTTCACTATTTTCATGCAAGTAAGAAAAAACATCTGCCATTGCTGCGTCAATATTATTTTTACGCTCATCCTTTTTATTTGTGACCCACCATTTTTTGGAATATAATTGCTTGCTGCAGTTGTTATGATACTTTGCTCCAACTTCCACTGAGCTGGGAATATTAGCTATGCGATTAGTAATATTCATTGCAACGTCATCGGAACGTCTGTTTTTTTACTCTCATTACGCAAACCCGCGCTTGTCGGCTTGTACGCGAATTACTTGGATCCTGAACCGCTTTGGCACAGATGAAACAATTGTTCGCAAAATCAAAGTCTGGCTCTGGAGCTTCTAAAACTGACGATAAACTACTGGAGCTGCTGCTGCGACGACGAACAACATTATCGGTTCGATTGTCCACGTAATAACAATAACACGCAATATGTACAGTAACTTCCGAAACAGTTCGTAAAAATTGTTCATTAGCCTCATCATTTTTTGCTGCAACTCGGTCTAGTAAAGTTTTAACACCTTTTGCCTTCACAGTTCTTATTTTATTTTCACTTACAGGTTTTTTACAAATAAAGCAATCACTCATTATGAAATAATAGAAAAAGTACGCTTAAAAAGTCTAAATGCTAGTTATGACTACACAGCAAGTAATAAAAAGTTTCCATATTATTGAATGTAGTCATAAAATGAAAATTAAACTTAAATTTTACTCACAGACAATAATTTTGAAATTTCAATTTATGAAAAATATATTCAAAAAAGATAATTTTTTTGAAATTCACGCCCACAAAAACATAATTGACTATTTATGTGGCGACCCTGTATAATAGATGAAATAAAATCCCTGAGTGATTGTCACTATAGGAACTTTTCATCAGAAAGCATAAAATGTCTAGTTATTTGCATCACAAATAATACAATAGACATTGTACTTTGATAAACACTCTTTAAGGTACAAGAGGTTAAGACTCTCCATGATAACTGTGCCATTTTAATTTAAACATGCACCTCAAATAGGCTAAATTTATTCTTTTTAACCTTTTTGACGCCAAGCTATCTGATTATACAGGGTGTCCCGTAAATAGTGGACCAACGGAAAACTGGAGATACAAAAGGTTGTGTGGAATCCGAAACACGATTTTTTTTTTCCTAGGTTAGCTAGTTTTTGAGATATACCGATTTTGAATATTTATAGGTAGTCCATTGAAAAGTTACATTTGGGGTTGCGTTTTTCAGAGGACGCAATTTTATTTTTTTGATGTGTAGGGGGGGTCAGTGTAAAGCTAAAACCAAGTTTGTGGGGTCGCCACCCTTGTCCTACGGCCGCCATCTTGAAAATAGGGGTTGAAATGGTTTTTACGATATATCTCTTAAACTATTTATCTGATAAAAAAAATTATTAACATTTTTTGTTGCAAATTAAATTCTTTACAACTTTGGTCAAGTAACTTTTTGTCGTAGAACTATAAATAAAAAAGTTATAAGCGAGAATGTTTAGAAATTCGAGAAAATATTTATATTTTTTGATATAACTTTTTTTTATCATTTTATGAAAAAATGATATCAGACCATTTTTGTAGATCGTTTTTTGAGGAACAACTTTTATAAGCAACATATTTTCATTAAGTCAATAGTTAAGGTTTTACAGCTCTCCGAAATGAGTACTATTTTTCAGTACTCTTAACTAGACTTATATTATACGTGTGTACTAATAATGTGTCATCAGTAATTGTTTTTTTTTGTTTTTATTTTATTATATATTTTTTTAATTATTAATAATTAATTATTGACTCTTTTCCCCACCACCCACGATGTAGAGTGGCAAATAATTCCTTTTAATAAAACTGACAAAGTTTCAGGAATTAGAGTATTAACATCCTTCAGAAAACTATCAGAAGATATAAGGAGTATCCACCTTTGTCTCGTAATACTGTGAACGAATATCTTCCAAAATAATAGCAGCTGCATCTCTAACTATTTGTAATATCTCTTCACGAACATCATTTTTTTTATGAGAAGGCGGTTTGTTTGTTATAATTTTATACATACATACATACATAACTTCACGCCTGTATCCCTGATGGGGTAGGCAGAACACCAGAGGTTATAAAACCATCTGATGTCACGTTTGACAAATTTGGAGGCATTATAATAGTGGATAGAGACTATTGCAGTGACAGGGGGTCAGCCTATCGCCCACAAAAAAGCCCCCCATAACACCTCATTCCCTTAACTGACTTTAACAGTATGCCCGGGAAGAGATGCAGCTGGCACATTCTATGTTTTTCTTTCGCTCCCAGTCCAGCATAGAAGCATAATTTTATAAATGAACCCTTTAAAACAGACTATACAATCGTGACCGGATTCGTTGAAAAATACAATTTCATCTTTGTACTTTACTTTCAATGGTTCAATGATTGTACGCTTCTGGGGAATGTACTCTCCTGTAATCGATTTCATTAAATCCGTCATTAAGAATTGACACTCTTCACTATTTTCATGCAAGTAAGAAAAAACATCTGCCATTGCTGCGTCAATATTATTTTTACGCTCATCCTTTTTATTTGTGACCCACCATTTTTTGGAATATAATTGCTTGCTGCAGTTGTTATGATACTTTGCTCCAACTTCCACTGAGCTGGGAATATTAGCTATGCGATTAGTAATATTCATTGCAACGTCATCGGAACGTCTGTTTTTTTACTCTCATTACGCAAACCCGCGCTTGTCGGCTTGTACGCGAATTACTTGGATCCTGAACCGCTTTGGCACAGATGAAACAATTGTTCGCAAAATCAACGTCTGGCTCTGGAGCTTCTAAAACTGACGATAAACTACTGGAGCTGCTGCTGCGACGACGAACAACATTATCGGTTCGATTGTCCACGTAATAACAATAACACGCAATATGTACAGTAACTTCCGAAACAGTTCGTAAAAATTGTTCATTAGCCTCATCATTTTTTGCTACAACTCGGTCTAGTAAAGTTTTAACACCTTTTGCCTTCACAGTTCTTATTTTATTTTCACTTACAGGTTTTTTACAAATAAAGCAATCACTCATTATGAAATAATAGAAAAAGTACGCTTAAAAAGTCTAAATGCTAGTCGAAAAAAAAATAGTTTTCACTGAAGTTAAAATCGTATCTAAAATCATTCGAAATCGTCTTCACAATTAAAAACAGAATAAAATACATCCGCACGTGGAGAAATATGTAGCACAACTATATAGTACACACGTATAATATAAGTCTAGTTAAGAGTACTGAAAAATAGTACTCATTTCGGAGCGCTGTAAAACCTTATCTAGTGACTTAATGAAAATATGTTGCTTATAAAAGTTGTTCCTCAAAAAACGATCTACAAAAATGGTCTGATATCATTTTTTCCTAAAATGATAAAAAAAAAGTTATATAAAAAAATAAAAAATATTTTCTCGAATTTCTAAACATTTTCGCTTATAACTTTTTTATTTATAGTTCTACGACAAAAAGTTACTTGATCAAAGTTGTAGAGGATTTAATTTGCAACAAAAAATGTTAATAATTTTTTTTATCAGATAAATAGTTTAAGAGATATATCGTAAAAACCATTTCAACCCTTATTTTCAAGATGGCGGCCGTAGGACAAGGGTGGCGACCCCACAAACTTGGTTTTAGCTTTACACTGACCCCCCCTACACATCAAAAAAATAAAATTGCGTCCTCTGAAAAACGCAAGGTTAGGCCTAAAAAATGTAACATTTCAATGGACTAAGGATTTTCCCCTACAGCATGCAGAAAATGTATCATAACTTTTTTTTCATGCATTTTTTCCCACTTCTTATTCCATAAGATGATTAAAGAAAGATATTTTTTTTATTCAATGTATTAGTAACGAATATTTATCTGTAACAAAAAAATTACAGTGAAAATGTGTAGATTTTTGTATTCAAGAATTTCAAACTTGATTTTTAAACTAAGCTGGTGTAAAAAAATGTATTACAACCTAATGGAACTTCATTTTAAAAACATCTACAATTCATACAGATTTCAAAAAGGTATAACAATCTACAAAAAATATTTAAAATGTATTTTTGTCATTACTCAGATATGGATCCGAGACCTAATTGTTGAGAATAAAATAAAAGTAGTAAAGAAATTGAGCTTTTAACATTCATTCAGCCTTATTTTATTACATTAAATGCTCAAAGTGTCTACCTCTTGCTCGTACACTAAGCCAGTATCTCCTTAAGAAATTTCTTCTCAGTCTTCTAAGAGCCACTCCATTATTTTTCACCAGTTCATCTGCATGGTTCAATTTTTCACGTAATACTCTCTCATTGTCTTTACTGCTTCATACACGGCTTCTTTAAAATAGCCCCACAGAAAATAATCAAGTGGATTTTAATCTGCCAAGCGTGATGGCCATGCAATTGTACCACCGCATCCTATCTATTGACAATCCTCAGTAAACTTAAAAAAATATTTTAATAAAGTGACTTAATTCGTAGATGGATTTTAAAATGTAATATGTTATACTTTGTTTAATGAGCGGAGTCAATTCTATAATAGAATAGAATAGAAAATGTTTTATTGTTCTTTAGTAGGTAACACTCTTACAAATACAAACTTATTACTTCTTGCAAATAACTGATGTAAACAACTATGAATTTGATTTTCAATCATAGAATAGATAACATTGGGGTGTAATAAGGCTAAGTAAACAAAGAATTTTAATGAATGAAACTTTTCCGGCACATCACTAGCCTACATGAAATGAAGTTGGTGGCGTACGGGACATGCAAATATTTTTTGTTTTTATCCATATTAATACACAAAAAGGCCTGTTTTACCTGACAAAATAAATAAATAGGGCTTCATTTCTGTCCATCTTACAACATTACAAAAGAAACAAATGTTTTATGTATTGTAAATGTATTTAATTGAAGAAGGTACATTGGATAACTTCAATAGAAGTTGTGGATTGGGGGCACGGAAATTTTGTAAAGTGCTGTAAAGGTTAACTGTGAGATATGTTTATATTTAATTTCAATCATATAATTTTTACCTAAACCTCCTCATCACCCAGGGGAGAGACTCATACCCTGCAGTGGGCTCATTACAAAGAGTTGTGATGATGATGATGATATAATTTTTAGATAATGAACAAGTAATAGAACAATTTTTATAATAAGACAAAGCAATATAATGGTTTACATACAACTATTCTGAAGTCTACCCACATGTACCAATGCATTTATAATATTTCTATGATTTTATGCATAAAAGAATCTAAAATACTTACTTATCATTTTTATGTTTTACTTCATGGTCAGATAGAAGACTTTTCTCAATTTCTATAGTAGACAGCATATTTTGGTATTTCATTTGAATTTGACTTAGAGGGGGTGTTGTAACAGGTAAACGCTCGACACAAACTCCAGTAACTATATCCCATGATGATTTAGAAGTCGAAGACTTGCTGAACCCTTAAATATAATAAATATTAACGTAAATAGTTATTATTTTTGTTTTGAAACTAGAGAAGGTAAACAAACCTGTACCTTTTGAAAAATATTGTAGACATGTTTTTAAGTCGTTTTTAAATATTGTTTTAGCTAGCATATTAAAAGTTAATGTTTTTGTTTCTAAGTTTATTTACAACAAAAATAAATAATGATTTCCTTTAGGTTAGAATATCTATCTGTCAGTTGAACAGACTGATACTGACAGTTGCCCGTGACACCCTAAATATGCATACATTTTACCTATTTAAATTGTTCACAATGTTACACAGGTTTTTAATTTTAAATAGCTTTTAAAGATTCTAATAATAAAATAAGACTAGCAAATAATAGTATTTTAATTTATATACACTTTGAAACATTACCATTTAGACTAAATTATAAACATCAGAGATTTATATCCGAACGCTCCTAATAAAGTATTGCCGAGGGGAGTTTTCTGACGGCTCATTAAAAAAACAAAACTGTACAAAATTGATACAAAAGGCTTCGATAGATGGCGCTTTACAAAAGGCGAAGGCGAAGAATTTATTCCACACTGCGTTTTTAAAAGTAAAATAAATTAATAATCGTCTGTATCAGAAATTGAACGTATAAATAACCACAGATGGTAGATACAACTTACCTACATTATAGTTTACAGACTTAACGCCTTCGGCTTTTTAAAAGTGCCATCTATAGAGGTTTTTTGAACTAATTTTTATGAGCTGTCAGAAAACTCCCCATTAGACATTCATACAATTTTTATAGTAATAAGTTGTGTGATTTATCTTTGTGTTTTATAGTAATAAAGAAAGGGGCCTAGTCAAAAGTACCCGTAACCGGCGATCATGTATGAAAAGATTGATATTATGAACATGAACATGGAGGAAGCGAAAGAGATATGTCTGGATCATCATCATGGATAAAATAACTATTCTTTATGGCAAAAAATATAAAATATTTATATGTTCTTGACCAAAATTTTGAAAAAAACCTATTATGAACAAGATCTCAAAATTTCTGTTATCCTAAATTAAACTGCTAAAAATAATAAACTAATTATTTCAAAGCAAAGAAAATAAAGTAATTGCACTATTGAAATTGTTCTGAACAATGTTTTATTATGTAAGTGATTATACAGGGTGACTGGTGATAAATTTTAGATACTGAAGGAGAGCACTCTGTAGGTACTTGATTCTGGTTTTAATTATATAATATAAGTAAGTACTTAATTTTTCACTACAATTCCCTACAAATAGGTAAATACTACTATTTCATTATTTACTTTACATACAATTGAGTCGATCACAGCACGTGACCTGGCACGCGGATCGCTGCCAACGCTAGCGTAACCATATGTTGCGTAATAAATTCTTTAAATTTCGGTTAAGTTTACTCAGTAAATAATTAATAGGTACTATTTTTTTATTATATTTTTTCTCTTCATGTATGATCTCAAACTATCACGTCCTTGAATTTCAAAAGTGACCCACCTGTCACACTTTAAAATAAAGCTTGGTTAGCAAAAAAACTGAAGCTCAAAATTTTTTGGGTTCCTAGGTTTCCTAGGTGGTTAAAATTGGACTTCCCATGCATTTCTATGCGTCACCCTAAAAATGCGGTCTAATGAATAATAAGCATGTATGCATAGACAACTTGCCGCATCAGCCTTTTAGAAATGACTTTTAAATAAGGTCTTTTAAATTTTTTTGCTAAATTGGGTCATAATATCAAGACTTTTAACTGGATGTAATATATTTTAACTCTACGATACGGTATCGTTACATGCCCCAAATGCCAGGAGTTATACTGTTATAGTTAAAAGTACTTATCTATTAATAGGTATTATATTTTTTTTTCTTTAAGGCTTAGCGATTTGTTTAATCTACCTAACTTATCTAACTAACTTACCTACTTTAATCTATCTAACCTAACCTAAATCAAGGAGATTTTATGATTTTCCATTCAAATTCAACATTTGAATCCCTCAAAGGATAGTAGGAACCTATTTGATTCTTTCTGGGGATTTTATTTGAAATAAAACAACGACCTCAAAGTGACCACGGAGACTGCGAAGACACCGAAACATCGAGTTACAATATGAAATAATTATACGAGATAAATCCGGTCAAGAAGTGTTTTATTTTAGATTATGAATCGTGAAAGCTTAAGACAATATCAAGGGTAGTATCCTCGTTGGTTATGGTTGTGGAATATTTGTATAAAAGGACCCAGAAAATAATAAAAAATAACCCTGCAATAATGTAAAAATGATTTAGGTATTATGGTAAATTTTACTTTTATCATATTGGTCATATTATAGCAATGAGACTTTCTTTTATTTTAAGGCGTAAATGTAAGCTGTTTTTTTTCATTTAGCCTATTTTACATACGATGCGTTGTATTAAAATACGTAAATCTTGATGTACTCCAAACTTCTAAATAAATATTTTTTTGTGCAAAATTGCTTTGTAGATTGGCAACTCTGTTAAGTTCTTTTTTTCGGCTCTCAGTGTCAGAAAGTAAGGGTTATGCGATTTTATTTTGAAAATCTTTAAAAATCCTAATAATTTATCAGTATTATTCGGATTATATTGTTTGTTGCTGTGATATTTAAAATATTAATCGGGCAGAAACTATTATTTTTGTCATGAAATGTTCAGTTTAGTAATGTTGTCAAAATAGGTTATGTGTTACAGTGTCTTGTTTTCATTTTAGGCCTTCAACATGAAGCAAACGGTTGCTAATCAGAGAGTAAAGATCCCTGAGGGTCTCACAGTTACTGTGAAATCGCGGCTGGTGACAGTGAAGGGCCCGAGAGGAGTTCTGAAAAGGAACTTCAAACACTTGGCCGTAGATATTCGTATGGTGAATCCTCGAGTGCTGAGTGTAGAAAAGTGGTTTGGTTCCAAGAAAGAACTTGCGGCTGTAAGGACCGTATGTTCTCACGTTGAGAATATGATCAAAGGTAATTACTGCAGTCAATGTAAACAATATTCGTATTTAGTAAATAACCCAACTTTTGTTGAATGGCACTTGAATGTTGTTTTTACTGATCTAAATTACTTTTTATTGTTAGCTACAATCTCTATTATTTTTCACCTAAACTAAAACTCTAAATCGTAACCAGTATGTTTTACAATTTTAGTGTAATAATTATTTATTGTTATAGGTGTCACCAAGGGATTCCAATACAAAATGCGAGCTGTATATGCTCATTTCCCCATTAACTGTGTCACCACCGAGGGTAATTCAATAATTGAAATCAGAAATTTCCTTGGAGAGAAATTCATCCGAAGAGTAAAAATGGCACCTGGAGTGACAGTTGTCAACTCACCGAAACAGAAGGATGAACTAATCATTGAAGGAAACTCCCTGGAGGATGTATCCAGCTCTGCTGCCCTAATCCAACAGTCTACTACTGTGAAAAATAAGGATATCCGAAAGTTCTTGGATGGTCTTTATGTTTCTGAAAAAACTACAGTTGTACTTGACGAAATATAAGAACTTTGTTTATAAGCATTACTATAGTATTTTATTTTGCTCAATACTCAAGCTCAAATATTTTAAATAGTGTTAAGAAAGTTTGACCATGATATAAGAACTTGTTAATATTTTGAAGAACTAAGAAAGGTACAGGGTATGTGATCATGACTTGTTTGTGTTCATGTTTGTAATCATTTTACTCTATATTGACTTCCAGACCTTGGGTTATTCATCTGAATTTTAAAAGTGTGTTGCTCAGTGTAAATATGGTATCTGATTTTTATGTTGTGGTTACAACCTTCAAAACTTGCCATGTTTTATCAATTTATTTATCTGTCATGATGAAAAGATGAATTGATTCTTTTTTCCATAAATACCTACTATATATTCATTCCAGCTATTATGACAGTAAATTTTGCCCTGAGCCCACTAAAACCTTTTAACCTTTCAGTAGCTTAATTTTGGATCCATGTACAAAAAACTGGGTGCCCATTGATTCATAAATCTTTTCCATTCCAATCAGAGGTCCGAATATATTTTTCATAGCAAAATCATAATAAGCATTATTCAGAAATTTGTACGGTAAATATTATAAAACATAATCATTGAAATTCATAATATCACTAGTTATAGGTCTACTTAGTTTTTACTGATATTTTTTTTTTATAAATTGCTTGTACTAACGATCGAAACTCATAATTAGAATAATATAATAAAATCAAATAAATATACATATTATTGAAATTCATAATGTCCATTTGTATCTGTTACTGCAGCTGGAAAGTTGCTTCTAAACAGCTGAGATTGGGTGCATCTGGACCGCTCCGCCTAGGTTTCTCGTTACCCAGGCCAGATTTTGTCGAAAAATGCCATTTTAATGCAAAACATGATTAGAAATGCAGCTCCTGTAAATGTTATGTGAAATTGAAGAACTCATATTTTGTGAGTTATTAGAATTCAATGATTCCTGCTTCAGTACCCCAGCCCTTGTTCTTTCTAATGGGTTTTTTGAAGTAAATATTATCCATACAATTAAAAATCGATTAGATTTAAATGGTATGACAAAAATTGTATCAGTATGAGCTTTGGTTGCAAAGATATTCAAAATCCTGCTGGAGTAACGTTTGCAGGATTGCTGTATCTTGGAATTGACTAAGTGGATGAATATAATTTTTGCTGAGCACATCTGGCTAATTAGGTACAGTCCGTCTAAAAAGAGTAGAAATTAATGTTTGTGGAACTAAATATTTTCTGTGGCTGGTAACACTTCATTAATAGTAAATCTTGTCACTTGCTAGTCATTGTAATGTAAACATTTACAATGACTTGATTTCATTTAAATTCTTGCTTAAATTCTAGTTTTTATCCAAAAACTTAATATAAACATTTGAAAAATGAAAAAACAATCCGCAGCAGCACTGTTTTTATGTGTGATGTTTAGCAGGATTCCAAGCCGGCAGATTGCCCAAACAGATGGAAGATGTTTATAACTGAACAGTGGATCTTACTGGTAAGTTAATGAATTAATGTAGTACATGTCACTTAGCATTCCTTTAAATATTAATTCTTATCCATGAGTGGGTTTGAATTTCGAAAAAATTTTTTTTTTTTTAATATTTATCATAAATAAAAATTTCAATAATTCTAAATTGAATAAAATTTAAGATTAATCTAGATTTTATGACTACAAACTATTAGATGGAAATGTTTTTATTACTGGCCGTGTAGTCATAAGCTACAGATCTGACTTAAATATTGATCACTTATAAGGATTTTGAAATTTTAAGTTACGAAAAATATTAAAAAAAATATATTTTTTTTTTCATAATTGTGACCCACTCAGCGCTCTTAATCAGAAAAATATTATTGACTATTATAAGCGACCTTATATACTTTGATATTTACAGTTGAGGTTATGAAAAGGGAAATAATAAAACGAGCGACTAAAAAACAAATTTGGACTGTCTTGAAAAAAATATGAAAAATGAACGGTTTTAAATATTAATAGTGCGACTGAATTACTAAGAGAGCGACTAAAACACAGATTATTTAATCATAAAAAAACAAGTAGGTTGGTTAAGTGCAAAATATGGAAAATCATAATGTTTATATTCATACATTTATTTTATACTAAGTAATTTATTCATTCACATTGCGAAGAAAAATATTATGCGACAAGAAGGGCTCCCGTTCCGGAAGATTTAGTCGGTACAGTTAGGTGCGACGACGAGCGCAGCGAGGAGGAGCAGTTAGGTTGCATATAGTTATACACGTGCGCGAGCCGAGCGAGCGTAGCGAGCGGTGCCGCGGTAGCGGCCGGCGAAGCGCCATAAACCCTAGAGCTTTTTTAAATAACCCCGACGTTTGTGGCACGGATTGTTTCTGATATAGTAATTTAGAAGGCAACTTAGATTTTTAGAGGGGAATAATGCTATTTAAAAGAAGTCTGTTTAATTAGCACCCATAAATAATGTTTTTAAGTCGCTGTTTCATTGATTCTTCGTCACTCGCAGTCAGTCGCTCACTTAGTTAAAACAGTACGCCAGATTCATTATTTTTGTCACCTACAATTTTTATTTACAGTTACTCGATTAAATACTACCCTTATGAAAATAGAGCACATTTCACAAAAACTTTAAAATGTTATTAAACATTGCAATGCTTCACTTTAACTGAGATTCAAAATTTCTGTAAAGAAATTGGTCTCGGGTGGTCTTAGCTGCAAAGCTATACCATTAGATGGAGCTACGTTAGCAATATAACGTAAAAACAAAAATGTGTTAGGTAATTTCGAGGCGTACCGCATGATCCCGGTAGCTCATGGTGGGAGAGCACTCGTCCGGTAAACGAGAGGTCCCACGTTCGAGTCCTGGTCAGGTGATATTTATTTAACACATTTTTTTATTTATTGAAGAGTAATTAAGCATTTAAAATGCAAAAACTTTAAAATATGATTTTGACCATGTCAAAAAAAATTAAATGGATTACATTGAAACAGACCCCAGACTGTATCAAAATATAGAAAAAATAATTATAAGTGTCGGTGAGGATAGCAACAGCAGCAGTGAGTCTGGATCAGAATCAGTAGATTCCTAACCTACTTCTCGGCAAGATTCTCCTGGGGCAATAGATGACAATATGTTTGATGTCTAATATTTAGATTTTGATATATTGGTCGACTAATTTTATAAATAATAAATAATATTTTATAACTGACACTTAACTCTTGTTTCATTATTTTACTAGCTGCGCCCACTAGTTTCACCCACGTAGCGTAGTTCCCGTATATGTGTGAATACAGAGAGGAAATTAACGCAGCCTATAAATTATTCCAGGTAATATCTATTCCTGTGCCAAGTTTAATCCAAATCCGTTAAGTAGTTTTTGCGTTAAAGAGTAATAAACATTACGTGCGTCCATCGCCACAATCTTTCGCATTTATAATGTTACTTATATTGGGATGGTGCTTATTCCTAAGAAGAAGAATATTGATTACATACCATAAGAAACTATTTCAGTATTATTTTTTGAATAACATTTAGGGCTACCAAGGCTTGAAATTTTAATTACCTATAGCACAAAGTCTGTATTTCTTTCTTATTTTTATAGAAAGAACATAAGAAATATTACAAAATTATTGCTATTTTTATGAATAAAGATATTATGTAGACATTTGAGTCATTTATCTTTAAGATACCTACAGGGATTGACTTGTTAGTATTAGGGTATTTTTTCCTATAAGTACTCTTTTACCAACGATATAGGAAGTGGGCAATAATATTATGAATCCGAATCAATTTAGTTTCACACGGGGTCGCTCAACAACTGATGCCTTTGGTGTCTTCTGTGATCTGTCCAAAGCTTTTGACTGTGTTCACTACGATACACTCCTCATGAAGCTTCACCACTATGGAATCAATGATAGGCACTTGATTTTATGAAATCCTATTTATGCAATAGAATGCAAAGAGTTGATATTAATGGAAAGAGGTCATCGGGATCCCCAGGGATCGATTCTTGGGCCTTTCTTATTCTTAGTTTATATAAATGATTTGTCATTTTTGGTAAAAAACAAGTGTGAGGTCATATTGTTTGCTGATGATACCTCTTTTCTTTTTAAAGTGAGTAGTCAATTGAAGCATTGCTTTGAAGTAAACAATTGTATTGAAATTGTAGAGAATTGGTTTTCAGCCAATAACCTGCTCCTCAATGAAAAAATAAACTAAATTTTTAAAATTCTCATTGCCTAATGTCCGGCATGTAAATACTAATTTAATTGTAAAAGGACAAGAATTGAGCCCTGTAAATTCAGCTGTGTTCAACAATGGGGACCACACAAGGACAGGTTGGCGAAGAGACTTAGTTCTGCAGCATATGCCGTCAAAAAGTTGCGAAATATTTCTAATGAAGCTACTGCGCGATTGGTTTATTTTGGTTATTTTCATACCTTAATGACATACTTACGGCATTCTCCTGTGGGGAAATGCCGCCGATATTAAAACTATCTTTGTGCTGCAGAAACGGGCTATTCGCGCAATCTACAAACTTAATTACAGAGCGACACTCAGAAATAAGTTTAAGGAAATAAATATTCTTAAGTTTGCGTCACAATATAGGTACCTATCTTTGAAAATCTTATGTTTATAAAAAAGAACTTAAACATGTTCCGTAGTGTGACTTACATAATGTATAATGATGAAATAATAATGAATAAAAAAAATAATGAAATAAGTATAAGCTAGCCGGCTATGATAGTAGACTTCATAAACTCACTAACTCATTTATAGGTCAATGCATACGTTTTTATAACTAGGTTCCCACAAATATTCAAGACTTACCACTTGATAAATTTAAAGAAACTATTAAACAAAAATAGTGTAATAAAGGCTTTTATACAATATATGAATATATGGACGATAAAAGTCCTTGGTTGTAAATTGTTTTTCTAAAGTTCTCAATCTCCAACTCCATTTCCTTCTTATCCAACGCCATCTCCATCTCCTTCTTGTCCATACAACAGCAAAAACGTCATGCTCCCTCAGGCGGCATGGTTAGCGGTAGCGTCGGGTGTCGGGTCACCCTCTTCCCTAAAATATGGTTGAGGAGAGTGATGGCTGGTGCTTGCGTTATACTCGTGAACGGGTGCTGCTAGCGGTGCCAGGTCGTTTTGCTGATGACTTCATGATTTTTTTTGAACTTGACTCTGACTTCCCCATTTCCATGTCCACGTCCTGTCTTTGTCCACGACTATCCTCATCTCCATCCACATTATCTGTATTATCTCTCACCTCTATCGCTACGTCTATCTCTGCTTCTATCTTTACCTCTATATCTATCTATGTCTACTTTTCTGTCTAGTACTTGATTGCCTATTGTATAAATATAATGGTAGACTCCAGAAGATCAACTCGTTTATGGGTCAATGTGTACGCTTCATTTTATAATAAAATCCTAAATTATTTAAGATTAACCCTTCGATAGATTTAAGGATAAGTGTTATGTGAAAAGTTTTACTTTAAGATATACGGATGCAAGAAGTTGGGATTCCCTGGCTGTAAATTATTATGTATTTTTTTTCTCTTATTTTTAAAAGATGATTGCTTTTGAGTTTCTTGCCACTTCTTCTCAAATGATCGACTTTCCGAAGTGGTGGTAGATTCAGTTCAATTTGTAAATTGTTTGACTTATTTCAAATGTATTTAAATACTTACGAAATAAAGAATATTTGAGTTTGAGTTTGGACGAGCGGTTGAGGGGAGGAGGGGATAAGGAGCGATTGTTGTTAGTTTTACTTACCCGTAGACTTAACAACTTTTTTTTCAAGAATTAAAAGTATATTAGAGTCTGAATAGAATATCAAACAGTATTTTGTAAAAGTAAACAGTATTATTAAAATAACTTTAATGAAAATAATTAATTACCAAACATACCTTGACCTTTAAAACGGTTACAGTAGATGTAAATTCAACTTTATAACTTCTTGATTTTTAATTTTTTTTTGTCCTTAAAAATGATATTTCAAAGATAGTTGCCCTTCGCTAACAGCACCATAAGAAAAGAAAAATCTTGTGTGCCAAAATATATTTTTCCATACATTACGATATTCTTATTTAAAAAAATAATTACATTCATTCACTTAAACCAAATCACTATCACTGTCATTTTACTGCATTGAACTATTTGCCAGAGTACAGAAACGAATTTTGCTAGTACACCCAGCGCCACGGTCGGAAAAAGACGACCGCTTCTGACGTCATAAACTGGTGGCACCTCATGGAATTTTCCATTAGTGTTGTGCTTATGCGTGAAGCTATTATGTATGTTAACTTATTATTATTGTGTTCGATAAACTACATTAAAAGATGTAAACTTCATCACAGTATAGAGTCATAAAAATAGTCGTCTCTGGCCTAATACATTGTGCGGAAATCAATAAATCTTTCAAAATCTTTTAAACGATCTTTCTTTCATTTGGTTTCCGAAATACATACTATTAGAAATTTTATATCAAAGTTCTCTTTCTGTCTATTTACCTATACAAGCTAAAACTATTAGGATTGAATTTGAAGCGTTCGAAACTGGGACGGGTATATCGATCTACCATTGAACATCCCTATTTGTCGTAGGAATTTATTTTTAGATTTATTGTGCTTGGCGCTGGGAGCACGACAACTGATATAAAGTCTGGCGGGTAAAGGGTTAATTTCCTAATCACGCTTGAAATGCATCGACATCAAAACCTTTTACTGTAAAATAACATTGAAAAGGCTTGTTGACTTAGCACGCTTGACATTAGTCTAATGGCGGGTTTCAATATTCAACTGACTACTATGCGTAACCGGTACAGGTACAAAATTGGTAGGAAAAAAGTAGCGTTTCACAATATCTACTAGCTACGGGCTGTAAGTTCTCAAATTTGGCATGGGCCCTCCTTGCGTGACGTTCTTCCAAGAAAATAGGTGATATGTGATTTATAGAATATCACGCATTCGCAAATTATTTGTATGATATTTGAACTAAAGAAATATATAAACTTATTCAATTTATGTTTGCTATGTTTTAGTATTCGATAAATATATTATAGTATGTTTTTAGAGCTTTTTATTAATAATTGCGTTTAACTGCTTACGTAAAACGAAACGCCAAACCTTCGACAAATTTTGCCATTGGTTGAATCACATTTTTATGACGTCAAAGTAAATATTTAAAAGAAAAATTATGTCATTCAATAATATTCGTCCCTTTTTTCAAAAACAGTTATAGATAAGTTAGAAAGAGAAAACTGGATTATTGATATGTTGACAGATATTTGATAGGATATTTCGTTAAATGAATAAATTGTTACGTCGTTGGCTGGATAAAATGACCTATTCTTTAATTGGTCATACGTAATGAAAAAATAACTCTTATTGGCCGCAGCAGACTGCCATGCTACCTTTACCTCATTGGTTTAAATTAATAACTTGTTACGTCGTCGTTGGCTAGATATAATGACTTATTTTGTAAATGGTCAAATGTAACCTAGCAACCCATTACAGTCAAACAGTTCGTAAGCAGTGGTTTAGATGTCAAGATTTTGAATATAGAAAGGCATTTTGGTAGTGATTTCTATTGGTCGTAGGCAAAACGAACAGTTTTCATAATATTGAAACCCGCCATAAATCTACGTCATCTGTGGGAAAACCACCAACTTTACGACCAACATTAACGACGTCGACCTTACAACCAAAAAACTGCAGAACTTAGAGCATCGTCGTAAGGTTGCTTGTTTAACCGTGTACTACAGGATACATTTTGGTGAGTGCGCGAGTGCTCTGTTTGAACAAATTGAACCCTCACCCTTTTACTATCGGACTACCAGTCGCAGACAGAACTTCCATCCGTTATGTGGTAGATATTCCGAAAAGTCGAACTAAGCGCTTTGACAGTTCCTTTTTGATACGGGTCGCCAAGGTTTGGAATGAACTGCCTGCGTCTATTTTCCCTGACCAATATAGTCCTTGTACTTTTAAGCGTCGCGTCGAGTGAATAGGTTTCTCGTGGATGGACGTGTACCACCTTAGTCTTCATGTTCACTTAGCATCAGGTGTCATGGAAGAGAAACGTCCCATCCATATTTAATAATAAAAAAAACTATTTCAAATACGTCGATGTAGATCGTACTACGGAATTATGTTTAAGAAATACATAATCTAATACCGTATTTTTTCAATATAGATTATTTTGATTTTCATAAAAAACGTGTCCTTTTTTTGTTGCTACTTATTGGTACTTTGTTCTCAATGGCCAACAATGTAACATGGTAATTGGCATACAGGACTTTATACTGTCAATTAACGACAATCAATGGTGACAGAAACATCTTCATCACTCATCCATATAAATCAAAGATTAAAGGTGTTATTAACTAAAAAAACAACAATAGGATTTTAACGTAAATAACTTTATTCAAACTATTCTATTGAACATCACTAACTCATAAACATTGTACATCTGCAAATATGGATCCTATAATTGGTAAATTCTACTGGGTTTGTTAAAATTACATCAAAATTACATTGCCCTAAAACAATTTACAAAGACTGATAAACACACAGATTATATAGTTTCTTACATTAAAATAAATATGATAAACATTTTCATATCATTATTGTTAATTATATCATTGAACTTAAAATTAATAAAATACAATAATTAACAATTATTTACACTATACGGTTAAAGAATCACGACCAACTAAATATTAAGTACCAATATTAGGGGGACTGTAATATAAGGTGGACCAATAGTATGTCTTTGGTTGACTAAAAATAAAAACAGTTAGTCGCAATTCCCTCTCTAATATTTAGCCTGCAAAATCATTAATACTTGTCATGCAAATTAATTAAAATAAAAAAATACATCACTGTATTACATCATGAATTAAAAAAATAATTTAAGTACAATCAAAATAATATATTACATGCATTTGCACCTAAAACATAAATTAAAATAAGCAATATTACAATTAGCTTTAAAACATTAAAGTATTGCAATGAAAACTAAAGCTTTAGTCGCTCGCGTCAATAGCGCCATATTTGCAGATGGGCATACTATTATTTCGTACGAAAATAAAATTTTCAATAAATAAATGTCAAACACTATTTTAATAGGTGAGATTATTCCACACCATATAAAACAATTGCTTACTATAAAAATTATCAACAAACAACTTTGCACCTCGCCTAAATGTGTCGAAAAGGACAACCATGTGCCGAAAATGTCATGAGATTCAAATATTATATCTGCCGCTTGAGCAAAACGTCCTGGTTATAAGACCTAATACCTAGCCATGCAGGGATCGCAATAGGTGGGGCCACTACTTTAGCGTCATAGTAAATATACAACTAGTAATAATATAGTATTCAATCACCGGTGCGACGTGATCTCATCAATAACTTCAATATTTAAGTAGATAATCATTACAGTAAAATCTTAACTTTGAAGAAGATTCAAAATTTATCTAGCAACCTGAGTAAAATAACGGGAATAATACATTTCAAAATTTATACAATAACCTTCACAAATCGAAGCACGTTACTAAGTGTCACGCTTGTCAAATTATCAATAAAAAAATATAACACATTAAACTTTGCATTTCAATCATTAACGCTAGGTTTGCATAATTAAAATAAGCGTAGTGTTCTACAATGAAAGCTACAGATAGCAAGTTATTGGTCAACAATTTTATGCACAAGTGTGAAAATGTACATTTTATATAGATTTATTTTAAAATAATATCTTAGACTAAGTCTAGACGAACTTGGATAGGTATCTATCAAGCAGTGATTCAAAACTTTCTATGTAAAATCGCTTGCCTAACTATGATCGTGATCGGTATTGCTTTGTCAGAAGTGAGCTGCGGGTTTTAATTACTTATTGCTAATCATACAACGTAGTTTGCACTGACGGGTAGCCTTGGTGACTTGTATTGTACCTTACGAATTGTTTGTCAAGACCGCCACGGCGTACAATAGCATACTCTGACTAAATGAGCTAACACCAGATCAATATAATAGCAATACCATATAAGCTGCTTGGGCTACAGGTAAGTACAGGTATTATGCAAATATTTTATAATAACATGATCTAATTAATATGTCTTGTATGTTAACAGACATATCTGAGCCGTGGCGATCAAAAGAGGGGAAAGAAGTAGGGACGTATTATGGCACCGGGTTTCAACAAGATCTTAAATTAATGCATTCTTTTCATTTTTTTCGTGTGTTAAACGGCGGAGTTTAGTATAAGAAAGTGCATTAAGTTAAGAGTCTTGTAATAGTCCATTGTTTTTATAGAGGCTCCCGTCTTGGCACCCAAACTGTGGGTCCGCTCTCGGCAGAGATCACAGTCTTCACTTTTGAGTAAATCTCCTCTGGTGTGTCGCCCGTTACCACCGCTGTAAATCAAAAGAAAACATTTGTTTTGTTCATATTTAAGTAGGTTTTTGGTTGAATTATTGCAATACACAGGGTTGTTCACCGGCCAAATTTTTTTTACAGAAATGATTTAAAAAAAGAGGTAAGTATGTGTTTTTTTTACAAGCAAATTAATATATTCGCTACGCTAACATATTAAGCAAAGCATGGTCACTCTAAATTATGAATGAATACAGTCGACTACGCGCTACTACAATACATCGTGTAGCACTACGTCGTAGTATTATCAATGAAATGCCGCGTCGTAGTAGCTATGTTCTTTAACAGCGACTATTTGTGAAAAAATGTGGTGCCATATCTTTATTATGCATTGAACGATACTAAATAAATATGCAGGTACGTCTATATCGTATATCAAATAAAATAACATTTAAATTTGGCTGGTGACTAAAAAACAACACTATAATATAAGAATGCAATCGGTTTTGAAGTATATTTTTTACTAGCCACCGCGCGCGGTTTTACCCGCGTCACTTTTGATCCCGTGGGAATTTCGGGATAAAATATAGCCTATGACCTTCCTCAAGAGTTGGGCTATCAAATGCAAAAAGAATTTTTCAAATCCCACTTGTAGTTTCTGAGATTAGCGCGTTCAAACAAACAAACAAACTCTTCAGCTTTATATATTAGTATAGATTACATACAATAATAAAAAAACAGCAAAAAAAATTAGATACTAGTAAAATATATTATATTTTATTGATTTTAAATCGTAAGGAAAATCATTAGCTGCAAGAACGCGTTATTTAGTGCTCCAAGAACTAAAAAAGTGGTATGTGGAATGGTGGAATATTACCTGTAAAGTATTCCGCGAATTCCTGCTCCATCTTGAGTGCTCGTTCGTAAGTTTTCTTTGCTTGTTCTTCATTCATTCGTTTAGTCATTTCCCTTTGAACAAAGATAAAATTTGTTAAAAACATTTTACAAGAGTATGGACAATAATCAACGATTGCAAATCATTAAAAAACCGACTTCACATCAAAACTTTAGCTGAGTTATAATGTCATCATACGTATTTTTTCAAAAATTTGAAATTTTCAATGAAATACTCGACCGATTTCGATGAAATTTATATGGGACCAACTATGAAGTATTAAAAGAATTTTCATAGGTAATTGAAATACCTTGTCCTCCTTTTTTAGGAGTCGGTTGAAAATATCGATAAGTACTTTGAAATGTAATATTTATTCTTTTTAAACATAGAAACGTAAAAATTTTAATAGAGAGATAGCTTGACATCATTTTAATTGTGTTTCTTTTTAAAATAAGATCTCAATATAACAGAGTGAATACAACCTGTGCAATACTTACATAATAGATTCTACACTCTTTGGTTTGATAAATATGGCAATTGGATAAAGCTGGGCAACCTGAAGTCTCTTAATGGCATTACCGCTTACGTCTAAAATGCAATGTTTCCCCTGGAAATAAAAAATACAATATAGCACTTGCAAGGATGTCTCAGTCCAGTTGTCTTGTTTAGGATTATGTATTTATTTTGTTATGCAAAGGAAAATAGTTCAAATGTCCCTTTTGAGTGAATTTTTGAGCATCAATGCATCAATGCTGTTATACTAAAGTTTAAAAGTTTCTTTCAACCCGCTGATAGCAAAAAAACTATAATGGGTTGAAAGATGAGCAGGTAAAACAATTAAAACTTATTTTATTTTATTTGTTAAATAATAAACTGATATTTTTGGGGCAATTTTATCATGAATTTATGTTAAGGGTATAAACTTAAATTTGAAGTTGAATTAGTAATAATCAACGAATGCAGAGCATTATAAAACCGACTTCGCGTCAACACTAATAGTCATCCACGTAAACATTCTCCGAAATCATACATATTGTTTCAAAAATTTGAAATTTTCAATGAAGTACCCAACCGATTTCGATGAAATTTATATGGGACCAACTATGAAGCAAGGACTGTATACCGGTATGAATTTCTGTATATATTTTTTTTTATTATACCGTTAAATTAGGTGTATTTAAAAATAACAGTACAGGAATTCATACTGAAATAATTCTTGTACCTTTTTTATTATTGTAGCGTAACTGATTTTTTTTTCAGTTAACTGAAATTTTCCGGTATTAATATTAATATTAAAATTTTATTTTTAAATAACTGTAGAATGTTCGATAGTTTAGTTGAAGCCTATGAAGCGTAGGTACATATGCTGACACTAATAAGGGTACTGAAATTTTACTAGTACTATTTAAAAAAATTATACCGATATGCAGTCCCTGCTATGAAGTATCCTGTATCATATGAATTAAGAATTTTTGAAATCGATTCATAATTGTCTGACATACAGACGAATTGAGAACCTCCTCCTTTTTTGGAAGTCGGTTGAAAAGGTCATTCTGTTTTATCTTTAGCCCTCTCTTCATTTAACGTTGGATGGGATTAAAAACGCTACTATTGTATTCAGTTGGGAAACTATATTTTTTTAGTATATCCAGTTGGGAAACTATATTTTTTTCGCTGGTAATTCGCATTGAGCTTTAAGAGAAATGTGAATCCCAACTTATCTGTAACCAATCACAATCTCAACTAACCTTTTCGGAGACCTCTCGAACCGACGCGACCGAGGTTCCGTACAAGTTATCATTGTACTGTCCCGCCTCAATGAATAGATGGTTCTGTATATCTCTCTCCATTTGCTCTCGGCTGGCAACGAAGTGATAGTCGCGCCCGTCCACTTCGTAGTCGCGTTGTGATCTCGTCGTATCTACAATTGTGATGGTGTAGGTGAAATTGTACTTATAAATAAGTAATTGCTGAAGAGCGTTACAATTTTAATATTCATTTAACAAAAATATTTTGTAAATATTAAAAATATTGAAACAATGGTAATAACAAAATGAATAAATTTAGTGAAATATCATTGGTATAAAGGTACAACTCCACTAGATTTTTTTTAAGACCAATAGACCCAAGATTGGAGAATTGATTTAAAACTTATCAATAGTGTAAGACCTCCGTAAATAATTATAAATACTAATTAATGTTGATTTTATTAAAGAGTTAGTCCAACATTATAAGCGTTAAATCAGGAAAAAACGTTACATTTATTCCGTATTTAATCAGTACAATCTTGACATGTTTTAATAATTAATGTTAATTAAATAATAAAGGCGATACTAGTGAATAAAATTAGACACGGACAGCCACTTAAATAAACTTTAATTCACGTAACATAACACACGTAAGTTAATAAATACTAGGTAAGCTTAGGTACACTTTGGTCGTCGCGCGCTCACTCAAACTCCGCCGCGAACTCCCATGCGTGTCACTCGATATACGACCGTAGGTACATAGACTGAAAACTGAAATTACTAAGGCCTCGATGCGATACGTTTGGCGTACAGTCGGGTGGAGTGATAAAGGTGCCGGGTTACTACTCGCTATAATAATAGCATATTAAAACAATGGAGACGAAAACGAAAAGCTCTAAATAGATGTCTCTTCATACGCTTGACCCATAACAAACTGTCAAATGAACAAGTTTTTACAGGAATTGCTTGTTAAGTGTTCTTTTTTGCGGTAAATCTATATAATATTTTATTTTTCTGTATCAAAATGTGGACCATACTAAGTAAATTTACACAAAAGTTTAAATCAAGTACATCCACACTTTAGCAAATGTACGTATATCCCAAGAGAAACTGTGTAGCCATTTTCTATAAAACTTATGACTACGCAATGATGCATATCTAATTTTTCGATTAAAATCACTATAAAATTTACTTTTACTATGGTATTTGACAGTTGTTATGGGTCAAGCGTTATCAATGAAAAGAGTTGGCAGTTTTCTGCCCCATTATTTAACCCTCAAAACTCAGACGATGTGTTCATCACATGCCATAGTTGACGTTCAGTTCAGACTCCACGATCCAATTTAATAATAATAGGTAACATAATTAGCTGGAGATCTCCCATACAAACTTACGTGGCACACAGCTTCCAAACTTGTCAGGAAACTCGGAAATCAAGTCGTCGTTGATTCTGTCTTTAAGAGGGCCCAGAATTATGACGGGCCTCGTGTAAGTGATAGTCAACTGTTGGACCGTCTCATACGACAGAACGGTCTCATCTTGACCTGTAAAAGATTAATCGAAACACGATATTTAGCGACGAGGACTTGGTTGAAAACAGACTCGCAGACATTTCAAAAACAGAGTATTTTGTTGATTAATTTACAGTTTGGTTCATTTGTATATCTAAGTTATACATTGATTAATAGTTCTCTGATTAAGATATATAACAAAGAAAATTTTGTACACACAATTTTATACAAATATACTTATTTAGTTTTTTTTTTTAACGCGTGCTTTTCGTGCAATTCTTTAAGATCTAAATTCCTACGAATTCTATTTACCTAGAAAACAAACCTAAGAAGTAGTGGAAAAATTCCAAAATGCAATGTGGTCTAAATCTATAATATCTAATGAAGATTTTAATGTTTATGCTATTATATTTTTACAATGACTTTTGCAATAAATATTTATCATTCTGCGAAAGAGAAGACTCACATATCAAGACTACAATAGTAAAATGATTATACATATAGGTATATGCATAAAGACTTCTCTTTCGCATTTATTTAAACCCTTAAGTAACATTTATCATTGGCTAGCATCTATCAATCAACATTTGTTATAACCACATGCTTCTGTACAAAAATACACCAACATTATTTTATCTTGCGATGGTTGCACCAAAAGTGGCCAGCATTGAATAATCGTGTAATTTTGCAATTATTAACACTGGCCCCAGATGACACACATTCAACTCACAATGTAAACTACACTTAAGAAATAAAACATAGCCAAGTAATAACACAGCGTCCTATAAACTTAAGCATCAAAAAAACAACAGCTGAGCGGTTTACTTAAAATCAAAAAAGAAGCACGTAATGATCCGTAGAACGGTGTCGGATGTCGATTCGAGATCATACCAGTGACACTTGAGGCATTTATCATTTATAAAACGATTTCAACTCTGATGGCAATCTTGTTACTACAACAATCGATCGACAGTTTTAACTAGACCAATCCGATCAGAAAAACCGATCGGCAAAAATCGGAATCGGAATTGGCCGATCGAAAAAAACGGTAGACCGACACGACGTCGATAGATTGGCGTGGAAACATCTAAATTATTGGCGATTTTTTAACATTTAGCAGTACTTAAAGACCCTTATCGGACTTGAGATCGTCTTACAAATACGATCCTTAGTGCTTAAATTGAGCAAAGCCTGGGCGCGTGCTTGTGAAACGGCCAATTAAACAGGCGGCCGATATTGTGAGGCGCCGCAGTGTCCTCGTGTGCTTCCAGTGGCCAGCACTAGGCCCCAACTGAACCAAAAAAACCCCTTACGGGCCTATTCTGTGCCCTCTAAAACCCAAACCAAATGTGACTCGGTGTCGAGTGCGGAGATGCAATCACACTGATTGCGTTGTATGGATAAAAAAATTCAATTCAAACAAGAAAAAAAAAGTAAAATTGGAGTGTTATTAGAATGAAAACTACGTCTCTAATTGATGATCATAACCAGAATGCGGGGAGGTAAGGTATCGGCTACGGCACTCGCAAGCTACGCCTTACTCCCAACACTTACTCTCGTCCTCAAGATAAATGAGCGTTATCTCCTCCATCATGGGAAGTTCCACTCGGTACAAGATTTCCCCTACACGTAGAAAAATTAAAGTTTATTTACATCTTTTTAACCTTGTTTTACTATTGTGTGTGTGTTTCTTTTAAGAATATTTCGATGATGTTTAAAAGTTTTGAAGGAATGGAGGAGCAATTAAAAGGATGGTGTATGGAGGTGGTTGATGGTTTATTCTGGCTAGGCAACTAGAAGCACTGGACGGCGGCCGAGCGGTATCAACCAAA